>RAOV01000021.1:0-600000 GCA_009806015.1 Neurospora sp. CHS-2018b
TATTATACTTATTCTATTCGTTCTTTCCCTACCTATTTAAATTATTACTATTAAACTTATCTTTACTTTTATTATTATACTTATTCTATTCGTTCTTTCCCTACCTATTTAAATTATTACTATTAAACTTATCTTTACTTTTATTTATTTTAAATTATTATATTTATTAAATTCTTAAATTCCTAAAATAATATTTCGTTTTATTCTTTCTTACTTTTTCTACTTTTTTTAAATTAAATAGCTCTATTATTATAATACTAATTTATCTTTTTCCTTTAATAAGGACTTTAAGACCCTTATTAAATATAGTATTTTCGTACAAATAAATAAATTAATAATATTTTTAATTAATTCCAAAATTAAATTTTCTTTCTAAGTAGGAAGTAATATAATAACCTAATTAGCTTATATTTATTAATATATAAGATTTCTTATTATATATTTCAATTCCCGTCTTAATATTATATATTTAAACCTTCTCTCTTTTATTTAATACGTTTAATTTCCTTTTTCTTCGTATTTTAAATATTTTATAATATTTATTGAGTTCTTCAAATCCCTTATACTCGAAATCTACGTAATATAATACTTTTACTTAAATTATTCTATTAAAATATTATACGAATATAATAAATATATAAATAAATAAATCTACTATAAATATATAATTATTATATAATATATATTTTAAACTTTATACTTTATATATTTATTATTAAGCTTTTAATAAAAGAAAGCCTTTCATAAATTATAAAGTATTAAAACGTACATTTTTATTTTTATTATATAATATATTTAATTATTTAATTATTATAAAATTTAAATCCTATTTTAATTCTATTTATTATAAATATTTTAAAAATATATATATTAATAGAAGCTAATAATAAAATAATTCTCAAACTTAGAATTAATAAAATCTTATCACTAGAAGGTTTATATACGTATATAATCTATTAGACTTATTTAGGCTTATACCTTATAGCTTACTACCAATTAACGTTAATTGATCAGTAACAATATTAATTAATCGGTAACAATATTCGTTAATATATAATTAAACTATTTATATTAATTATTAATGAATATAGAAAATACTTTACCTTATTACGTAAAATAAATATAATATAGAAATATTAAGAGTAGAGTAGGATATAAAAATAAAATTAAAATATAATATAAAGTATTTATAGAATAAAGGAATATATATAAAGTAGCGTACTCTTATATACCTCTCTTACGCTTTTAGGGGGAAACTTTAATTAATTTACGTCTCTTCTTATTATTTAATAAAACCTCTACTATCTCCTCGAGCTCGCTAAGCGTTATATCGTTTATAAATTCGTTCTTCTCCCTCTCCGTCTAAGGCTTCTATTCGTCCTCCTCCTCTTCCTTTATTTTCTTCTCTGCAATTGCTTTTAATTTAAAGGAGTATCTATTAACTAAGCTAATATAATAATAATAAGTATAAGTATTATTAAAGAACTCTTTAAAACTAACGATATACTCTTTAGTCGGGCGTAAGGTTACGGGGTAAGCGTACTTAATATATTCCTATTCGTTTATATTTTCCCCCTCTTCGAAAAGGTAGACGGTAACGGCGATGGCGTTACCCGGAGTCTCAATTTTAAGGATAATAACCTCCTAAATTTTATTCTTTATAATCTTCCGGGCTTTTTATAAGCGTATAACGGTCTATTAATATTAATTAGAATTAATTACCTCTAATATCCTTTATACGATCTTAATATATATTATTCTCCGCTAGAATTTTTAAAGTAATACCTATATTGTACTATTCGAGCTTATATAATAAGTAGGCTATCTACTACTCCGGAATTATCTTATTATTCTACTCTTTAGCGGGCGCGGGCAAGTTTTATCCTTGCTACTTCTAAGGGGCCGGTATTTTAGCGGAGATAATAAGGATATTGTAGACGGGAGATAAACGTCGAAGTAATAGTAACGAAACGTAAGGAAGACGGTAGTATAGCGGCGGCGGGGAGCGACAAGGATTAATCGTAATTAATTGCGCGATATAAAAGTATAAGGGTATAAAAGGAGAGTAATTACTTTAGCGGGGAGGAATGTGCGTTCGCTTGTACGTAGAGTGTTAATAATTTGCCCTACACCTGGCTGCAGCTGAAAGCTCGGACCAATTTTATAGATGACCCAACGCACATTTGGGCCACCGTATGCAGCACGACATTGCTACGCTATCACTTACACGCATCTTGACCGTAATCTTGGGGTCTAGAATAGATGCGCAACAGGCACCGACCGCTCGCTCGCAGTTTGGGTACACTTTTCGTCTTGACAATTTCCTTTGCCTGAAACAGCATCAAGTTGCATTTCATCCTCAACCCCATTGCACATCGTAAGTACCTAAGCAATTAAGACGGAACCTACCTACTAAACCCAGATAAAAGATTCATGTTTGCAAACTTGGAGTCGGCGTCCCCTTTTGTGAAGGAACAGATGCCCTATGGATGTTCCTGAATAGGGGCAGGAGGTAGGTAGGGCTGGGTCCCCTGTCCTCGCCGAACGGACCTGGGCGAAGACCTGGGTCATGTTAAACTAAAATGAGCCGGCGCAGATCGTTTACGCGCCATCTGATTGGTCTAGTCCGATCTTGGATCTAGACTACATTCCATTCCAGCCAGGGTATCTTCCCTCCTCCCCAAAGGGGGTAGTGTAGTACAACGACCTGGGACCGGGGGAAGACGAACGGAGACGGTGAGAAAGATCGAAGCCACAAACGGCTTCATCTTCCCCCCATCGTCATCATCATCCGGTGAATCAGCCAACCTATTCTTAGCCAAGTCCTGAGTCGTTCGTACACCGAGTTTCTAATCTGCTGACTTGTTGGAGGTGCAATAGCTTGCGTTGGTGTGTGTGGGGAGGTGAAGGTGAGGCACCTTGAGGGCTGCGGAGTGAGGGGAGGGGAGGGGGGTGGATCGAAATCTTGGGATGACTTTCTTGTGTCTTGTACAGAGGCAGGTTGGGCAGGGCATCTGCCAAGGGAAAGGACAAAGAGGGTCTATATAAGACCCTTGCCGTGTCTGCTTCGATGTTGTCATTTCCATTCACAATCCAAACATCGCCCTCATCGGACCAAGATCTACACAGACTCCAGAGACTACGATTCTGAACTGTCTCACTCTGCAATCTACCGAGTTCCGGCAACCAACTTCCATCAAAACAAGCCTTCCTACGATACATCTTGTCAGTGTCACACAAGTCACAAAACAATGATTGCCACCAAAGTCCTCCTCCTCGTCGGCATGGCCTTCAGCGCCACGACCGTCACCGCCAACCCCGTCACCAAGACCTGCGACAACGTCAAATGTCCCGTCCGTTGCGAGATGATCAACGGCAGCCCTGTCTGCGTGGGTGGCCAGCCTCCCAGAGCCGTAGCCGCCGAGGCCGCCTCTGAGTCCCCTTGTGACTCCGTTCGCTGCCCCGTCCGCTGCGAAGTCATCAACAACCAAGCCGTCTGCGTCGGCCCTCCCTCTGAAGATCTCGTCAACGACAACACCCTCTCCCCCGATGCTGATAACACCTCCGTCAAAGGCGAAAAGTGCGGTGTCACAACCTGCCCCTTCGGGAAAACCTGCTGCAACTCCTCCTGCGGCCTCTGCGTCTCTCCAGGCATGGCATGCACTCAACAAATCTGCGAGCCGGCCGGCTTGCAATGTGGCCCCAGTGTTTGCTCGGGAGACACACCTTTCTGCTGCAACAAGAGCTGTGGAATCTGTACCGCTCCGGATGGATTCTGTACGCAGCAGCTTTGCAACCGCGGGTTCACTCCCAGCGAGAGCAAGAGGAATGAGGAGGCTGATAAGATCAAGCTGGGAAACCAAAAGTGTGGCAAGGGAACCTGTGCTAAGGGCATGGAGTGCTGCAATTCCAGCTGTGGGATTTGTGTGAAGCCGGGGGGTGCGTGCACGCAGCAGTTTTGCCCTAGTGCCGAGGTTCAGGAGATTGAGCAGGCTTGAAGTGGTTGAAGGGCGTGAACGGTGGTATGGTATGGTGGTTAGGTGTCATAGGGGTAGGTGGCTGGCTGGGCCTTCTCTGGTTGATACGCCGCTGGTTACCAAAACGGGAGGGTTGCGGTTGGTGTTATGATTACCTAGGGTACGGGTACCTGGCATTGGAATGGGTGACGATGGTGGGAATGGCGGGTGACTGGCATTCAAAGATTATAGAAGGGTGGGAAAGGGTTTGATGACCACATTCCTTTGGGTTGGGTTTTTGTCTTATGTGGTCTTGTGGGGGGCACACCGGGAGTATAAGGGAGGGTCACGGTGGTTATGGGACAAAGGGTCACGTACTAGATTGGTGGATGGTTTCCTTTGATGGTTTTAAATGCTTTGTCCTGTATATAGTTGGAGGTCCAGTTGCTCTTTATCGGTATTGCGTTAGGTATGCTTGGAAGACAATCAACTTTGTTGTCTCCCATCCTTGTAGATTGATGTGGTGGTCCTGGCTGCCCGATCGTGGTCTCTTCAAGTCGTGAAGTTGCTTATGTCGATGGCTGATGTTTTGAACTCATCGGGTTTTACCAAGCATGGTAACCGGACGGGGTAGTAATGACCTGATGATATGGTAGTACCTACTAAGACTTTCTATCAGCCATCAGTACTTGGTCGTATGCACTGGAGAATAAAGTTCGGGCATTACTTAACCGTATCAAGTACCAGACGGGGCTCGTCAAGGACTACGAAACGAGCTATTCGCCGCTTCCTGTTCTCTGGGTCTAAAGATGGTTGTTAAAGTGTCGGATGGCTCGTGTGCTTACCAGGTACAGGTCTTCTCTTGTGGCGCCTATCCCTTTTGCTGCCAAACCTGAAGCGATCGGGAAGTGAATGGACGCTGTCGCAGAGTATTGGATGCCTAGTAAACTCGATCGTCTTGGGGTGGTCTCGGTTTGACTTGAAGGCGGATGCGTGTTCGAACTTCGAAGTTATAGAGGACGGCGACAGTCCGATCTTTGCAAGTGAAGGCATAAAAGAACAAGGCGAAGCGATGGTAGCATTGTCTGGATGGGTTGCTGGCAGAAAGAAGAATCCGGGAAGCAGATCCTGCCACGCAGTCAGCAATGACTGGAATACAGCAAAACAACGGTGAAGTGGTGGGCCACGACTTCCACACGACGTGAAGTTTCGTTGCCGGTGGAAGGAGGATCGTCGGTCCGGCTGGGAAGGAGCAGGCGGGCAACGACTGCAGACTGCGCATCCTACATCTGGCCGAGTGGCCGGGACCTGCCCCAAAGCACCCGGCAGCAGCTTGGGACCTTGGCCACCTTGGGCCATATAAGCCCTTAGTTCAGACCTACCAACAACTCCCAGTAGCAGACGTGGTAGGCGCGTGGAGCCAGAAAATCGTGGGTTTTCGTAGGTGGCAGCTTGACTGGACGGGTTCGACCCTGGTCATGGGCCTCTGAGCTTTTTGTTTTTTAGTCTTTTGTTTCCCTTTCGTCTTTTCAGAATTGTTACTAAAATTTGATTCAATTATTTTTCTACCGATTGATGTCTTTTTGGGGGTGCTCGAGCTTGGTTTTGGCATCAAGTGTGCGGAGTGTTCATGCAGAGATTTGCGGTATTTGTCGTCGCGATCGCCTCGTTTGCACCCATCATGGGATTTAAACAATGACGACCCTCGGTTGGCAGAATCGCCGTTGATACTTCCATTATTTTTCAAATCATCATTTCAATGATTCTTCTTCATCTTGTCAACTTCATACATTTTTTCTACTGCTTTCCTCTACCAACTATTTCTGCTCGGCTTCATGTCCCGCAATGTTCAACCGATATGCACCTGCTCCTCGGCTCAAATACCGTTAATCATATTCAAAGTGCTCATTTCCTCATTTCAGAATTTGGTTGACTCACAATGCTTGAAAGGGTCTTGCCCGTTGTTATATCAATGTCATCGACCAAAAAGTTATCTTCGAGCCAAGGCGGTTGAACACGTATACTTGTAAACTGGCGGTTCAAAACACTCCTCAAATAGGATTTGATGATAGGGAATTAGCGACGGATTGAGTGATATTTAGACGTATGGTTTATATCACCACCTTTTCCGCAGTGCATTATCTGAGTAGGGCTCCTTGTTTCTGGGTCTCTATGGTTGTTGTCTGAGGTCTCTTCTTGTGTTGTTTTCTAGAATGTTACACCGAGTATATCCGCCCAAAACATAACGGCTAAATTCTCCGTCTTCATCAACACATCGTCTTGTGGGACCAATTAGCTGCTAGACATTCGGTGTAACACCATAGTTATTGCTATAGTATATAGGTCTAGAGAGAGCCTCTTGTAGCAGAATTTGGATGTTGGACTGCTGGTGAATGGTTCTAGAAGAAAAGTGACGAATGCGGAAGTGGTCACGCCGTGATAATGTTGTATTCCAAACTCTGGTCGTCATCCCAACGCAACGCCAACCCGGCAATTGAGTGTCGATCCAATATGGATAAGATCGGGATGTAGATGTAGGTCACGGTGTCACCAGTCCCCCACACAGCCAAGAACCCGGGGTAAAAGCCTTGCCGGGCGATGGGATGTCGGGGCCTCGGGATATATAGATACGGCCGGGCCTCTATTACTTCGCGTCCTGTTGATGTTGAACCACAACGTTCGAGTGTCATGCAAGAATCGTCATCCAGAACAAAAAATGCGAACCACAACCTGTCTTCTTGTTGGAGCTGCGGTTGCTGGGAGTGGACTGGCTGCTCCACTGGTAAGCTCTCGCCAGGCCGACACTTGCGCCCCGATACCATCTCCATTTCCAACATGGCAACAACTCCCGACACAGTCGTCTCTCCCGGACCCGCTGCTTCCCCTCAAGTACACCACTACGGATAACGTCAAGGATATTCTGGTCGGGAAGGGTCCGAACCGCGTCCAGACACCCGAACAATGGTACAAGTGCCGACAGCCCGAGATCATGCAACTGTTACAGGAGTATCAATACGGTTATTACCCGGACCACTCCCAAGAAAAGGTGGAGGCCACTCGTAGCGGAAACACGGTCAACATTGCAGTCACAGCGGGTGGGAAGACGGGCAAGTTCAAGGCCACGATCTCACTTCCGTCCGGGGCATCTGCCTCCAAGAAGGCGCCGGTGGTGATCAACATTGGCGGCATGCAGAACCAGCCATACTTCAGCGCGGGGATTGCGATTGCGCAATTCGATTATACGTCGGTGGCGCCGGATAGTAACTCGAAGACCGGGGCGTTTTGGGACATCTACAAGGGGAGAGACATCGGTAAGTTGGAGTCCCAACGGAGTATATGCTTACCAGATAGACAAGATACTGATACTAGCAGGCGTCTTGACGGCCTGGGCCTGGGGTTTCCATCGGACACTCGATGCACTGAACATGACTGTCCCCGAAATCGACGCGAGCCGGGTCGGCGTGACGGGATGTTCCCGCCTGGGAAAAGGTGCTCTAGCAGCCGGGCTCTTTGACAGCCGCATCACGGTGACGATGCCCATGTCGTCCGGGGTGCAAGGACTCGGGCCATACCGATACATCGGGCTGAGCGGACAGGGCGAGAATCTGGAGAACAGCAAGTCGGGCGCAGGCTGGTGGACCAACAGCAAGCTGGGGACTTTTGTCAACCATGCGCCAAACCTCCCGTACGACGCGCACACCATTGCAGCGGCGATTGCTCCGAGGGCCTTGATCATTGACCAGGGCACAGGCGACGCCTATACCGACAGCAAGGCGACGGCGATCGTGGTCTATCCGGCCGCAAAGGCCATCTATGACTGGCTTGGAGTCGGCGACAAGATTGGTATCAGTGTTCGCAGTGGAGGGCACTGCGATATGAGTGGATTGTATGTTGTATCCTCGAATCCTATCCTAGTGGTTACGACATTGCTGACAGTGTGCTCCAGTTCCTCGGTGTTGCCGTTTGTGCAAAAGGTCTTTTTCGGAACTCCGACGACCAAGGATTACAACAATCTGGGTAGCTATGGTTCGCCCATGTCGACTGCTTTTCCGTGGTCTACTGCTCTTCCCAAGGCGCAGTGAGCAAGACTCGGTGATGTTCGAAGGGAGGTCATGGTGTTGCGTCGGCAAGGGGGTGGGTGGTTTGACTAGGGATGTTGTCCGTAGCAATCGTGAGACGGAATCTTATAGCGAGTTGTTGCAAATTCAATCCATGTCATGGTCGAGTTGCTGGACCAGTTCGAATGGAAGATGGCAGTTGGTGACTTCGCTTCGACATGAAGAAGAAAGGTGACAAAGTTGGGAGCTTGGCTTGTGAAATTGAAGTTGCATGTTCGATGCAGAGGCCTTCTCTGATTGGCTCATTTGTCCATATCCGGCAGGCATCTAATCCCTGTCGGCAGTCTCCATCGGCGACTCCACCGGCAGCTTCAGGGGCATCCACAATGGCATCCACAGGGGCCGCAGTAGCACTCGTCCCCTGCCATGCTCCCGAGCTTCCAGAAAGTTGATTCCTCCAATTTCCAACATCATCGCTTTTCCCCTGCCTCTTTGACTGCTTGGCTTTGTCTCAAAGGCTGGAGCTGCCAGATTGCACTAGCCGCCGTTCTAGTCCCTCCCGTTTCTAGCTTCCTACTAGCAACATCTCTTTTCCCCGGATTATCGACGTCAACTGTCTCATTCCCGTACGATCCGATCCGGCCTGTCATGCCTTGAAGGATGCTGCTCTGCCTTTGCTGATTCGGATTTGGACTTGGAACTGCTGCTGGAAACCGAAACACACTTTGCGATGGACACGCTCCAGCACCGGGCGCGAGGTGAGTCTTCCATCTTGTCTGAGCATCTATCACACCCGTGGTCAGCCAATTGACTCTTGCTAACCTCCAGCTTCTCCTCCAGACCTCCCATGGTCCTCGATCCCGACCGAACTCCTCCGCGCCGAGCTCTCGAAACGCGACGATGCCACGGACACATCCCGTCCCCAATGCGGTTCAGGGGAGAAGGGCGAATACAACACAGGGCTACATGTTTTCGCCCTCGTCTTGATCCTCCTGCTGAGCACCTTGTGTATGTTGGACCTACCTGTTTCCTTATGGTTTCTATGGTACGCTGGTACTGACTGACTGCTGGACGACATGACAGCCTGCGGATTTCCTCTCTTCTCACGCCGAGCTATGAAAGGCAGTAAACTGCAACGAAAGATCATATTCTTCAGTCAGCACTTCGGCACCGGCGTGCTGATGGCCACCGCCTTCGTCCACCTGCTTCCGACAGCCTTCATGTCCTTGACCGACCCTTGCTTGCCATACATCTTCAGCGAAGGATACAAACCGCTCGCCGGCCTGGTTGCTATGACTGCTGCCCTGGTCGTCGTTGCCCTCGAATCATATCTTACCACCCGCGGCGCTAGCCATTCGCATTCGCATACCATTTTCGAAGACGAGGAGGAAAGCAGCCACATGCACCATGATGCCCATCACGACTTCAAGGATAGCCCGGAACGTATTGCGCTTCAGGATCGTGAGGTCACTCAAGGCCTCATGGGACGACAGTCTCCCATTGCCAGCACCAGCGCCCACCCTTCTCCTTCCGACCAGCCCCGAGCTTCCAGAGACAACGACAGCGCTAACTCCCTCGATCTCGACTTGACCTTTGATGAGCTCCAACCTATCCCAAATACCGACCATGACCAGCTTCTCGAGCCCAGAAACACCAGCTCCTATAGGACTGGACTTAAGCCTGCGGTAGCTCCCGATGCGCCAAACCCCGAAGAACAAAAGCGCATGTTGCTGCAATGCTTGCTCCTCGAGGCTGGTATCTTGTTCCATAGCGTCTTCATTGGAATGGCTTTGTCGGTCGCAACCGGGCCTCCGTTTATCGTGTTCCTGATCGCTATCGGCTTCCACCAAACGTTCGAAGGTCTTGCCCTGGGCACACGTATCGCCGCCATCCACTTCCCTCGCTCCTCTCCACGGCCTTGGCTCATGGTGTTAGCATTCGGCGCCACCACTCCCATCGGGCAAGCCATCGGGTTGCTTATCCACACCTTTTACGACCCCATGAGCCAAACAGGTCTCCTCATGGTCGGCTTCATGAACGCTATCTCTAGCGGTCTTTTGTTGTTTGCTGGCTTGGTTCAGTTGCTCGCCGAGGACTTTCTTTCAGAGAAAAGCTACGCAACGCTTCAGGGCCGGAAGAGACTGCATGCCTATTTCGCTGTAGTTGCAGGAGCTGGGCTCATGTCTTCCGTCGGCGCCTTCGCTTGAAGTACAAGCCTTCCGTTTTTTTTCGTTGTTATTGTTATATGGGTATGTTTCGCATCTACTTGGGGTTGCATCATTAGCGGCGTTTTCTTTTTGTATAGAGCATTTCCGCCATCAGCGGTACAACAACAATCTTAGAGTTTCACTTACTTTTTCCATACCTTTTGCCTTTTACCTCTGGAAGTACGCGTGGACGCACTCCTCCTCTGCTTGCCCCTAGCACCCGACTTGTTGGAGATAAAGCTCGCGACCTTCCACATCTGGGACTTTATGGGCACCAACGACATGATGACAGCCACGAGGTCTGACGTATCATTCGCAAGAAACACCTGGACAAAGGTGGAGGGCAGTGATGGCAGGGCATACAAACAGAAACGCCACTCTATGTTTTACTCCCTACTAGGTAAGACCTAGTTCTGCAGGATCGTATTCCAGAACCAACATGCATCAGACCGAACAAACCGCATCACTATCGCAAAAATCATAGGTCAACCACAGGCTCATGTGCTCTTCATATTAACAGCCCAAACCACCGCCGCAGCCGGTACACTCTCGGTCCAACCAATCGCATCAGCAACGATAATACGGAATGTCGTTGGACTCCCTGGGTCAGCACCTTGCAGCAAGTTTAGCCTCCTTCCTAAAAGAGCCGCTTGATGTTACTTTCCGGTATCCGGTCATCTGAAGGTGACACCGCAGTTGGCCTATGAGACGGTGCTTCCTGGATTTGCTAACGGGATGTTGTAGGTTACATGTCAGATCACGAATACACTATCGCCTTGAAGATGTTGATCACCTACCCGATCCTCACCAACAAGCCGGTTCTAGGCAACATCGAACTTCCAACAGGCCCTATATTGGCACGGAACTATGCTGCCCCCGCTTGTTCGACAAGGCAGCCACGTGGGTGAACGTGAATAAGCTTCGGTAAGAAGCGAGTTGTACAAGCCTTTCTGATGCATGCCGAGCAATCTAATGTGCTTCCCCGCTAAGGTTGATATTCCACTTTCCCTTAGCTGACATGTTTGCCCCATGGCCATGGATCCCAATCCCATTGAAAGCCTGAGATCAGATACAGGGATTTGGGTTGAAGCTGCCCGAGGCGGGCAGATAGAAGGATCCGGAGGAGGGGTGAGTTGCTCAGTATGGCCGCTGGGAGTTTGGGGATATAAGACGGCCCCCGAGCTTACGTTCATGATCACTCTCTTCTTCGCTATCTTCCTTGGACAGCATCTCTTTCAAACTCATCCACGATCCTACGATATGCGTGTCAAGACGATTGGTGTTGCAGTTGGCTTCTGCGCCGTTGGCGCTCTAGCCAAGGAGAAGGCAGTCGATATGTCGCGTCATGGTAAGACTTCAGCTGGCTGTGCATTATTCATCATGACTGATACAATCTCTTTTTAGCGGAGTATAAATCCGGAGCAGTAATGGATCGAATTATGGCACACAAGTTCGTATGTATACACCGCCCTTCTTTACAACCAAAAGCCATCGAGAATTACTGACCGATATCAGGAACAATGGGAAGCCAAACTTGCTAGCGGCGCCCTCAATAGCACCCAATGGCCTCGTCTCAACTACACCAAGTGCGTCAATGGCATTGCTGAAGCCATCCATGGCGATGCTTTACACACCTTCAGGTGCAAGAACATGGACCTGTATGACTTCATCAACCACGCGACTCTCGGCTCACCACTAGCAACCGAGGAGGGAGCGACTGGTAGCTCCATTTGGGGCTGGACTGACCCTAAGTCCGGAAGAGAGTTTATCGGTAGGTCCATTTCCCCGTGGTTTAGAGTCATGAATGCATACTGACTTCAACAGCTGTGGGAATGTATCAAGGAACTGGCCTGGCTGAGATCTTACCCAAGGGGAGACTGCTCAATCTGGGTTTCCTGTAAGTGACTTCCACCACCTTCGTGTCGGCGCGATCATCTCTAACTGAGGTCGGATAGTCCTGCCCCGGCAGCACTTGGCAAACATGCTCTGTGGAAGGAGATCCGTTCGTACAAGAACTATATGATCATCGGTAGTGAACTGGAAGACCACGGAATCCAGATCTTTGACATGCGAAAGGTAAAACTACAGTTCTTTTCCGAGTCCTGGTTCATGAGCTAACATTGTACAAGCTCCTCACGATCAATCCTAAGAAGGCCCCCATCACATTCTCTGTCGACGATGTAACAGGTCACTTCAAGGACTTACCTCTTGGTCGCACCCACAACGTCGTCATCAACGAAGAACTTCAGTATGCCGTATCCGTCGGCGCCGCTCCTCGCGAAGACGCTTGCGGTGCCGGTCTCATCTTCATCGACCTCAAGGACCCATCCAAGCCCACGAGACTAGGTTGCAATGCTCAAGACGGTTATGTACACGACGTAAGTCCAGTCCTGAACCCTGACACCTCCGCTCCCCCCCTCAAACCCCAAAGGCCAACCACCTCACTGACTAACAATCTTCCCTCCCAACAGGCCCAATGCCTCAAATACCGCGGTCCCGACAAACGCTACCTCAACCACGACATCTGCTACGGCTACAACGAAGACTCGCTCACCATCTACGACGTAACCGACAAGCGCAACTCCTCCATCATCTCCCGCACCTCGTACGACGGCGCCTCCTACACCCACCAAGGCTGGGTGCTCGACCCCTTGAACCAAGAATACCTCCTCCTAGACGACGAGTACGACGAGGAAGACGCCGTCGGCCCGGCCAAGGATGGGTACCCCGTCACATACATCTGGGACATCCGCGACTTGCAGAACCCGAAGAACACGGGTCTCTATAAAGCGACGAATAGGGGTATTGATCATAATCAGTATGTTATTGATGGACTGAGTTATCAGAGTAGTTATGGCGCTGGCGTGAGGGTTTATGATGTTTCGAGTATTCCGGTTGATCCGACTGGGGGGAGTGTGTGTGAGGTGGCGTATTTTGATATTTATCCTGAGGATGATAAAGAGCCGGGAGGAGGAGAGGTCGCGTTTATGGGCAGTTGGGCGAGTTATGGGTATTTTAAGAGTGGGTACGTTGCGGTTAATACGATTGAGCGCGGGGTGTATTTGGTGAAGACTACCAAGAGGGAGAGGTGTAAGAGGGTGCATGCTTAGGAGGATGGGCTTAGTTGGGGGACGGACTCGTCACTGTCTGTCAGGATCATGTACCCTAACCCTGATAACTAAAAAGGGGTCATCGAAGTGGATGTCGAGTCAGGAACATTGGGATCCAACACAGTGGATCCCGTCCCAAGTGAATTCTGGAATCACCGGAAAGAGTTTGTCTTCGGATTCTTCCATCTGTAACATGTGACGATGCGATTTTGTGGTCGGCAAAAAGTCAGCCGCCGAAGGATTCGGAGGCTCGGAGCCAGACGCCGGCCTCCTGCAACACCAAGGGAAAAAAAGTATCGAAACATCATGAGATATCTCGTTCGACCATCCTGGGACTCGAACCCAGAACCTTTACCACCGGAAAGTAACGCGCTACCAATTGCGCCAAACGGCCATTGTTGTACTGTTTTTTGTGGGAGATCGGGTTATGATCACAGCCCTCCAGGCGCGCGAGATACAGGCCACATCCGCGGCGCCGGATTGACCATTCTTTGAGATGGGAAGTCGTGGAAAGTCGATGTCGAATGTTCCTTCCTCGAGATATGTTTCCACAGGGAAAATGTTTTCCCCAACTAATCGAACCAGCCTGCACTCACTACATGAAGTCTTGAGCGTCGTCATCAGATGAACGGTATCTTCCAAATATCGCCTATCAACACCGTGTCGATACCACCTCTGTCGTCGTCGTCGCCACTCGTCGTCATCAGTGTTTACGCAATCCTCGACTGAATGTTTCAAAGCTCTCTCGGAGTTGCATTGCCATCGAGTGCTACTTGCCTATTTCATCGAACGACAACTCCCGTCCGAAGCAGGACGGAAAACCCGGGGCGGGCAGTTGGGAACAAGCTTTCTTCCACCCGACGTAATCCCTTCGATTTCCTCAATGTGTCAGATACAGTTCATGCCCCAATCCCCGAAAACCGAAAGAGCCGCATTTCATATCATACAGAGATCAACCCGGAAGAAGGTTGACAAGTTGTCCAGGTTACAAAGATGAACTCTGGTGGTTTTTGACTTCCATGCCAAGCCCCTGCATTGACTGGATCGCCAGGGCCTCACAGCGCCGCTGCGTGGTGTTTCAGGGGTCGACGGACAGGGTTCCAGGGGCTGGCCTCCAGACGTCCACAGCCCATCATTCCCCACACACGCGACACATCAAGCAGGGGTCACGACTTGGCGAACTACCACTCTCCCAGTTCTCACCACAACACCGCACGAGATGTGAAACTCGAAGATTTTCGTCGTGGTGTGGCTTAGTCCGGGTCCATGGGATGGATGACGATGGACTGCTGGATTCGATGGCAGTCTGGACTCGGAGTGTCCAATGCCCAAAAAACCCTGGGGTGTCCCGCTCCCTCCCCTTCGGAGCCAAGGACTTGGGATTTCTTCCCTCTTTTCCTTTTTTATACCATCTTTCTGTTTACTGTGAACAACAGAGCAAGGCGTTTTCTCTACATTCTTTTTCTCTCTTCTTTTTACAGCCTGGTGCTGGACATTCTTTCCTTTGCTACCCTTCGTCACAGCAGGCCTGTTCTTTCATATACACTCCTTGCTGGCTCAAGGGGCCAACAACGGTTCGGTGTTAAAAGACTGTCAGAGGCAGACGTTCCAGACATGGATGGATATTTGAGACATGATATTAGACGATGGGTGGACGACGTTCTACTACACGCTCGCAGTGATGCCTTAGGCGACGAAGACGGAGTTTTCAAACTGAGCGAGGGAGTAACTCTGGAGGCTAGTGACCACGACAACCTATCGACAAGATCAGAAGTGGAAATCGAATTCATCGACGGTCCAGTTGATACCCAGTCAACAGTGTCAGCGGAGACAACAACAGGGCCCCCGACGTTTACCCAATCCCTTCCGCCACCCGCCACTTTCACCATCAGCAGCATCACCGCATCCGCACAACCGCAGCCGATAACAACACTCACGCCGATCACACATTCAGCCAGACCTCCACCCACAAAGACAAAAGACGAGGATGACAAGCCGGAGAAGACGACGGATAGGGATGAGAAGCATGAGAAGCATGAGAAGACGGACTCAGCCTCCGTCACAGATGGATTCGTGACCGTCACAACGTCTCGCAGTAGCACTATTGCCATAACGACACCCATCGCCGTCTCCGCCAGTGCTACGACCAGCGTGTTGACTTCAGCCACGGCGAGCCCAGCTATCAACAACGGAGCTGCTCTAGAAGAAGCACAAGAGAAGGGGACCAGTAGCGGGCACATGTCTGGAGGTGCAAAGGCCGGCATCGCCATTGGAGTCATTGGTAAGCTCGCTGATCCTGACTTGCTTTCGTGGCACCATGAACTAACCCCCTCTATCAACAGCCGGTGTCGCCATGCTCGGAATCGTCCTCTTCTGGCTCTTCAAGTGCTTCCGCTCCCGCAAATCGGAAGCAGAGTCCGAGTCTTCCATCCGCGCCTTCCTCTCAGGCGGGAAATCCGGTTCCAATGATGGTGGCCTCCCACCCCCAGCCACTGCTGCAGGCGGCGTAGGCGCAGGCCAACTCTCGGCCAACTTCGACCCACGCAGCAACTCCCAGATCCTCGACGAACTGATCGCCGCTTCCTACGCCCACCAGAACGGCCACGACAACACCAACAGCATCCCCAACGGCTACGTCCTCGACGAGAAGCGAGCCGACGGCGCCTACCCCGTGACCATCATCCAGCCAGCGCCCACCCACCAGCCCGAAGTCCGCAAGTCCGTCGCCAGCTGGCTGCGCAAACACCATCCCCTGAAGCTGAACCCGCTTTCCATCA
Organism: Neurospora sp. CHS-2018b; assembly: GCA_009806015.1. Taxonomy (NCBI): domain Eukaryota; kingdom Fungi; phylum Ascomycota; class Sordariomycetes; order Sordariales; family Sordariaceae; genus Neurospora; species Neurospora sp. CHS-2018b. The sequence goes on from RAOV01000021.1 coordinate 16,109, forward strand.
GAGGCAGCACCTTCTCGGCCTTCAGCCGGCGCGCATCATCAGCCTACGGCAGTTCCCAACAAGGTGGAGGACGGGACTCCATGGTTTCTGATTATCCTTCTCCCACCTCTTACGACCCGGACGCGCCTCCGATGCCGGAAATCCCAGCTACGTACTTCAACGAGATCCCGAAGCCGCTGAGTCCGATTCCGAAGAAGCTGCCGACTGCCGCACAGAATATGAAGGCGATGAAGTTCCAGAGCGTGTGGTCGGATAGTAGTGCGGGGACTGATATGGATCAGCAGGATCGGTCGAGGATGACGGTTTCGTCGGAGGGGAATGAGTCGTTGTTTAACTTGTATGATAATGGCGCTGATGGCCAGATGAGGGTCCCGTCGCAGGTTGTGACTTCGTTGTCGCCGCCGCCTTTGGCGCTTAAGAGCCAGGGCCAGGGCCAGGGCCAGGACCAGAGGGCGAGTTCGCCTACTTTGAGGCCGTAGATGGTAGAGGAACGGAGGGATGTGGTGGAGTGTGAGATGCGAGATGCTGTCAGGACAGGCCTGTTTGTGCGATAAGTGTGTCCAGTAGTGTTAGAATTCGGATGGATTTTGGCATAGAGAGAGCTTAGTGGTCTTGTAATACTGTTGTTAACCAACCAAGAATTCTCTGTACCTCCCGAAGCCAACCTTCTTACGACGCTTGGCCGCTTGAAAGCCCCAGGAGGCTTGCCATTGCCTCCGCTACATCATGCGCAAAGCCTTTGTCATTGACATCCCTTTCGTCATCCTTAATCAGGATACCACTGTCGTTGAGACCCTCACGAACAGCCCCAAACAGCGCCTCATCAGCATCTCTGTCCTCAAACGGCGCTCCCGATACCGACAACATGCTCAACCCGCCCTTCGGAATCCACACCTGGATCTTGCTCGCATCTCCATCCAACAACTTCTCGCACATCCGCCTCCCAATCTCTTTACACTCCTCCACCGACGTCCTCAGCAGAGTAACCGTAGGATTATGCTCATAAAGCTTTCTTTCGTTAGTATCCTTCCTACGAAACCTCTCCGGCACCGTCCCCGGCGGCCCAAAGTTAACCATATCCAGCGCCCCCAACGAAACAACGTAAGGGATCCTCTTCTCAACCGCTGCCCGCATCCGGTCCGGCCCGGCACTCATCACCCCTCCGACCAACTCGTCCGCCAACTCGGTCGTGGTCAGGTCAATCACCGCATCCAGCTCTCCGGCCCGCACCAGTCGTTCCATGGCTTTCCCGCCGTGGCCTGTGGCGTGGAACACCATCGTTTCGAAGACATCGGGGTATTTGGATTCGAGGTACTGACGGATGGCGTCGACGGAGGGGGTGGTGACGCCGAACATGGTGATTCCTACCCTCACTTTCTTATTTTCCTGCTTCCCCTTTCCCTCCTGCCCCTCCCTTTTCCCCTCCCCTTCCCGTTCCTCCTCTCTTGCCCTTTCCGCCATCCTCCTCTCATAAGCACCCGCCATCCCCACCACCGCCCCCGCCGCATTCCCCAACACCCCCCTCAAAACTTCATTCAGCCCCGCCACGTCCACGACCGAGTACATCATCGTGATATCCGTCTCTCCGACATAGGGGCCCGTATCCCCACTCGCCACCGTCGACACCATCATCTTGGGAAAACCAATCGGCAAGGCATTGCGCATGACGGGCGCGGCGAGGGAAGTGGCGTTCGACCCTCCTAACGACACAACTCCATGGATCTGTCCCTGAGAGAAAAGTGTTTGGATATAGCATGTGCACAGCCGGGACATGAGTTCTACCAGCTGATTTCGGGGGAGGGATTGGAGGGATTGGATGTCCTTGGGGTCTGAGGGGGTGGCATAGTGGCGGAGGAGATCGGACGGGCCGAAGGTGATGGAGGGGTGGGAAACGGGATGACGGCCGACGTCGATTAGGAGGACGGTGGTGGAGGGGTGGAGGAGGATTTGAGAGCGGAGGTAGAGGAGTTCGGGGAGTTTGGTGTCGCAGGTGCCGAGGAGGACGATGGTTGGCATTTTTGCGGGTGGTGATGGTGATGGGTTGGTGATGGTTGTTGCGGTCACTGTTGGATTGGTGATGGTGGGGTTCGGGTCGGGCCGCTGTAGTTGGGGGAGAAGAGGGGTAAAATGCGGAGGTGGTGAGGTGGTTAAAACCACCAACGATGAACCCAAATCACATGAGATGATGCTGTAATTTGTATCACGATGTTTACCCCTCTCCCACTGACGATCCAAATGTTTACTTCAATATCAATTCCTTTGGCCTTGTGTTCCGTTACACTCGAAAAGACGACGATAACGCGACGATAACCGTCGTGAGACCAATGACGTAAAGACACATCCCATCTCCGCAACACTCCACTTCCCCTTTTCGAATCCGGCAGTTTGTTTTGTTCAACTCCTCTTCCTCACCTGGGCCTTCCAGACTCGATTCAGCATCAATAAACACAACATTGTCAGACATCTCATCAAAAATGGCACCCCAACTCACCCGCACCCAAATCCTAGAGAAGCTCCGCGGCCAAATCGCCGAAGGCAAGACCATCGTCGGCGCCGGCGCCGGCATCGGTCTCTCAGCCAAATTCGTCGAAGCCGGCGGAGGTGACCTCATCATCATCTACAACTCCGGTCGCTTCCGCATGGCCGGCCGGGGCTCACTAGCCGGACTCATGCCTTATGGAAACGCCAATGACATTGTTGTTGACATGGTAATTACTTCCACTCACTCACCTTGTCCTTGCATGAGCGCTGCGGGCTCGGCGCATCGCTAACCATTTTCCGCAGGCCAAAGAAGTCCTCCCCGTCGTCAAACACACCCCCGTCCTCGCCGGCGTCTGCGGCACCGACCCTTACGTATCCATGCCGCGCTTCCTCGCCAAGCTGCGCGATCTAGGCTTCGCGGGGGTACAAAACTTCCCGACCGTCGGTCTCATCGACGGTACCTTCCGCGCCGCTTTGGAAGAAACGGGCATGGGCTACGACCTGGAAGTAGAAATGATCGAGCTCGCGCGGTCCATGGACTTGCTCACCACGCCCTATGTCTTCAACGTCGAAGAAGCCAAGAAAATGGCGAGTGCGGGCGCGGATATCCTGGTGGCGCATATGGGATTGACTACCGGCGGATCAATTGGCAAGGGCGAGAAGAGCACGGGGACGAAAAGCCTGGATGATTGTGTGAAGCTGATTCAGGAGATTAGGGATGCGGCGAAGGAGATTAATCCGGATGTCATTGTGTTGTGTCATGGTGGGCCGATTGCGAAGCCGGAGGATGCGGAGTATGTGTTGAGTAGGACGGAGGGGGTGCATGGGTTTTATGGAGCGAGCTCGATGGAGAGGTTGCCGGTTGAGGAGGCGATTACGAATATTACGAAGAGCTTTAAGGCGTTGAAGACGGGGAAGTAGGTTCTAACTTTGGATATGGATCTAGCAGGATAATTGACAGTGTCTAGGTAAACAGGATATAGGTGATGGCTCAGTCGAACCACCTTCCTCAAGACTCCATGCAAGCTACAATACCCCGACGATATCTCCTCACAAACTCACACCCTTCACTGAGCCTCAGGACCCTTGCTAACCTCATCCCTCTTGGGATCCTTAATCTCATTCAAGAACTTCTGTCCCGCCTCCTTATCATCACTGAACAGCGTATCAGCCACCTGGCGCTGCGGAGTCTCGCCCAGCCACTGAAACAGAGAAATATCAAGGAACTCGTCAGCCCGGAAGATCTCAAGCATGACCAACGGCTCATCGCCAATGTTCTCAACGAAATGTCCCATGTTCCTGGGCACAACACCAACGTCTCCGGGCTCGTAGTTGAACGTGCGGGCGTTACCCTGGGAGGCAAAGACGGTCACGCGGGCACGTCCGCTGATGAAGAAAGACCACTCGTCGGCGTTGGGATGCCAGTGCATCTCGCGCAGGGCACCGGGCTCGATGATGAGGTGGGCGGCCGCCACGGTCTTGGAGATGGGGAAGTTCTTGGAGTCGGTGATCCTCACTTGACCACCCGAGGTAATCTTCGGGTCTTGGGCAAGCATCTTGTGGGTGAACTGGTACTTGGACTTCTTGATGTTGCTTCCCTGGGGTCTCTCCTGGTCGATGGAGCCTGGCTGTGAGCCCTGGAAGATGTACTTCTCCTTTTCGGGGAGGTGAGCGAAGATCTCGGGGGCCAGATGGAAGTTCTTGGCGATGACGGACTTGGGGGTGTGGGCGAGCCAGTCCGTGACCAAGAAGGTGGACTCCTCGGAGAAACTTCCGTCGTCGAAGATGAGCAGGAACTCGGTGCCGTTGTCGCCCAAGCCCTGAAGAGAGTGGGGGATGCCACTTGGGAAGTACCAGAGGTCGCCCTTTTCGAGGTCATCGATGAAGTTGCCGCCCTCGTAGTCCAAAGCGGTCACGCGGACGTTGCCCTCAAGGACATAGCCCCATTCGGCCTCCTTGTGCCAGTGCAACTCGCGGATGACACCCTTCTCAAGGCGCATGTTGACGCCAGCCAACTCGATGCTGGTGGGGAGCTCGCGGACAGTGGTCTGACGAGTCCAGCCTCCTTCCTCGATGCGGATGTGGGAGTCGGCAAAGCTCCAGCGGAGACTGGGCAGGGTGCCATGGTCGGTGCTGGGTGGGCGGACCAAGTCGGGATCCTGACGGGAGCGGTCCTTGTTCCATGGTCCTAGGACGGTAGCTCCGTCGCCGTTCCGGAAGGGAAGAGGATCGAGACCCTCGCCAATTGAGTCGACAGCGGTGTCATAGGGATCACGATACGATGGGGTGTAGGGGTTCGTGATGTTGAGACTCCGGGTGCGGTACTTGGAGGGCAGAGGCTTGCCGTCAAGAAGGCGCTGGCGGGGGCTGTCTTGAAGAGGGACAGCGGAGACGAGGGCAATGCCCAAGGCGAGGAGCGATCCCGTGAAGCGCATCTTGATGAGGGTAGTTCTAGACTGCTGGTGATCTTGGAGTCTGGAGAACTGTGGTGGGACTGATGTGCTGATGGAGTTGAGACAAGATGAGCTGGCGATCGATGCCTTTTATCCTCGACGTGATGTTCATCCTGGCCGTGGTCAACATGATCTTGGTTCTCTCCCGTTCCTCAGAATCACTCAGCGTCATTGACTTTGCAACGTATCATGATGTCGTGCTCTCGAATTTACCTCTACACTCGTATGTACACTCATACACTTCATCATCTCGGAGAAGACCCGGGAGGTTTCTGAGGGGTCGAGGTTGCGATATGCGTCGGCAGTGTAACAGCAAAAATCCGGATGGTCGCTTCGATGGCAGCTTCGATGGGTGGACGGACGGATATAATTAGACTGGAATGGTGGTGAAAAGGCAAAGAAGGAAGGAGGAGGAGGATGGAAGGACGTCTGCTGAGGGTCTGGAGGATGGAAAAAGAAAAAGAAGACGTAGCACTGCGCTAATAGCGCCAAGCATCATTGCCAAGCACCTGCCAAGAAGAGGTTTATGTCCCGATATGTTCGCGAACAAAGTGACGTTCTGGACTGAGAACATCGGAGGGGTTTGTTACATCATCACCACCCTCGGTGATGCTCGGCCTGTCAGTGGCCCATAACGTTCGGGGCTGCTTCGGCGTTGACGTTACCTAAACTTCAGGCCGCGTGTCGCCCTGTCGACTTGCTGTCACAGTAAGCAGCGTGTTATTCAGCGTGTTCCGGTGTTACAGTGCGCCATCCCATCTCAGGGGCATCCATCCGATCTGTTCCGACGGGGACGACGTTGGACGAGATCAAGATGCGGTGAACTTCTCCCGGTCATCCTGTTCGTTGTCTTTGCCATTTTCGGTCTCTTGATGTTTCCAAAGATAAACCACGATAATCGACACTAATCGACGGCCCGGATCTCCATCATCGTGGATCTTGTTGACCAAACCACAAAAGGACGGGAAAACAAGCCGAACCTTCGCTTCTTACGTAGCGCCATCTCATAATTGCACCAAACGATCGCGCTATTTGACGCCAATCCGCAATCGACAACATTCCATTCAAACGGTCAAAGCAAACGCCAATCCTGACTCACCCATTGTCGTCACCACTCACCCCCCACGACGGGAGAAAACCTAGCAAAAATGTTTCCTCCAACCGAGAACTCATCAGGTTCCTATGGCACCATCAACAACAACACCAACACCAACAACCCTCACCACACCACCGCCATCTCCGACAATTCCGAAATCCAACCACTGCTATCCCCAAGCATGTCAACAGACACCACCAGCCCCGCCCTCCCAGGCTTCCCCAAACCCTCCCCAGGGGCGGCCATCCCATCCTCACGATGGCGCCGCCATTTATCTTCAGACATCGACCGCACCAACGCTGACTTGGTTCTCATAATCTGCTACCTAATCACGGGCCTGCTCGACTCCTCCTCCATCTCCATCTGGGGTTCCTTCGTCTCCATGCAAACCGGCAACACAGTCTACGCCGGTCTCGGCCTGGCTGCTCCCCACGAATCAACACGCTGGATCAAATCGGGAACTTCCCTCATTGCCTTCTGCCTCGGCTCGTTCTTGTTTAGTCGATTCCACCGGTTTTTTGGCTCTCCCAAAAAGCGCTGGGTGCTATGCGTCTCGTTTGCCGTTCAGTTTGCCTTTACCGTGGCGGCTGCCGCGGTTGTCACGGTGACGGGAAAGCCAAAGGATAGCGAGGATATTGAGTGGCATGTTTTGTTGCCTATTGCGCTGCTGGCGTTTCAAAGCTGTGGGCAGGCGGTTATGAGCAGGGCGCTCAAGTATAATGCGCTGACGAGCGTGGTGTTGACGAGTATTTACTGTGATTTGTTTTCGGATGTGGATTTGTTCAAGGTGCATAATCGCGAGAGGAACCAGAGGGTGGGCGCGCCGGTGTTTTTGTTCTTGGGAGCGCTTTTTGGCGGGTTCTTTGCGCATACGTCGTTTGGTGTTGCTGGGGCGCTGTGGATGGCGTCGGGGTTGAAGTTGGTGGTTATTGTGCTTTGGTTGGTTTGGCCTGCTAAGCCGAAGGCGGTGGTTCAGCATCCTGATGGATTGGAGAGAGCTTGAACTGAGTTGGTGTGAACGAGTGGCTTGTTATGGTTGACGACAATTGTTGTGATAGATACCCCCATGCGCAAGTTAAGCCTGTTGAGCAAATTTCTTGTCTTGTACTTTTGTTTGTATTAGATCTCCACTCACACTAGAGCTATAGACTTGGTCGTTCTCATGGTATCATTCATCCAAATTCCTAATAGAATCTCTGTCATCCTCTCCAACCATACAATCATTGGGGTTGCACTCAATCACAACTTCTCGACATTACGCAGAGCCCACAACTCCTTGGGCTGACCAGCAGCATCACAAGAAGAAAACTTCCACCAGCCCGAGTGCAGAGCACCGGCAATGTTGACCAATCCCCACTTGATGGGAGCAGGCATGGGTGGCCAGTTTGCCCACATGCCGTCCTCAACCGTGCGGTCAAGGTTGAGAAGGAAGAAGGGTACGCAGTCTGTCACGCCAGCCTTTGTCACCGTCGCCTTACCCCACGTCTTGAAGGTGGTGACGGCCGCTGTGTGCTCGGGTGTTCCCTCCTTGGGAGCGTTCGCGTGCTCGGAGAGCTTGGAAATGGTAGAGATCTCGCTGTGGAAGTGGTCGGAGAAGGAGTCTTGGAAGGTACCCATGATACGAAGCAGCTCCTCGCCCGAGAAGTCGTTGGGGCTTTTGAGGCCGCTAAGGTACTTTTCGAATTCGGCAAGACCGGGCAGGAATGCCTCTGCAATAGGGAGTCAGTATGCTGTTTTATACCAGTACTCGGTGATCCTTGGCTTCTCACCATGCTCCTTATGGGTCTCCTCAAAGACAGTCTTGTCCTGCAAGAGGTCCTCGATCTTGGGGAACAGCGACTGCTCTTCGTCGTCATGGTGAGACTTGACGAATCGGTACCAGGTCAAGCAGTAGCCGATAAAGTTGGCCTTTTCCTGGTCAGCAACATGGGCAGCCTGCTGGTAGATGGAGTTGTAGCCGCGGAAGATGGAGTTGTGCAGCAGGGCCATGTGGGTGGCACCCGAGGTGAAGATGTCCGTCTTCTTGGTCGCGTACTGCGGCGTGGTGATGAGCTTCATAGGCTCGTCGGCCCAGGCCTTGGTAGGTGCAACGGATGTCATGGTGAATGTTGGGGCGCGAGTGAGCAAAAGGGCGACAATCAAGAAGGGGATCGAGAGAAGCACTGTCGTCGTGGTTGATGATGTTGATTTGGAGCCAGCCATTGGAAGGAGAAAAGAGAAGCAAGTTCTCTCGTGATATTGGAGTACAGCTGAGATGGAAAGGGAGTGAGGAAACAGAAACTGTCCTTCGGGAGTCCAGAGTCGAGGAGGGAGTCCAATTAATCCGACGAATGATGTGTCGTACGATGTTGATTACACGCCCGGCCAGAATGGTCCTTTCCCGAAAGATCCCCTGCGCATCGCGGGGTTGACGGGAGTCGCGTCTGCCAATCTGCCAAGTTGACGGGAGGTGCCACTGTGCTCGTGAGCGGGACGGGACTCCCCGCTCCCCACCGTTAGCGCACTAAGATAAGATAAGGGTGCTGAGACACAGCATGGAGACGCCTGGAACGATCCTTCCGCGGACGGAAATCCACTAACGGCAACCGTGCCCTGAGAACCTCGACGGTTCCCTCCAGACGGACGCAGTGAAAGTGGAATTGGCTCCCTCTTCCATGACCTGACATCAATTCTTTGCTGCTTCCTCTTCTTTCTCTTCTTTCTTCGACGCGGTCCAGCCTTCTTCAAATTCCCACCATCTCTCCCGCAACACTCGTCGATGTCAGGTATACTCAAGGCTCGCAACATGCATACCTGACCTATATGGCAATGTCTCGCAGCAAAGACCTCGTACGGTCGATGACGAATCCCAGCACCGGCTAACCACCTCGAAGCTCAGTCAGCACCTTATCGAGAGGAAAATGTCCACCTTATCTCACCCATTCTGCACATAACTACCCAGCCGAATAACGTTGACCATGGTCGCGTTCCAAGGGAACGTTACCTGCTGACCGTCGACTCACCGGGAACTCCTCGCCGGGCTCGCATAAGCCATCTCCACTGCCGAGCGGGGAAGACAGGAATAAGCCGAGTGTCAAGACGCCGGCCGCGCCATCGATCCCGCTGCTACATCATGTCCCGGTTCCGTGTTTACACGCCTCGGCGTCCGTCCTAGGCTCGTCAAAGTCAGCTATAAATTGGATCTCACCACTACGCAACGCATCGACACCCTTCTCGGCTACTCTGACACTACACCCTTTCCAAGGACAACGTTAGCTATCCTCAACGCCACCATGACAGTCGCTCTCAACCCCCGCATCCGCGTTCGCGAGGCCGTGCCCGCCGACGCCGACGCCATCACGAATACCATGCATGATGGCTTTTCCGTCGACGCAATGCAACAGCTTATGTACCCCAACGGTGTATCGGATGAGTCGAGAAGCAAGTTCGCTGCCAGACTCTTCTCGCCCATTCCTCCCAGCGAGGGAGAGAAGCTCATGATGGTGGCAGAGTTGCTGCCAGAGGGTTCTGATGGTCCTGGCGAGATTGTTGCCTTTTCCGACTGGCACCTGTTCCGGAATCCGCGTGCCGAGGAAGAGTGGAATGTCAAGGAGGAACCAAGGACACAGGAGCAGTTGGGAGAAGGCTGCGACGTGCACGTCTTCAACGAGTTTATCGGCGGATTGCACAGGAAGCGGCGAGAGCACATGAAGGGTGACCCTGGGCTTGGTAAGTTTGGCACAGATAACGGATTTCCCTTTTCGGTGGCCGCTTTTCTAACTCCAATCAGTTCTTGGGACTCTTGTCTGTCAGACGAATCGCCAAAGGCTGGGGGCCGGTAAGGCCCTCCTACACTGGGGTACCACCCTGGCTGACGAACTGGGCCTGCCACTGTTTCTCGAGTCATCACCCTTTGGTTACAACCTGTACAAACAGTTCGGTTTCGAGCCCATCGATGTCTTCGACATTCCCGTCTTCGATTTGTTCGGCGCGGTCAAGCGCCAAGATCAGAACTGGGGAGAACTCGCGGCGCTCGAGCTGGCTGGACCTCCCGCCAAGGGATGCTTCCGCAGCACCATCATGAGACGACCTGCCAAGAGCGCCTGATAGGGACGCTTTCAACGCTGTCGGCAGTGGACTTCGCTACCGCACTTTGCTGCCTCACCACACCCTTTCCGTATCACCAAGATGAAATTGATTGACGTTGTGCAGCCCTGTCTTTCGTTACTAACTTGTGTCGCATTGTCTGACCTGTGGGGGACCCCTGATTTGTCGCCTTGTCCAGTGGAAATTAGCGTGTGCACGACAGTATGACTGTCATACCCAATGTGCCCGGTGAGGGGGCCGTCAGCTCTAGGCAGCCACTATTTTCTTACGGACCCGCCAAACCATGTGGGTGACGGCCTGGACGCTTTTTGCGTGTAAATTGGGGGGAATGTCTATCTCGCGCCCACGCTTTCCCTATCTGGCACCTTATCCGATGCATAGGGGATGAGAATTTGAGGCTCAAGCCGCACGGAAAGGCACAGGAGTAAGCACTAGGATAGCGTCAGGCTGCTCTTAACAATAAAGCCGACGGGACTTATAGATATCATGGGTTCCGTCAGTCCTCTGGGTGCTGGACTCTCTGTCCTTTGCCATTGACTTCAAACTGTCTTCTTTGGGCGTCTTGAATCCATCCTTTTTCATCGACCGAATACCAAGATGGCCGATTCTTCGCATGCCCACTCCCAGCAGCAGTCACCAGCCAATGCCGGCAGTGACTCTCGGGACACCGACAATCAGGGGCATGTCTATCAACCTCCTCAACCGCTATCGCAGCCGGGTACGGTTGGTGATGCCACAGAACTCACGCAAGCTTTTGACTATCCGCCACAACAACATGGCTCGGCAATCGACCCTGCCACTGTTATCTCGCAACAGCAGTATTACTATGCACCACAGGCGAGCCAAGCGGGCAATCCGTCGGTGGATAATCAGCAAGTCTACTATGCACCGCAACTACTACCGCAGCCTGGTTGGACGGCTGATCCCACTGCAATCAACGCCCAGCTCTACTGGCAACAACAATTATCGACTTCTAACCTCGCCGCCTATTCCCAGTACAACCCCCCCTATTACCAGCAACCGGCGCCCGACTCAATCCAAGAGGTGGAAAGCCCAGATCTGCAGCCCAAGCAACAGCCCCTTCTCGCATCAGAGGAGGTCACTCCCCGGCAAATGCCTTCGCCGCAAGCGGATCCCCAGCCAGGCGTGAAGAAGGACGTGAAGAAGTGGAAACGATTCTGGCCTTGGTCCAAGGATCATATGCAAAAGTTCGAAGACAATCTTAAAGACAAGTTCAGCGGCAAGTCAGGGTACAGGGGTTTCCGTCGTATCTATTTACCCAATGACAGCAATTCCGGGCTTAGCGGCGAGAGCAAGGTTGTGTATCGTGTTGGAACCGCCGAGGCCGAGGATATTGATGACCTTGGAAAGGTACACAAGGTCGATGGAAAGCTCGCCTACGTCAACCAGTTTCACCAGCGTACTCGCAAGTTCCTGGATGTGGCCGTTTACCTCAGTCCAACCCGCTTCACTCCTCGAAGACTGATCGTTCAGGCAACTGATCATGTCATAAAAACCCGCTTGGACAGGGGTGGTGACTGGATCAGGACCAAGGTCACGGGCAACGTGCCCGTTGTCCTGGCAATGTCTGAATGGGCAATGTTTCCCTTCAAAACCCATGGGTTCTGGGCTAAGACAAAGGGCACCTTCCGTCTATTTCTCGTTGCCATTCCTCTGCAAGTGATGCTTGCGATTCCTTTCCTCGGTAACTACGATGACGACGACGAGGTGACCGACACCTATACAGACTACCCCGGGTATTACTGGAGATGGCCCAAGTACGCGGTGAACGCGTTGGACATGTCTCCTGCTACTCCTGAGTGGCATAATACAGGCTACAACTCAGCACTCAATGTTACAAAGCGTGCTCAACGTCCCCGGCGGCTGTTTGCCAAAGTGAACGGCGAATGGACAACTATCGAGGGCGATACATTCGAGAACTCTATGCGGGGATACATTTTCATCAGTTACGTGTGGAAAATGTTCCCAGGTGAAGAAGGTGCTGAAAAGGCTCACCGTCTGGCGCGCAGAATTGTCGAGCACGAGCGGTTTGACGCCTACTGGATGGACCGTGAACTTGTCGATGACAGTACGAAAGCCGACACCGACTACGATGTCTACACACTTTGCGATATTGTCCGAGGATCGTCTAAGGTGTGCCTCATGATGGACAAGGATGGAATGACACACCGTAGTGAATGGGGCAGCCGCATGTGGACGCTGATGGAGGGTCTGCTCGCCCCCGGAGATTGCATAACTTACTGCTTCCTGGACGCAAAGGGTCAACTCGTCACCAAAGACATTGGAAAGGTTGAAATGACAGCCTCTTTCTGGCGTGTACCCGACAGCGAATATACGGACAACATGGAGGCTTTGCGCATCTTGGCCGAGCACTATGCCAAGGTGCTGACACTTTCTCGCCTGGAGCTGCTTCCGGCGACAATTACTGCGCTGAGTACCAAGGACCGCAACGAGCTCACCGGCTCAGATCTTGCCTATGCCGTCATGGGCTTTCTTCACTACCGGATTGAGCGCCAAGACGAGTGGACAACTGTGTTCCAGAACCTCGCTCGCCTGTCGCTTGGTAATGATAGTGATGAGCTGGTGGAGAGGATGCTTTGCTTACTTCCAAAGCCGTCAACCAAGGACATCTTCGAGACTCTCTCTGAACGTGATGAGTATGGAACCTTCCTCCACCACATCACACCGCAATGCCAAGTGGTTGGTGTGGCCCACGAGGACGAGACTGTTATCCTGGACTCTTGCCGTGCGATCCACATCCGATGGAAAGACTTCCCCCGAGCAACTGTTCAGCGCGACGTGGGATTTGGAAAGATGCTCGCGGTATTCTTCCTAGCGTTCGGCATTTGGTGGTTAACGTTTGGTATCCAAATGTCACTGGGCTACATCCCATACTTCGCCGGCTTTGTTAGCCTAACCGACGGCGAAACTCATGGCAAGTCGGATGTCGGTTGGGTTGTTGCTGGCTTCTTCTTCTTGGGCCTGTTGTTCTCTGCACCTTCGCCATTCTCGGTCAGACGGCTCTTTGGCGGTACCGTGCTGAAGAGCACCCCAAACTTGGTGGGATTCGAAGGAGTCATGCCTATCGCGCAACTAGAAAGAATCGTCTTCGGAAACGTCGAGGGTCGACTTACGTATGCGCCGTCCGCTACTCCGTTCAGCAAGGAAAATCGGGAGACCTATGAGAGGCGAGGCAAGGAGCCGTCGTGGATCAAGGACCCAGACTCTGTTCTTCATGATCTCAAAGCCAAGAAGCTGTTGCCGTCAGACAGACACCAGCTCTTCACCCTTGTCGATATGGGCGAGCTCACGGTCACTATCTTTGCTGCTGAGAGGCCACCGACTGTAGCTCTTCTGTGCGGACGGGAAGGCGGCATGCTTCGTGCTGTGCTCTGCAGCTGGCGGTTTGAGACGGATTGCTTGTACAGGGAGACGGTGGTAAGGATGCCCACGCGGGTCTGGGAGGTAGCCGAGCCCAAGGGCTGGTTGAAGCTGTGTCTACGATCTCAAGACGATTACAGACGCATGGAGCCCATCAAGAAAAAGCAAAAGAGAGTAAGAGACGAGGAGAATGCAAAGAAAGAGGCGGAGAGATTGCGGAAGGAGGCGGTGAAAGCAGCAAAGAAGGCGGCAGAGGAAGCAGCCAAGAAGACAGCGTGAGAGAATGATCCTTTGTCAACAGCGCCGCATGACAGCGTAATGTATTGGCCGATATGACTACACGAACATTTGCCAGTTTGGGTGCTTGCCACAATACAATTGATGACGAAGAACAGCGGCAGGGCAGGGCTGGTTTATATATCTGATCAATCCATCTCATATCAGTTCAACACGCTTCAACCTGTGAACCGTCACCATTCATCATGATCATGACCCCGTTCTTGAGCGAGTCGTTGTGGCACCACTGTGCCAAGGCCGTCCCCCTCATCGTTAGACACAGCGGATCTTGTCCCGACAATTCCATGACCAGCTGCAACTACTGCGGCCAGGCACTCAGATTGGCGTCGCATTCGGCCCCTCCCCCGGACCGGCAACACCACATCTGACATCTCCACAAAGGCACCGACCCCCGGCTAATATGCATAATCCCGCTAAGTCGAATACAGTATACGCGGCTGCTTGCCCTCCGAGAATGCCACCTTTTCTTATGTAAATTCAGGGACCATTCGAAGACAGTCTGAGCACATGACTGCGAACGGACAGTTGTTGATCATCTTATAAGCTTCATGTTTCTTGATATCGTACACTTGACTGAATCATCAAACCTCTTTAACTGCTGATATACCCCTATTGTTTTTATCCATTCCCTAATCTCTGTTCAAGATGGCTGTCGCCGCCAAGCAAAAGACTATCACTCCCACTCCCCAGAAGAGTTCACTCACAGGGACAATCCCGACCAAGAAGCTCACGAAGGAGCAACTTTTTAAGACACATGAGGGACACATCAAGAAGCAAAACGCTACCCAGACTCCCAATGGCCCCAGGGCAGTGAAGCAGCCAAACTTGGCGGAAGCATATCCTGCTTCTACCAAGTCCATCAGAGATCTCGAGATCGTATGTTGTTGCACAGAAGCTTTGTTTTTTTCGATGAAATCCGGCTAACACCAGCCCCAGATCCCACTAAGTGACCTCAGCGTAGAAACACATCACCGAGGAAAGGGTCTCATCGTCAAAGTTATCAGCCCGCCCTACATTGGCGCTGGTGCCGTCAGTATTGTCGAGGATCAGTGGGGCAATGTCGACAAGCTCGCCATCTACAACCAAGGCGACTCAGCGATCCTCTCGGGAGTTCCCGAGGGGTGTATCGTTGCCGTCAAGGAGCCTTACTACGTCCAGAACGGCGCGGAGAACGATTTCATGATCTGCGTCGATCACCCGTCAGATGTCATTCTGCTGAGGTTTACAGATCCCATCATCCCAGAGCCCTTGAGACTGGGGCCGCTGCTGAAGTCAGCGGCGGAGTGGAGGACGGCGGGTGATCAAGCATTCTTGGAACGGGATTTCCCTACGGCTGTCTTTTGGTAAGTAATCCTGGGCAGCAGTGTCGAGTCCTTCATCTTACAAGACCTGGCGGGAATAGCTACACAGAAGCACTAGAAGGACTAGAAGACGACTCCGCCAAAGCCCCCGTCTACACCAAGCGCGCCGGCGTCAACCTTCTCCTCGGCCGCTACGACGCCGCAAAATCCGATGCCCTCGCCTCACGCACTGGTGCCACTACCGACTGGAAAGCCTACTACAACGCCGGCCGCGCCGCCTACGGTCTCTGCGAGTACGCCGCCAGCAAGTCCTACTTCGAAGAAGCGCTCAAGCTGAACGCCAAGGGCGCCGGCGTGCAGAAGGAATACGAGCGGGTGCTGGCCCGCGTCAAAGAAGAAGAATCCGGCAACTACGACTTCGCAGCCATGCACGCCTCTCTTTCCCCTACAATCGTGCACATCGACGCCGGCTCCTTCCTCCGCAATACGCGCGTCGCCGACTCGGGCTTTCACGGCCGCGGCCTCTTCGCCACGCGGGCGCTCAAAGCCGGCGATCTGGTGTATGTCGAAAAAGCCACGCTGATGCCCAACCAGTACGACCCCGCCCGCGCCTCCGCGGCGCTGTACACGCTCATGGTCCGCCAGTTGTGCGATAACCCTTCGCTAGCCGATACTGTCCTTAAACTCTTTCCCGGCTCCGACCTTTCTGAAAAGTACGAGCGCACCGGTCTCGAGGGCACGATGGTGGACGGCGTCCCCATAGTAGACGTCTTCATGATCGAAGGCATCCGCACCAAGAACTGCTTCTCCTCCCCCTTGTCCACCTACGACGACACCAAGCCCACTTACAACTCGGCGTGCATGGCCAAGGGATTATGGGCGCATTCAAGTCTGATGAACCACAGCTGCGTGCCAAACACTATGCGCTCGTTTGTCGGTGACATGCTCATCTGCCGCGCTACGCGCGATGTGCAGAAGGGCGAGGAACTGTTCCAGCAGTATGTCCCCGTCAAGACGCTGGTGGATGTGCGTAATAAGGAGTTTGAGGAGGGGTGGGGGTTTGAGTGTCGGTGTGGGTTGTGTGAGGGGGAGAGGAAGTCTTCAGAGGAAAGGCTAAAGAAGAGGAAGGAGGCGATGCTAGCGCTGGAAAAGTTTCTGGATAAGAAGCCGAGTAATGGCAAGGGGACGATCGTCCCCGATGCGACGATCAGGACGGTCGATAGGATGATGAGGCAGTTGGAGGAGTTGCATGAGCCGGAGGTGTATGAGAACCTCCCAAGGTTGACGCTGGTGTATCCGTGCAATTGGCTGGTGGATGCATACAGGGCCAAGAAGCAGTGGGGGAAGGTGGTCAAGTATTCGTTGAAGGTTTTGAGGAACTTTGGGTTCAATGCTGTGCCGAGGGATGAGGATCCTGCCAAGTTGACGGTCGATTGGGATCCGAGGGAGATTTATACGAGGTCGGGGGATGTGAGCTTAATGGCGGTGCACGTGGTTGCGTCGTTGAGGAGGTTGGCGGAGGCGTATGCGGCTTTGGGTCATAAGGAGCTGGCGGAGCGATGTGTGGAGGCGGCCAAGTTTGGGTATACCATGGTGACGGGGTTTTCGGAGGATGTGGATGCTCTTGGGCAGTGAGCTGATGGTGTTGGGGAGGAGGCAGGACCGGATGGGGGCAATTGGACGTACATATCTGAGCATTGAATTTCTGTGAAACTTAATTGAACAGCTTCTGAACAGAATTGCCCCTTCCCATGTCTGGGGAGACTGCCACCGAGCGGTTCTCGGGTATCCGTTTGCAATTGTTTCCGACCAAAGCAACTGTCGTGGGTCAGACGGAGAATGACGGAGGCAAAGGAAAACAAACAAACAAACCCAGCTGAAAAACAGAGCAACGTGACAAAACACAGATACCCTGTCTAGGCGCACGTTAAACACTCATCTCTTGTATCACTTGTTAATCCATTTTCGGACAAGTTTGTTAGGAGACGCGGATATCTTGTTCAATATAAATGCCTGTATCATGCCTGGAACTTTATGTGTGATGTTGTGCCACGGTATCACAGAGCTCGGCATTAAGGAACCGAAGGGTGACTTGGGTTCCGTCGGTGCGACCCGATGGCGTGGTCTACAAACATTGAAGTCCAACAGGAGAAACGTCAGTAGCACCTCCGCGCCTCTCTTTACTGGATCGCCGAGATAAAAGCAGGCGTACAGTCACGGTTACCCAACGCTTGTTGCTTTCTCGTTTGTGGCTATACGTGATTTTTATGATCTCTCTACCACGTTTCGGGTAACTAGGAGCAGCCGGCCGGTTAATCCAACGCCAGTTCTTGTCCGCAAGCCATGTGCAAAAATTCTGACAGTTCATATGCCCCCTGGGTGCTCCCGCACTTTTCGTTCTCCAGGTCAACAACTCAAACTTTTCATCTTCCAAAAGGGAAAACACCATGGCTCTAACGACACCCGCCGCCGTACCCGAAGGCCCCCATCCTTTGAGGTTCTGACGCCCAGCAGTCATTTCTACCTCCACCGCCGTGTCACCGTCACTCCCTACAAGCATCATCGCCATGGCCATCATTCCCAACTACGCCCTCCCCTCCACCGAGCTCATCATCCCCGACAACCCCTTCCTCCGCGCCGCCAAGCTCGGTTCCGCTCCCCAGCCCCCGAGCCACGAAGACCCCGAAGAACGTCCACAACTCCGCGTCGCCGCTCTCATCTCCAACCACCGGTGGAAAGCCGGCATCCGCGGCCCCTTGCGCCCGCTTCCTCCCCGCTCCGAAGACGTCCAGGGCACCTACTGGTACCACGACTGCCCTTACTTCAAGTCCAAAACGCACTGGGTCGAGCGTGCCCCCCACCTGCGCCTTGAACCACCCTTCGCTGCCGCCGAGCAGGGCGAGGTTATGCCAGTCGAACTCTGCGACCTAGGCTGCGGCTACCTCGCCCCGCGTGACACAGTCCTGTACAACTCCAAACGCGTCATGGTCGAGACTCTCGAAGGGTTTAATTTGTTACCGGGTCGCTTCGACGATTGGTTCCTCTCCTGCTGCCAGTGCGGGAACTGGGAACTGAACTTGCTGAAAGAACACCCATCGGCGCAGGATAGCCATGTGAAGAGAAAAGTGGTTGGGTATAATTGCTGCGAACACTGCGAGAGGCCGGATGAGAATAGGTGTGATTTGTGCTTTTCGTTGACGAAGTACTTGGAGGCGAATTGTTGGCGGAGTGGCGAGCCGGTGCCGGGGGGTGTGAAATGGAGGCATGAGAGGGCGAGGGTAGAGAGGAAGGAGGGGAGGAGCCGGAGTAGGGGGCTGAGTATGACGGTGGCGCCGGGTCCGTTGGTGCTTGCTGGGACTGGGAATGAGATCGGGACGGTGCCTGTGTCAACGACGGGAACGGTGATGGGGACGGTGATGGAGTTTGCTAATGGGGAGGATGAGGCTTGGGTTGGATAGCTGGGCTGGAGAGATGTGTTGGAGGAATTCCGGAAGATACAAAGCACTTAAATTTTCCTCTGCGCTCCTTTTTTTTTCCATCGCTGTTTCCTCTTTTTATACTAGATTGACCACTCAAAATGGGCAGCGACCACCCAAAACCCCCATCAACAGTTCTTGTCATTTACCTCTAGTGGAATGGTATACGAGCGTGGTTCTTTTTGTTTACTTCATCCTAATCAGAAACTAAAAATTCAGAGGTTGGCGGATGATGGGTCAGGGGTACAATGACCATCATAGAATGACTTCGGTTTCCCAAAACAACAAGGTAAATCCATTCTCCTTTGGGACCGGACTTTGATGAAAACATGCTAGGCCAATGATACGGCACAATACTCGTTGCGTATAGGTGACACCATGCTCCTTGGTAACGGCCTTGGCGGAGAATGGTCCTTTTAGGCAAATGTCAAGTGGCCGAGTGAACACGTTCCCAGTCGGTTTCAGCAGGTGCGAACATAAAACTGAGAACTCATGTCTGCATTCTAGACATTGTGTCAGTACACCTCTACGCTTGACTTCATCTCAATTCTGAAGCGAAGCCTCGGTGAGTGTTCTCGGTTGTTGAACCCAATGAATCATGCTAACACAACTCAGCTTGAAGCTCAACACAATGCGGTCCATCGCCCTTTGGTCGGCTCTATCTGCCGCAGTCATCTCAGCATCAGAGACCAAGACATCTCCTGATATCCAAGTCCCAGCACCATGGACAGTCGGCCAATGCATCAAAGAATACTGCAACTTTGCCAACCCCAACATCGGCGATGGCCTCGTCCTCGTCAGCACTCCTGGAAACGTCGACATCCTCAACTCCTTCTCCGCTCTAACAAAGACCAACTCCGAACCTCCTCCATTTGAAGTTCGCGAGATCCCCGGCAAGGGCATTGGCCTAATCGCCAACCGGACCATCCAACGAGGCGAAGTAGTCATGCAGTACACTCCCACCTTGGTCGTCCAATTCGGGCCACACATCGACCTCCCCGCCTCGGACCGTGAAGCCTTCTACCAAGATGCCGTCAACCAGCTCCCCAGCCCACGGCGGGAAGCCTTCATGGCCCAGTACGGCAAAGACATCTACACCAAGATCGACCGAAACGCCTTCCGCATGTTCATCAACGGACAGCAACCCTATTCCGGCCATCTTGGTGCTTTCCCGGAGGTGAGTAGGTTGAATCATGATTGTAGACCGAAGTGAGTCGTTCCATTTTTCCATCTTCCAGACCTTTGATTACCACCTCAACATTTAACACCGCTAACCCGCGCCCCAGCCTCAACTCCCGCATCGAAAACATCACCCACACCACCACCGCCGTCCGCCCCATCTCCGCCGGAGAAGAACTCACAATCTCCTACATCGACGGCCTGCTCCCGCGCCACTCCCGTCAGGAGCGCATGTCCGACTGGGGGTTCAACTGCACCTGCTCTCTCTGCTCTCTCCCATCCTCGGAGTCGGCCGCTTCCGACGCGCGGATCCAGGCCATCAAGGATTTGGAAGAGGAACTCGACAAAGCCGTAGGTGGCGGCGACTTGACTGCGGAGATGGGCGAACGGTTGGTGAAGTTGTATCAAGAGGAAAGGCTGGAGACGTATATCGGGCATGCGTATACCAAGGCGGCGCTGATTTATGCCATGTTTGGGGTGGAGGAGAAGGCGACGGGGTATGCGGCGAAGGCGGCGAATGCGATGGCGATGGAGTTGGGCGAGGAAGCGGGGGATGTGGTTGCTATGAGGATGTTGGCGGAGAGGCCGGGGGAGCATTGGGCTTGGGAGGTGAGGAAGGCGAAGGGAGAGAAGGCGGAGAAGGAGGGGCAGGAGGGGCAGAAAGGGGAAGGAGTGAAGGATGAGCTTTAGGGTGTGTAGGGGGCCTTCGTCATGACGTGTTTGGGGGATACTGCAGTGCCTTCCGTTATTTCGTTGATATTTGGCAAAACTTCTGCCAATGGACCAGATGTTTCCTGCTTTCGAAGGAAGAAATCTCTATTAGGTAAAAAGCAATAGTGCTGAAAGAAAACATGCAAAGCAAAAACGCCCGCTAAAAGTCATGGGTATAGTCCTCAAGTGTAAGTATTCCATCGCGTAAGTTACCAACTTCATCCAACCGAGACCTCTCAACTCGCAATAGAGACAGCTGGGCTTCGTGACCTTCTCCCACTCTACCTCGTCCTCGCAAAATGCACCTCCCTCATCCCCCTATTATTCCAAACCGGCCTATCCGAATGAGCCGCGGCACTCTCCTCCGAGTCCCTATACCCCTTATTCCTCGCCCCATGATGTCCATGTCGATGACCCATCGTCTTCCCATTCCTATACCTCAGCGCCTGGAACACCCAGCCCACGAAAGTGATCAACGAGAACCCAACCGCCACCCAAATCAGGATGGTATACTTGGTTCCCGCCTTGGCGCTCAAGCCAATATCCTCTCCATACTTGTTGGCCTTCGAGGCGGCGATCCGGGAGCCAACTGTGGCGAGGATACCGGTGGTAAGAACGAGGACGAATGCAATACTCGAGAGGATTGAGTTGGTGATGAGCGTTGGCCGCTCCTTGCTACCGAGGAAGAAGATGGCGAGGAGAGAGACGAGCATGGAGAGACCGGTGAGGGCCACGTCAATGATGAGGATGATGGCGAAAGCTTTGATGACGCGGTTGAGCGTGTCGAAGGCGTTTTGGACTTCGTCGCTGAAGCCGATGTCTTCTAGCGTGAGCTTGAAGGGGCCGACGCGGAGTTCCTTGTCCAGGATGTCGGAGACGTTGAAGCCTGTGGGTTTGTTAGTAGATGCGTGGGCAAGACTTTTGGGATCTGAAACCGGGCCGCTTACCGTCGGGGAAGGTCTTGATGCACTTAGCGACAGTTCTGCCTGCGCCTTTGGCTGTTGGGTTGGGGCTGTACTCGCCCTCGCAAACTGTTCTAGCATGGAGAGAGTAGAACTCGTGGATACCCAGTTTCTCTGCTAGTTGGTCTGCTATGTCATTCTCGATATCGCCTAGGGCGTTCAACAGGTCGTCTTTTGCGTCTCCGACGGCGCCAGTAGCGTCTTCGCAGGCCTTGCTGAGAAAACCCAGCTTTTCACATACTCCATCCGCTGCTGAGCCAGACTGGTTACCGCTAAGCTGCTTGTTGACAAGGTTCTGTCCAAGAGTTGACGTGTTGAACTGGAAAGTGTTAGATCTCTGGAAGTACCACAGGTATAGGGGTTAACTTACTGTGACGATATCGTAGCTCTCCATGAAGCCTTTGCTAGAACCGGCAACGAGAGCCAGTAAGACTAGCACGAAGGCTACTATGGAAGCTATGATGGGCACAAATGTAGAAGGGTGTCGCATCATCGCGGGCTTGATGTTGGTTTTCTGCTGGTGGAAAAGACAGGCGTGCAAGGGAAACGTCGTTGATGACAGATATAAGAGCTCAGTAGTAATGTTGTTAGATGTCTCCTTTCAGTGGATGAATCACGTCAAGGACGTTGACACTGTAGTTATGCCCAGAACTCTTGAACAAAGTTGGCTCAAGATTGAAGCGTGACGCATCTTGGGACACTGTCGACATTATATTCAATGCTAGCAGCATCGTCATCCTTGTGACTGATCATCTTTTTTGACGCCTAACCATTACACGAGGCCAACAATGCCATGATATGTCCCGTGTTGTGTACACTACAGACCACCTCCGACAAGGAAAGGTCAACCTTTTGGGTTACTGGTTTCAGGATCGACCGCTGAGACAAAGGATGGACCCTACCAATGGACCCTTGGTAAAGCGCCAGGTGTGCGTCATAGTCTGGATTGCCGGCGGTACAGGGGTCTGTAGTGGTTGAGAAGCAATTGTTGGTGTGGCTGACGTTTGCCACCAATGACACCCGCGCAAGCGAGCTTCTTGGACTGTCGGGGATTTGGACCCTGACTCGATTCAACACCACCAGACGATTCTTGTCGAAACGAGAATAGAAACATTCGGTATTCAGGCATGAGGCGACACGGTCGAAAAGGAAGTCTGAATCGCAACCGATCTCTACTTGTTTCCGCAAAGGCCCCGTCCGGTTGTTCGTATTGTGCTGATTGACATGGCAGAAAGAGAACTGGATACGAATATGAGAAGGTTTTATGTGTTGTTCGTCGATTACAGTCCCCAATAACTCGCAACTCTTTGATATGGTGATCGTTTTTGTTATAGACGTGACGGTTGATCATGATCCGATTCCGTGTCATAATCAAGGCGGTCGACCAAGGACTGTAGCTCAGCTATCAAGACGTCTCTGAATATCTTGTTCCTGTGCATGGCTGACAGCAAGACGTGATACTTGAGGGCGTATACGGCGTTTCTAGCGTCGAAATCGGCCTCAGGTTCGGAGACAGGCACCCTCTTCTGATACTCGTGTATACACGGATAACCAAGTTTGTAACGAGGGTTCCTACAGATAGCTAGGTCGGCTATCGTATCTGTCAGCTCCTCAATTCGTAAAGCTGCAGTACCGCACACGTACCTTCATTATGGCCCCAATAAGCGCAAGCGTCAAACATGCACAGTTCGTCAGTGTCTGCCCTAGGCTTGATGTTCCCCGGCCAAAGGTCAGAGTGGATGAGACAAGGAGTAATGGACCTTCCATCAGCTTCCAGAGGCCTTAAGTATCTGGGAATCACCTTCTCCAGGTACGTTGTCCGGAGGACTGATACCTCCTCGTCGTGGCCATTAACTCTCTCTTCTTGGTTGAATAGGCTCTTCATTTGCTGGGTCCAGAAGCTCTCCCACGATACATTCCAGTTGTTGTCGACGGGGACATCGGCCAGATGTGTGGTAGTTGGGAAACCGAATTTGCCAGTCGGTGATCTACCCATGCTGTTCAAGTGCAGATCAGATACAGCAGAGGCCCAGGAAGAAGGGCAAGGGAGCTTGTTATCGCGCATCTTGACAAACTCGGACAGGTAGAAGTGCGTGTTCGGTACGTTGACATAGGCCCCCTGTGCGATCGGACGAGGAACGCGGGTCGGGATGAAGGCAAAGAGAGCCATGTCCGCTTCGAAGCTTCCCTTCATTATTGCTCCCGCTGTCTTCTCGCAAGCTGCCTATGCATCGCTATGTCAGCGTCTGCAGAGGAAGCGGGTGGTGGGCCAGACAACCTTCTGAAACAGGTATGCTCTCGTCCCATCTGGCAAGCGAATCGTGATCTTCGATGTTGTTGCCCAAGAGCTCTTGCCAACCATTTCTTTGACTGCCACAACTTGACTGTTGGGCGGAAGCGCTTATATTTGGTCAGTTGGTACTGAGGCGGTGTCTTTAACCTTGCCCAACGGTCCACGTCTGGCGATGCGCACCTGTTATGACTGCCGGATCAAGCGCTGCGGCCGTAACTTGTGCGCCATCCCTCATGTTGTTGGTGTTGAACGTCGTTTACCGTCGATTTCTTTCGCTGAGATGTGTCCAGATGAGGCAGTTGGTCGGTTGAATCGCCCATGACATTGTATAGGCAAGATTCGTTGCCAGTGAGGAGTTCGAGGGATGGGGGCTGGTATGTCGGCCTGGATAGTCTCTGGGCAGTGTCCTCCTGATCTCGTTGGTCCCAATTGTTCTTGGTGCATACGCAGTACTCCGATACCGTGCCACACATCACCAACAGCCTTCATTCACCCCGCGTCACCTCAATCAATAGTCGCCTCCGCCTATCCGTTCGGTATCCCTTCAAGAAGCCACACTGTAGCAACCACTGGGCGGCTCGGGTCGAAGGCGCAGTTGGGGTTGGGGTCGCTTCTTTGCATGGTATACTTGCGGTCTACTGTGCAGGGCCGACAATCCCGAGATCGAATGAGGGCGGCCATGGTGCCAAAGAAGCTGGGAGATATATTTCAGGGCAGGAATATCGTGTTGCTGCCATTTCGTGTAGCTCCCGTTCCCTCCCGGTGTCCTAAAGTTGTTATGTCATGGTAGTCTGTTGACTTCGCTCTTTCCAAAAGCAAAGCGGGGGAGTTGTTGGAGGAATTCGATGCCAGGGAGAAAGTAGAAGTTGGTAGGTCTGCATGTCAACATGTAGGTGGTTGTGCCCTGTACCCCGCTATGCCCCTGTTTGTTTACACCTGACAGCTGTTAGTCGAAGAGTGTTAGAATGCATACAAATACTAACAGCTTGTTTGAGTGCCACCCACAGTTTCCGGCACCACCTTCATTTTCTTGTTGGTACCAAAAGCAAACATTCTCGGTAGTCACCTTGTTGGACGAAACCAGATGGCCTAGACTTATTCCTCACAACTACATAGCTGCCAGCTGTTTCTGCTTGAGCAATGGCATCCGTCTCGGCATGTTTGTTTATACCCAAAGACCACTCGGCCGCGACTCTCTCGACTACTGTTTCCGCCCAAGGACTGGCTTTGAGAGACGAGATTTGACCAACCGCCCGTACAGATGTAAACCTCCCGCGGTGCCGGTGCCGGCGAGGTCGGACAATCCAGTTTGCTTTCATCCGCCATGTCCGGCGTAGCCACCAACCGCTTTTCTTAGCCCGCTCCTGAGGCACGATATACCACCGTTGCCCCGCTCAAGGTTGCAGTGTTTGCAATGTATCGCTTCCCGAGTCGAGAATTGCGGGTTTTCTCGCCGGTCCACCTTGACGATTGCCTCTACACCACGCAGATCCAGGAATGAATGGACGGTGATAAAAAACCAAGATGTCGATGCCATCACTCGGGACGAAAACGCTTTCGACGACCGTCAACGAGAACCCAGATGTAACCAGCGCCGTAGTTGCCGATCCGACCACGAACCCAGGACCTTTCAAGAAAGATGTGGAAAGTGCAACAGCAGGATCCCCTCCAGTAGAACCTTCCTCAACAGAAACAGAAACACCACCCCCATTCTCCGTCTTCACCACAGCCGAGAAGAAATGGATCAGCTACACTGCCTCCTTCGGAGCCATGTTCTCGACGCTGAGCAGCTACATATACTTCCCAGCTCTCGTGCCTATGGCCAACGACCTTGGAGTTTCCGTTTCACTTATCAACCTCACGGTAACCTCTTATCTAATCGTTGCAGGGATCGCGCCGGCATTCATGGGAGATATTGCTGATCAAGGAGGACGAAGGCCGGCGTATATTCTCATGTTCATTCTGGTTGCGCCGTCCAACGTGGGGCTAGCGTTGCAGAACTCGTATGCTGCCTTGTTCGTGTTGAGGATGGTTCAAAGTGCTGGGGCATCTGGTGAGTGATCACCGGGCATACAGTTGGTTAGTGACGCTGCTGATGAAATAGGATCCTATGGCGCTGCATATGGAATCATTGCTGATATAACGACTGTTGCGGAGCGTGGTTCCTTTGTGGGCTCGCTGATATTATTGTACGTCGCCTTGATCGTGATATTAACATGTCCGTTCGAGCGCTGATGAACATATTTCTTGTAGCACCAACGCCGCCCCTAGCTTCGGTCCGGTCATCGCTGGCGTGCTTGCCCAGAAGCTCGGTTGGCGATGGATCTTTTGGTTTCTGGTCATAATGACGGGAACCTATCTGATCATTGTTATCCTTCTGATGCCGGAGACTCAGAGAAAGGTCGTTGGAAACGGTAGCATTCCGCCAAGAGGCATCCACAAGAGTCTCTTTGAGACACTGTCCCGAAAGCGAAGATCCAGGCGTGAAAATGACGATGGGCATGTGGAAGCTGAAGTTGCGCAACCGACGGATACTAAGAGGGCGAGGAAATGCCACATCCCGAACCCCTTCACATGTATTCCGATGCTGTTCCTCAAGGGTAACCTGGTCGTGATACTGATCGGATCGATCACATACGCCGTGAAAATGACATTGCAAACGTCATTGGCTGCTCAGTGCATCGATATATACGACCTGGATTCCCTACAGGCTGGACTGATCTATCTTCCGTCAGGCGTGGGTGGCGCACTCGCATCTTATACCACTGGTAAGTATGAAATTCGTCCTCTTGAGCTTCGACCCAGGTGCCATGAAAGATGATCGATGTCTGACATACGCTGCTAGGCAAATTCCTCGACAGGAACATCAAGAAGTACTCTGCCAAGGCCGGTAGGGAGGGCCAGTATAAAAAGGGCGAGGATATATCCGACTTTCCCATTGAGAAGGCACGATTCGTCGGGATTTATACCCTCATCCTCGTCTCCTCGGTCGGATCTGCTGCTTATGGTGTCAGCCTGAATGAGCGAGCGGTAAGTTAGGAAAGTGTTGACAAGAAGAACCTGAAAGAGCACAAGCTAATCGTTCTTTTCACGGCCTCAGCACCTCGCAGTGCCTCTCGTTCTTCAGTTCCTGACAGGCGCGGCAACATCGAGCATCTTCACGGTAAGTCTTCTCCGGCAAGCGACAATATAATCGCCCAGGATCTGTACGCTGACTTCCTTGAACAGCTCTGCGGAACACTCCTCACAGATCTCAATCCAAATGCTTCTGCTACCGTTCAAGCATCGTACAACTTGGTTCGATGTCTAGGAGCAGGTGCTGCAATTGCCGCACAACAACCGTTGGCAGATGCAGCTGGCTCCGGGTGGTGTTTCGGCGTTTTCGCGATCATCATGTTGATGGCTTTGCCGCTTTCTATGCTCATCCAGAAGCGAGGGCTGGAATGGAGAAGAACGAAGGCGTTGAAGGAGAGTCGGAAAGACGGCATCTGAAAAGAAGACGAGATGATATTCTGATGTCCCCGTCGCACAGAATATTGTCTCACTACGCGGCATATCTGAGCTTTATCGGACCTTTTTCTGTAGCACTTCTAACGCCTCTAGCGCTAGAAAAAACAGGCCCCTGAAAATGAGCTCAGCGGGGGTCGATCAGCGGTTAACGCACGCCAAGATGCGGGTCGCTTACTGGGCCCCACAGCACCCCACAGGTAGACTCACGCTAAAATATGCGCTAGATATCAGATGATCAGATAAGATCCCGTCATCGCCCTCGCCTCTCACGTCCGTCCATCCGTCATTCCCGTCCCGTTCTCTCAATCTTTCATCGCGTTTTGCATCGGTAACATTGCGGTCTGGTCACCTTGCATCCCGCCTCCTCAAATCACGAACACCATTGAGCTGGTTCTCCTACCCGGCTCATGGACTCCGCGCAAAAGGGCGCATGGGCGCGGGACGCTCTGCGCAACGCCGTATCCCCCATATCTTCCACCTCGTCGTCGATATTGGCAGTCCGAGATGTCATGAACAGCAGTGAAGAGGGTGGCGACCCCCTTGACCTGATCCCCCCAGATAAACTCGAATACCTCTTGAAGCTCGTCCAGGCCCTTTTCGATGCGCGCTTCATCGCCAGCTGCTACAACATTGCCGTTCTCCTCACCATCCTCGTGTTTGCCATTTTGCACTGGCGTGAATCCAGAAATGACCGACGAAAGTGGTTGGCCAGGATAAGGGGGACAAAGTCAGACGCAGCCCGGACGACGACCACGACAAGAACAACACAAACGCCTTCTTCGCCAGCATCATCCAGCCGATCCAGCCCCGGCACCTCCACGCCCACCGGTGACTGGAAAGACAACCTAGTTGATATCGAACGCTCACCCCTCTTAAGAGGGCGCACATCCAGCCTCACCATCAACTCAACCCTTCTCGACCGCAAGCCATCCATCGCAAACACCATCTCCTCCTGGCTCGCCCGCCAACCGCCACCCATCCCCATTATCAACCGCACCCTCCCCAGCAACGGCACCTCCCTCTTCATCACGCTCTGGATCCTACTCAACGTCTTTTTCCAGATGCTCCTCATCCCGCTCCGCTGGGACTTCTTCTTCGTCTTCGGCGACAAAATGGGCTTCATGATCATCGTCAACCTGCCCCTCCTCTACCTCCTGAGCGCCAAGAACCAGCCTTTGCGGTTACTGACCG
The DNA here is from genome assembly GCA_009806015.1 of Neurospora sp. CHS-2018b. Lineage (NCBI taxonomy): Eukaryota > Fungi > Ascomycota > Sordariomycetes > Sordariales > Sordariaceae > Neurospora > Neurospora sp. CHS-2018b. The sequence continues at coordinate 44,547 of RAOV01000021.1, forward strand.
GCTACTCGTACGAAGCGCTCAACATCTTCCACCGCCGCGTCGGCGAGATGATGTGCTTCATGGCGTTGGTGCACTTCGTCAGCATGGTCATCTGGCAGTTCGTTCTTGCCGAGGACTGGATGTTGGCTTCCAAGTCTGCGTGGGCGTACTTTACGCATCCGCTTATTGTCTGCGGTCTGGGCGCTTTCACGTCGTTTGAGCTGCTCTACTTCACCTCCCTGGGCAGTTTTAGGCAAAGATGGTACGAACTCTTCCTGGCTTCGCACGTCCTGCTCCAGATCGCCGCGCTCGTCTTCCTCTGGTTCCACTTCTACACCAGCCGCCCTTATGTCAGCTTATCACTCACCATCTTTATCCTCGACCGGCTCGTCTGGCGACTGCGCTTTAAGCGGGCCACCGTCACCGCCGATATCGAAGTGTTAGAAGACGGCCAGACCTTTCTGCTCTCAGCAGACTGGGACATCCCCCCTGCTCAACCCAGGGGCAATCAACCCTGGTGGAAGTTCTGGAACTCAAACAAATCCATCCTCAACGGCTGGCGCCCCACAGACCACGTCTTCCTCACCGTCCCCTCCCTAGGCGGCTCCCACGCTTTACAAGCACACCCGTTCACCATCGCCTCTGCCGCCCCCGTTATCCCCCATTCTCGTTCTGCGTCATCAGCAGCCGAACAGCAACAGCAACAGCAACCCACTCACGCATGGTTCAACCTCCTCATCCGCTCCTACTCCGGTTTCACGTCCGACCTCCTCCGCCACGCTCAAGCGGGTCACACCCGTGTATCCGTGCAACTAGACGGGCCCTATGGCTCTTCGCACGCGTTGGACATGCTTCGGGCGTCGGGAAGTGCCGTTCTGGTGGCTGGAGGGAGTGGGATTGCGGTTACGTTTCCTTTGGTGTGGGCTTTGCTTCAACAACCACATGAATCACTATCGGATGGAGAGAATGATGATTTGGAAGAGGAAGAAGAAGAGGAAGAAGAAGATAAGGTGGTGAAAAGGAGATTGGGGTCGTTGACGAGGCAGAAACAGAGAGTGCACATGCTCTGGGTGACGCATTCGCGGTCGCATAGGAATTGGATACCGCAGGAGCAGTTTGATGAGTTGGTTGCGCTGGGACTGGACCTGGTGATTCCGGAGCCGACGGAGGAGGCGGGGCGGCCGGACGTGGCGGGGATTGTGAAGGGGTGGATCTTGGATGCGGCGAGCGATGGGTTAGAGTCTGCGGTGGTGGTGTCGGGACCGGATGGATTGAATAGGACAGTGAGGAATACTTGTGCTGATGTGATTGGGGAGGGACTGGATGTGAGGATAGCGGTTGAGAAGTTTGGATGGTGAAAAGGTGATATTGGATATAGAAGGCATCATTGTCACGAGGCGTTGGGGTTCTGGTTCATAGTTCATTGGGAAAAGAATGAGAGCGGCGTTTATGTACACTCAAAAGTCTCATTATATATAGTGTTATGTGAGTGGGATTGAACAACTGTAAAACCAAAACCGATGACTTCAGCCCCATTCCCTCGATACCATGAAGAATCCATCCCATGAAAACAGATAAGCCTCCTAAAACACCATATCATACACCCAAACCACCAAACAATTCCCACGTCACTCCCTTTTGTTTCAAAACGTCCATCATTCATAACCGCAACTCTTCGTCCATAACACCTCAGTCCATCTCACTCACCACACCTCACTCCTCACTCCCCTTCATCTCCCCCGCATCCTTCACCCCCTTCCCCACCTCCTTCACGCCCCTCTCCACTCCACTCCCAATATTCGATACCGCATCCCCCACGGGCTTTCCCATACCGCCGGGAACCGCGCTACTGACCGTCTCCCCCAGACCCCGAGTAGCCGCGCCCACGGTGCCGCCGACCGTGTTGGCCACGCCGCCGAGCGTGTTGCCGAGCGTCGAGGTGACGGGCTTGGCGGCGCCGGCGATGGTGTCGGTGATGCCCGAGGCTGTGCTTGAGGCTTGCTCGGTGGCTTGTCCGGTGGCTTCTTGGGCCTTTTTGGCGGTCTTTTGGGGGTCCATTTTGGCTTGTGGTTGGTTTTGGGAAGGGGGGGATATGGGTGTTGGTGATTGCTGGGTGAGATTCTCTTCTTGACCTGGTTTCTTGACGACTTTCTTGGTGTTGCCAGATGGCATAGGATTCTTTTGTGCTTGGGAGGATGTGAGAAGAGAGAAAAAAGGAGGAAGAAGGAGAGGAAAAGCAGTAATGGCGGCTGCTGTTCGATTCCACTACTTGTAGGTAGGGCATATGAGAAGGAGGGGAGGGGGATTTGACAACACTCGTTCGTCAGTCTGACCGCACGGCGACGAGAATCTGACGTCATAAGCGATCATGGAGGAGGGCTTGTCGATATCTTGACAATTTTGCAGCATAAGAGCGATATGTGCAGGCATCGCAATGACCAGTTGGCGAATTCATGAAAGGGTGTTGAGGGTATTTCCGAAGAATATTTCAGCATTGAGACATCAATCCATGGTGTTCTCGTGTGTCGTCAACGTTGCGGTTGAGAAGTGCTGCTACTTGGGGGTTGTGGTGCGGTCAGTGGTGGGACCTTTCCTCAACCCCCTACTCAATATGAGAGGGGGTTGACAAAAGGCTCCAACCAAGCCGCCCGCCCAACCCCCAAGTATTTCTGGAAAAATGGAAAGAAAGGGTCCTCGAAACAAAACCCTGTGGGGCTATCACATGCATTGCAGGCCTCGCCCGGGGAAAACCAAAAAGGATTTTTTTTTCGAAAGAAAAAAGATGTTTGAGACTCGGATACCGGGAGTCGAACCCGGGGCTGTTGAGAGAGCAGTCACTCCTGAGAAGTGAGAGTCAACGATGTTACCGCTACACCATACCCGATTGAACTGATATGGTCCGATTTATTGTTAGAAAGCAGCCTGTTTGTTGTACTTATGGCATACCATCGAAACTGCCAGGCTTTCCTCATCCTTTCATGCTTTCGGCCTCGACTTGAAATGATCACCGCACATCCATTCTGCAATTGTCTGCACAAAGTCAAAGATATGGAATTTGACTGATACAATGCGGTTTTGCCTTCCATGTAACGAGGGACTTATTTGCACAGGATCATAATATTTTGGATGTGGTCCCAGAGAGCAACCCACCATTGGACGAGTTGATCACGGCATCATGGCCTTTTCCGATGATTCATAACGCCTCGGACACTGGCGATTATCACTGTAACAGTCATAATCTTTGCATGCGTCCCCTGAGGGAATAGACGCAGCTCTTGGTATTCATTTATTGATCAAAAGGAAAGAAGCGAACTTGAGTGTTTCTCCACTGCTATCAGGTGTCATACTCGTTTCTAGTCAAAGAAACTCGTTTTTTCAGCCCGGTATGAATGATCCATCTACCCTCCAGCGTTTCCAGCTGATACTGACAAACAGCATGACTTCAGGCATGAACACTACTCTCGTCGAGCGTGATCGCCTTCTACCCCATGTCTTCCAAGTCATGTTCGCCTTCTCGTATCTTTAAAGCTGTTAGCTTCGAGCAGTCGGAATCATACATGAACAGGTTCCAGTCCTACAAGAAATCCCATTCATTGCCAGCACACTCAGTGCTTCCACCAACCAAAGTCTATCAATAAAATCAAAAACGCCGTCCATTTTGTGTATCGTATCACGTAACCCGTCGTCGCGGGGTTGTTTCCCTCCGCGGCGCAGCGATGTCCGTAGCAAAGGCAAATTGGGAAAAAAAAAAAGAAACAATAGGAAAGGTTACTGGGGTGTTCTGGTGTGTCGGAGACGGAATCAACGGCGATCAGAATCGTAACTGAGACTCCAGTCCATCTTCTCTTGTCGGCGAATGTCCGTATCCCTCTGGGATGCCTTGGCCCTGTGCGCCTTAACGGCCTGACAGTCGTCGCACTTCTGGGCTTTGTTTGGCTTGCCGATGCGACCGCGGTCTGGCTTGCCGCAATACTTGTGCGTGGTCTCGTCGGTCCACTGCAGGGGAGGTTCGATGTTGGTGGCCCTGGCCGCCTTGTCGTAGCTGCGACCCATGGTGGGGAAATGAAGGATTGACAGTCTATGATTATGTTTTTGGCAAATGCTATGATAGCATTGGATTGATTTCAGGGTGGAAGAGGATGTCGTGTCAAGTTGGAAGTGAATCGGTTTGTCTCAAGATTGGAGATGGAAAAGTTGGGGGCACCTTCGTCTTTTAAACGGATGCTGTCCCTTGAAGTTGGGGAAGGAGTGGTACACAAGCCCGGCAAGTGAGTCAAAGCGGATGCACAATCGGCAACTAAATGGTCGTTCAGTGGCATGACCAATGTAGGGTAAAACCACAATGGAAACAATTTATTGTGTGGCAGTTGGATGATGTAATGTGCCGACTGGTCATTGCTCGATCAGGTGTCTCTGAAACTCGCCACAAACGAATCGGCATACCAACGATCACATCACTTCGGCTGGGAACACTACGCGGATTTCTGATTGTTTGGTATTTTTTTAAGTTCTCGTCGAGCCTCCAGTGGGCCAGACCAACGAATTATGACCCCTTCGCCATCTTCACCCCCTGATCTGGTAAACACAAATGAGCAAAGCATGATAACCAGCATGGTATAAGATAAAATAATCCCACGTAAACCCCCATATACGGGGCGGTCTATCTGCTGATATAAGTGTCCATCCTATCCATAATCCCGATTTCGTCTGCCTTGCGCAACAGAGTATGTCTTGGCATAACAGCTATACCCTTAGAAGACCTTGCCAGCCCAGATGCTGTCAAAAACAATACAGCGTAATCAGAGGTAACTAGCCCCAACCCAATCTATCGATGTGTGCTTTCTCTGTGGGATTCGAGCGGATCTCGAACACAGATCAACGCAGGTTGGATGCCGGTCTGGTATGACGGGTCAAACGAACAGGCGACAAGGGCTTATCGTACTTATTCGGCGAATAGCTGAGCAGAAGGTCGGAACTGGTATCGGAGGGCGACTCGACATCAATCTCGAACCTGAGAGGAGATGCTTTGTTGGCGTGACGCCTCAGACGGACGGGTGACAGGGGCTTATCGTACTTGTTTGGCGAATAGCTGAGGAGTAGATCAGAGCGAGGATTCACGGCCGATGTTGCCGGAACCTCATAGCTGAGGAGATCAGGAACATCAGGCGTAGCAACGCCTTGGTTGGTGATATCCTTGAGTACACCCGTCGTCTGTTTGGAAGAGTGCTCCTTCGCTGAGCCACAATCGGGGCATTGATGCTTCTTCTCCTAGTCGGTGCCACTGCCGGATACACCCCCACGCCAGAGCCCGTAATAGCCGTCACAGTTCTTCCACATCTTGATTGTGCCATCCTCAGACCCTGTTGCGTACAGATTGCCGTCAGGAGAAAACGCAATGGACCAGATAGGACCGTGGTGGCCCTTGTGCACATCGATCTCCTTGCCCTCATCCCAGGTGTAGACGCGAGCCCAAGTACCCGGTTCCTCGCCAACAACAAATTTCCTGCCCTTCAGGTCCAGCCCAACACTAGCAATTCCATGGGGAAGCGTGATCCTCTTGAGCTCATCCTCAGCTCGGCTTCCACCCCAGAAGTAGGCAGTTTTGCCCGCAGCCACGGCCAGGACAGGGAGACCACCGCCGATGTCGGTGGGCGCGCTATGCGAAGGCGCGAGGGAAACCAGCTCGCAAGACTTGATCTCGCCTTCCAGCTTCGCCTCGCGCACGCAGCGACGAGAGGGAAGATCAAACCAGCGGAGCGTATCGCCAGACGCGGTAATGATCACGTTGGGGTCGCGAGCCCAAACGATGAACTTGATGATATCTTTGTGTACCCCTTCACCAATCTCAAAGGCCTTGGATGCGTCAATCGTGACTGGTTCAGGGTTGGTGCCTGATGGGGAAGTAGCCGGCCGCTGATCCGCCAGGTCAAAGATGCGAAGCTTCTTCTCGTATCCACCAGTCGCCAGCAATCCGGAGTTATCGTAAGGATAGGCAATAGCGCGGACAATATGGTCGTGCTTGAGGACATAGAGCAGTTCGCCGGTGTGGGTGTCCCAAATCTTGGCGCTAAAGTCCGCAGAAGAGGTCGCAGCGGTCGACGCATCAGGGCTAAGCCTTGCTTGCCATGTAGCTCCCTTGTGTCCTAGAAAGGTGCCAATCCAATCACCGGTTTGTCCGTCGCGGAGCATTGGGTTGCCATCTGTAGGAAAGAGCCACGTCAGTATACTGTAGTCAAGTATGATTGTTGGGAAAAAAAAAAATGAAAGACCCGTGTGTACCTTTGCAGGAAGAGATCATGTAGTAGGAATCTTCCTTTTCGAGCGGTGAGAAGCTCAAGTGGGTGACAGGCCGCGAATGGCCATGGCAGGTCAAAGGGACTGTCTGACGGCGCGCGGGTTCGGTCATTGTGGATCGTGATGTCGTGATATGTAAGGACTGAACCAGGATATGCGAAACCTGAACGGTGGTCGTCCCTTGGAGCGGATATTGAAGCAGTAAGTCCTGCCGATTAGTGAGGAGTATGCGTGAAGAGGCGGCCTAGAGTATCGTAGTAAACGTTGGTGATGACGGCGTGTAGAGAAAAGCCAGGAGGGGCAAATCTATCGTCAGTTTCGCAAGTCGAGTCGAAGAGTCGGACAAAGGAATGGAAAGCGTAACGGTCGTGAAGAGAAAGATCCCAAAATCGTCAAATGTTCAACCGGAAAAGAAATGGAGAGATTATGCCAGAGTGGTTGTCATATCTCGTGGCGCCGTCAAGAGTAAGGATGGGATTGCGTATAGAGGTAGAGAGGAGAAAGAATGAGTTTGGCGTTGCTCTGGCTGCGACGGGGCGATGCACTGGTGGCACCTGGTTTCTTGCCGTCAGGGTGTCCCCTCCGTCACAGGTGCCCCTGCGGAGTCCAGGGACTGCCCGCTGAAAGTGCCACCGGCAGGCATGAGGGGAGCACCTTCCATGCCTGCCTGCAGGCTTCAGCACCAATTGCGCAGCTGCGATTCTCTGTGGGGATACCTCTATCATGGATGCTGAGACGACAGCCCCAGGATCTATCGCCAGTTTGAAGTTGAAGGAACTTAACCAACAACACCAGGGAGGTTTTCATCCGAAGAAGTGTAAAAGATCAGGTCCCAACAATTTACCTTGTAAATACATGATGATATTACCTCTACTCATAACTTACAGGGCTTAGAGGTACCTGTAGTGACACGAGTGGTGAATCGCTGTGACAATAATAAAGTCAACCTGAGCTTCCAAGTCAAGGCGTACACAATCGTAAACCTTTACAATACCTGAAGACTTTGACACCCCAGCACTATCAGACTAGAAAGGCAGACAGTCCAGATGAAACGTGATTTCGGGTGAGGCTCAGTCACCTCAACTTTTGCAAACAGCTGAGAGTGATGTCTGACCAGACGAACCTGAACCTCCCCTGTATCAAACCTCCCAGTGGCTCAAGCTCCCCCGCCTCCTCCCAGGTGCGTCAACGTCGGGTCCAACAGCGGTGCCCCGCCAACCGCCCTGCCGATATCGATACGGGCGGTATCCGCAACTCCAGTTCGTCATCTGTCAGGTCCAGGTCCGTATAGAGGAAGCTGAGGACCGCTCCTGCCATCGGAACTTCGACCCAATTCCCATTCCTTCTATTTTCCCAACATCAGTATACCCTCGGCTTTCTTACAAATCAAGCGCGTCCCTTTCTCTTCCATTCACCTGCTATTTTCGCCTTCAACCTGCTCGAGCACGAAACCACGATTTATATTGCCCTTCTGAAGCTCGCCTACGCCTACGTTGTCCCATCGTCGACTTAAAGGAGCGCGCTCGCCGCCACTACTGAGCCCCGCCCCCGTCTTCCCCCCATCACCATCGGCCGAGGTCCCATCAACAACAAAGATGGTGCAGGACTTCAAGCTCTCAGCCCAACTAAAGGGCCACGAATCCGATGTTAGTACGGCGACAAAGAGGTCCGTCATTCAAAGCTAACACTTGCGTCACCCAGGTTCGGGCAGTTAGCTTTCCAGCAGCTAACGTCGTCCTCTCTGCCTCCCGAGACCACACTGTTCGACTTTGGCGCAAGGCGACAAGCCAGTCACCCTTCGACGACACTATCGTTAGCCAAGGCCATGGCTACATCAACTCTCTCACCTTTATCCCACCTTCTGGCGAATACCCCGACGGCCTGGTTGTTTCAGGCGGCGCCGAGCCCATCATAGAGGTCAAGAAGCCGAATGCGACACCCGATATCAATGCCGAGCGACTGCTAGTTGGACATGGTCACAATGTGTGCACACTCGACGTCTCGCCCGATGGCAAATGGCTTGTTTCTGGCAGCTGGGATGGCAAAGCGATCGTTTGGAACACTGCTACCTGGGAGATGGCCCATGTGCTCGTCCATAACATGGACAATAGAGGTGTCTGGACAGTCCTCGCATACGACGCGGATACCATCATTACCGGCAGCGCAGACAACAACGTACGGATATTCCGACTAAAAGGCGCTACGGGCCTCGAAATCGAAGCTTCACGCACCCTCAGTACCGGTGATGTTGTGCGCGCATTGTGCAAGCTCCCCTCGGGCCTGAAGGGGCACCCCAGCGGTGCTGATTTCGCCAGTGCCGGTAACGACAGCGTCATTCGGCTGTGGAAGCTGTCAGGAAAAGAGGTGGGAAATCTTCAGGGCCACGACAGCTTCATCTACTCACTTGCCGCCCTACCTACCGGCGAAATTGTTAGTTCTGGAGAAGACCGCACTTTGAAAATCTGGAGGGGCTCCGAATGCATCCAGACTATTACACACCCTGCCATCTCAGTGTGGACTGTTGCCGTCTGTCCCGAAAATGGCGACATTGTGTCCGGTGCCAGCGACAATATGGTGCGTGTCTTCACCCGGAGCGCTGATCGGACAGCGGACGCCCAAACCATCGCTCAGTTCGAAGAGTCTGTCCGGAACTCTGCAATCCCACAGCAACAGGTCGGCTCTAATATCAACAAGGAGAAGCTTGATACCAAGGACTGGATGCAAACCAATTCCGGGACCAAGGATGGTCAGATCAAGATGATTAGGGAGGAGGATGGCACCGTCGGCGCCTACCAGTGGTCCATGGGTAAGTGCAACCAGCCCGCCCTCAGTCTGTGAACCAAGCTAACATGTTACGCAGGCCAACAACAGTGGATCCTCGTCGGAACGGTCGTTGATTCTGCTGGTAGCAGTGGGAAAAAGGTGTCGTACAATGGCAAGGAGTACGACTACGTCTTCGACGTGGATATTGAGGACGGCAAGCCACCACTTAAGCTCCCTTACAACCTGTCGCAGAATCCGTACGACGCAGCCACCAAGTTCCTTGGTGATAATGAACTCCCAATCTCGTATCTCGACAACGTCGCCAACTTCATCACACAAAATACTCAGGGTGCCACCCTAGGACAGACCTCTGAGGCCCCCTCAAGCGACCCTTACGGTACCGACGCTAGGTACATACCTGGCCAGGACAGTCAACCTGCGAGACCCAAATACTTGCCGCATACCGAGTTCCTCAGTTTGACCAACGGTAAACTCGAGCCGGCCCTGGCTAGACTCAAGACGCTCAACACCAAGCATATTCAGGCCGGGAACAAGCATATCGCGATGAATCCCGACAACGTTGAGATCCTCGAGGAACTTGTTAAGCAGCTGCTTCAGCCGGCTTCTGCTGCCGGAAAGTTGGCCAACTTGGACGCATCGAAATCCATTCTCCTCACACTCATCACCCAGTGGCCGTACGCCGACAGGCTGCCAGCGCTAGATATTCTCCGTTGTCTCGCCGCCTGGCCTGCCGCGGCTTCCATCACAGACGACCGCTATGGCGACATCATCGACATTGCGGTCAGAGGAGCGCTTGACGTGGAGGACACTGTAACTGCAGACAGCTCACTGAGCGACTTTGTCGCCAACAAGCTTGACGCAACAAAGGCAAATGCCAACAGCGTCATGATGGCTCTCCGTACCATTGTCAACCTCTTCAAGCTTGACGACGGCCGGAAGCTTGTAGCCAGCAAGGCTGGCGATCTCCTCTCCCTTATGGGACACATTGTCGGTCTCGACGGGGACAAGGGCGTGATTGGCGCCGAGAACAACAACTTCCAGATTGCCCTGACTTCGGCGGCCTTCAACTTTGCTTGCCTATTTTACAGGGAAAGGAAGTTGGATGCGAACTTGGACGAGATTGCTCTTCTCATCATGATTGTCGAGGCAACCGTGCGCAAGCAGAAGGATCCTGAAGTCTTGTTCCGCGCTCTCATGGCGCTCGGCATGGTTCTCTCTATTGGCCCACAGCCGGTAGCGGAGGCGAAGAAGCAGGGAGTTGACGCTTGGTTGACTCCGGTGATCGGGCAGACTCAGGAGCAGCGCCTCAAGGACGTTGCTCAGGAGTGTCTCGCGTATATTCGGGCGTGAGGAAGTCGGAAAGAAGTTGATGCGTGGTTCTGATATCACTATAGCAAGGGATCTTGAGGACAAAGGGGTTACTTGACGGCGGTTAATGCAGTTATCATATGGCACCAGTGAGCCTAGCCGGCGTAGAGCTGAGCACGTTTAGTAAATACAGATGACCTTGAACTCTCATCACTTCAGCATAGTTTTTTTGGCCTATACATACTTCATATTTCGCCACATATAAGGCGGTTGCAGTATCTTTTGATGATGACATGTTCGACTAGGCGCCCGGCTGTTGCCGAACCGATCATCCGATGTGATCAAACAGTGCGGCCGGCTGATGAGACAAATAGTTGAGTGAAACTTTGTAACTAAAGGTCCTCTCTGAAGATTGAAACAACATTAGTCAACCGAAAGACTGAGGAACAATGTCATTGTGATCCCATTGTGATGAAATGGATACCAAGTTTTTGTGTCGGGCAAAGAGTAGTCCATCTACGATATGCTCAGAAAAACAGCGTGGTTCATATCAAGTAGGTTCAGAATATCGTTCATCTCATTTACGCGAGAATAGCAGAGGACGAGCAAAAAAGAAGAGGTATATACAAATCGACAGAATGAAGAAATGAAAACGCGCGCCTGCCGTCGCCCGCGCCGGGGAATAAGTATTGTAACAAAATTTCCAATCCATCGTGCTTTCCATCCCAAATAACGCCTAGTGGACATCAATTCGTCCTCCAAAATATAGCTTCTCGTTGTTGTCTTTGGGCCTAACAGCCAAGCAAACAACGTTGTTATCTCTCCTCCCATTATCTCATCTCATCCCAGTCAACCAGGCAGCCGGCCCTCTGGTTGTGAGTGTTTTTAGTACCATCGTTTTTTTGTGTGTCGTCGTCTCATCAAACCCGCTCCGAACATCCATCAAGCTCCATCCCAGCTTATAGCATCATCCACAACCCACCAGCAACAAGAGGAATCCAACCGGCCATACGGGCGACCGAGGCAGCGGCGCTGGCAAGCGCCAACTTATCGCGGCCGGCCTCGAGGACCTTGAGGGTATACAGGTCGGCGGCGCCCAAATCGGTGCTGTTGAAGCAGTTGCTCTCGTTGACTTGGGCGACGCGCGGGTCACCGGGGGGGACGAAGGTGATGTCGACGCACTGTTGTTTGTGGTTTTAGTATTTTGCCAACAGAGACATGGTTTGGTTAGGAAAGACGAAGAAAAAAACATACCGAATACAAAGCAGCACCATGAACCGCCAACTCCACAAGCTGAATCGTCGCATTATCGCCCTCCTTAAACTCAAAGCCCGCCGGCACCGAGACTTGAGGAAGGCAAAAGGTGCCCGGGTACGGGTTCTTGCCTGGGCCGATGATCTGGAAGGGAGAAACCATGGGGAAACTCATGTTTTTCGGTCCGTGGTCGGGACCATCGTTGCCGATACCTAGGTTCACGTAGATAAAGGCTGTCGCGTGGCCTTGGAACCAGCCCGGTTGGAAGGATATGGCGCCCCCTGTTGTGGGCCAGTAGGTGCGGTTTTGGGTGAGAGAGAGACCGCCGCCTATAAGAAGAGAGAGGGTATGGTTAGTCGGTGGGTTTGGTGAGTGATATGGGGATGGGGTTTGGGGTTTGGGGGTTTGTTCGAGATGGTCTGATGGACTGATGGGTGGGATGAGACTTACAAGGATACATCCATTGCATGCCGTAGGGAAATTCGGCATTGTCTTTTAGGTTGTTGCCTCTCCATCCGGGGTATGTGATGACGGTGTGGGCGGAAGCCAGCGCCGCGCTGGCGAGGGTGAGGAATGTTGATGTGAGCATGGTGAATAGTGATGTGTGTGTATGAGACCGAGTTGGCCGTATGTATGACCGAAGTCTTCAGGTATTCTTCCCTTCCGAAACAAGTCGAGTCCTCCTCTTCCTTCGAGTTTCCTGAACTAGCTTCTCGTGGCCCTGTCGGCTGAATACGTGTTGAGACAAGATGTGTGACCTGTATGATGTACTTGGGTGTATATTGGTGAAAGATAGTCGTGATGTCCTAGATGCTGAAGTTGAGGTTGATGGATGTCTCAGTCGGATACTTGAACTGATATCGAAGAGGCTTTTGGCTGATGTGAGAGAAGGATTTCGGAGAGAGACCGAAGGAATGACCAGCCGGGTCAAGGCAGGTAGGTATATCTCACGGCGTGAACCAATGCGAACCATCCTGTGTTCCCTATCCCGCCAGGCCGCAGCCGCCCAGGCCTTGTCGAAAAGACAGCAAAGATCCATCGGCACACAGGACTGGGGCCCTTGGTGTGGGTGACGGGAGCGAGTTGAGTCCCGCCTTGCCCCCCTGCGCAGTGGGTGTGGCCCCCAGTCCGGCACACGCTTTCCCTCACAAGGTTGAGTGAATCTCACGACGGCAAAAGAGAGAACAGGGGAAAACGGCTGAAGAGAGGTCGAGGCCCCTGTTAGTGATCATGAGTGTCCAGCCAATGGGATCGCCGTTCCCGCTTCGGTGCTGCAGGCGACTCGCCAGGACGGAGCAAACTCATGTCAAAGACCCGGCCAATGTGATTGAACCCTCGTCCTCCGGCGGTGCACGCTATCACCAACACTTGACCAGCGGCCGCTACCACCTCGCCGAGTGGGATTTGTCATGCTCCGTTTTCAATGGCATCGAACATGGTGGGACTTGCATTAAAGACTCAAAAGAGTCAACGATGGATCCAACCTGGGTTGTCTCTGTTAAAGTTCCTTTCATAGCATTTGGGTGACTCTCAAACTGAGAAAGGCACAGGCTGGCCTGCCGTAGTGTCGATCGTTAAATGTCCCTCGACCCGTTACAGTGTGATCCGTTGGCGTATCCGTCGTCCAAGATCCAACCAATTCTTTTTCAGAGTTAAGCGCCAGGTTGGGAAAGCGACCAATCACAGGCCAGAAAAAGTTACTTTGGTGGTTACCTCCGCGAAAGTTCTTGGCGGTTGCTTTCCAGTTTTGTCTTTGGTGGACTTGGATGCTGCTCCTGTGAAGTGTGAAGTGTCAGCAGTGTTCTTGGTGCTTGAATGTCGCATTCACAGGCAATTGACCCGTGTGCCATCGCTTTTGGAAACGGTTGAAGTCAGTTAAAGAGGTTTCGTCTGCATCGGGAAACAATCTGCTCCTGTACGCGCTACATACGCCTTCCCCGTGTCCACCTTGCAAGACGGCAACGGTCCGCAAGCCTTGGTGCGAGACGCCTTCTAGAAGATGGAGGGTAATTAATGATGACCTGCATCGGGCATGATATCTTGAGGTGTTTTGATGGGTTGTGGTGCGACCGTAAGCGTCAGCTTTCCCAGCCGTGGCAGCCCAAAAGCTAGTTGTAGCGGGAGACTAAGACACCCATCGCCGCCGGCAGAGCAGATTTCCTGTTTTTAAGTGCGAGGAAGAGAAAAAAATAGATCTGGAAGAGCAGTGTTCAAGACGATCGTCGTCAACTTCGGCAAGTTGACCAGAGTCGCGCTCCTCCGGGCAGAAACAACAACGAGATCGCGGAAGTGACTATGAGAAGCTCACGAGTTCACGACAGCAACAAGGGCCCCTGATGAATGGCAGGAGCTTTCCCGCTATGGGCTGCTCTTTCCGGGGGAAGCTTGGGCCATCCAGGGGGAGCTCTGTCAGCAGCTCTCCAAAACGGCAGGCGGTAAGAAGGCAGAATCCATTCCCTATCGCATGTCCCGCGTCAGATTTCCGATGCCAACTTGACAATGTTTGCAACACATCCCACTTGAACAATGACACAACAAGACGGAGAATGGAGTCAAGTCAGCCGGAAGCGCGGGCGCATACGGCATGTGCCAAAGCCCAAAACGGATGTGGATGAGAGCAAGGAGAACGGACTGGGAATTCGACCAAATCCAAATCCCGAGTTCACGGTCGGCGACATCCACAAGCATCACGACACGGCCAGGCAAGAGTGGCAGATATCCGATTGTTGGAAGACCCTGAAAGATCTACTTGTCACAGCTCTATCCGAGTCCAACCATCCACCCATTACCAAAGCCATCTGTTTCGGACCCGGTCCATATGATCCTAGCAACGGTAGCTTTGCGGCCAGGCGGACAGCTCATATGCAGACCGCGGCCTTTTGCGCCATTGTAGACTTCCTAGGTCGGTATCTCATTGGGTTATGGCCATGGGAGATTTCAGTTGCTGATGCTGTATGACAGAATCTCAATGTGAACACAAAATCAAACGTGTCATTCAGGAGCCCATGTTCACCCAGATCGACAAGGATTTCTGTGTCGAACTTGGGTTCCAAGTTGTCGATACCCCGGATGCGTTTCCCATGGTCGATGAGCAGACTTTGGTCTATGGCATCCACATGGAGCTTCGTACTTACTACCTTGCTCTGGCCACACTCCCAACTGCATTCATCGGCGGAGGTTTGAATGAATGGGAAAGGGTCGTCGACTTCGACCCCAGCCTCAAGGAGCTCATCGGTCCCATTTCCAAGATGGATGCCACTTACACCAAGTACCCTTTCCCCGACATGAACTACATCTTCTCCAGCACGACCATGTACTGGCGGAAGGGTGATGGCGCCCCTAAAATTCTAGGCAGTCCGAAAACATCACTACCAGTAATCTCCCAGGCATCGAAGCAGACATCGGACATTGCTGAAGCATTGGAAGGCTTGAAGTTGTCGGAGCAAGCATTGGAAGAGAAGGCATCTGAGCCGGGGCCTTCAAAACTTACTGAGAAACCCACGGAACTGGAAGGCTCGAAAGAGTCAAAGCCGCTGACGACTGAGGAGTGATGGTCATTCCATGCCAAGAGCGCTTGGTAATTCATCATCTTTCTCCTATACTCATTTTTCATGGTTCGTTTGTTCTGCATTCTCACACATGATACCGGACTTTGTTACCATCCGCCTGCTTGGGGAATGGGTTTTGCTCTCATGGCGCGCTCGGGGTCTGTTTCACTCTCAGCCCCCAGTCCTCTTGACTTCTTTATGAGCGATGATGACAACCGGGACTTCAGGTATCAGAATGCCTTGACTGGAGTCTGCTCCGCTGCCCTCATTTTCTTTTTCGCAGATCTGGAAAATTCATGTATCACATCCACATCGCCGTGGTCAGCTGCATTGTTGGTCTAGGACCACAAGCCTCAACGCTCGGTTCCTCTCTGCAGACAGCACAGCACGATCGGACCACACAATGATATGTGTTATAGCACATCTGCTATACTTACATGTCCTTTGTACACCGTCTCATTGTTGAGATTTGAGAAGCTGAAAATCGATCGAATGCACAGCAAAGGAGTCTGGCGGCGCCGGCGACGGGCGAGAAGAGGAAAGGAGCCCACATGTGATGTCACCTTGGTAATAAAACACTCCCGATCGGGCAAAGGGTCAAAGCGTAAAAGTCGCGATGCAATTTCGCAAGATTGCGGCGGACAGGGAACTTCGGGGTAGGTCTTGGCGGACGCCTGTTCCAGAAGATTGACAGGAACCGTGCTCATCAAGTGATGTTTTGTCTGTCGTTTCGGATGGTCTTTGTGATTTCTCCTTCTCTTCTTTCTTCTTCAGCTTATGCGCTACGGCGCAATCGAACGACGCCGACGACACACTCCAACAGCACATCATCATCTCAGGTTCACTACAGGTGCTGATCCTTTACGGCAACAGACGAGACACCTTCAAGGACGGCAAACAAGCGAGCGAGATGGCCTCAGGGTTCTCATAGCCCACCCACCACAACCCTAGAGCCCCAGAGCGATTCCAATGGATCGGTCGCATCTTCAGGGATCGTCTTCGTCCCCAATTCGAGACCAAAACCGCGTTCGCTTTACAGAAGAACAACCTAAGCACAATATATACCAACCCCAACCAAGGCGGTCGTCAGCAAGGAACTCACCAACGCACGGGAAGGCGCCCGAGGTGTACTGGGCAGATGATGACCGGGAGGATGAACGAGGGAATGATGCAACCGATAACGCACAAGACTCGCAGTACACTTTCTTTCGCGAAGGAACACCACCGCCGCCAGAAGACAACTATGAGCACGAGAAGGGCCTTGCGGCTGAACGAGCTGCTGCGGGCGGATCGGTAACTGGAAGTTATGCGGCCTCTCGTTCTACAGTTGGCGGCAGTCTTCCGCCGGCTGAAGAATCCCGAGGCTGTCTCGGCAAGTATCAACAAAGATGGGGCTTAAGAAGAGGCGTCATGTGGGCAATCATCGTAGCGGTTATCCTGCTTGCTGTTGTGCTTCCCCTGAGTGTGGGCCTTGGTGTTGGCTTATCGAGGTCGTCCAAGTCCACCGCGACAGAACCCGACCCATCAAGGTACGGCATACTTATCTTATAAGCGTCACTGCCTTTACCTTCACCTTTGCTAACACTTGCCAAATAGCTCACAAACCGCCCTTCCTATATCGAGCAGCCCTGAACCTTCCCCCAGTTCCTCGGCCATTCCCAGTCATACATCCGTCTCAAGCGCAACAACCACCCCAACCAGCACCACCTCATCATCAAACAACAAACCAAGACCAACAGCATACTCCGACTGTCCCGCCGCCAACAACACGATGCACAGGATTCCCGGGCTAGCAAAAAGCTTTCTGCGCCTCTGCGGAGTGGACTACACTGCCGACGACCTCGGCAACTTTCTCGCCGGCAATATGGCTGAGTGTATCGATGCCTGTGCGGCCATGGAGAGGTGTACGGGCTGCTCTTGGGGCTATCTGGATGGTGACAAGGGCAACAAGCACCGGTGCTGGTTGAAGGGCAATTTGCAGACTGCCCGGGAGCAGCCGAGTGATTGGTGTTTTGCGATGATTCCGAGGTGATTCTTGACAAGACGAGGACGAGGCCAAAGTCGTGATGTGTCGTCATGACGGGAACTTGAAGATGATTGTGTCGGACATAAGCGGCCTGCAGTAACAAATATTCCTGCATGCATTTCGATCCAAATACGTTTCCTGTATTTTAGCTATATAAGGACGAATAAATCCGTTCGTCCTTCCTTCTTTTCTTCTCTTCTCAACTAATTTAAGTATTCTAAACTATTTCGTTTACTTTCGTATTATCGTGCACTTAGTAGATCTCGATAGGTTATAAGCCCGGAATATATAATACGTAATTAAAATTATTATTAATATCGTTATTTAACCCCGACTTTATTATATTGTCGTTATTTGACGATAACTTTAATTGCGTACTAAAATTGGGACCTTACTATCGCTAGAGACCGCCGCTATTATAACAACCGAAAATCCGACCGAAAATCCGACTCGGACCCGAGTCTATAATTCCTTTATCTACCCTACATAATCTTACAAAAACCCGTATACGGTATATTACTACCCCTACTAAGTTATTTGAATACTATATCCGTAAATACTTCCGTTATAATTTACGGCTATATATTTATCTTTTTATTATTACCCGCTATTTAAATTAAATCGGTTTTTTATATTTAATTTATAATATTTTATTTACCCTATTTAATAACGGTTTCTCTAATAAAATTAAAGATATTCCCTATTTTCTACCTTCCCGTTTACTAACTTATTATATTTCGGGCTTTTTAATGCCTTTACTTCCGCTAATTCCCTTAAGTCCCTTAGATATTTGGGGATTTACTATTATATCGTTATATTCGTATTTTAGTACCTAAATTTTTTAATATATCCAAATTATAAATTTTTTTTTTTACGGCCTTAAACTTCTACGGCCTACTATACTTGAAAATAGGTTTAATATTAGTAGTTATTTTAATTTATTTAAACTTACCGATATAAATAATTGGGCTAAATAGGACCGGGCTATCCAACGATATATATTTATTTTAGGTATAAGTTACGCTTTAATTAGTAATAAACCTTTTATTAAAAGCTAATTCTAAATTTAATTTAACTATAGCGTTATATATACTAATTGGCCTATATTCTAAAATCAATTTTTGAATATGGTTTTAAACTATATTAATAGACAAATTCTTAGCTTATTAGAAACCCCCGCACTCCTATTAAAACCCGTTACTATAATACGCGAAGCCCTAAAGTATTTTACTAATATAGTCCGGACTAGCGGTTAAATAGGATTATCTTACTAGAAATTAGTTTAAAAATAGGAAGGATTAATATTTATTAATTTTAATAATATTTTTGAATATATTTAAAAATATATTAAGACTTACGAAATTATAATTCGCTTAAATAAATCCCTACGAATCCCCGAACCGCTCTTAGTCTACCGCTTTATATAAAGTTTAAATAACTAATACCGTTAATTTCGGGAGAACCTTTTTTAAAATAATTGCGTTTTACCCGTCCGGAAAGAAAAGAATAAAATTTATAAATCCGGAATTATTTTAGGAGAAATTATTTTAAACGCTAAAATTTCCGAGATAGAGTACAATAATTAAAAAGAATTAAAAGAAAAGGAATAAAAAGTACTTTATGCTATTAAGGCGGCCGTTATAAAGGGTAAAAGAAAATTTATTTAATCTCCTTATAATATATATAACGACCCTAAGTATAACGACGAATATTATTTTAAATAATACCCCGAATTATATTTATAATTTAAAGAATTATATTTAGGGAAGTACCCGGTAAAGTAACCTTAAAACGGCTATTAAAAGGATAAGGACTCTATTAATAAGTAATAATATAATTATTTATTAACCGGTAATATTAATCCTAACGCCTCTAATATAGAAAATTTAACTTTTATAAGCAAAGCCGACGAACCTAAATTTAAACGTTAATAGGCTTAGGAATCCCCCCGTCCAACCGATTTATAGAATTAGCCCAAACCAATTAGTATTAAACTTTCTTTAAAACGGTTAAACGTAATAATAGTAAATAAAATACTAATATCTATTATTATTATACCCTTTAAAGGGTTTTCCTTTAATTTAATTATTATTACCCTTTCTATTACCGGAGGAATAAATTTATTTTTAAATTCTTTAAAGGACTTATACGTCCTTAATATAAATACTACTAATTATTTTATTTACCGCGCCGACGGCTTTATTTCTTTTTCTCTTCGCTACTATAACGGCCTTCTAATTTTCGGTATAAATAATATTTTATTTATACCTACCTATATTAATACTTTTAAAGCCCGAACGGTTTTAAATAGTAAGCCGGGTTATTTACTATTAATTAATATATATTTATACCCTACGGTTGCTTATAACCTTATTTTTATTTCTTAACTTCGTAAAGTTAATATTTCTTATAATATTATTACATTAAACAGTCGTTTAACCGCCTTTTCTAATACCTAAATTCGTTTTACCAACTTTAAAGTCGAAGGGTTATATTTTCTTAATTAATTAACTTATTCTATTACCGTTAGTATTGCCCTAAAAGCTTACTATCTTTCTAATAAAGCTATACAATTATAGTACTAATAGCTTAGTTATTTCGGCGAGGGGAATTTATAATTATTATAAATAATATTTACAAATATAAAACCTATTAAAGCGGCTTACTTTTATAAGAATTATACGGCTAGTAGGCTAAAATAGGTTCTTTATACCGGATTTATTCGTTATAGTACTCGATTATTAGAATAAATATACTTAAATATTACCGGCCTACTAATAACGGACGGCGTAAATAATAAGTACTATTAACTTATTATTATTAATAACTTTACCCAATATATTTAGGTTTATATTCTAGCGCGAAAATTGGACTTATATAACGTTTTTACTAATTAAGTTAACTACTACGAAACGACGGAGCGTAAAATTTTTAATATATATTTAAATTAAGCCGGAGAGAACTTTAATAACGAATTAAAAATATAATATTATAATTACTATATCGAATTATATTATACAGTTATAAAATAATATTAATAAAACAGTATTACTAAGAGATTTAACGGTATTCTATTAGAACGAATTACTATTGTACTTTATTAAATTAAATTTCCTTATAAATATTAATTATATTTAATATAGTCCGTTATATATTTACGAAATCGTTTACTAAATTCTATTATCGGTAAAACCTTTTACGAAATTTAGTTCGGCGATAAATTAGACCTTTCCTACCTTCGGGTACTAGGCTTACCCGGGTTTTACCATTTATTTAAAAAGAGTTTCTAAAATAAATTTAACCCTATTAGATCCCTTTATCAGTTATTTAATTATAACGGTTCCCAGAATTATATTATTCTAATAAATAATAACCGGGTTATTATTTCTAATAACGTAGTTTTTAATAAATAAATCCCCTATATTATTAACCGTACTACTTTTAAATATTTTATAGTTATAAGTAAATACGAAGTAAAATTATATAGCCTACCTATAATTTAATTTATTTTAAATTTTAGGGGAGTTTTATAATTTAGGGGAGTAATTCCTATAAATAATCCGTTTATTTATTTAGGGGGAGATTTTAATATAATTAAATAATTAGATTCTACCGCCCTTAATAAGACCCTTAAGCCGCCGGCCTTATTAGATTTACTATTATTATTACTACTATCGTTATTATTATTATTTATAAGAGATTATATTATTGTTGGAGGAGTATTAAACCTCTACGATTAATAGTATATTTAAAAAATTATTAACCGCTACCCTAAATTATAAACGTTATTACCTTTAGTATTAAACCCTAAAGTTACTATTTCGCTATTTTACGCCTTCGTTAGTATTACTACCGATAATAATACTTAAAATACCCCGTAGGAATTAAAGAATTACCAATAAATACTACGAGATCCTTATTAGCTAAGTTGGAAGTAAATTATAGATAGTAAATATAATTCCTTAGTAAATGTAAGATAATAGAAACCTTACGAAGTTAGACAAGCAAGTGTTCTAATTAATAATTATATAATTAATAATTGGGAGAAGAAGACTATCTCCGAGTACCGACTCTCCGAATCGGACTTTATACTATATATATATCGGTAATACTTACCGATTACTTGCCTCGGAAGCAAGCCTAACTTACCTAATAAGTCGGGTATTACTTAATATTTCCTCCTTAACTAATTAACTATATAATATCTAGCCTTTAATAACTACCCCCCGCAATACCTTATCCGTCGTCCTAACGGATTTATTTATCCTTTATATATACGTTATATTAAACCTTATTAACTAAATTATATATAAGTATCCTCCTATCTAATCTATATTTAAAACCTTGCGATAGCGAAGTCCGATATCTTATATTAATAATTATTATATTTAATTATAAGTAAATATGAATTAATTCGTTACGGCCGCGGTAGTTTTAGTAAGGGCGTCTCTTAATTACTCGATATTTTCGGTATTAAATATATTGTTATAGTTGTAATATTATTCCTATTTAGTAAAGAAACCGTTAGGAATAATTACAAATTAGTAGCCATTTTTATAAATAAAGGCTTAGGCTAAACCTAAATTATAATTTCCTTCGTAGAAATAAAGGCCATTATCGGTAATTATTATTTTAATAGCTATTTAGTAGGTTTTAAGGTCGAGTAAAGGAATAATCTCGAAGTTTAGTATATCGATTATATTTATAATAGTAAAGTTAACCGCGAATTTTTATTTATTATTTATAATAAAGATAAAATTATAAATAATAAGAGTTATAATTTATTTAAGAGCCTTATTTTAAATATTTAAAATTGTAAGTTAAGCTTTAAACTTCGGGATTATAACTTTAAATTAATTAATATCCATTTAAATATCGTCGATTTTAATTTTATAAATAAGGATTTTATTTTATATTCCGGTATAAAATATAGCGTTAAGGCCTTTAAAGATTTCAAAGACTAGTTTAATAAAAATATTCTTTTTTAAAATTACTTTAAATATATTTATTCTAAGGTTTAACGCAATACTTCCGATAGAGGGCGCGCGAATAGAATTAGTAACGGATATAAAATATTATTTTAAAGATTTAGTATTAAATTCGGCGGTTATAAAGAAAGGTTTAAAAATAAATAAATTAATAGCAGTTATTACCGATATAGCGCGTTTTATAATTAAAATAACGATAAATTTAAATATAATAGCCTACTTAACTTTATTAATATTAATCTTAATAATTTTAAATAAATAATTATTAGTATTTAAATTTAATAAATTAATAGAATCGGCTAATTCGGACTTCTCGGATAATAATTTAATAACTTTAAAATAGGCGTACTTTAGAATTTTTACGCTAGTAAACTTTATTATCTTCCGTTTTTCGGTAATAATATTGATTTTAAACTTAACTTCGAGAGGCAAGGGCTCTTAGGGGTATTTAATACGGTACTTAAAATAATTCTTAATAAAGTTTAGGATTAGGGATACGTATTCTTTTTCAAATTCAGCGAATTCGATATTCCGGGTAACTTTACGTATATAATTTAAAATAATAGTAAAAATTACGGCCGTAATTTTATAGGGGGTAATATATTCGTTTTTAATATAATACTTATTCCAAAGCTCGACCGATTTATTAAATATATAAATATTAACCTTATTTACTTCGATTTATTAGATAGCGTTTATACCCGGGTCCTATTCCGCGATATAAATATTCTAAATAAGGGGGTATAACCTATTAAGACGCTTTTTAAAGTAGTATATTATATTATAATCCTCTATACTTTATATTTATATTTTATAAGAATCGACATCCCTTAAAATTTAATATACGATTAAAGTAATTTAAATATAAATAATAATAAGCTTATATAGGAGCTTATCCAAATTTTCGTTTAAGTCCGTCTCGGTTTTTTCAATTTGGATAATAGCGGCCTTTACTTTCGAATAATAGTAGTAGAATTTGGCCTAATTTAAATTAACGGGAGGTTCGGGTATTACAACGCGGGTTAAAACTTCGGCGGCTTTAATAGCTAAATTAATATCGAAGGCGTTAAAATATTTATTATTATTATTAATTTCTACTTTATTAAAAATATATAAATTATTATTTAACTTATTAGCGAAGGTATAGCGTCCTTTACCTTTAAATAGTTAAAAACCGCGCTAGGTTTTCTCTATTTAATCGATAATAGGAAGCCTATTAATAATATCGATTTGGGTATTATTAATATTCAATTTGGACGCTAACTACTTTTTAATTTATACCCTAATATTAATTTTACTTATTATAAAGAGCGCGCTTAGTTAATAGATTTATAAAATTGTATTTACAATAAGTTATTACGTTATAAATAATTTAGGTTATAAAATTGGAATTTTTAACGTAGGTAGAAATTTATAGGCGAAGGGGCTTTATATAATTATTATAGCTACTTTAAATTATTATATAACGTTATTTTTATTATAGCCGGCTTAAATAATATCGGTTAAGGTTAGCTCCTTCCGTTTTCAAATAAGTAAAATAATAATAATATTTAACCTTAGTATATAAGTAACGAATTTACCTTCAAATTATTCGGTAGTCGCTATACTTAATTTATATAATTCTTCGTCCTTTATTAGAAATTAGCGTTCGTATTCCTTTATAATATTTTAAGCGTAATTTATTAAATTTAATTTACTTCCGCTATATAGAATTTAAATATTTTCTTTATATTTATATCCTTTTTACTTTATATAGTAAAATAAGACCGGTTTACTTTTAATTTATTTAATTTTCCGCTTTAATAATCTTTCTACTTTGTATAACCTATATTATTTGTTGTTTCCTTTAACGAAAATCCTACCGGGCTTTATATCGGTCTTACGTTTAAAAAGGTTTTTATCCTTAGGATACTCTTTTAAATATATAATAGAAATTATTTCATATATTCTTTAATTATTTAATATATTAAATTCGTATATTAAATTTCCGATTTTCCTTACGATTATAAATAGTCCGATCCGTTACTAATTAAATTTAGGGGAAGGTTCCCCTAAGGGGTTATATCCTTTATATAGCCGAATTATTACTTTATTTCCGACTTCGAAAGTTAATAGCCGGTACTATTTATTATATAGTAATTTCGCTTTCGTAATAGTTTAATTAATCGCTTCGGTAGCCTTTCGATAATATATCTTCTTTAGGGCCTTTAAATTAAATTCGGTATAATTTATAGGCTTAAATAGGTTTAGCGTAGTATTAAATTTGAAGCTTAAAATTAATTCGTTCGGAATTATACCTAATAAAATTAATAGTAAATTATTTATATTATAGAGAAAGTCTTTTCGCACCGCTATAAAAGTCTTTAGACACCGCCGCCCCACCCTCTCCCCACCCTTCCCGCTTTCCCAGCCAATTAAATAACGTGCATCGTCTCGCTCCCTTTAGCTCCCGCTTTTAACTCCACTTCAACCAATCCCCTCGTACCGCGCCCGCCAAGCTCCCAGATTTCAGGCCATTACGCATTGTACAGCGCATTCGCAGCGCATTGTCATTTCCGACAGCGCATTCGCTCCCCCGATAGCTATTTGTATCGCATTCAATTGAATTGCAGTCTTTTTCGTTGTATTCAATTGCATTGCATTTAAATGCTGTCTCAATCGCTGTCTTAATCGCTGTCTCAATCGCTGTCTCAATCGCTGTCTCAATTGCTGTTAGAAAAAGTGTGGTTTTGGGGAACGAACGTGCTGTCGGGGGGAGCGAATGCGCTGTCGGAAATGACAATGTGCTACGAATGCGCTGTCGGAAGTTCAAGGTACTTAGGAAAAGTGGAGGGTGGACCGCGGTTTGGATGCACCGATTTTGATTGGCCGAGACAGCGGGAAGGGTGGGGCGGCGGTGTCTGAAGACTTTTATAGCGGTGCGAAAAGACTTTCTCATATTATACTATATAGTAGGCGTTATATTTAACTATAGGATATCGAAATTCTCGGCGGTATAATACCGTATAGCGAATTCGATTTCTTAATTCCTTTTCTCGATTTTACTATTTAATTAGGAATATTAAGCGGTTATATATATAAGTTTTGCGTTGAATTTAGCGAAAACGGCCTTTTAAACGGCGGAAAGGAATTTAAAATCCCTATTATTAATCGCAATTCGGAATAAACTCTAATCGTATAATATAAATATTATAATAAATCTTTCCGCCTAATCTTTAATTATAAAGGTCGTCTTTCTAGGGATTAGGAGGGTTTTCTTATTAAATATATATATAATAATTATTAGGGCATTATATTTCTCTCCTCCCTATATTATTAACGAGTAAAATTATATTAGTAAATTTATAATAAAATTTATATAAATAATATAGTAAAGGATTAGTTTAAATTTAATAGGTTTTATCTATCTTAAAATTATTTTACAATTTATTTTAAATTTTTTATACTATAGGTAATAGGAAATATATATTCGAAGTTTTTAGGATAAGTAAAGGAAAGTTAGACCTTCGAATTCTTTTACTATTCGGGCGGGGCTAAAATAATACCTATTATTATATACAGTATATAGGATATCTTTTAAATAATTATTTAATACGTAGAACCTAATAATACTATTATAAATGTAATAATAGAGTAAATTATTATAAAATTAATAGGGAAAATACTTATTTTATAGTAAATTATATTTACTATTACGCTCGATATAGGCTTAGAGCTTTTCTATAATTTTATTATAAATTTAATCCTCTTAATAGCCTTTTATAAATTGTTTTTTAATATTAAGGTCTATTTTAACGTAGATTAAATAGATCGAATCTTTCTAAATATTATTAAGTTTACTATCCTCCGGGTTCGGCTCTAAAGTATAAGAAAGCAATTTAAATAATATATTAGGAACGATATTTACTTTATTAAGTATATAACGGATATTTAAATCGAATTAGGATAAATAAATCGATGCTATAATAAATTTTAGGTTAAATTTAGTTAAATTTTACGTTTATAAAATCGTTTAACGTATAATGCCTATTATTATTTTATAATTTATTAAAACTACGATCGGTTTAGTATAGGATTGAATAATTTATTATATAATCCGATATATTTAAACGAAATATACGATTTTAAATTCTATAAACTAATAATTCTTTTCCGCTTTTAATAGGCGTTTATTGTAGAATATAATTGGTTGGATTTTATTAATAAGGATTAATTTACCGTCTTATTCGTCTCTTTTAATATAAAAGATAATTAAGCCGAACTTAAATTCTTTTAACGCATTTATTTTATAGAAAATAATCCGATTTAAATAATAGTAAAAGATTACGGATTTTTTATAGAATTAATTTTATAAGATTTAGAAAATTTCTTTTTTTACTTCTATCGGTATAAAAGCAATTAATTAGGTGAATTTTTATTTAATTAATTAACTCTTATTTTTAGGTATACGCCCTTCTTTTTTTATTTAAACGATTAAAGCCGTTTTCCAGTCTTTAAGCGGTATAATCTTTTAAGCGAACTATAATACGAATCTTTTTAAAAAATTTCTAATACCGATATAATACTTAAAATTAGCTAAGTTTTTTAGTATTTTAATATTCCGCAATACTGTTATATAATCTTCGGTAATAGAGAGGCTAAATCCGTTTATTTTATAATTTAGAAAATAAATCGACGGGTACGTAACGAAAGATTTCTTTATTATAATATTGAAGTTAATTTCCTGAAAAAGTTTTAAAATTAATTCGAAGTATTTTAAATATTCTTTAATAATATCGTTAAAAACGATAATATTATTAATATAAACCGCCGTAAATACCTTATATAAATACAACCTCCTATCTATATAATATTATATATATAGGGGTAAATTTTTATAGCCTATAAAGGCGATATTAGACCGTTTAAATCCTTTTAAATTTATTAATATTATCCTATTTCGGTAGTACGGGTAGACCGGTAATTAATAAAAGAATATAAACCTATTAAATATATTAATATAAACTTTACTTTTTATATAGGCGATAATTGAATTTTAAGTCGGTAATAAATAAAAATCCCCGATAATAATTCTATTTATAAGCTTCTAATCGATTACAATTCTCGCTTTACATTTCCTATCTATTATCCTTTAAATTACGAAATAAGGATAGCCGAATAATATTAACCGTTTTATCCACTCGAATTTACTATCTTCGTATATTTTATTTAGAATTTTATTTAAAATTTCTATATCCTTTAAACTTAATTAATATAATTAAAATACGACTTTCTCCTTTTATTAACTTTTAACGAAGTCGATTCGGAATATCTCGTTTTTATTAATTTTAATAGTACTTATCCTATTATAAATATTAAACTTATTTAAAACGGCCTTAACTTTTTAAGTATAATTAGGTTTAAAATTATAAATTTTAACCCTATAAATAGATTTGATTTTTAAAATTTAATTTAATTTGCCGATTCCTAAATTTAGGCCTTTCTTTTAAGAGTCTTTTATAATATTGAGGGTATCGTTTTTAATTAAAGGTTTATTAAGTACGGCCTTTTTAATTATTTTGCGAACTATTATATTAAATTTGAAATTAAAGGTAAGAATAATCTTCTTTAAGTCCTTTATATAATTAAATTCTTTACTAACGTTTTTATTGGTTATTATTAATATTATTTATATTTAGGAGAAGGATATAGATTTATAATTATTAAATTTAATATTTTTAATAATATTTAATCGCTAGTTTTTATAAATACGTATTAATTTTATTATAAGATTATAAATAGAAACTAGTTTGGTTATTAATATATTAAAAATATAGCTTTTAGCGTAGGTATAGTTTAATTCGAAGAGGTAATCTTTTAAAATTCTTACACTTAATACGCTTATTATATAAGTATAATTTATAAGTATTTTCATCTTAATATATACTAGAATTATTATATTGTATATAGTTATAACTTTGCGCTTTATAGGCTTTACTTTATTAAAGGTTTTAATTACTAAATTATTGTAAATTAGGATTTATATAAGATTAGATTCCGTATCGATTTTTACCCGGTTCGGGACTATTTAAGACGTTCTTAAAAATAAATTGGCCGTTAAGCCTTTAGAGACTTAGGTTATAATGCGGAATTTGGCTATAGTAGGCTTACCTTTTACAATATTTATTATATAAACGTCGAAGGTAATACGTTTAATTAAGGTTATATTTCCATTAATAATATTAAAGTTTTTATATTTAAATTTATTATAAATAATATTATTATTTTAAATTACCTATTTCTCGTCGATTAGGATATTCGAGTAATTAGTATCGATATAAATCGATTATTTAAGTCCTTTTTTTGTAAATTAAATATTAATTTAGAGAAATATATAATAATAGCCCTTTAGTAAAGTTAGGTCGGGTTTGGCCGTAATTATAGGGATAGGATTAGTATTAGTATTAGAATATATAAATGTAATAATTATATAGGTTACCGGGTTTAATATAGTAATAGTGCCGGTTATTAGCGGTACTTTAAAGTTAATTACGCTAATAATTGGAAAGGCTATACTGGGTTTCCAGCTTTTTAATTTAAGTTTAATATAATAATTAAAATTAATATAACAAAATATTTCGTTTTTAAAAGGGAAAATCTATTTATACTTTCGATATATAATACGGTTATAATCGCCCGGGAATACGTAATAAGTAGATGAAATCGAATTATTTTTAATAATTATATATATAGCGCCGTCGTTTGTATTTAATATTAAGAAAACTTTATCCTCTCCTTTATTAGAATAGTAATTAATTTCTTTATAGTTTAACTCTCTAAATTATTTAATTTCGTTATTTAATATAGTATTTTTAATTATAATTTCTCTCTTATTAATAATTATATAAATATTACTTTTTTTAGGGCTAAATTTTACCTATTTATAGTAGTACCGTTTATAAAGTTGATTTCTACGGATAAAGGGTATTAAATTAAGTCTAAAACTTTATTTTTTACCTTTAGAACGTTATTTATTTCTATTTAATATATTTAGACGTTTACCCTCTTAATTAAAACGACGTATATCGGACTTAAATGCCGGGCGGTTATTATAATTAGCTATATACGAATTAAAAGTTCGCTAATTATAAAGTAAGTAATTAAGGGTTTTACTTTAATTTATTATATTAATAATAATAGTTGTAAAATTATTAATCGAACCCGCTACGGTATTCACCGCCTTTAAAAGTCTAGTACCGGACGGGGCTAATAAGGTTTTATATAGAATTACTTTTAAATATATAGGAAATTTACCTTTTAATTCGCTATAAAATATTTTATTTATAAAAGCTTTATTATAACCTATTAAATTGCTAAAAATATAGGTACGGTATATTTAAACTTTTTATTCAATATATTTAAAGAAGTTGTTTAAAGTTAAGTTTTTATTAAGTTCCTAAATGAATTTATATAAATCGGGATAAATAGCGTTTTAAATATAGGTAGCAATAGTATAATCGTTACGTTCGTTAAATTCGCGTAAGTATTTAACGATTTATAAAGCTTTATCGCCAAAACGCTTACTTTTACAGTAATTTTAATATATATATTAAATTAAATTAAATATAGCTAAGGTTTAAGATTTATTTAGGCGCTACCTCGTAATAAAGATTTAAAACCAATTTTCAAAACTAATTCGGCAATTAATATATTAAATATTAATTAATTAAACGATCTACTAAGACTTAGTTACTCCGTAGAATAATTCGTAGAAGTTGAAATATAAGTATTTACATTTAACTTCTATAATAGTATTAACCCTAATTAACTTTAGGAATAGGGTAATAAATTTAAAGTAAATATTACCTTTATATTAATAATAATCCTTATTTTAATAATCTTCGTTAAGGGTATTAAGGTAAAAATACCCGACATTACGGCTCTTCTAACTATAAAAATTACCGCTAGGATTATTATCATTTCTAGCACTTTTTAATTCGGTGATTAAATCTATTAAGAGTCTAAAGATTTACTAGTTATTAACCGAAATGCTAATTATAGTAACGGAAAACAATAAATATATTATAGAGGCCGCATTATTTAGGTTAATACTAAATAAATTTAAAGGATTTTTATTATAATTATTAAACTTATTATTATTATTATTATTTTAATTACCTTAATTACTTTAATTATTTTAATTACCTTAATTACCTTAATTACTTTAGTTACTAAATATATTAAATGTATAAATCCTGCCCGAATTGGCTAATAATACCTAGTTAATAATTATATAGTAAAAAGCGAATATATTCCGAAAGCTACTCTTTAGAAGGTTATCCGTAGAGGGCTTTAATTTAATATTTTATATTTAATTTTAAATAAAGTTTTGGGTAATATTAAATTCTTTTATAATTCGTTAATCTTACGGAAGTAAACCTAAAATATTTAGTAAGACTTAGAATATAGAAATTTCTTTACTTTAATTAGCGTTAATAATAGTAGTTTAAATAAATTTAATAGCGGTTTTGGAAACCCTCGAGGTTTAAAATAATTTAAAGGAAGAGGGAAGAAATTTAAAAAAAATTTAAGATTTAATTAGGGAAGTAAAATAGATTCTACGAAATATTAATAGGCGTTGAATTATTCTTTCTATTAGTATTAGTTTAAGCGGGGTTGGGCTAGGCGCTTTTACCCTAATATTGAATTTCGATAATATTGGAAATTAAGGTTGCATATTCCTAAAAGTAGGAAAAAAGGTACAATTAGAGGGGGTATCATTTAAATCTATAACTAATTCTATTATAGGAAATTAATAACTTAATAAACCGCCTAATATTATTGTTATATTAAGTTAGAAATTACGTCCTACGGGACTTCTTTCTTTATTTTTATTAGAATCGTTATTTAAGACCGAAAGAGACTTTATTCAATCTTAATACGGGTTTTATAAATTATACAGGATTTCCTCTATTTTAAATTATTTAATACCTAGAATCGGGTTGAAAGAATCTAAATTTTTTCTAAAGGTCTAAATCTTTTCGGGTAGTAAAATTATTTTAATATCCTTATTAGGGCTATATAAATCTAATTTACTAAAAGGAAGTACGTTAAGTATATCCGTATTATTATTCCCTATTTTTAATACAGAAATTAAAGCCAATTCGTATTTCTACCTCTCCTCGTCCAATAGGGTTTAGAAGGGTAAAACTATTAGAATTAGAATTATAATTAATAGCCTAAAGGAATAGGGCATATTTATTATTAATTTAAATAGCGAATAAATTAAATTTTTAAAATTTATTAATTAAGTATCCGTTTTAAATATAAATCTACCGTTAATAAATATATATATTCACTTTTTTCGTTCGGGTATTACTTCGATACAAAAATCTTCGGCGGATTAATTAAAATTAGCTTTCTCCAATTCGGGCCGGGCTTCAATTTTATAATTAGGGTCGGTAAAGGACGAAAATCCTTACCTCTCCAATTCGGATCGGATTTTAGCTTCGGGGTTAGTATCGGCCTTATAGAGCTTTAATTCCGAATAAGGGGCGGCCTTATCAGATTCGCGTCCGGAAATATTAATATCGAATACTTTATTACTTAGGAAGTAATTATTAAAATCGGCCTCAGTTTAAGAAAATTATTAGTAAAGGTTAATAGAATTATAACCGGAATACTTATCGGATTTAAATTCAATATTTAACTCATTATAAAATAAATTATTTTAACTTTCAATTTAGTCGAAAACCTCGTTTCTTAAAGATTATTCGCCTAGTTATATTTTGTATTATTGAACGTATATAATTATAAATTTGAAAAACTGCTTTAGGATATAATAGTCGAAACCCTAATTTAGAGGAAAATTTAGGAGTATAATATTTCGAAACTATTTAGTCGTATAAATATTTATCGTAACCTTAAATTAAATATTTAAAATAGGAGGTAGGGCTTAAATTAATATTTTGAAACGCTATTTATTATTATTTAATATTATATAATACTATTTAATAATAGGGTTCGCGTAAAGGAAGTCGGATACGTAATATAAATTGCGCTATACAATATAATTCGTTAAATCGAATATTTTAATATAAATTGTAATATCGAAGGTTTAATTAGTTAGTAATTCGGATACGGGGCCGGGCTATTTAGCGCAGGTCGGCGATCTGTACAAAAATAAAAAGAAATAAAAAAAGGTATAGTATAATATAGGTTAGGCTTATTAATTAAGTACTATTTGTAAAATAATAGAAACTTTACGAAGTTAAATAAATCAATATTCTAATTAATAATTATATAATTAATAATTGGGAGAAGAAGATTATTTCCGAATACCGACTCTTTAAATCGGACTTTATACTATATATATATCGGTAATATTTACCGATTACTTACCTCGGAAATAAGCCTAACTTGCCTAATAAATCGGGCATTACCTAGTGTCTCCTCCCTAACTAACTAACCATACGATGTCTGGCCTCTAATAGTAAACAATAAAATTTGGAATTTAATATTAAAACCCGCCGGACGCCGTATTTTGTCCGGTAAATAGGTATATAAAATTAAAACCGGTACTAACGGTAAGATTATATAATATAAAGCTAAATAGGTCGTTAAAAGCTTCGAATAATAAAAAAGTATTAATTATAACGAAACGTTTATAATTATAATTAAACCTATAAATTATAAACTATTCTTCGCTATCGCTACCGTACTCGACTTAGAATTCGAACAAATAGACGTCTATACAACTTTTTTTTACAATAAAGTAGAAGAGGAAATATTTATAGAATAGCTCCTAAATTTCAATTAGGACTAAAGGCTTATATATTATTTAAATAAAGCGTTGTACGGCCTAAAATAATTACTATAAATTTAATATAATATATTATTAAGCTTCTTAAAGAGCCTTAATTTTTTACCCCTTAGTATAAACGATAGGGTATTTATTAAAGGGTATATTTACATTATTATTTATATTAATAATTTACTTATTATTGCCCTATTTAAAGCCGAAGTATAATTATTAAAGGATACCCTTAGTAAACGCTTTAAAATAGCTAATATAGGCTCTATTTTATTTTATTTAAATATAAAAATTATTCGCGATCAATTTAATTATATTATTCACCTATCTTAAAAAATATATTTCCAAAAAATTATTTAGCAATTCGGTCTTTAGGAAACTAAATAGAATAAAACGCTTATATAAATATTTAAAATCGAAGAATTAGCCTAAGACTTTAAAATTAATAATAAAATTAAAACCTAATACGCTAGCGCTATCAGCTTACTAATATATATAATATTCGGTACCTATTTAAATATAATATTTATAGTATCCTTTTATAGCCGATATATAATTAAATTTATTATAGCGTATATTCGTGTAGTAAAGCGGATTTTTAAGTGTTTACGCAGTACTATCGAATTTGAATTAATATATTTAAACGATAAATTCGAATTATTAATCGGGTTTATAAACGTAAATTGGGCTAATAACTCCTAAAAGCGCCGGTTTATTTCCAATTATATATTTAACGTTAGAAACGTTATTATTAATTAAAATTCGAAAAGATAAGCTATTATAGCCCTATTATTTTACGAAATAAAATTAATTAGGTAGACGTAAATTATTAAGCAGGCGATTTAGCTACGACGATTATTAAAAAAATTGCACGAGTAGCCCGTATTAGTAATTATTATTTATAATAATAATTAAAGAGTTCTAACTTTAATAAAGAACCCTAAGTTCTATACTAGGATAAAATATATTAATATATAAGAATTCTTTTGCCGTAAGAAATAGGCCTCCGGAGAGGTTAATTTTAGGTACCTTCTAATTAACGAATAGGTCGTTAATAAATTAATTAAAGTATTGCCTATTAATAAGTTTATTTAATTTTACGACGCCTTAGGACTACGCTAAAACTATATTACTATTATTATTAAGTATATTTTTTAACGGCTCTAGTACTCTTTATATACTATATTTCATTATACGCCCCTATACGTCGTACTATTTAACTATATTTTAATATTATCCGGTTACTATTATCTTTCGGGTTTTTATACCTTCGCCTTTATATACTTACCGACCGTTGGTTTGGGCTATATATAGTTAAATTAATTAAATCGCGACTCTCCGATTTCCGCGAAATTCCTTAATATAAGAAATTTTAAAAATCGATTTACAACTACTTATTTATTTAAATAGGTTGCACCCTTATAGAAAATTGTACCGATTTAATTTACCCGGATTGTTATTACCTACCCGGGTTATCCAATTTATTTATTCGGGTTAATATATTTACTTACCCGGCCGTTTTATTATTCGTACCTTTATTCTATTTAGATTAACGACTTATTTTTAAATTTAATCTTATTTTTATTATATTTCCCGTATACGACGAGTTATACTTGTTTTTTCTTTATTAATAAACTTATTTTTCTTTTCCTTTTTCGTTTTTCTTCGGATTATATAGAGACTTTTTTTTTACTTATAGGGTTTTTTACTGGCCTGTGCCCGATATATTAGGAATAGCCTCACTTTTACCGTGTTTGGCTCGAGGGGGAGTGTCGGATATAAATGGCCTATAGTAATAAATATTCTTGTATGTATTTCGATCCAAATACGTTTCCTGTATTTTAGCTATATAAGGACGAACAAATCCGTTCGTCCTTCCTTCTTTTCTTCTCTTCTCAACTAATTCAAGCATTCCAAACCATCTCGTTTACCCTCGTGTTATCGTGCACTCAGTAGATCTCGACAGATTGAACACAGAAGATGGAAGATGATGGAAGATACCCCTCCCAAACCAACTCCTTGTGTATATACACGTCCAGAGTACGAACTCGGTCAAATGCATTTCCTAATATCTAATGGTGCTCTGTTCTTCGAACTCACTCGACTTTCTTCGACATACTTGTTCAGCTGCTGGACCGGGCAAATTCCAACACACCGGCACGGGCCACAGCTTTTCGGTGGCAGGACCTCTTCACTGGGAACATATAAGGCCCTAAGTTCAGACCCTCCCAACAACTCCCAGTAGCCGACGTGGTAGGTGTGCTGGTAGCCAAGAAAACGCGTGGTGTTTTCGTAGGCATGCAGCTGGCCTCGAGTCCAACTCCAGGCTTGGGCAGCTGAGCTTTTTGGTTTTTGCTTTTCTCTTTATTTCTTGCAAGTCAACTTTCATTTTCTCTACTTTATGCAACGTTGATCGCCATCATACAATCTTTGTGCTCCAGACGCGTATTTAACGGAGCAAAGGTGGTGAAATCGTTCTTCTCGTCAGGGCTAGAAGAGCCTGACCCTTTCCGCACAGATTTTTTTGCCGCTCGCTCTTGTCAAGACCATACTGTAGACGACCTGTCTCTCCCTTGATTTCCATCATTCTCGCGAGCATATTGCATGTCATTTGGAGCTTGTATCTCCTTTACCTGCGACATCACATAGTGTTGGCCTAGTGAGTTTTGGGGAGGATACCCGCCGCTTCCATCTCGTCAAAAGTGTCGGTAAACGACTTCCACGTATCGATGTATCTAATATCATAATGAGTTCAGCGTTAGCATATGCCCATCGTCGTGAGATTCCGAAAGGGAAGAATACGTACCCAGTCCACCCAGCCTCCCTAGCCTTACTCATACTAACCACCACATCATAGTTCCTCCCCAAAATAAAGTCAGTAAACGCCCAAGTCGCCTTCTCCAACGAATCCTTCTGCAACCCCTCCCTCTCCGCCAGCCTGTTCCACGCCTGCTTCACCTCCTCCGTCTTCGCCCATTTCACCAAATTGATCCTCTGCTCCAGCTGACTAGGCGGAACCAACTTGCTCGTTCCCTCCAGCCCGATCTCCTTCGCCAGCAGCGTCACCGGCTGCGGCGCTTTCTCGGTGAGCCGGACCAGATTCCCCAGATCTTTGGGACCAGGAGAAGCGAACTGGTCCGCCTTAACCTTCATCCCAAACCGCTTCGCCACTCTAGGCCACAAATCCTGCCAGCTCTGAATGTCGCCATTGATCACGTTGAACGCCTGATTCGCCGTCTTGGGCTCCTGCACCGCCCACACGCAGAACTGCGCGTGCAGCTTGCTGCTGGTGAAAGAGTCGAACTTGGTATAAAAAATCTCCGAACCTGGGAATTCCAGATCCCGACCAAGCTCCTTGTTCACAGCCGCGTAGATGCCCACATCCGAACCCAGGTTCATGAAGTTACCGCTAGCAAACCCGATGACATCGTTGGGGTAGGTCACGGTCCAGCTGATCTCCGGGTGCTTGCTTCCCGGCTCATCACCGCAAAAGGCCTTGAGGATGTCCTGCTGGCGATAATAAAAGTTAGGCGGCCACTTGCTTTCGTCACGCAACCAAGGGTCGGACTCGAGCAGCGGGTTCTTGGCCTGGCCCAGGTGCACGCCGTATTGCTTGCAACCGGTAACCAAAACAATGCGCTTGAGCTTGGAGACGGCGCCCGTGATTTCGAGGGCGTCCAGGAAGTTCTGGAG
Organism: Neurospora sp. CHS-2018b; assembly: GCA_009806015.1. NCBI lineage: Eukaryota > Fungi > Ascomycota > Sordariomycetes > Sordariales > Sordariaceae > Neurospora > Neurospora sp. CHS-2018b. The sequence continues at coordinate 81,213 of RAOV01000021.1, forward strand.
CATGGCGCCGTTGACCTCCGTGTTTTCTTTCTCCGTGGCCTTTTGCAGCCAGGCGCAGAAGAAGACGTGCTCGACGGCGTCTAGGTCGCGGATGGATGAAAGATCCTTGGCCATGTCTTGGGCGGAGTTGAGCAGGTCGATGCGGTGCTGCTGGACGTTGGGGCTGCCGAAGTCCTCCTGTTTGGAGCGCGAGAAGGCGTGGATGGTCTTCCATTGGGAGGGGTGGGCGGATAGCTCTTTGACCATCTCGCGGCCGGTGATTCCTGAGGGAGAAACGTGGTGAGTTCATGCGTTGATGAGGGTTGATGAACGTAGGAGTGGCTTACCGGTCGCGCCGAGGACGATTGCTGAAGCCATGATGATTTGATCGATAGCGTGAATTTCAGGCAAAGACTTGATGCTATTACAGTGGTATGAAGAAGAAAGGAAAAGCTTATTATGCTTTGTTGTTTTGAGTGTTTTGAGTACTCCGGGAATTATCGCGGAGTGTTGATGCTGACAAATGATAGCTTCAAGTCAATTACGTCACACCGACGATTTGCTGATGAATCGCCATTGATCGTCCCCAAACAACACATTTATCCCTCTTAATGCATATCCAGCTTCTTTCGTCAACATTACTTTGGCCTTTTGTCCTATAACCCCTAAGTGTATAAAACGTGGGTGTGAGGTGGCCTTTCGTGCCAAGGCCTTAAAACCTATACCCACCCTCTTGCTTGGGTAATCGTAGGCAATTCCTTTCCGGATGGTGGAAGGGAAAAGCCCCAATCTCAGTGGGGTCTCAATGATTATCTTCGAAGCCTACCTATTTTCCAGTTCGAATTTGTCATATATCCGATATTCCGCGTCTGTGTCCCCTCACCTTCTGGAACAGAAGATCAGAGCAATGGAATTGATGCCATCGCTGACCACAGCAGCCCCACTGCGGGACAAGATCTAGCCAATCGGTGCAGGAACCGACGTTTGACATGGAATGCATGAGCAACTTCGCCAAGACATCTTAACTCGACGACAACATCCTTCACAATGGAAACTTCGATGGCATCAGTGCACGACATCGCGCGCGGATTTTGGCAGCTCTTCCTTCCATTCCTTACTTATGAGCACCTGCGTTGGGATAACACTATGGCATGTTCTATATCTGGCAGCGACGGCCCAGACGCAAGTCCGAAGGCTCTGTTTCTCGAACAACCAGTCCTCCTTGCCTCAACACAACAGCTCTGAAAAGTCTCCTTGACCTTCCGAGTACCTTCCTCGCCATGAACAATTTATGCTTCATCGGTTAGTACTTCACTGAGCTATTTGATGGAATATTTACGGCCCCGGGGCCTGGCCATCAGCCAGTGTCATCCACATACCATCTGGCACCGAGGGCGCTTCGAATCTGGTCTGGCTTCTCGATACCTAACTGCTGTGGTTGGATTGCCCCTTCATTGAGAATACCGAGACAATAGCATCCCTGTGGTGCATACTACATCTCTGTCACTATGTCTCTATGACTGCTTGGAAGTCAGGTCGAGCTCCCTCAGTTTGGATGCGAGCACGGGATACCAGTTGTCGGGGTCAAATGTCAACGGATGGAAACTGCGAGGCCTTTTGAGCTTTGCCAGACACAACCTCATACTATGATGCTTGGGATTGGGAGGCAATGACGCACGACGAAACCTGAGCTGGATTGTCATCGAGTCACGGGTTACGAGGAGACTGGAAGAATGCAGAAAACACAGCTCTCGTTGTGAATACGAGGTTGATGACACAGGATGCTGACGTTGCTGGATCTTCCACTTGATGCTTCTACGTTTATCCTGAACATGTCCTCCGATTTCATCCTTGGTTCCGTGGGCTTCGCTGGTTCCCGATTGTATCGTGCGAAGTTCAGGATGAACAGGATAGGGTACTTGTTAGGCAGAGGTCACGGTACAGTCATTGCCGAGTTCGCCGTCGGTGTTGATTTCAGACCCGGCCCCGCTCTCCTGCCTGGCCCCCGTCCGGTCTTTCGTTGTCCGTTCACTCCTCGTACCTTCCTTACATGTCAGCGCAACCTGTGGTTTCAAAGGGCAGCGACGTCAGGACGGCAGCGCCTTCCCAATCTCCACCGAACCTTCGCATCTTTCTTTTCCCCCACCTTGCTTCCAGAATCTCTCTCGGCACATCGGTGTCCATCACCATTCTTTCGTCTTTGTCTTAGCAATCAGGACTCTATTCCCGACGCGACACGACAGAAGCGTGACAGACGACACCATCACAAAGATGCCAGACGACGATCTAATTGACAAGCTGCTGGCCCAGCTGCCTGCGCCATACCCACTCTCAACCGGGCGCAGCGGCAATGAGACGTCGCTCCCGTCGGTCAGGAGGGAGAGAACCGGTACGGGATATTCCTCTGCTTCCTTTTATCACGCTCATTCCCTCTAGTCCTTTGGTTAACCACCACAGAAGTTGCTCCTACGTTCCAAAATCTCACTCCCTGGCGCTCCTCGGACCGTGGTTCAAGCAGCGAGCTTGGTTTGTTACCTCTTTCCGCTCATACCTTGCTTTCTTTTTGTGCTCGCAATACTAAAAGGTCTCAGAGCCAGGTGAAATTGCCTCCACCCCCACTGCCGGCAGTTCGCCGTTGAATGACGGTCACAAAGGTCCCTTGGCCATTCGCCCTGCGCCCAGAAAAGTTGACATCGTCAAAGAGCCATCGGGCATCAGAAATCCATTGTCTTCTCTCCTCCATTCACAGGTGCAGGCCGGGCCGAAGCCCGTGCCGGGAACGCCTCAGGATCGGTTCAAGAACTCTGTTCTGGCCAATCCTTTGGTGGGTACAAAGACTCCGCTTGCCCCGGGAAGCTGGGGCGGCTCTCAGCCAGTGTTCCGATCCCATGCTGGCAATACTTTCTTCTCACAGAGTCATGAGCGTGTGAAGGACGATGTGCACGGGGGCTTTGGGGGATTGCAAGCCCCCGGCAAGGCAAAGGCAAAGGTAGCCACGGTTGCAGTGGCTAAACCTCCTGTTGGATCCTCTGGTCGTGCAAATGACCAGACCCTCCAAACCCGCATCACCACCGCGAGCCGCCCCTCTACCAACAACCCAGTTGGTAACATTCCGAAGGGACCGAAGAAGTACCAGCCTCAGGTTTCATTGGCTCCAAAGGCTCCAACCTCCTATGATGTAAACGCTAAGAAGACACTGTCATTGAGATGTCAGTCGCTTGGGTTTAACCCTGAATGGGTTTTGGGTGGAATTGTGGGCGGCAAGTGCAGTTTCAACCTTAAGCTCCAAGACGTCATGGTTGAATCTGACGGCTTGTATATTGGAGAGCAAATGGCAAAGACGGCAGTTGCAGCTAAGGCGCTGAAGGATTCGGAGCTTTGGAGAAAACTGGAGCGCTGGTCCCGTCCACCCGCGTCTTCCAAGGCCTCTGCGACCAACCATGCCAATGGGTCCTCGGCCACATCAACCAACGACTCTCGCCAGAACAATCCTCGCCACAACAATTCTGGCCAAAACTTGGCCTTAGTCAAGCGAGAGCCAGGCAGCTCGGATGTTGCTGTGAGCCGCACTACCGACGAGAGTGAGCGGCTCAAGCTTCTGATCATGCTTCAGAAGTACATTGGGCCCTCGGTGCCCAACTACGCCGATCGTCCTGATGTCTGCAAAGCCTTTTTCGAGGGACTAGCTATGGGGGCTCGTCTTACAAGGCCTTCCCAAAGCCCTTCAAAGCAGGCTCAGAACAACCGGGCCAGATCACGCTCCCCCCCGACCCTCCGTTCTAGCAATTCTGCTAGCTACAGGGACCGTTCGCCCCTTGGAGCACGCACAAGGCTCACTCCGCCGCCCGTATATTATCACTACCCCGGCCGACCTAGTTCGAGTCACTACAGCCCCCGTAATACGCCTCTTCGCGAACCCCCTCGCGGACCATCTGGTATTTCAAGGGGAAACACGGTTGTCAAGAAGGAGTAGGATGGACTTGATCGACAGCAACTCTGCCAGCAAGCAGAACGAATCGGCCGGGTACAGAATCACGATCACATGAGAAGGGGGTATGATGGTTGCTCGGGAGTGAAGGGAAACGTCTCGAGACACATTTACCCTAGCTTCTATCCGAGAAGACCCAGTAGGATAGTGAGAAGGGATTGTTATCCTGACTTTTATCCCCCAATTAGTCCACGCCGGTGGATGTTTACGAAGAGGATTTTGGGACATCGGTTGCGGCGTTTGCAAAAGGGGCGCATGGTATTGTGAGCTTGGATGGCGTTTTGTCTGGATGGATTTGCCTTCTTGCGCACTATTCAAGCACAGTAAAGGGCGCGGCGAGATACCAGGCGTTTGGCTGCTCATTAAAATGCTCTGCTATGGTTATGCTATCAGAGCAGTTTGTTTGTACGTTTTGTCAGTATTTGTTGCATTGGCTGGGTTCCATTGAATGGAAGAATGGCTACTTTCAGCTACATAGATAGAAAAGGTGATAGTTTCCCCAACCGTGGCTCCCAAATTAGGGGTGAATCCGACGCCGCCGTTGTCAGTCTTGTTCGTTGGTGATGGATTTGGGTGATCTGCCTCCGCTACCCATCCTGCGGTTGTCTGCACATCATGCCCATGTCCGTGATCACAACCAGGACCAGGGGATTTTGCTCAAAGGGTGTCGATTATTCCGCTTACAGCCTTAGCATCTGACCAGGGCTCGCCGCACATCTACTACTTAGAACGGTATGGCTTCTTAAATCCCGTAATTGTATAGTCTTTACCTCTTTGGGTAGTATATAAACACGCGTATAGAGTTGAGGGGAGCTGAGTTAGCTCTATATACGTAAGGGAGGGAGTCCCTATTGTACACGGCCGTTGTTAGTCTCTGTTATAGACGCCCTCGTCACGAGTTCAATCTACTCTTACCCTATATAAAATGTAGGTCTCCGCGAATAAAGTGAGAGGAGGTCTGTGATTACTTTAAGCCTTTTTGGGCTTAGCAACAAATCTCCTATATAAAATTCTATATAAGTAAACAATTAACTTTATGTTTACTCGCGATTATTTTAATAATTATAATATATATCCAAATTTAGTTTGCGTATAGTATTTGGGGTAAATTATAATTTTATTATAATACTTTTTTTTTTATTTTTATAATTAACTTTTAATATTAATTACCCCTTAACGAATTACTTTTATCGAACCTTCGTCGATAATAAAATTATTATCTAAGAAATAGGTATTGCGATTCTACTATTTTCTATCTAATCTATTTGAAATTTAGTATTAATAATAGTATAGTTTAATTCTACCTTCGATAAAATTTCGGGTTTCGTACGATATTTTAAAACGAGTTACAATCTTACTATTTTATTTAATTTAAATAAAACTATATAGTAATATATTGATACTATTATCGACTATATAAATACAATTATATATATATCTTTATAAATTCGGTTTATATATATTATTATTCGAATTCTATTCAACCCGGCCGCTCGGTTAGTGTTTAATTAAGCCCTACGTAAACTTCGCCCGTAATAGGTCGAATATATTCGTCGTATCGTTTATTAATATAGTAATACAATCTTATTAATAGTTATTAATTTCGGTAAAAGTATTATATTCTAAATAATATTAATTATTTTGCCAATTAAAGTTATATTATAAATTATACTACTAAACCGCTTCGGCTAAGAGTAGAAGGATGGCCAGTGCCAGTCAGGCCACCTGTTCATTCCAGTATATAGCTGTGTCTCTGCAGACCTGTTCAGGCCTGCAGACCTTTTCCTCCTTGTCAACAATCTTAAGCTCTGTTCCACCCCTACTGCCGTGCACACCCAGTAGACCCGTGACATATTGTTGACCCTCTTTTCAAAACCCCAGACCTTCTGCTCGTCTGCCTAAGAGCCCTACGACCGTCGCACGATTCCTTGCCGTGCTCCAGCCTTTTCTTCGTCTCTGCAAGCAAGCATTCCCCAGCTTCACAGACATGGCTTCCATCCCTTGGGCCCAGAGTGCCAGCGAACGCCAACAGCAATTCGCCGTGGCCATTCAAGCTCTTGTCTCTGAGCTCGCCGCCGTTAAGACGACCTCTGCAACCCCCAAGCCCGTTCTTCCCCATCTCGACAAGTTCTCGGGGACCGCCAAAGAAGTAGACGCGTGGATCTACAGCGCTGAAGCCAAGCTGCACACCGACGGCCATGCCATTGGCGATCTGGAGGCCCAGTTTCATTACCTCTACTCCAGCCTTTCGCCCTCCATCAAGGTTGATTTGCTCCCCTTTGCAAAGCAACCCTCCAACCGCCTCCCCGACCGCCTCCTGCAGAAGATCCGCCTCGACTACGGGGATCCCAATGCAGATAAACGTGCAGGCCTGGAGCTCCTCGATACCTTCCAGAACGACGGTGAATCGGTCACCAAGTATATCCTCCGATTCGACAACGTTCTCTACAGAGCCGGTGCCTCTACGTGGCCAGATGATGCCAAAACCATCATGCTGAAGGGCAGTCTCAACAAGGAATGGAAGGTGCACATACGGGACCACAACGCTCCAGATACCTATACCGAGCTTCTGGAGTTCCTGCGCCGCCTTGATGGCAACAACTATCTGGGGGCTGTGGATGCCGGGGATCCTATGCAAATCGGCACCACCAGGGTTTCAAGGAGGGGTGGCCCTGCAAGCTCTTCATCGGGTTCTGCAGCCATTACCCTTGAACAACGACAACGATGGAAGAAGGAGAACCGCTGCACAGGCTGTGGCTCCCAACAGCACTGGGCAAAGCAATGCCCCAAGAACAAGGGCAAGAAAGCCGCTGTGCGGCTGCAGAGCACTGCCCTCGAACCGGTTGGGGACTCGGATGACAACGAGATCTACGGTGAAGACGACTGAGTGCAGAGCTGGCCTCTGCCTCTGTGAGCCCAGAGATATCAAGAATCGGCCTGGAAATACCGCGTGTTGATGGCTGCAGATGCGCCTCCACGATGGTCCCCGTTCACGGAGATGTTCGTCCGTGATGGGCTGCAGCCACATGGGCTGGGCCACCGCAAGGGGGGATGGTGTTGTGGCCTTCCTGGTAGGCACAAACCGTTGACAACCACATTGAGACTTACACTGAGGCCCCATTGTCATTCCGTCACATGGATGGGAGGGCTGCAGAACACCATTGCTTGGATAAGGTGGTTTTCAAGTGTCTGCAGCGCCTTTTTGATGGCAGCACAGGATGGGGATTGCACGGATGGATGGGCTGGACTACGATGGCCGGGGTCACATGGATTCTGGTTCATATGGTGGTCTGGAAATGCGTGCAGGGGAGGTTCGCTCCCTCGCCCTGGCGCCCGCGCACGCGTTGCAAGTAAGGTGTTGAGATGTTATGGTTCCTGGGGGCTTGGTGTTCATGACGGGGCTGCAGACAGTCTCTCATTTGTTTATTATCTAGTCATTGTGAGTATTTGGTTTGGGAGTGTTCGAGAGCATCTCTGCGGTACAGGGCCGGCTTGTCTGGAGACTCTGGGGATATTTCATTTTTGCATGATAATTTCTTTGTCTTTGTGCGTGTGGGGAGGGGGAGCAGGGGGGTAATGTAATGGGCTGGCGCGGCCAGTGCCAGTCAGGCCACCTGTTCATTCCAGTATATAGCTGTGTCTCTGCAGACCTGTTCAGGCCTGCAGACCTTTTCCTCCTTGTCAACAATCTTAAGCTCTGTTCCACCCCTACTGCCGTGCACACCCAGTAGACCCGTGACAAAAGTATATAAATTCCCAATTATTCTATTCGAACTTTAATTAATATTTTTAGACTAATATATTATAGGATTGTATTCGTTCGGGATATTTTATATATATTCTCCTCGGACTTAAATAAATATTTTACTACCGGTTTTTCAAATTCTTTTATATACTAGAATTTATTACCTATATAATATTTATAGCTATAAACGAACTTTATATAATTTATTAATAGCGCGATTTCTACGAAAAGTTTTTGGATCTTTACTAATTCTGTCGGACGCTTCCTTTCTCCGTACTATAGTTCGGATATACGGTTACTTTAATAGAGGAATCCGAAATTTATATATAATAGTATACTAGCTTCTATACGGAAGGGGAGTTTATAAATTCCTTAAAGATTATCTGTACTCCTATTGACCGGCCTAATATTAGTATTATCTTTACTACTATCCTATTTAAAGAAAATCGGAATTTTAAGCGCTTTAAATTCCTCTTTATCCCTATAATAGTTATTACTATATTGAAGATTATTGTTTATATCGATAATAAAGATTTAATTAGTAAAGCGAAGAAGTATTTTATCTGCGCGTTAATAAAGCGCGGTATTTATAGTCGAACCGATACGCTTTTTACCGTCCAAATTTATTATTTTTATATCCGCCCCGCGGATTAAAAATAACTTTATAAATAATTCGTTATTCTTAATTCTTAATATTATATTATAATATTTACGGTAATTTTAAGTATAGGAATAGATATATTTAATATTATCCGAATTATATAGTATAATAAGGTTATAATTTAAAATATTATAAATTTATAATAACGTTTCGGTTGTACTATCCGTAGTAGCGGCGATAGGATAATTTATTTCTTTACGCTCTATTAATATTACGATAAATTAGGTTATACTTCTATTTAATCGCTTTCGCGAAATATATAATTTAACGCCGGTCGTTCTATAATATATATATTCGAATTATTATTTATAGCCGATAATATATTCGATATACTTTAATCCTAATTGTTTAATTAAATAAAGCCTGCCTTGTTTATTGTACGTACTAATTTCGGTATATTTGGGACCGTTAATCCGAAGAAGTGGATTAAAATTAGTATTAAATTGAAGGTTAAATTAGTTGAGAAATATCCTGAAATATATGCTATTACGAATATAAAATACTTTTACGAAACTATTTTTAATATTCTTTAAAATAGTATTAATTATACGACTAGGATTTATATACTAATTATATATTATAACGGCTGTAATTATCTATTTAGCTGAATAGAATTGCCGCCCGAAAAAATAAAGAGGGAATTCGGTATACTAATCCCGAATTTAAAGGCCGTAATATTTTTAGTATATTTATAGGGCTTTTTCGCGGAGTATATTAAATTTTACCCTCGGTTTACTAGAGATATTAATTTTTAATTACTTTATATAATATTCTTTCCGGCCGAAATATTATAGTAAATTGTACGTATTATAATTAAAGTCTAATTATTCGATTCGATATATACTTTTAATAATTTAGTAATTTATATACTCTTTTTATAAAATTAGGAGTATTTAGCTATTTATAGGCCTAATTTCTTCGTTAAGTATATTAGGGTCTTATTAGTTATTAAAGGTATAACCGAAATGAATAAGCGAAAGAACGAATATATTAAAGATATAATATATAGTAAGGATAATACTATCCAACCTACTTCGTTCTTACTTCCTTATATATTTATAATTCCGGCCCCTATTCCCGGTCCCCGCTTTATTAAACGTTATATAATTATTAGCTAGCGTAAACGCGGTCGCGGTCGTTAGGGTACCGCTCTTTCGATTTAATGAGTCTTATAGTATTTATATTACTTCTAAATAACCTTCGCTTTAATAGAAGTGAATTCGGGTTTTTTTAAGTAAAGGTTCGCTATATATAATTAAGATAAAATATAATATTTTACTTATTTATAATTTTCGTTCTAATTTCTAAGTCTAATTATATACTTATATTATTTCTAAATAACCTTCGCTTTAATAAGAATGAATTTAACTTTTTTTTAATCAGAGTAAAGGCCGGCTTAATATAAAAATATAGTATAATATATTAAATTTACTCTTATTAGAGCGAAATTCGGGTAGCGTTAAACGAAGACTAATTAGAAATAATTATATATTTATATAAGAACGAATTGAATAGTTTAAAAATATAACGAGTCTACGGGTTATATTTTGCGAAGAGGTAAAAGAGGGATTAGAATAAAATTAATTAATACGGGAAGACTTTTACTATTAGCCTTATATACCACTATAACTCTTAACGATCTTTCTCTATTTAATTTTATTTTAATAAGAGTAAACGATCTTATTAGAAGTAACTTATATTATATACGGCTTATTACGGTTCTTCTTTATTAATATTCGCTATAGCTCTACTATATAGGGCTTTACCGCGTAGGGCTCCTTTACCCTTATTTCTAAACCTCTAGACTTCCTAAGTTTCCTTCCCTTTCTCTTATAATTAATTAATTCCTTTTATTATTTAGCCTATTTACCAATCTTCTAATTAGAATAAAATTAATTCCTTAATTAATTTCTATAATCCGACTACCCCCGTTACTAATATAACTGGCCTTACCCTTATTTAATTTTATATTTTATATTTTATATACGATATATATAGCCTTACTACTATTAAATATACGATATTTTTATATTTTACTACGGTTTTTTTCTTAATTCTTTCGTTACGTTTTAACCCCTTACGCCATTACCCCTATATTGCCTCTTCCTAGGCCGCTATCGACGAAATTATTGCCCTCCTTCCAAATATTAGTGCCTATAGCGTAAAGGTTACCGCCGTTATTAATATTTATATTTACTTCCGTAAGATGCCTATTTTATTAATTTTGGTTATATAATTTATTAATATTTATCGTTTACCCTATAGCAATTAGTAAGCCTAATCGGTACTCTATTTACTACTAGATTAGCGCCGGTAGTTACCTTTGCGAGTTTCTACCGGTCTTCTATAATATTAAGACGGCCTTCTAAATAGTAATCGCCGATACTTATATTTAAGAGGTAGGATTTACTACGGAAGTGGTCGCGGCCTAGAATATACGTACTCGAATTATAGAATTACGCGATATTATCTATACTATATTTTACCACATTTATTAGTATAGTAATATTATTATTTATTTATACCTTAAAATATATTAGGATTTTAATTATTATAGTATTATTTAAATAGAGTATTAATATTTCCGTATTCCGGCGGGCGGGCGTTAATAGAGTAATTAAATTTTACTTTTATTAAAATAAAAGGACCCTACGATATTAAATAGATTTTATTCCGATAAAAATTATATTACTTTATTCTTATACGAATATAAAGATTTTAGTATATTATTTCGATTTATAGGGAAGTGTAGCGATATTTTTACTCCTATTAGAATAAAATAAGCCGGAAAGACTAAGGACGAAGTTGAAGAGGTCTAATTAATTAAGGATAGTGAATTTAATAGGTAAATGTTTATTTTAAATATAAGAAAATCGTTTTAATTAGAAATAGGAAGGAATTTGTGCGATATAATTGCGACCGAAAGGTTTAATGCTATTTAATTATATTTAATTAAATTCGAAATATTGGCCGTAGTACCGTCGTAACGAAGTAATATATTCGTATAGGTAATATTAGGTAGAAAATAAGTACTTTTAATATTTTTTATTATTATTAAATAGTATTACTTAATTCCCTAGCGGTCCGGGTCGTTAGGGTCCGGATTATTAGTATTTTAAACGTTGTATTTATAAATAGCCTCCTTCTCCTTTATTATATCCTTTATTATAGTTTAGCAATTTACTTAATAGGACGTATAGTTAATCGAAGTAGTTATAGTACCCTTATCCCCCTTCGGTTTTATTTAGGTTTTTATTTCTAATATCGTCGTTTATAAATTTACTAATTTATTTTATATTTATTCTATTGCGCGCTTTATTATATAAAGACTCTCTACTATATTTATTTTGCGTTTAGTTATAATATCCCCTATATTTTAAATAGAGCCTTATATTTCGGTTACCTTTACTACTATAGAATTATTACTGAAATCCCTTACCCGATTATTTAAAATATTTAAGCGGTTTAAAATTTACGTAGAATACTCTTTAACTTTATTCTTAATTAAATAAATATAATTTTTTTACTTTATATTAAAATATAAAGTATTAAAGTTAAATGTGTATACGTTTTTTTAATATTATTCTAATGCGAAGTTTACGTTTTCGCCCGTTTTTATAAATTATATTTAGGTAAATACGTATATTTAGGCTATTTATTTATTTAATTCCTATCGGATATAATATAGGTCGAGGGCGATAAGGTTAATTGGTTGGGCTATAAGAAATATGGTTGGTAGGGCGGTATTGGTAAATTCAATTATAATTAATTATTAATTATTCGAATTATTTTATAGATTATAGTTAATTTACTTTTCTAATTACTTAATATTATTTGTAATAATAGCGGACGATTATATAAATATTAATTATGTACGATCTCCTCCTAATATTTATTTATAGTATAAAGTAATTTAAATGTAATTAAATTGTTAAATTATAGTAGGATTGGGACCCTATATACTTAGTATAATAGGGGGGTTTATAATATTTATTCGGATATAGTATATTAGTCCGCGTTAAATACGGGCTTATTAATTATTAGACGGGTATTCTTAATAAGTTTTAATATATTATTAAATTCTAATATAGTTTTGCGCTAGTCCGGGCCTTTATTGGTATTTATTTTAAATTATATTGCCCGCTTGGGGAATATAGGTTATAAATAGAAAGTTTTAATTTTAATAAAAGGGAAGTTATAATCCCCGGGATTTTTTAATACGTATTTAATAATAAGTCTTTACTATTTTTCCTTAAATATAATTTAGATTAATAATATATATCTATTAATATTTAAGGATTCTATATCGTTAGTTAGTAGGTCGAAATATTATAGGCCGAAGTAAAGTTATAAATAATAGAATCTCTTTAGGATTGGATTAGGCGATATTAAAATGGCTGTTTAAAACCTATTTTTATTATTTATTTCGAATTCGATTAATTTTATAATTTAGAATTCGAAGGGGCTTTAGATAGGCTCGTATAATGTTATTCCCTTTATAAACCCGTTATAGATTATTTTAGGTAGAGGTTGTTTAGGGGTTGGTTATTTTGGGCGGCGATATTTATAGGCTATTTATATATATTTGATATTGAACTTAACGTCGAATAGAGGATATTAGAATTTATTATCGTTTAATTTAAATGGGAGTATATTATATAATATATATAGGATTGGATATTTCTATTTTAATTAGTTGAATTAATATAAGTAGAACGTTAAATTAGGATAGATAAATAGTATACGTATACCGGGGCTAAATAGGTTTCGATTATTAAATAACTTTATTAGGAAGTAAATATTAAATAGGTTTGGGATTATAATAATAGGGTCGTTTAGAACGTTAGTCGGAGGGTTCGGGGTTATAATAGTATTATTTGGGGTATTAGCGGGTTAATTATTTAAAGTATCGATTAAATATTTTAATTCCTCTATATTAATAGGGTTATCCGCTTTACCCTTCCCTTTCGCTAATTTAAATAATACGGACCTTTTTTTTTTCGGTAGCGGTTATTATATATTTTCGCCCTATTTTACTGTTAGAGTCGCTCTTAATAATTCTTTATATAATTAGTTAATTAAATTTAATATAAAAGGTAGTATATAGGTAGCGGTATTATACTTTGGGTAGTATCCTTTTCCTACTATTATACGTATTAAGCCCGGGAGTAATTTATTAGGGCTGAATATTAGGCCTAGGAATAGTTTGCCGGGGCTAGTTTAGTATATTAGTAATAATTTAGAAATTGAAGTTAGGGTAGTATTTATTCGCTATTCTTCTCTATAAATTTACTTACGAAACGAATAATAATAAAATTAAAGTTCTATTATAATACGTTAGAAGTATTATTATTTTTAAATTTATTATAGTACGTATAGTTAAAGAGGGTAAATCGGTAGTTAGACGCTTATAAAATATAAGATAGATAGTAATTATAAATTATATTTAAAAATATAGAAATAAAGTAGTAAAGAAACGAAAGGTATAAAAGGGGCGAATAGGGTAGTATATAGGGGGGAACTTAGAATTGAAGGGGGTAATTTTTTTTTAAAAATAATTTATTTAGAGGGGGTTAAATAACGGTATTTAAAGTATTTTAAGTATAATAATATAAAGGAATTACGCTTCTTATTAAAATAAATAATATATAGGTATTAAACGACCTACGGGTAGTAGGGTATTACTATTTAATATTCTAATATATAGAATATTTATTAATTTACTAGTATAATATTTAGCCGCGTCCGCTTTTTAAACGGTTTGCCCGTAAGCTATTTGATAACGAGGCGAATAAATATACACCTATTAAAAAGTATTAAAATATTATTACTTAATAATTTACTATATAAAATACTTATCCGTCCGATAGTATAATATTTACTATAGCCGATACGTTTATATATAAAATTAAAAATTATTAGAGATTTTGTTGGGCTAGAGAAATATAGTTAGTACTAATATATTAAAGTTTAATATCGTTTATAGGGCGGGGAAGTAAAATAATTCTTAGTTTGGCTCCGCCCTCTTCCGGCGGATTAATTTCTCTACCAGCTATTTATTAGTTATAATATATATATAACCTTATTAAGTAGGATACGGTAGTAGTATTAATTTATTCGGTTAGTAATTAATAATTATAAGTGGAAATTATTTCCTACTTGGGGCGGGTTATATAATTAAGCGAATAAATAGTATAATTGCCGTAGTAGGTTTAATAGCGCGCTAAGGAGTAAACGATGGCTAGCCCGGCTCGATATTAAAAATACAAAAAATATTAGAGTAAAAAAGTAAAAGCGATTTGGATTTCGATTTTAAAAAAATTATCTTACTTATCGGATTATTAGAAATAGTTAGAGAATATTATTATAGTTTTCTATATAGCGCTATTATAATATTATATATATAATTACGGGCTTCGTTAGTATAAGTAAGTTGCGTCCGAACTAATTTATATATATATTAAATTAGATTTACTATATTTTTAAAGATTCCGAAGTATTAATATTCTTTAATTTACCTATCTATATTATTAACCTTACTATATAATATTATAATTATTTATTTATTTATATTTATATAACGAATTTTAAATAAAAGTACCTTTCTTATACTATAGACTTATATAGAATTAGTAATATTAAAAAGAAATTTAAACCCGGGTCGGAAAATGTTTATATAAATACTATTTATAAATCCTTTTTTAATATTAGTCTTAAAATCCTCTTAAATATTAATTCCCTCTATAGCTATTAGTATTTTGCTATATTAATTTATTGATATACTATAGACTTATATAGAATTAATAATATTAGAAATATTGATTCCTTTTACGGCTACTAATATTTCGCCGAGCCGATTATTCCAACCGGAACTTTAAAGTATTACGAATTAAGGACGTTAAAATTACCGCCAAATTTTATACAGCGGGGTTTTAATACTAATAGTACTAGGATGCTATAGGGGAGGATTTATAGATTAATAATAAATAAAGGTTTTGTAAAATATATTTAGGATAAATTTATATATGCGGTTAATTTGTTTATATTTAATATAGGTAAACCTATTGGACGAAGGGATTCCGATATATTACTTATATAATACCTTTATTTATTTGAAATTAACTTAAAGATTTATTAATTATAAATAATTCGGAATATAAATCTAATATTTAAAAATAAATTAGAAATTTACTTTCCCGTTCTAAAAGAAGGGGATTTCTAAAAAATTATCCTTTCCCTATAACCCTAGAAGTATTTCGTTTTAATAAGAGTAAGTATTAAAAGGCGGGCTTCTATTATTGGTATTCCGGGTATAGATTAGCTTTTATAAATCGGCTTTATTAGGCATTTCCTAGGGTACTATCCCGTATAAATATCCTACTAATAGTCCCGCCGATAATATACGGCTAATTCGATCCTGGCCGATCTTTAGCATATAGAGTTCAAAGCGTAAAGTCGATACAGTAACTCCGCCGGTATTACCGACTATTTCGAGCGCGGCTTATACGGCCTCTTCGTAGATAGATAGGAAGTCCTTTAAATTTATAATAATTTTAAAATCTTATTCCTAATTAATAACGTTTCTAAGACTTTTAGTCTCGTTATTATAATTCTAATTTATTAAAGCCGCTATAAAATAGATTTTCTATACTATAGCCACGGGTTGTATAATTAGGTTCTTATTATCGGACATTATATCGAAGGTTTTAGAATAATAGACTACTTATTTAATAATATTTATAAGGATATCCTAGGTATTTATATTTAGGATAGTACTAATTAGGGTCGAAACGTCCCTGCTATCTTCTTAATTATATTTATAAATAAATTCTATTATAGCGTCGTTTATATATATTATAGTAAATTAATTAATAAGCGTAGTATAATTACCTTCGTCGTTAGTAGGGCTATTTAATATAGTGGGGTTAATTTCGTTATTAAATATATATTTTATATTATATAAGTTTATAGTAAATTCTGTCCTAAGCGAGAGGGGGCTTATACGAATATTAGTATTACTTCGAGGGGGGTTAATAAGCGGGTCGATATATTTAAGCGGGGTTTTAGCGCGCGGACGTTTTAGTTTACGTTTAAAATATATTAGTTAATACTAGGTTTCGCTTTAGTTAAAGCGTATAAAATGTAGGTTAGGCTCCGTTTTAATTAAAGTAAAGAGGATATATTAAAAAATTAGATTTATTTATTAATAATATTAGCGCGCTTTCATTTCCTATATTTAAAGGAGGGCGACGTAGTTGGGTTATAATTGCTATTATCCTTTTTTAAATCTATAAATTTATTATTTTTTAAAAAAGCGGTTTAGCGCTTTTCCTATTTAATTTATAATATTCTTATAACTTTACCCCGGCGATTCTTTTTACGAAGGTAATTTAATTTATTTTTAAATTTATTTTTAATTATAATTTTTCGTTCTTTTAAATAGATAGATAGTATTTAATTATAAATATTAGCCAACTTTTGAGCCTTTTTAATCTGTAACTTCTCTTCGACTTTAGAATCGCTAATTGGATAATAAGTAAAACGAGCGATTATATTATTTTATTTATTTTAGTCGAGGCTATTTAAAATATTATATGTGGTTGTGAGGATTTCGGCTTCGGATGGTATAGTATTAAGTCGTTCGTTATTAAGATGTAAATTTATAAATTAAGGGCCCGTTAAAATAAGGTTGGTATTTAATTATATTTAATCGATATTACCCTTATTATTAATAATAGCTATAATTATTTATATTAAGAGAAAATAATATTCGCTAATAATAGTAGCCTAATAGGAATTGTAGTCGGTTACGTTCTTAAGTAATTTAATAACCTAGGAGTACTAGTTAAACCGGTAGAATAAAATATATTTGGCGGCCTTGTAACCGATAAATATTTTAAAATTATTACCCGCGTTACGTAGGATACTAATTTTATTTAACCTTAAATTTGCTACTAATTTATAAATTTATTATTTATAAATTAGCTTTCATTTTAATTAGAGCTGGAAAATTAATTAAAATATATATTTAAATTAAAATATAATATATTTTATATAATGTCCTCTCTTCTATTTAATTACAAATTATATTCCTTATAGTGGGTAGAAACTATTCGATACTCTATATTTAGCTGATCCGATATAAGCGGCCTATATATTATAAAATAGTATTTTGGTTTTAAATATAGCCGAACCTAATTCTTATATAGTAGGTAATATATAGGTTTAAACCAACCGTATAAATATTCGAATTTAAAATTAATACGTTAATATTAGCGGATAATTAATTCTAATTATTAATAATATAGCCGCGTTCTACTTAAAATTAATTTAAATAAATTATATCTATTTATATCCTAATTTTTTAGAAAATAGTATAAAGCGTTTTAGAATTAATTAATATATACCTTAGTAAGCTTTACTTTTATTAGAATTAATAATTTTAAATTTTGATTAAAGCGAAACCGAAATTTGGCCGAATTTATATTTGTATCTATAATAAATTGGTAATTATTAGTACCCGTTCCCGCTTAACGAATATTTTAATATATTTCCGGATTGTCTATATGAATAGAAGTAATTCCCCGAGAGTTTAATAAATTATATTTATATGGTCGTTAAGCGGTATAAAGTAAGTATTAATTATAAATTATATAAATATATATAATAGACCGTTATTGTAATTAAGTTAAATTAATTTATTAATAATATTAATACCTAGTATAGCCTCCTCCTTACTTTACGATACGTTTTCGAATATTTTAGCCCGTATTATATAGTTACCCTTTTTCTCTATAATATAGAAGCCCTTTAAAAGGCGGGACCCTTATATAGTATTCTATTTACTAATTATATCGTCTTCGAATATTAGCCCTTAAGTATAGACGTTATAGGAGAGGAATTGTAAAAGTCGAATAAATATTAAATTTAATACAATTTACCACTCTACCTCCGTTGCTTTTAATATAACGAAGTCTTCGATTTCGTATTTTAAGAGTTTTACGAATATATTTTTTAATAAATTATTTATAATTTATATAATCTTTACGCGCCGATATTTATAGCCGAATTCGATTTAGTAAACCTATATTAGCGGAATATCCGATAATAGGTATATAAGGGTCTTATTTAGTAAATTTAATAGGGTATTTATATTTTTATTAATTATTATTATATAATTCTCCCGGATAATTTATATAGTAATTTATTATACGGTTTTACCCTTATTATTAATTATATTTTAAATATTAGGATATAGGACCTATTATTTATAACCTTACTATTCGTTGATCTCCTATAATTAATTAAGTATAATATTAGATATATCGGGGTTAATAATATACGAAAGGTCCCCCCGGTCGTAAGAACCCTTAAACCTAAATTAAAAAAGTTCTACTATATTGTAGTAGCCTTTAGGTATTTGGAATACTTCCGAGAGGCCTACGCCCTCCTAGAATAATATAATAAAAGCCTTAATATTTGTAATCCAATTTAAAGTCGGTATAATAAAGTAGATTAGCCTATTTATAGTAGGGATAACCCGTATAACCTACTATATTAGCGAATTACAATTATACGCGAATTACGCCTCGTTTATAATAATTACTTAAAATATAAGGTCTTTAATTACCGTTATTTAGAATTCGAATCTCTATAACTTTTTATCCTTCTTAAATTACGTATTAATATTCGCGCCCTTCGTTTTAATTATAGTAGTAAATTTATTAGCCGGGTTCGACGAATTTTTTATCTTCGTTAGTATTTAAATATAATAAATCGTTATTATTTAAATTATTTTTATCCGAAGAAATATCTTCGCTAACTTTAACTTTAGGTTTTAGCGCTTTAGCTTTAAAAGGGTTTATAGTACGCTATCTATATTTCTATTAAATTACCCTATCTAAATTGCGTAAAGAAATACTGGATTCTACGTCGATTTTTAGCTTATTCTTACCCTACTATACTATAATAGTAAAATATAAATAAATAATAATATTCCTCGCTATTTTAGAGGAA
The DNA here is from genome assembly GCA_009806015.1 of Neurospora sp. CHS-2018b. Classification (NCBI taxonomy): domain Eukaryota; kingdom Fungi; phylum Ascomycota; class Sordariomycetes; order Sordariales; family Sordariaceae; genus Neurospora; species Neurospora sp. CHS-2018b. Next base: position 100,602 of record RAOV01000021.1, read on the forward strand.
TATTTTTATTAAGTCTACTCCTTTATAAATTTGTTAAATTTATTTTAAATAAGGGTCCTTTCCCTACGCGGATCGTTAGTAAGGATTCTACTAGTAATATTATATTATATATAGAATTGTAAATTATTAAATATATTATAAAATTCGTTAAATATTTATAAGACGAGGCTAAATAGTATTATAATAATATTCGGATACGCTTTAAATAATTATTTTTCGATTTCTAACTAGCGGAGACGATAATATTTTATAAGGAGTATTATTCTATAGATTAATATTTTACTTATATTTATTTTATTCGCAAATATAGCCCCCTTTAAAAGTAAGTAAAATATATAGTAAAGTATATATATATTTAAAATATATTAGTTAGTATTAAGTTTTATTCTAATTAGAGTATATAAAACGTAGGCCGGATTTCGCTCTAATTAGAGTGAAGAGGATACGTTATAAGATTAGATTTATTTATAATTTAGTAAAGGAGTAAATATTATAATTTTTTCCCGTCGATTTTTTAATTCGTTTAATCGCTTTACTTTAAAGTGTAAATACCCTTAATAATAAATTTAGAATTTTTAAATATCTTTATTAATAAATACTTTTGTTCTATTAAACCCTTAATAGTTATTTTAATTATAATATTACGTTTAACCCTTTCCTAAGTAACTTTTTAAAATTTATTGGGTATTTACAAGTATTATACGAATTAGTCGACTATTTCGTTCGCGGCTATTAAATATTTTAAAGAAATATTTCCCTTACGATAAAAGAGTAGGAAGCGTTCGGTTTCCCGAAATAGAATTATTTATTACGCGGGCACTTACTAGGTTTCAAAGTCTTCGAAATATATATAGAGTATACGGATATCGAAGCGCGGCGCAAAGTTTTTATTAAAATTTATACTAATTTTAACGAGGTTTTTAGTACTTTTATAATCTAATTTTACGCCGGACGCGATTTTATAATATATATTATTTAAAATAAGGAAGGCCTATTTTACAAATATTTTAGCGGTTATTAAATCGAAGCGGCTAAATTTTCGGAGCTCTTCCTCTATAGTAATATAATCGTTAGTAATTACTATACCGCGGTAATTTTAATAAATAAAGTTAACGAATTCTAGGCCTTTAATACTCTATTAATTATATAGCCGGATATTATCCTTATCCTTTATTAATAAAATTTTTATATTAATTAGAAAAATATAAGGGCCGAATATCTTTTCGTTAGTAAGAATAATATACATTGACTTTAGTATAATATTACTATATCGATACGCTATAAAGTAAAAGAAGGTTTAGAAGATACGGATTTAATTATTAGCGTAATAATTACTATAGAAGATTAAACCATTTTATTTAATATATTTAGAAAAGCGTTAGGGGCTTTAATAGTTAGGCTATATTATATAATAATGGAGGGTAATAAATATTATAATATAAATACTTTTACAAATTATAATTTTATTAAACTTCTTTTTATTAATAGTATTAAGGGACGTTAAATTACTACGTTAAATAGTAATAGCGTAGAGGGGGAGGGTCGATACATTGGTATTTTTTATAATATATATTAAATAAATATATTAGGATATATCGGTAATTAAATTAATATATTTTTTAAAGGTATTATATATATTGTCGAACTTTATACCGGCCTACTACTTTAGCTTATATAGGCGCTTTATATAAATTAATAGATTGAACCAATCGGTTATTAGAAAATAATTAGCGATAATATATTAAAAGGCCTATATAATAGGTATAGGGATATATATATACGATAAGAGACTTAATAGGTAGGTTTCGCTCTAATTAGAATCGATAAACTTAATTAAATTTATACAGTCGATTTCGCTTTAATAAAAGTAATAAAATCTATTCTAGAAAGAGCGAAAGGAGGCGGTTAGAAGAAAAATTTACGGTTATAATCGTAGTATTAATAAAATATTATTATATTTGGGTATTCTAAAAAGGAAGCGGCTTTAAATTTATTATAAATCGATACTATATTCTAACAGTATATAAAGTCCTACTTTTATACCCATTTATTATAGGCTTATTAGAGATTAAGATTACTATACCCCTAAAAGGGTTTAGTATTTCGAGGGATAAATTCGAATTAATTGTCCTTTAGTTATATTAAAGTATTAGCAATTATATTATAAATTTTATTTAGGTTATAAAACCCTATATTAGGGGGGTAATAATTTCGAATTAATATCGAGCTTTTAATTTTTAGTGTACTACTATACTATTTATTCCTATTATTATATTAATTTAATTCCGGGTATAGAAGGGGCTGGAGTAGGCTAATATTTAGCGAGTCGATAATTATATATAGCGTTAATTTATTATAGTTTTTAATATTATTATTATTATTAGTAGTTATAATTTATTTAATTTTAGCGGCCGGTTTAGTTCGGGCCGCTTCTCTTTAATTTATAACGATATTTGTGGTTCTAGTCCCTTTCGCTCTAATTATAATCGTTATTTCCTTTAATTCCTTTTATTCTAATTATAATTATTATTTTTTTTAATTCTTTTCGTTCTAATTATAATTATTATTAATTAATTATAAAAGGAAAGAAAGAGAAGAAGAAAGAAGGGGAAGGAAGGAAAGGGAAAAGTAGAAGGAGGGGGGGAGTAAATAAATATATTAATTAAATTGGGATATTATATAAATAATTAGCGTAATTTTAGTGTGGGTCCTTATTACTAGCTTTATATAAATGCCGAAATAATTAATAATAAGCGTTAGAATAGGGTTATATTTATATACTATACGAAATAGATTTTGATTAAAGCGAAGGTTAGGAACGAATAATTTAGTAATAGCCTAGAAATAATTAAAATAGTTAAATAGCGATCCGTAATATAGTTCGGTAATTATAATTAAAGTAAAAGGTAATACGTAGGTTATAAATTTAGAAGATTTAATAGTTCGGTTATAAATAGTAGGTTGCGGGGTTAAAATTATTCGGTAGTTCGGATATAATTACTACCTTTATAATATAAAGGTAATAATTTAAATAGAATAGAGAGGAATCGAATCGACGATTAGTAATATATAAAAAGATAATATAAATGATTGGTATTATAATTTTATTTATCGACTTTAATTAGAGTGAAAATTATTTAAATACGAAGAATTTGTAAATAATAGTAGTAGAACCTTATATAAACCTTATATTGCGGGTTACCCTAATTTAGTAGATTGCTTCTATAAATTAATTTAGATAGGGTTTGGAATAATTATTCTTTAAGTTGGCCTACTATCGCTTTTATCCCTTGAATCTATATTTTTAGCGTTATTAATAATAATTAGATTATTTTTACTGTAGTCCGAGAGGCCGAAATATTCGTAATCCTCCCCCTTTTCGGGCTTTACCTTTTTATTATTAAATTATTGGAATATATTGGAATATAGTTTAAATAGATTATTATATTATAAATTAAATATATTGAAATTGTTAAGGTCTAACTATTTATAGCGTTATATTGTAAAACCGTTCTTATAAATCGTATAAGTATAGTTAAAAATATCTATATTAGTAGACGGGCTAATATATTTACTGCTATTAATTCGCCTAAATTCCGATTCGATTACTTTACGAATCGTTGTAATAAGGGGACCGATAGTAAATAGTTCTATAAAAGTAGATTTAATATTATATATAGAATTTTTATTATATTTAATATTAATAGTAAACGAGCGATTAATATATTCTATTATTAAATTAATTTCCTTTTATTAATTATTAGCGGTGGTAGCCCTTACTAACCCGGATTTTAGAATAGCTTTAGATAACGTTATATTAATAATTTCTAATCGAAGGAGTTACGAAAAGTAAAGTATTTCGGGTTTATAATTAGTAAATTTCCTATTATAGAAGAAAAGTGGTAAAAAATTAATAATTTATTAGAGGATGCCGTAATTACCGAATTAGACGGCGCGGGTAAAAATAAATAATACGTAGATAATATATAAATATTAATAAATACTATAAAACCGAATATTAATGTTAGCTTTATTACTAGGCGTATAATTGCTAATATAGCCTTGTAAAGTAAATACTTCGTTATAGATTTAATTTAATTATAAAGATATATAAGAAGGTCCTTCGGTTCGAACGGTAATTACGTATCACGGGGCAAGGCCAAAGGTAGGGGGTAGGTTGGATATGCGTAGTTGTACGAAGAGAGGGAAAGAGAGGTGTACACAGGTCTGGCGATATAGGGCATAGTACGAAGGCTATATCCAGAGCACAGACCGCGCACGTACATACGTACGTAATGTGCCATTGGCTAATGGCGGCAATAGTACAGTACGACGAGGCTCAATTGCCTATAGTAGGAGCCGTACGTATACAAAGCAGTCACAATTAATCCTATAATATTACCTCCCTACAAAAGAAGTTCTAAAGCTTCAAAATCTATATATATACGAAATAATAGATTACTCTTCAATCTCCGTCTCCCAATTCCTCTACCCGTAAGTAAAAACCTCCGGTCTCAAACTCCCTAATCTTCCTTATATCCCTAAATTCCTCCGTAGTCTAATTATCGTCACCCTACTAGTAAATCCCTGCCTCCAACTTATCCTCCGCATTCTTCGTAGGGAGCCTCTTCCCTTACTATATTTCTAACAACCTCCTAAAAATCTTCCTAAAAACTTCGTCCAATTTCCTTATATCCTCCTCAAATAGTACCTCTAGTTCGTAAGGAGTGGCTACGATCGTTAGGGCTAGCTTCTATATTAAGGCCTATTATTCGGTCGTAATATTTACGACGGCGGTATTAATTTATTCTTTTAAATCAGCAATACGTTTAAAGCGTCTTAGGGGCGGGGTTAGGGCTCGGGGTACCCGGGGTACTCGGGGTACGCGGGGCGTACGGAGCGTTAGAATTAGTACTTAGGGTATTAGAACCAGTACTAGGGCCCGTTCTTATAGTATAATTATAATTTCTAGCTACTATTAAATTTTTAATAGGATAGGTGCTTCGGGGTAATTACTATAGAAGGTAATAATAGCTTCCCTTATATTAATTACATTAACAATCGGTTCCTCGGTAGGGTTGTAATAAATTTATACCACTATATAAAATTAGTAGTAATTACCCCCCTTCTATCTATAATCGAAAAACTTATCGAATTCCTATTCCGGTACTTCTTCGTAATTGTTAATTTTAATTATTACCCGGCCTTTATTGGCGTATATATCCCCCTAGATAGCGGCTTAGCTAGGTAGGCCTTCCCTATAAAGTTTGATTATAAAAATATAGAATATTGGGGAATATTGTATATTAGCGGGTAAAATAAGTTTAATATCGTAAAAATATACTTATTCGACTTTAAAGGGGCCCTCCTAACGAGGGTATAGTTTATCGTAAGGGCGGCCGTTAGCCAAGTTAATCGTATTTAATATAATTAGATCTCTAAGGTAGTATTTTAACGTATCGGAGCGTTTTTTATTAATATTAGCCTTGTAACGGTCCTATACCTTCTTCGTTGAGGTACATATATAGTCCTAAATGGCCTCGAATCGAACTACCAATTCGTAGGCCTTTAAATACTCTTTATATTAGGCTAGGGAAAGCTAGGACGGTATAATAAAGGATAGTTCGATACCTATCCGTAGGTAAAAACCGTAGTTGGCGAAGAACGGGGTAATTCCCGTAATTTCTAAGACTATATTATTACCGGCGAATTCCGCTAGTGGCAACTATTTAGCCCAATCTATTTATACCTAATTTACGAAGATTCGTAAGTATTGCTCTATCTCTATATTAATACGTTCCGTTTAGGCGTTCGTTTGAGGGTAGAAAGCGGAGCTTAACAGCCTCTTAATAGTTAACTTTTTACAAATAGTAGCCTAAAATAAGGATATAAATTAAGAGCCGCGGTCTAATATTATAGTATTAAGAAGGCTGTATAGGGTATAAATCCTATCGATAAAGCGATCGGCCAATTCCTCCGCTTCTATAATTTTGGTAGTAATATAATACTGTATTTTAATTAGGTGGTTAATTATAACGGCGATATACTTAAATTTCTAGCCTAAGTATAGATTTTCTGGGAGGGGAAAAATATAGTCGATAGAAATGTCCTTCTAAAGTACGAAGGCGGTTAATATTGGTTTAAGGTAGCTAACCTTAATTCTTCGTAATATTTTAGTCTTTAAATAAACTAAATAACCCTTATAATAAACCTTTACGGCTTCCGCTATATTAGTTTAATACTAATATTCGTTTATCTATACCTAAGTTTTATTTCTACTGGGGTATCCCGCCGTCGGCGAAGAGTAAGCGTAATAAATTAGCTATAAGTAGGTAGCTATATCGTCCGGATTAATAAATACCCTTCCCTTATAATATACTTTACCTTTTATTATAGAGTATTCCGCGAATATTATTTTCAACTTCTTTTTAATATAGGGGCGCTATTTTAACCGGCTAAGGTCGCGCAAGTAGGCGACCGCTTCCTATATTAATATAGATTAGGTATAATTTTCTTCGATAATATTATCCGTAGACTTATTTAATTCTTCGAAAGTATTTAACGCTAGTAGGAAGACTTCTTCGTCGACGTCTAACTCTTCGATACTTACGGCCGATAAGGTTTCGAAATAACCGTCTTCGAAGCGGGCGGAGTCGATTAATTTACGGTTCCTAACTTTCAAGCGGTAGTCCTTTATATCCAACGGCACGTCTTCAAGCTTCCTACTTAAAACGTTAAGGCAAAGGTTCTTCGAGCCTAAGGTATAGCGAATTAAGAAGTTAAAGTGGGATAAGAATTATAATTATTGTATATAGCGCGGGGTTAATTATTTATTCGTAGTAAAGGTTTTTAAATTCTTATAGTCCGTAATAATATTAAATAGTTATTACGCTCCCTCTAATTCTAATCTCTATTCCTCCAATACTTTAATAATAGCTAGTAATTCCTTATTATAAATATTGTAATTATATTCTGTAACGGTATACTTTACTAAAAAGTAAGTTATGGGGTAGAGTATTCTATCGTTATTGTATTAGGATAACGTTCCTCTAAAAGCCCAATTAAAAGTATCGGTTTCGATTATAGTCTTTTTGGACTAATTATAAATATATAAGGTAGGTCCGTTAGTAAAAATTATTTTTAATATTTCGAAAATGGATTATTAAGCTGCGGTCTATTCCTATTTAGTATCCCGCTTTGTAAGGTCGTATAATAGTACGGTTATAATTGAAAATCCTTTAATAAAATGTCGGTAGAAGTTAATAAAGCCTAGGAAGCTCTATAAGAATTTCTTAGAGGTAGGGGGTTACTAATCGGTAATAGCCTTAATCTTTTCGGGGTCTATTTCGATACTTCCGGGCGTAATAATTAGCTTAAAGTATTTGGTTTTCTTAGTATAGAATTCGTATTTATCGATATCGATTTGTAAGCCCGCTTTAGCCAATTATTTAAGAACGTCGTTAATGTAGCGCTTATAGTTTATTTTATTATTGGAAAAAATTAAAATATTATCGAAGTAAGCGGTCGTATATATATTAAGGATATCGTATAGAATATCGTTAACGTAGTTTTAAAAAGCGCTTAGGGCGCTTTATAGACCGAATAGGTAAATTAAGGATTTAAAGAGCCCAAAGTAGGTAACGAACGCTGTTAGCCATTTATACCCTTCGGTTACGCGAATACGATTAAAAGTAATAATAATATCGAATTTAATAAAGATTTTAACTTTATAAATAGTATTAAGGGTTTCCTTAATTAAGGGGAGCGGGTAACGGTTTTTGAATATAATATTATTAATACTTCTATAATTTACGTAAATTCGGACTCCGCTACTTAGCTTCTTTACGAAAAGGATTTAGGAAGCGGCCTTTAATTAAAACGGACGGATAAAACCGATTTTGAGATTATCGTCGATTTATTTTTTAATAACGCTTAGTTCGTCGGGGTTAAAAGGTTTAGATTTAATATATAGCGCTTATTTACTTAATTTTAATTCGATTTTAAAGTCGTAAGAGCGGTAGGGGGGAATAACCGTGGCCTTCTTAAGCCTAAATATATTAAAATACTTCTAATATCGTTAGGGAAGCTTTTCTTTAATTTATACGTCGGTCTTGGGGGGTTTATCGGCCTTCTCGTAGAATTTGGCAGCGTCCTCTTTAGTAATTTTAACGATTTTAATAGCTTTTTCGTACCGTTAGGAATCTTTATTTAGTTTACCGTTAAGGTAGACCTTATTAGCGATTTTAACGGTATAAATAGCGACCTTAGAGCCCTTACTAACGTAGGCGTCGATTTAGAAGTAGAAGTATTTACTTAATAGCTTTTTATATTTAGCGCCGTTATTAGCTATAATCTCCTATATTATTTCCTCGGTAAGTAAATCCGTTAGTCCTATTCCTATCCCTACCCTTCTATTAACGACGCTTTTATCGTTTCTTTACTCTTTAAACTTTGGAATACTTTCCTCTACCTCTTTAGCCCGGGCTTCTTCTTCCGTCCTAATTTCTTTTATAATTTCGTTAATTTCCGTATATAAAATACGGAAAGTTCGAAGTTTATATATTTCGTAAAATTAATTGAAATTAGTTACCGTTAGGTCTTTAATATCCGCTAAGTTAATTAGGTCGCTCGAATAATAAGTACAACGGATAGGGATATAATAGTCCGCGTTAAACTTCCGCTAACTAATAACGAAGCGGTAAATTGCGGGCTTAATTTTAAGGGCGGGGTCTATAACCGATAGGGTACTAGAGCGCGCTTTGCGGGCTTTTAATTGGGCGAATTATTACTTTATAATACGTTTTACCCTCTAGGCGGGTAATAAGCGGTTAGCGGTCTTAGGGTCGAAGTCTTCAATAATCATTAGAGTATATTCGCCCTCGAATTCTTCCTTCAAATAAAATATCGTTTTATCTTCGGGTTTATCCTCTACCGCTAGGGCGGGAGGGGCAATAATTCGATATACGACCTTGCAGCGTCTCGTATAATCCTAAATCTTAAATGCTCGACGAAGGGAAAAAAATAAATCGATAGGTAGATAGCGATTAGTATATATTTCCGTAAATATAATTGAATTATTTAATTAAGATATTAAAGGGTTGTGAAACTTAAGTTACGGTATACCTAAAATTATTAGGTAGTTTATTACTAAATTGTATATTAGCATTGCAATTATTTCGGTATAATATCCGATTTAAAGATGGACTTTATAATAATAAGTAATAAAGTCCTTAATTACGCTATTAGTTAAATATAGGGCCTTTAATTTAGGAAGTTTCAATAATAGGATAGTATAGCGAATAATAAAGCTACAGTCGATAAAAGCGAGCGCTAAGTACCCGCTATCGATTAAAACGGTATACTTACTTTATTAATTACGCGGTCTATAAATAATATAAGTAGAAAGGAGGATGGAATTATTATTATAATTATTTAAAGTAGAATTCTTCAATTAAATTACTTTTAAATCTATTAAATCTATATCCTCTTCTTCTATTATCGTTATAAATAGTAATCTCTTTGTACGATTTAGTAGGGAGGCTATATATTTCCCTCATTATACTTAATAGCAGGGGTAGTTAGAATAGCGGCCGGGGCGGCTATAATAGTAGGGGCGGCGGCGGCGTCTCTAATACCTATAGCGTTAACGTAAACACTATTACCGTAACCGTTCTAGCCTATTACTAATTTATTACTATTATTACTATTACTATTACTTCTACTACCGTTACGACTACAGTTATTACAACGGTTACGTTCCCTCTCGGCTCTAGGGATACCGGTATTAATACTATTACAGTAATCAATAGCCCAATAACCGGGCTTAGTATAGCGCTTATATAAGTTATTTTATACGCAGTAATTAATAATAACCTTATTAATTATACGTATTAGAGAAACGTTAAAAGCGGATATAATATCCAAGTTTATAATATTACCGCTTTAATTAACGGTACGCTTAAAAGCGGAAGTATTACCGCTAGAGCCGGAGCCGCCGGAACTATTCTTATAAAATAGGACGGTAGTCTTATTATACTAATTGCGCTCTTTAATATTAAAAGCGAATTTATAATATAAAGTAAGCCATTTATTATAATCGTTGAGGGCGGGGAACTCTTATTAATAAACGATAACGTTACGGACTTCGTCGGTAACTTTTATCTTTAAGTAATAAGTCTTTATAGAATTGTTTAAATCGTACTGGTCGACGAAGGTAGTGAATTTATTTTCGAAATTAAGTTACTTTTAACCCTTAATTATCTTTAAAGTTTCGAAATCGCAACGAAATTCGAAGGTAAAATTTATATAATTATACTTAATATCGAAGAAAATAAGTAGGAGTTCGCTGGTCTTTTATTTCCACTTTTCCTTATTAGCCTCTTTTAATAACGGTATAATTTAGGGGGCTAAGGTATAAAAGGCGGTACTTCCTAAATATAAAAGGATTTATATAAATTTATAATGTTCGTCTTAATTAAAATACTAAATATCCTAGAACTAATAGAGTTCGATCTTCGCGCGCTAAGTACGGTAAGATTCGGCACGCTTAACGGTTATACTACCCTCGCTAATATAGGCTTCGGGGTCCTTACTAATTTTTAATTTCGAAGTAGATATAATATTAACGTCGTCGTCTTCTAACTCCGGGTCGGATTCGGGCGGGCCTATAGGTTAAAGTAAGGACTTTTTAAATTCCCTAATAGTATTATTCTTCTTACGGAAGTTAGCGGTATAGTCCTTCTAGAATTGGTTATTAATTTCGTTAACGGTAGTAAACGCGGAAGTAATATTAGTTAAGCTATTTTAGGTAATAGTAAATTACTTCTCGAAAAGGGCGACCTTATTTTTAAGGTCGGCGATAATTATGTCTTACTTTACTAATTGCTCTATATTATCGGCGAATGTATCGTTAACGATTACGGCGAAGGAATTTGCTTTAATAACATCTTAATTAATAAATTGGGCGAAGGCGGTAATAACGTATAGAAAAGTACGGTAGTTAGTAAGCTTAAAGGTAGTATCGAGGTCGCTTTATTCAATTACGGCGCTAGGATCGGGGCTACCGCTAAGGGACTTTATAATATTTTTAAAAAGTTATTCGTTAATAAGGTCGACAATTAAACCGATAGTAAAAATAGTAATATCTACGTCGATAACGGACGATATTAATTAATTCAATTAACGGGGGGAGAAAAGCTACTACCTTATAACTAAATTAATAACTACTACCTTATAATTTAGATTAATAGGCGCTACCTTGTAAGTATTATTACGATCGCAATACGATGTAGTAGTATTAATATTAGCTCAAAGTTAAACCTATTGGCGCAATACGACCGGGACTATTGCAATGCGAAAAATAATTGTAGGTTCGTCGGAAATTCTTACGACGGCGGCGATTAAAATAAATAAAATTATACGCTCGTAGCGTAATAGTAGGTACAATTAACTATTACGGGGCAAGGCCAAAGGTAGGGGGTAGGTTAGATATACGTAATTGTACGAAGAGAGGGAAAGAGAGGTGTGCGTAGGTCTGGCGATATAGGGTATGGTACGAAGGCTATGTCCAGAGTATAGACCGCGTACGTGCATACGCACGTGATGTGCCATTGGCTAATGGCGGCAATGGTACGGCACGACGAGGCTCAACTGCCCATGGCAGGAGCCGTGCGTGTGCAAGGCAGTCACGGCTAATCCTGTGACATTACGAATGCCCCTTTAATATTTTACTTATTAAGGATAATTAAATTAAAATATTTAACGTCAATTAAATTTTATATAAGGAAGGCGAGAATTTTAGAATAGAATATATTATAAAGAAGCCGCGACCTATAATAGAATTTAATTTTAAATTACTTTATTTTTTTAGCCCTCCTAAGGCCGTAAGTATTTTATTTTATAAGTGGCTAAAAATACCGAAATATAAGATTGACGAAGTTTATTTTAATATAGAAAAATATAGGGATTAGGACTATTTATTATTTGCGGTCGTATACGCTTTATATATTTAGTTATATTAATATAATTTTGCGGATATATAATATCGTTTTCTAATTACTATAAATAAGGAAAAGCCTATCGCTAAACTTTTCTAGGTTTATATTTAGAATATCGATAAATAATTTATTATATAAGCGATATATATTAGCGAATTTACCCTCGTTTTTATTAATAGCGGGGGTTTAGAAGATAAAATTCTTCGCTATCCGATATCGTTTAATTTAAAGGAAAGTAATAGGGGGTATACTACCTTTTTAGTAGAGAATTAAAAATAAAGAATATAATTTATTAATAATAAGAGAGAAGAGGGTGGAGTAAAACGTTTTGGGTATTCGAACGAATATTGGAATTACCTACTTCCTCTCGAATAGGACTATAAGTTGAAATTGGTCGGGGCGGAAAGGGCTAAATATATTAAAATTATTAATTAATAAGTAAGTAGTAAAATTGCGTATTTTATTATTTTGATTAACGCCGAAGCCCTAAATAGTATTTAAATAATTATAATTATTATAGATAATAACGAAGCTAAGATTAGAGATAATACGTTTAAAATTAGTTTAAAAACGTAAGTATAGGTTTAATATTTTTGAGGGGGGTAATGGTCTTAACTATTCTAATTGCTATAAGAGTTTTAATAGTACTAATAGTTCGAATATATAATATAGTAACGCTAAATATAATTAAAGTATCTTGGATACGCTTCGCTATACCGTTAGTACGTAAATATAATCTTATAAATTATATAAATATATCGGCCCTCTCCGGGGCGATAATATTTATAATAATTATAAAAATTATATATATCCTAAATAATATAAAACTCGAATAATTTAATTGTAAATCGTAGGAATCCTAATATACGAAAGTATATTATATTAAATTAGAGAGGAAGGAATATAACCGAAGCGCTAATATACTTAATTCGGTAATATATTCCTTTATAATAGATATAACTTATTTAATATTATATAAAACTTTAATATTATATGGCTTATTACTACTTACTATAGAGGAAGTATTAAAATTTACGAAAAATAAAAATAAATTCGTATATTTAAGGAAGGATTTAAATTCCCGGCGAATAATTTTAACCTCTAAATTCTCTTCGCCTTTAAATTATAATAATATACTATAGCGACCGAAAGCTTTATATATATCCGGATCCTTTAATAATTCAATTAATTATAAAATATAAGATTTAAAGGATCGGTTATTACGTCGGGTTACTTTTATTTAATTATATATAAATTATATTATTATTTTCTTATTTAAATTATATTAAAAGTTTTAAATAGTATATATAAAGTATTATTCTAGGTTATTAATACTTAAATTCGACTCTTCCTAATATTTAATATTAGCTAGACTAAGTAAAGTATATAAATTTAAACGAGGGGTAGGATTCGAAACTATTAGATCCGGGACTAAAGTATATAAATTTAAACGAAGGGTAGGATTCGAAACTATTAGACCTAGGATAATAAGTATCGAATTTATTCGAGGGGTATAATTATTGAAGGTAGAGAGTTCGGATAAAGGGTTAGGAGATTCGTATACGAATATAGCCCGGTTAGGTAAAGTAGGAAATAGTAATTTTTAAAACGAGTAGTATATTTCTTCGGGTAATAATATTATAGTTTAATAATTTTTATTTTAATAGGAATAAATAGTAAAGGGATGCGAATTTATAATTCGGCGGATAATTTTCGCTCTAATAGGAGTAAATATTAAAAATAGTACGAATTTGCTATTCGGCGGATTATATTTTATTTTAACGTTTTAATAGGAGTAAATAGTAAAGGGATATAAATTTATAATTCGGCGGATAATTTTCGCTCTAATAGGAATAAATATTGAAAAGGGTACGAATTTATTATTCGGCGGATTATACTTTACTTTAATTATAGTACCCTTTTATTACCGACGGCTAAAGTGTGTAAAATCGATTCAGACCTGCTGCCGTAGAAACGGGTAGTATAGGGTAAGGGTGGGGTGGTTTCGGAGGCGCGGGTCTGACTGAGACTAGGCCGTTGTATTAATTTAGTAAAATCGTGAAAGTTGTAATATGTGTACCGGTATTGTAATTGACCGCACTAGTACAATACCCTAGTGTATTATAAGGAATGAGCTTTATCGAACGAAGTTACTTTACTTATATTTAGTATAGGCAATTACTTTAGTAGTATAGATCGGTTCGTTGAACTCTATAACCTCTAGTAAGGAAAAGAATATAAATAAATCGAATAAATTCTATAACCTCTAATAAGGAGAAGAATATAAATAAGTCGAGTAAGGAGAAGAATATAGATAAATCGATTGAATTGTATAGCGAAGTTTGATTCTATAGCGAAGTCCCTTTACTTATATTTTATATAGGAGAGTACTTAAATTATTTAATAGCTTTTCTAATAAATTGTCTAATGGCTTTTCTAATGAGTTATTTGGTAATAATAATTGCAAAGTAAATAAAGGTTAGTCTAATATATATATTAATTGTATTTTTAATACTATAATTATAATATTAAGTCTAATAATACTAAATTTACTATACAAAATGCCTTCATCGCTAGAAATCGATTGATATATATATTAGAAGGATTTATAGTAGTATATAAATACTATATTGAAAAGTAGTTTTAATATATTTAATATAAATCGAAATATCTATATTGAACTCGATATTTGCAATTATACTTTTATTACATTTGATTATACTAGTAAAATATTGATTGGAGTGCTGAATTTGTGTAATTACTGTAATGATTGGATTTATCTATATATAAATTGTAAATATTGTATAAATTATATAAATCTCTATATACAGTATATAGTGTATTGGCTATATTTTTAGTGCCAGACTGGATTTATCTATATATTAATTGTAAAAGTCGTATAAATTGTTTTATAGAGTGTTAATCGGTTAATTAACTTAATATTTGTAATTGTAATAAATCTAATTATTATTACGAGTATTCTACGTCGTTAATATTATTATAATATTATTAAACGTATAGGTGAAATATTTCAATTTGCTAGCGGTTCCTCCTAAGGTATATCCTCCTACTCCCTTATAGTATTCTTAAAACGGTTATAACCCTCCCTTATCCTCTAAATATACTAGGCATTAGCTATTTCTATATAGTAAGAACCAGCGCTATATTATTAGCCAACCTACCTTTAAAAGTTATAGAAATATTATAATTCGATTTTTATAATAGACTTTACGTTTTGTCTAGCGGCTAGAATAAAGGGTGCCTCTAATATAGTTGGCGTTAGCCTTTTTTACTCCTTAATTTTATATAATTTATAACCGTATAATTACTAAGCTTTTAATTAGAGTACTAACCGGTCTATTATTAGAGTTTAACGGCTAGTAAAGAAGTAGTAATATTAGAGGTGCTTATAGGGTAGCTGTTAGCGCTTATAGAATTTGTATTCGTATTAAGGTATATTATTCTTATTTTTAAGGATTTATAACCGTATATACTCCCTATTAGCAATTAGATAGTAACCTACCTTAATTTTAAGTATAATAAAACGTTATATTAGTAATGGGAACTGGCTAAGACCTAAGTAAGAAATTACTTTACGTAGTAATTTATTACGAAAATCGTTCTTTATTTTGGTTACTTTAGCAAAATACCAGCCGTCGACATCGAAAGTATGCTTGAAGATGCCTAAAAGGGAGAATTACTATATTATCGTTGTATTATTATATTTTAATATAGATGATACGGGAATCAAGGAAATAAGCACAAGTATGGGAGGTTATTAGAATGAGGCCATACTGGGGTGCATATTAAAGTAAAGAAGGATATTATAAGAGGAAAGGACTGGCTTCTAGCCAGCCGTCTGCACGCAGAAGATATATTGTATAGAGAGCTAGCGTATAGGCTACAGGGTGGCCCGAGCTCTAGCCAGGTTTGGGTATGGAAGCTATGCTTCTATGGTAGCCTAGCTAATTTGGGCTGCCCTGGCTAGTCTAAGCTATATTATAGGGTATAGCCAACGATACTAGGAATCTAGGGATTCCGGTATTAAATGCCGGCTTATACGAAAAAGAAATTATTGTCCTTAATGGTCCTGAACGTCCAAGTCTCCTCCGATAAGTTCTAGGTCTCCTCCGATAATGTTTAGGTCTCCTCCGAAGATCTCCAAGTCTCCTCCGAGATTCTATTCGTCTCCTCCGATGAATTTGTCTATCCGGGTTACTTCGGGATATTGTAACATTTGCTAGGAGAAATAGTCGATATTTAATAAGGTCCGGGAAGCTAAATAATAATTAGGGAAGGCCGGTAATAGCTAAGGAAAGCCTAGTCTATACTAAGGGAGCGAGGGTATAGTAATTAGAATAAGAGAAGGGGAGTATTGGAGAAAGAGGCCCTCGAACGAGAGGTATTCAAAAGTGCTAAAACCGTTAAGAAAGCTAGTTCTATAGATAAATCGAAAGAAGGAGAAAAGGGGTATAAATAGGGGCTCTTTAGCTAGCTAGTACGAGCTATAAAAAGCTATTAGGGGGTACGAGCTATAAAGAGTTATTAGGGGAACTAATAGCGCTATTAACGAGTTATAAAGTGCTGGTAGGGGAGTTAGTACGAATTGTAAAGAATTATTAGGGGGTAATAGGGCCGTTAACGAATTGTAAAGTGCTAGTAGGGGAATTAGTATAGCCGTTAACGAATTGTAAAGAGTTGGTACTAGTTAGTTGACTAGCTAGTAAAGGAGTTGGTAGATTGCTAGTTCTATTATTAAAGTAATTCGGATACGGAAGTTGTGATGCCGTAATTGCCGAGTTGCTGGAGAAGTTGTATTACCGAGGGGAGCCGACGAGTTGTTAAGAAAAGAAAGGCGAGAGTAACGGGACTAAACGGGGGTATTTAAGAACTACGGGAAATTATAATAGACTTAGTAATATTGATGCTTAGTATTATTATTATTAAGAAAATTGTTTAGTTTATAGAAGTTATAAAGCAAAGTAGGCGAGGCTGCCCGTATAGAAAGAAAGAAAGTAACGTTTTCGTTATAAGGGATAAAAGAGAAGCTATTATTATACTTTAGTTGGGAGAGAACCGTTAGGAAGTAAGGCGGTTGCTTAGGGAGGTTGGTGGGAGCCGTTTTTAGAAGAAAAGAAAGGGGAAGATAAGGGGGGTAAGAAGGGGGAATTAAAAGTTCGAAATTTAATAAGAGAGGATTATTATATAAATAAATCCAATTAGTAGTTAAATTATAGAAGAGGCTACGGTAATAAATTTGCTTATAATGTTTCTTAATATACTAAAGTCCATCTAGATTACTTTGCTACTATATTAATTAATATTCTTAATTTTAAAAGACTTCGAAGGAGTAGTCTTTTTAGGGCGGCGATGGTTGTACTCGTAGAGGTAGGTAAAGAGGAGGTTTCGTAAAGTAAAGGATTTATTATAAGAATAGTAATTGTAGGGGGTAGCCGCTTGGTTACTACTTTTAGAGGGTAATAAAGCTATCGGCTTTAAAGTTGATAGTTTATTACTATAGGAACCGTTAGGGGTTGAAAATTAATTACTCTCTTTATACTTAATTATAGTAATTATTGGTTTATTGCGTAGGGAGAGAAGAGTAACGGTTATCGAAGTAAAGGGAGGCGAGTTATCGAGGGGAGGCAAGTTGTCAAACTTCTATACGAGAAGGCTTTCGTTACCTTCGCGATTAAGGAGAGCCGAGATGGGCCGAGTCTTAATTAGAGTAAATAGGTTAGAAGAAGCGGTAGTACCCGGGGGAGTTAGAGACGTTGTATCCGTAGAGGAAGCGAGACGGCGGTTGTACTAAGTGCTAGGAGCGGTCTTATTTACGGCGGTACTGGAAATATTTCTAATAGGAGTATTATTAACCGTAATAATAGAAGACTACGTTTTTGAACTCTAAGAGGTGGGCCTCTGAATATTGGGTTTATACGTATTTGAGTAGATGTAGTTAAAGAGGGCGTTCTTCGAGCGGAAGCTGGACTCGCTACACTTATAATACGTATGCTCGTTGGTCTTGGGAGACGGCGGCTATAAAGCTAATTTAATAGGAGTTTCGAAGCTATCGATAGTCTTACTCTTCTTAATATAGGGATTTAACGCTCTAAGGGCTTCGCGGGTAGCCCGAATTTACTATTTAGCAATACGGATTACCTTTTTAGGGACAATAAGATATTCGTCGTTATCGTTGGTATTAATAGCGTTTGGGGCTATAGAAAAAATAATTTGGACTATTGAGATTGAGAGAGTAGAAGCCTTTTTATAATCTTCGATCTTAGAAGTAATAGTTTTGAATTTTAGGGTTTCTTTCTCTAGTAGTCGAAAGAAGAGAGCACTAGGCTTACAAAATAATAAGACTTTCTAGTTAGAAGGAAGCTTATTAGTATTACGAAGTTTCTTATAGTAATTAAGGTTAACTTTAGTATAAGAACCCTATTCCGGTTAGTAAAAATCTTAATAGGAGGGATTAGTAGGAAGGCTTACTAAGGATAATTCTTTCTAACGGTTAAACTCCTTAGTCTTTTATTCCATTCGAGAGCGTTGAAGAATAAAACGTTCTACCTCTTGTAATTATTCTTTAAATTGATTGACGAGAGAAGGTTCTTTAATAATAGGAGGTTTTTAGTATTTTAAGTCTTCGTTAAAGAATAATATAAGAGAATCTTCTTCCTTATTAATTTGCGCGGGGGGGAATTATTCTTGAACGGTCTTAAAGTAGTTAACGCCTAAGGTAATATATAGGTAAAAGTAGGAGTAAGACTTTGATTAACGAATTTGTAAAGGGTAGAAATAAGTCGATGGATCCCTTCGTTTGCCGTTAGAGGTTTGAAAGAAGGTAGCATATAAGCATTATTCTTCGGGGGAATAATAAGGGTAGTAATAGAGTATTATAATGAGGGTTGGGTCTTCGAAAAGGTAGATTTAAAAGGAGGAGCTTCTAGCTGGAAGTTGTTTACTTAAAGGAATGAGAGTCTTTAAGAAGGCGGACTCTTATTAGTAAACGTTGCTATTATTTAGTTTGTACGGAAGCGCTTACTTAATCGGTCTAATTTACGGCGATGCCCGTATTTTCGTCGAGAATAGAGAGGGTAAATTAGGGAGAATTATAAAGAGGAAGGCTAGTAATTAAGCTTATTAAGGGAGAGAAGGGGAGAGTTTGGCTCGGCGGGAGTAATAGAGAATTCGTTTATTTTGAAGGAGAGAGTCTGGCTCTCGGCCGGTCAGCGCGCTTGAAGGTAATTCGCGTTGGCGGGGGTATTAGTAAAGTAAGTATTAGTATTGGCGAAGGATTGGGGGTTTCGAGAAGATTGGAGTACGATTCGAGAGTATTGGTGGTAGTAAAGGGCTGGAGGTTTCGAGAAGACTGAAATACGATTCGAGAGTATTGATAGATAGGGAGTATTGATCGCTTGGGAAAGCTAATAATAACGAGAGAGACCGGAGCTTCGCTATCGTCGTCGTAAGTAATACTCTAGTGGATAGTTTGGTATCGCTTTCGCTAGTAGTGCTTAAGGTCGTCGCGCGCCTGGTGTTAAAAGTGGGGGAATGGTTGATGGCGATTTCGAAGTCGATGTCGACGTCGATTGCGCTAGATCGGTATGGTTGGTATAGTTTGAATTAGGGCTATTGTGAATTTGTAGTTGCAGTTACCATTTGATACGGGAATTAAGGAAATAAGTACAAGTATGGGAGGTTATTAGAATGAGGCTATATTGGGGTGTATATTAAAGTAAAGAAGGATGTTATAAGAGGAAAGGACTGGCTTCTAGCTAGCCGTCTGTACGTAGAGGATATATTGTGTAGAGAGCTAGCGTATAGGCTATAGGGTGGCCCGAGCTCTAGCTAGGTTTGGGTATGGAAGCTATGCCTCTATGGCAGCCTAGTTAATCTAGGCTGCCTTGGCTAGTCTAAGCTATATTATAGGGTATAGCCAACGATACTAGGAATCCAGGGATTCCGGTATTAATAGAATAGTAACCTTTTAAAGCGTTAATTATTGATACTTATTAATAAAAGATAAAAAAAGTTAGTGAAAATTCAAGACCTAGAGAATATCGGAGGTAACTTAGAAATTATCGGAGGTAACCTAAAGATTATCGGAAGAGATTTAAAGATTATCGGGATTTATATTTATAATAATAGAGGCGAGTACTTACAAGCGTAATTTGCCTAGTACTACTTTTTCGATATTTAATTCGTTTATAAATATTATCGTATAGGGTTATTTGCGTATAGACTATTGAGGGTAATTTAAATAGATTTATTATAAGTCCTTTTAAACCGTCGATTTTTAATAGCGTAGAATATATATTCTAAATAAGTTTTATACTTATTGCTAGCCAATTTACATTATAAAATCCGCTTATAATAAACGTAATAGAGCAAATACTTAACCTTTGGTTTAGGGAAGGCTAGCCTTATAGCCTTTTATTTAATAATTAAATCGTTTGTAAGAAAGTAACGAAATAGCTATAATTAACCGTAATACTTTATTACCTACCCCCTTATTATTAATAGTATTACTTTAACGATATTTGCGTTAGCCTTCTCTATTAGAAAGTAGCCGTAAGGAAATTAATAATTATATTTATTATAAATAAGAATCGTATAGAGTAGCTAGCTAAGCCAATTCGTATTGTACGTAGCATCTATAAATATAAAGTAGCTTCGCCGTTATAATATATCGAATTAATTTAGGGAGAGCGAGCGAATTAATTAAATATATAAAAAAGGCATATAAAAAAGGTATATAAAAAAGGTATATAAAAAAGGTAAAAAAAAAAAAAGGATATTTACTAGCACTCGCCTATACTAATCTAATAGAATTAGCGCTATCGATATTGCGTATTACTATAAGGGATTTATAGAAGAAATTACCCTCCTCCGCCGCGGTAAATTGTACTACTTAATCGATTTAAACTTTAATAATAAAAACCTTCCCTACGCGACGAGGATTTAAATGTAAGCGCCGGTACAATTTGCTTACATTTACAATATTTTATTTAATTAAATAGTAATTACCGGCTAATTTTAAGCGTTTCTAAGCGCCTTCGTTTCGGCTATTACTACCTAATAAAGTACAAAATATAGCCGCTAGCGGGAAGCTACAAAATATATTATTTTTAGCCGCGGTCTTAATAATTAAATTTTACTTCGTTTAATTTAATATATTTATATTATAATAGTAAGGTACTTAATTATCCTTATTAGAAAATTAAAAAATAATACGGCTATTAGGGTATATAGCGCGTAGTATAGTAATTAGGCAATCGATAGGTATATAAGAGGATTTAACGCGCAAATTCTTCGATAGGTTAATCTTTTCGTCCTTTTTTAATTTAAGCGCGTATAGTAAATACCAATAATATTATACAATAAACTCCCTTTTTTTAACCGGAAGACGCACTTTACCGTTAGGCGAATAGAAGTTATTAACGAACCCCTAATATTTATTTACTTCGTTTTAAAACGCGAATTCAATAGGCTTTTCTAACTTAAAGAATCTTTCCTATATTTATTCGAGGTCTCTAAATATCGATAGAGATTGGGCGGGACCGTTAATTAGTACTAGTAGTATTAGTACGACGAGACGGCGGGGACGTAGGATTTCTAAAATAATTAGGAGTCGAATCGTTAATTTATAGAAATTGTACAACGAAATAAAGGAAATAGGATTCTATAATATTAATAAATACTATAATCTTCTAGAAGCTTAATTCCTAATAAGAAGGCGGCCTCCTCCAGCTTAATATTTATAATCTAAATAATAATTGCGGCGTCGTTTACAGCGGGGGGAATTACGTCCTCCTCGTCGATTTATAAGGGACCGATAGGCGCGCTAGGAATAATTACCGTAATTAGGTCGATATTTTAATATTGAGGGTCGTCGATATTCTATTCTTAAATCCCCTTATTAATATACTATTCTTATTATTAATCTATAGCGATAACAGCGGCGAGGGTAGTAGTAGTAGTAGTAATAATTTTAATACGACTGAAAAATATAGTATTTAGGGAGAAGTAAGAATATAAATAATTAGAACGCAAATTAGGAGAAATATTAGTATATAAATTATTTTCTAAGAAGTAACCGTTGATTTGGGGTGGTATGCCTTATTCTTTTTGCGATGAATTTTTCAATTTTTTTTGCAATGCATTCAGATTAGGGATACGCTTACAAAATTGGAGGGGTCTAATTAGATTAGGTATAATTAGGGATTATAAGGGGGATTGAGGAGCGAATAATTATATAAATTAATTAAACGAGTAATTATTTGCTTGCTATGACAGACTTAATAAGATAGCCGTTCTGATGGATGAAAATAAAAAGGAAAGATGGAGATAAAGAAGAAAAGGAGGGAGGACATCAACTTTCTTTCTAAGAAGGGAAATAGTTAATAGGAAAAGATTGTAGCTATTCCTAAATTAATTTATTAGTATAATTTTAAAAAAATAATTCAATATACTTCGTTAAGACCTCTTCTTAATTAAACTCTACTAATAATATCTTTATAAGACGTCTAATTATTTATTTTATTTGAACTATATATTTTAATCCTTCATTTCTTTAAAAAAGAGAATACCTTTATTTACTTATTAATCATTTAAATTATGAACTTTAATCCTACCGTTTATTTTCTCGATTATCCAAGACAGCTTCAACTTTTCTATCTAATATTAAACGTCGACTATTTCGATTATTTAGGTTTATAATAATTATTAATATTATTTTAATTAATTATTTATAATAAGTTTTATTGTAGTATATAATTAGTTTTTATATTGTAATAATAAAACCGGCCTATTTCAAATTAATAATAAGGACGAAATAGATTTTTTAAATTTAGTACTAAACTAGCCAAAACGAAAATAGGAGACTTATAATTATAACTCCCTATCCTTATTAAAATTTACCTATTTCTAAATAAAAACGATTAATTATTTATTTTAGAAATATATAACGATAATATTTTAAAGAACGTATAATATCTTTAGAATTAAATATACGAAAAATCTAGGGGCCTTTAATAATACTAATATATAGTTATTTCAGTAGCCGTACTAAATCGTCAATATTATAAGAAGATAAATATTACTAAAAGGGACGACTATTTAAATATAATAATAAAGCCCGATTAAACGCTCAATTAATCGATTGAACAATAATAATAGCTTAATAAGATAATTAAATAACGCAAAACGGCGAACGGACGTAAATAAAATAATAGACAATAAAATAATATATATTATAAAGATTTAATAAGTATAATAAACTATATTAATAAATATATAGTAAACTATAAATTTAAAATAATATTATTAATACGTCCCTAAATAACGTTTATTTCCCCTTATAAAGTATAATAAAATTAGATAAAGCTCGATCAATCCTATTATAAGTATATAATTAATTATCTTTATAATAAAGTATTTTTATAAAGTATTTCTACCAAATCCTTTCTTTACAATATATATCTTCAATTATCGTTAGAGAACTTTCGTATTGTAATAATCTTAATTATTACGATTAAAAAAGTTTATAAAAATATAATTAATTAATATATTCCCTATTGTAAGGGATTATATTAATTCTTTTATATAAAATATTATAATATTTAATATTACTTTTATACGATTATAGCAACCTTTATAATATTTATTAAAATATTTATTGAAATATAACTTTATATTATTCTCTTTATTTAGAAAAAATTGGCAAAGAGATATTAGAAAGGAATATTTATTAGTAGTAAGTAATTAGAATAATATATTAATATAAAGAAGATTAAAAAAGGTTAAAAACTTTACGATTTTTTTATTAGAAGTAATTAGAGAGAATAGGAGGGATAGGATAGTCGAAAATAATAACCCCAATTTTAATACGAATAATAATTTCTTTAAAATTTTAAATATAAATTTTAATTTAATTACTTTAAATCAAATACCTATACTAATCTTTAAATTATCTCTATTAGTTCCTCTCCTATCTTTACCTTTACTCCTACCTTCTTCTTCTTTACTACTTTAACTTTTTCTTTCCCTTCTATATATAGAATTATTTCCTCTAGAAGTTATTTTTATTACGTTCTTAACGCTTCCCGTTATATTTAAATAATTTAAATTATTTAATCCGCTTAAAATATTTAAATTAATAATACTACTTATTCAATTTCGGATATCTAATTCGATAAAATCACCTACCCTATTACCTTTCAAATCTCTATTACCTACTCTATCCTTTCTACCCCCTCTTACTTTATTTTTATTTTCCTTTACCCGTCCAATACCGTTTTTACCGTCCGATTAATTTACAACCCCTAATTAACTATTACCTAATTAAAGTTCGCCTAAACAATTCTCAATTATTAATAATCGAAATTATTATTATTTATAAGAATAATTTCTTCGAACTAGTAATATAGTTATTATAGCTACTTAAAATATAGTCCGTTCTAAAGGAGATAATAGTAAAGTAATTTAGGAGGATACGCTAACGGATTTTAAAAATAATATTTTTAAAGATTTATTTGCAAAATACCTTTTTAAAGTATTAATTACTATTACGGGGCGAGGGCACCGTTAGGTATGAGGTATGATCTTTATTATTGTACGAAGGAAGTAAGAAAGGTGTGCGATAGCTAGGGTAGATATAGGGTACGGGTAAGATCCACTTAGGTAGATCTACCCCGTAACTACTACTATAGCTAAGCCTAATACTATAGCTATATATACGGCTAAGGTATATACAGCTGTAGTATAGTATTGGCTATAGTACGACTGGTATAGGGTATGTGAGCCAGCCCTATAATACTACCCCCCTCAAAAGAAGCTCCCGTCTATAAAATCGCTAAATATATAGTTTTTTCCTATTAATTCCTTTAAAGTAGGCCCTCCCGGATATCCCGTAGATGCGCTCAATTAAAATCTAATAAAAAACTTTAGCGCCGGGAAGCTATTTAGCGCTAAGACTCCTATTTAAAAGCTAAATACTAGCCAAAATATTACTAAATATAACCCTTTTACTAAAACGTTTATTATTACGTCTAATAATCCTCTTATACTTTATAAATAATTTTAAATTATTTTAATCGTAATATATAACCTCCCTTCGTCACCTTTATTATTACTAACCCCTCGGGGTATTACGGGGACGCTTATAGTATAACGGTTTATATAAATATATATAGCCGCTACTAGTATAAATAGTATAGAAACCCTCTATTCGATTCCTATTTATAATTACCATTTTTATATTAATTTTAACTTTCTAATTTTAAAGACTATACTAATTCTAACTAATTCCAATCTTATCCGTTCGTAGGATTTATCTATTGCTAGGGGAATAGAAGATATAAGATTGTAATAAAATGTACTATCTCTCGGATTTAGGACGGTTATTTTAAAAAAGAGTATATTATAAGGTTTCGATTAAGGTACGCGGCTAAATCGAATTAAATTCCTCTTTTTTACTAAATTTATCCTTTTTACTATATAATTCTAATACTTTATCGAAGGGGTTATTATTATTAACGTAAATCTAAATTAAAAGTAATTATTATTAATAATAGGGATATTATTAATAACGAAAGTATTTCGAATAATAATTTCTTCTTCGGTCTTCCCCTACCTCGCCTTCTCTTAATTTAAACGGGTAGTAGTAGTATATTAAAATTAGTATCGTAGAACTTCCAAATTATATTATTATATCCTTCTAAATCTTTAATTAATTACTAATTAGGTTTATTAATATCTTTCTATTTAACGTAATATATCTAACGGCTATTATTTATTTTACTATAACCTATAATATTTTCGAATTCCTATTCTTATTATTTATTATTATTATAATCGTCAGTCCTAATTATAGTACGACCTATATTAGCCCGAATATTTTATTCGATATTTTATTATCCTAGGAATTTAAATATCTCTTATAACTTAATTATAGATATATAAAATACCGGATTAACCTTTATATTCTTAGGAAGCTTGAGCTTTATACGATAAGAATCGTATTTAATAATATAGAAAGGGCCTTCCTATTTAGGGATTAATTTGGTTTACGGCCTTCCCGTAGTAAAATTCTTAATATTTAATAAAATTTTATTACTAATATAATATTTAAGAGTATTATTATAATTCTTATTCGTATTCGCCTTATACCGGTCTTACGCTTATTTAAATAAAGTTATTACGCTATTAAAAATAGTCTAAAAATGATTAATTATTTTTAAAGCCTTAAAGAATTCTTTTTTCTACGCTTCGAATAAGTTAGGGGGATAGGGTTTAACCGATTTAGTACCTATCTTCGGATAGAAATTATAATTAGCGTAGAAAAGGGAAACGTTAATTGTCTTTAAAATAGTATTATTATAAGTAAATTTAATTAAAGGTAATTAATCCGCTTAATTATTTTGAGCTTAATTAATATAAAGCTGAAAGTATTATTCTATTTTAATGTTAATCCTTTCGGTCTAGCCGTTAATTTAGAAATAGAATGCTAAAGAAAGTTTAATAATAATATTTAATTTTTCGTATAAAGCTCTTTAAAACGCTGAAATAAATTAAGACCCCCGGTCCGAAATAATATTATTTAGTAACCTATAAATATTATAAATCCTTTCGATAAAACGTTCGATTAATTCTTCGGTTTTTAAAATTTTTATAAGTATATAATACCTTATTTTAGTTAATTTATTTATAATTACAATTATATAACGATATATCCTACTCCTTCGTTTATACGGAATTATTAGGGTAATATAATCGATTAAAATCTTTAACTATAATTTGAAAGGAATTAGGAATAATTTTAAAAAGCTAATTAACGAGTATCTTAATAATTTAATTTTAATACAAACTAAATATATTTTATAGAACTCTTTAATAAATTAATATATTCCTGGCTAATAATAGAATTTATTAAAGATTTTATATATCTATTCGCGGCCGGGATACTTATCTAATTTAGCCGTATACATTTTATAAATAAATTATAATTAAATATCTTTATTATTTAAATTAATAAATATCCGTTCTTTTACGTCCTTCCTCTAATAGACCTATCCTTATTTAATCGAATACTCTACGAAGGCGATTTTAAACTTTTTCTTAACCTTTAAAGTCTATACCCATTACCCTTCCTTTTATAAATATAAGATCATCTCCTATATTAAATTTAATTTAGTATAATTATTATTAATAAGGTCGTTTATAGATTTAGTAATTTCGAATTCGTAAAAGTTGAGGTCGTATAAGTTCTAATTATATAAATCGGTAATGTACCTTATATAGTATAATTCTTCTATAACTCCCAAATATAGGTAAATTATATCTATTAGCTCGTCTTCTTTAAAGAACGCTAGGTTAAAATAATTTAAATCGATTAATAGCTTCTTTTTAGTTAGTAAGCGTTCGTCTTCTATATTTTACGGCCTATTTTCTAATTTCTTATTTAAAGTATCGGGTTTAATATTCGCCGTACTTTATTTATATATAATTTTGAAATTAAAATGGCTAAGGAATTCCGACTATTTTATATACCGAAGGGTAAATTATTTAATAATTATAAACGTTTTAAAATTCTTATAATTTATAATAATTTCTATTTTTTTTTATATTCTTTCTAACTTTAAACTCTATTCTTCTAACACTTTTATAATAGCTAATAATTCTTTATTATAAATATTATAATTATATTCTATTATAATATATTTAGCCGAAAAGTAGGCTATTAAGTAAAGAACGCCGTCATCTCCCTACTAAGAAAGGGTATTTTTAAAAGCCTAATTTAAAATATCGGTCTTAACTACTATCTTCTTACCCTAATTAAAGATTTTTAATATTAGTACCGTCGTAAACGCCATTTTAAAATCGTTAAACGCCTTCTAATATTTAACACCCTATTACTAATCCGCTATCTTCTTAATAAATTCGTAAAATAATTTAATTATATTCGAAAAGTTCTTAATAAAATAATAATAAAAGTTAACGAATCTTAAGAATAATTATAACGCCTTTTTAAATTTTAATAATTCTTATATTATTACCGCCTTAATTTTATTTATATCTATTTCAATACTATTAAATGTAATAATTAGGCTTAAATATTTCGTTCTAATAATATAAAACTCATACTTATTAATATTAATCTATAAACCCGAACGTTTAAAGTAATCCAATATATTAAAAACGTATTTAATATATTCTTTTTTATTATCCGAATAAATTAAGATATTATTAAAGTAAATAGTAACGAACTTATTCAATATATTATAGAGGATATTATTAATAAAGTTCTAGAAGGTTATTAATACGCCCTATAAACCGAAGGGATATATTAATAATTTATAGAATCTAAATTGTATTATAAATATTATAAATTATTCGTAGCCTTTATATATACGAATTTAATTAAAAATAATAATAATATCGAATTTAATAAAAATCTTAGTTTTATAAATAGTATTTAGGGTCTCTTTAATTAAAGGAAAGGGATATTAAATCTTTAGGGTTATATTATTAATATTACGGTAATTTACGTAAATACGGATATTGCCGCCTAATTTCTTTATTAATAAAATAAACGAAGCTACTAATAATTAAGATAATCGAATAAAACCTTATTTAATATTCTTATCTAGCCATTTTTTAATAACGCCTAACTTTAATAATAAGAAAGGTTGTAAATAAGCGTTAGGCAATTCAATTCCCGGAATTAATTCGATTTTATAATTATAAAATTGGTATTAAAGTAAAACTTTAATTTCCTAAGGGTTCGTTACATTCTAATATTTATAATAATAAATTAGTATTTTTACTTTAATTTACTATTTTATAATTATAAGTCTATCCGCCTTCTCGTAGAACTTCCTAATATTCTCCTCTATAATCTTAATTATAATTTCGCCTATATTACCTTTTAAGATCCTTAAGAAGTAGTTTATAAAGTAATCCTTATACTTCGTTCTATTACTAATATAAATATTTCTATATATATAATCTATAATTTAAAGCTTATCTCCTCCAATTAATTCACCGCCTACTTTAATCTCCTCTTTTATTTGCCGGATTACTTCTTTAATTTCGCCTTTAATTATAATAACTACTTTTAAATACTTTATCCTAACTACGAAATTAAAGTTAATTACGTTAAATTCTATAATATTATTTATATTAATAGGAATATTATTAATATCGATAGGCCTAACGAATAATAATATTAATAATATTTTACCGGGGTCTATAATAAGGATACGCCTATTACCGATTATTCTATAAAAGATTAGCTTCATTTTAAGCTCGAAGGTTTTAAATATTATAAGATTGTATAGTAATATTATTATTTAATTACTATTAGGTAAATTCGTTAGCTAAAGCTATTTAGGGTTTATATTACCTATTATCTTAGTAATCTTTTCTCTTAGCCTTACCCTCCTATATTAAATAGCTCAGCGGGTTTAAAATAAGGTTAGGGGTCCTAATAGTAGAGGATATACTTTAAGTATTAATAATAGTCTAATTTTTAGTTCTAATAGTAGTATACTTTCGAGACCTAAACCGTTATTTAAAGAAGGCGGCGCCGTAATTAACGCTTATTTAATTTCTTCCTCCGCTTCCGCTTTAACGGCTTACTCCTCTATACCCGCCTCTACGGCTTGCTAATCCTCTAGACCCGCCTCCACGGCTTGCTAATCCTCTAGACCCGCCTCTATAGTTTGCTAATCCTCTAAACCCGCCTCTATAGCTTGCTAATCTTCTAGACCCGCCTCTATAGCTTACTAATCCTCTAAACCCGCTTCTACGGCTTACTCCTTTACAATTTTAATAATATTACCCTTTAAGACTTTAAGTACTCGTATTTAGAAATTAAGTATATCTTTAGGAAGATATTTACCGCAATACTTTCTATTAAATTTGAACTCTCCCGACTCCCAGTCCGTTAATAAGTTATATTATTATAATTAGGGGAGCCCTAGGATAATTAAGTTATTTAATAATAATATAAAGATTAATATATTAATTTCTTCGCTATAAACGCTAATCTTTATAATTAACTTCGTATATTTAATAATATAAATATTTATATTATTATCTATTAATTTTAAAGGCCTCGGTTATTCTAGCTTCTATATTAGTAATTTATATCGTTTAATAAAATTCGTATTAATAAAAGCTTTACTTATATAACCGCTATCTACCAGCGTTAAATAATATACTTTACGCCTGTTATAATAAAAATAATTTGAAAAAAGGATGGATTTCTCTAGTTTAACTATAATTAAATTAATTAATAAAAATTCTAAAGACTCCTCCTAGTCTAATTGCCTATCCGTTTTATACTTATTTAGTAGTTATTCTTCTAGTTCCTTCTCCTTTTATAGCAATAGCCTCCGTTAGCAATTTACGACGGAGGCGCCGCATTTCCTATGCCGGTACTAGTATTAGCCTCGGGGGCAGTCTTATTACCGCCGTTAATTGTATTAACGTTATTACTACTATTATTGTAACTACTCTAGCTAGGCTTCTTAATATTGTTACCGCCGCCGCCTTTTTTAGGGCGAGTGATTTTGGTACCGGGAATAGGGCCCTTGCTATTATTTAAATCTACGAACTATTAATAGGTCTTCTATTTATAACCCTTTTTATTATATTTCTCGTATTCGCTGGCGTTTTAATAATATTTCTAAATATTGGACGGTATAATACGATGTATAATGATTTTAAATTAGTTTAAATTTATAGCGTTATTACTTTAGGAAGTCGTTTTAAAAGACAAAGAAGAATTATTATTATTAGAACTGCTACCACCGGAATTACCGCTACTAGAATTACTACGATTATTATTAAAGGATTAGGGGTTGAATATCTTTTTATTAAAGGCGGCCTCTTTATAATTATAAGCTAGTTTACGTAGAAGTTCGATTTAGCCGTTAATGTCGTTGCTGGCGGGGTAATTGGTCTAATAAATAACCGAATCTTTAAATTGGTTACTAATCTTTTATTTAATTAGGAATATACGTATAGAATTATTTATATTATAGCGGTCGGTATTAAAGGTAAATTTATCCTCGAAATTTTAGAAGGTAGACTTTATTTATAATTATTAAAAGTAACGCTCCGCGTCTAATTTTATATCTATTATATTATAACGTATATCGAAGTAGGTAATAAAATCCTCGGCTTCCTTCTAAATTTAAATATCGGAGTCGGCCTTTTTTAAAATAAATTATATATTAATTTCAATATTAATTATAAGAGCCTTACTAAAACGAATATAAATATAAAGGAATTTAGAACGTTCGGTAGGAAAAGCCTATTCGTCGAAACCCTAATATAAACGGATTTTCGAACGCTAAATAGTATAAGCGTTATTATAATCCTTAATTATTTTACTTAATGCATTAAAAATATCCGGGTTAGGAGCTATATAATAACGATTATTATAAATTGGAGCCGGGGGTTAGGAAGGAAAGCTATAACTTTAATTACCGGGATTACCTCTTCCCCTATTATTTCTAGTACTACCGCCGCCGCTAGAATTACCGCTAAAGCTATTGCTAAGGCTAAAACTATTAGGGATACTAATACTATTATTATTAAATAAGGCTATAAAGCTATTATTATTAATTTGCAATTTTATAATATAATTTTATAAGGATAGGATCTAAGCCTTTATAATACTGTTATTGTTGATTATAATCAATATCTCCTTATTATAATTGGTATATACTTTCTCCTTATCTTTAAATAAGTTGTACTATTTCCTAATTTCCGACCTCTACTAAATAACTTCGTTCTATAAAGCCTTCTAAAATTAAACGTTAATACGAACCTCAGCCTCCTTCCGCAAAAACTCTTAATAATAACGTTCTTTAAAAGTACGGGAAACTTTACTAATAGCGTTTATAATAGTAATAAAGGCAAGTAATTAAGTAATATAATAAATATATTAGTGAAAAACGATTAGATAGAGCGTAATAGGGTTACTAATTAATAGTTCGTTAAATAAATAAATTTAGGTATAACGGCGGGTATAATTACCGCCGTATATACGTATAGCTATTAATACTAATTCGTTATCGGTAATTATTTCGTTAAAATTAGGAGGAAGAGGCTTATTAGAGCCTTGGGGGGCGAAATTAGGGCTATAGAATTTATAATCCTAGTAAAAATAATTAGGAAATTACTCTACGCGGAAGCCTTATTCCGGGGGAGGGGGGATTAAGTAATTATTAATTATATTAAAGGCTTCTATTTAATTCGTAATAATCTCGCTTAAGAAATTAGGAGGGTTATTAATAATTATAAATTCGGGCTCCATATCGTTATCGGTATTGTAATAGATAATTACCGACTCAATATTATTATCGTTTTTAAGGAAATTAAAATAAACGTACGGATTAAGCGCGTCGTTAATTAATTCTTCCTCGGGGCTATAACTACGATAGTCGTAAAATCCGCTCATAATTAAACGTACTAAACGGATAAGTATTATTATTAGAATAGTTCTCCCGTTCTATTGAAGGCGAGAACGTCGGGAATAATCCGAAAATTAGAATATTAGCAAATTACTAAGAAAGACGTTCGTCGCAATATTTATAGTAAGTAAGCGCGCGTAACGTAAATATATAAGTATAATAAATTATTATAAGGCGAAGGCACCGTTAGGTATGAGGTATAATCTTTATTATTATACGAAGGAAGTAAGAAAGGTGTGCGATAGTTAGGGTAGATATAGGGTACGGGTAAGATCTACCTAGGTGGATCTACCCCGTAACTACTACTATAGCTGAGCCTAGTGCTATAGTTGTGTATACGGCTGAGGCATGCACGGCTGCAGTGCAATACTGGCCATAGCACGACTGGCACAGGGTATATAAGCCAGCCCTATAACAATTACTAAATCCTTTACTATTTCTTTTATAATTAATTATTTACTTAATAAAAAATTTAAAGGAAATAAGATTAGTTATTACTTCGAAAAATTTAATAAATATATTAAAAGTTACGCATTAATTAATTGGACAAAATTGAACGCTTAATTCTAATAGTATTCGAATAATATAAAAAAGATTTATCGAAATATAATTTAAACTCTCAATAAATAAAAAACGTTTACTTAAATAGAGTTCGAAAAATTAATAAAATAAAAATTTCTTACTTTAAATTTTGAATAAATAAATTCGAAGATTATTTCTTTAAAGGTTTTTTATAATCGTTCTATACCTTACAAGAAATTAAAAATCGTAAAAATAATATTAATTTATTCTATCCTACTTTCTAAATAGCCTATAAAAGAACGAGAATTTACAAAATCTATCGTAATATAGAACTTCTATAGAAAACTAAATAGAAAAACGCGTTAAATAATTATAAATTACATTAGGCTAAAGGAAGAAGTTTATAAAATAAATTAATTAGAATTTATTAATCGAATTACTAAAGTAATTATTAAATAGTTTAATTATAGAAATAATAATAAAGAATTTAATTCTTCTACCAATTTTTTTAATAATAATGTAGCTATTATGTAATTAAAGAAATAGAAGAACGTAATTAAGAATATCGAATTGAAGAACGATACTTTAAACGACTATTTTAACGAAGTTACTAAGAAGAAAAGTACGTTATAGAAAGAATAGAAGAAAATTAGTATAATATTAATAATAGTATTTAATAATCTAATTTATAAATCAAACGTAGAGAAGTTAATAAATTAATTATTTAATTTAACGTTCGTATAATTAAAAATAAAAATTGAATTAATAGAAAAATTTAATAGAAAAACTATTAAAGAATATTAAATTAATTATAGTAATATATTTACCTTTTTAATTAAAATTACTAATTCTTCTAATTAAAGCTAATCTTCGAAAGGAGGCTTTAATAAACGAGGGCGTAAAGGAAGGTAAAATAGAGGAATTTATTAAAAACGTTATTATTAGTATAGTAATAATTATTTCCAATATAATTATTAAGAAATAATTAATAATTATTAAATTTGTAAATTAATAATATATTAACTAAGAATTCTTTTATTAATAATTTAAACCATTCTTACTATTAGAGATAAAGAGGAGATAAACGACTTTATCCTTAATAAATAGATTATTAAAGCTAATAAATAAAGGAAGTTTAGGTCCCTTACGAAATTATAAATAGCTATTTACAACAACATAACTAAATATAAGGCTATTTTCGATAAATAGGAAAGGGAAATTTAAATACCGGTTCAAAAAACTAAATTTAAACCCGATTTTAATCTATTCCCAAATACCGCTCCTAATATTTAGAATATAAAAAAGAAGGGCCCTACCTATTAAATAAATATATATATAATAAATATTATAGAATATTTCTACGTAAACGACGGATTAGACGTTAATTAGAATATCTTCTAAAGAAATCCTAAAGAATGCGAGGTAATAATAACCCGCTAATTATTTATTATACCCCTTAATAATTTAATATATTATTTTATTAACGTTATATAAATAATAGGAAATTAAATTAATTAGGTTAAATACGCATTAGTATTTAAGGAAATACTAGAAAATAAAATAGATTTAACTACTATCAATATTTAAATAATTAGCGAATATTTAACTAAATAGCCATTTAACTAATAAATATCTCCTTCTTTACTTATAAAGGTATATAATTTATATAATAGGAACGATTTATTAACGTACCTCTATAATTACCCGGACGTATTAGAAGATTAACGACCTCTTAAATTAATTTCTAATTATTTAACCTCGGTTCTTAACCTTATATTAATAGCCAATTAGCCCGTTCTAATTCTTTAGCCAATATTAATTTCTAATTACCTAATTCCTCTTCTTAATAGTAAAAATAATAAATTAAACGATTTAATTTTAAAAATAAATATAATTAAATAAGAATTTATTAATATTCGTAAAGTTTACGAAGTAAAGTTGGACGATATTATAAATTATAATTATTAAATTATTTATAATTATATTCGAGAAAATAAAGAAAGAATTTAGGTTAGAATAAACGTTAATAAAATAGTTAAATAATTAAAAGAAAAAAAGGAAATAATTGCTAACTATATTAGTAAAATTTCTTTTCCTAGTAGAGGAATAAAAAGGCTAAGGAAATTAGGCGTTACTAATAATAACGAAGTTATATTTAATAAATAACCTTCTATCGATTTTAATAGTATAAAATAATTATTATTTATACCTCTATAAAAAATCTTTTAAAAAATTATAATTTAAAATAGGCCTTCTAATCTACCGATATTAGAATTTGATAAAGAAAATATACCGCTACGCTATAATTAAACTACGCGAGTTTTAATAGAATTTAAAACGACGAAGCGAAAGCTAATTCGGATTTTTAATTTAAAGGCTATTGCTAATAAAATAATAAAAACGTTAAAGGATTAATATCCTTTAACGAATAAAATTATAAAGTCTAATATTCTAATTCCTTTGCGGGAATTATATAAGATAGATTAATATTTCGCATTAATTATTATTATAATAATTAAATATAATTTTAAATTAAATAAGAATTTAGCTATAGTATCCTATGAGGGAAGTATAATAATTAATAAGTTAGCGGAAGTTAATAAAATAATTCTACTTACGGGAAAAAGCGTTTAAACGAACGCTATAAATTTAATAGAGTTATTAATAGATAAGATATTGCCGATTAATCCGAAGTTATTCAATATAAATATTTATTATTTAAATAAAGGATTTAATAAATATATTAATTTCTTTAGAAAAGATATAATAAAGTTTATTCTATTATATACCGTAAAGAAAATTATTCTAAAATAATTAAAAGTTTATTTAATTTAATTATTATACTTATTTTAATTAAATAATATAATAAGGATTTCGATCCTACCGACTTTATTTGTATCGTTTTAATATAATAAAAGAAAGGTTAAATTATTATTAAATATTAATATAGAAGTAAATATAATTACTTAGAAAATAATTATAAAATATAGATTAATTATTTTTAATATTTAAATATTTAATACCGATAATAATAAGGGCCGAAGGGGCTTTATTAGGGAGATGTATATAAAGATTTAGTTAGCTAATTAATTTAAAGATATATATTTTTTTATTATAATAATAGATTTTTTATATTATAATTTAATATTAGGGCAATTATTCTTTAAGGACGCTTAAGTAAAGTTGAATTATTTAATTAGTAGAATTAAATCGGCTAATATCCTAATAGATAATATTCTAGTAAAGGTAACCCTAGTATTAAAGGAGAGAATTAATCTTTTAATATTTTCCTTTTAATTTTAGGACGATACCGAATGGCTATTTCCCGTAGAAAAATTCGCTAGCTATTTTAAAATTACGCTTAGCGAATATTAGCTAATCCTAATTTAGTACAATAGAGATATTAACGACGTAATTTTCGGTCGAATCGAAAATACGATAGTTAATTAGCTATTCGAATATTTTTAGCGTATTTAACGGCGATTTTAATAATTAAAGAAATTACTTCGGAATATTATTTAAGAATTTTTATAAAATACATTATTCGATAAAGAATTAGAAGCTAGCCTATTTAATTATATTAATAAAAATAATAAAACGGATACGGTTAAATAGGTATTAAACGTTTTATATAAAGGAATTAGATATTAGGATAAAGTTTTTAAAAATCGAAAATAAAAACGAACCTATAAAAAGTTTTATAAGAAATTAATTAAAAAATTTTTACGTCTTTTACTATTACTACGGAATTCGAATATAATTAATCCCTCGGAAGCGACTAATTAACTAGCAAAAAATACAATAAAAAAGTCGGAAAGCTTTACTATTTATACTATATATAAATATAAAGATTAGAAAATTATACCGGTCGATAATATACCTTCGGATAAATTAAAACTAGAAGGAAATCCCCAATAGAAGATTAAGCGTTTTAAATATTAATAAGAAAAAATTAATAAAAGGATAAGAATTCATCCGTTTAAATAGGACAATGTAATTACCCTTCGCTTTTCTAAAGAAATAAAAAATAAACGCCTCTACCCTAAACACTTTAAAATTATATTAAAAAGTATTTAAAATACTTTAAATCCTAAAGAACGGAACCTCTTTATATATATCCTAAAGAACCGAAAAACTACTTTAATATAAGAATTTAAATATATAGGAAAGATCGAATTAAATATTTTCCTACCGTAAGAAATTAGGATAATTCCTTATACAATATAGTAAAGTAGATTAATTCCTATACTAAAAGCCAATTATAAAAAGGTCTATAAGCTTTTAAAAGATCGAATTAAATATAGAATTCTAGAAGAGAGCTATATAACCTATAGAAATAATTGGTTTTTAGTAACGAAAAAAGACGGCGGGTTAAAATTAATTAATAATATACAACGTATTAATATAATTACTCTTCGCAATTTAAATATCCTTCTAAATTATAAAGAATTTAATAAAAAATTCGGGGGTTACAAAATACTCTCGTTGCTTAATCTATACTCTAAGTACAATTAAATCGAATTTAATAAAAAGAATAGAAATTTTATTACCTTCCAAAACCCTATAAATTCCTATTAAAATACTACGTTACTTTAAAGAAGAATAAATTCTATTGCTTAATTTATACGAAGAATAATAAGGATTTTATATAATTTAAGAGAAACGCTATCTGCACCGCCGCTAACCTCTTACTACACCGCTGTCTAAAACTCTAACCAACTATAACTTAGCCAAATATTGAGTTATAAGTACAAAAATACTATCTTTAAGCTTGTTGAATTTTGCTTTATTTTACTACGTAGGCCGCGCCGTTTAATACCTTTTATATTTACTATTTTAAACAATACTAGAAATCTTAATGTTTTAATTCTTATTCCTAAAACTGATGGTGGTTTTGGACGTTCCAGTTAAGTTCGAAGTCCCTTTTTAGGCTTATAAAATAGAGCAAAAAAATACGAAAATTCCAATACTACTTTGAGGCTCTAAAACTCCATTCTGGTAGAGCCACTTAGGATTTTCTTTTTAGACAGCGGTGTAGTAAGAGGTTAGCGGCGGTGCAGATAGCGTTTCTCTAATTTAATACTTTACATTTACCGATTTTACTTAAATAATATTTATATAAAATCAACTATTATAAATTATAATAGGGAAGAAGTTAAACTTAAGATTAGAAAATACGTATTTAATTACTTAGTAAATATTAATAAAATACTTATTAATATTAAATTAAGTAACGTAATAATTGTAATAGAAAAGTCGAAATAATATTAACTAAAAATTATATTAATTAATTACTTCTATTTAAAAAACGGCCGACGACTATTACTAAAAAAGGTATCTAAAATCCTAACTTGGAAATAATATAAATTCATTAAAATAAAAGGGAAAGAACTATAATAATTAAGGGCTTTCCTAGGAATCGTAGGGTATTATAAGGTTTAAATTAAGGATTTTAAATTAATTGCCTTACCTCTTTATATTCTAATAAAGAAAGGAGCAACCTAATAATAGATAGAAAATAAATAGTTTACGTTAGAATACCTTTAATATAAAGTAATATTAGTACCCTATTTAGCCCTAATTATTTATAACGACCCATAGTATAATTAAATCTTTCTTATTATAAATATATTACTAATTAGCTAGGGTACAATCTTTAAATAAATTAAATTAAATAAAATAAAATATTTATATTAATTTGAGAGCGGAATTTAATTAAATTCTAAAAAAAAATATAACGCTATAAAAAGAGAGCTTCGGGGTCTTCTTTATACCCTAAAACGAATAAAAAGATATTTATTTAAC
This sequence comes from Neurospora sp. CHS-2018b, assembly GCA_009806015.1. Lineage (NCBI taxonomy): Eukaryota > Fungi > Ascomycota > Sordariomycetes > Sordariales > Sordariaceae > Neurospora > Neurospora sp. CHS-2018b. The sequence goes on from RAOV01000021.1 coordinate 139,411, forward strand.
ATTCATTTCGTTATTAAAATAAATATTCAAATTATAGTATATTAATTGAAAAATACTATTAAAAATATATTTAGAATATTAATTATACGTTAGATAGCTTAAATTCGGCTATTCGACTTCGAAATTAAATATATCCTAGGAAAAAAGAATATAATAGCTAACTATTTATTATATTTACCTCTATCTAATAAAACTATTAAAAATAAGGAAAAAGAAGAAAATATCGACGATTACGTTAATCGCTAACTCTATATTATCTAATTAAACGAAAGATACCCTAAAATAATTAAAGAATAGGAATTATTCAAAGGTTAGTAGTTAATTAATTCCTAATTAATTACTAAATACTTATAAACCCTTAAGCTTCCTTATTCCTTAAAAATAGAAATAGAATAATACTATTTCAAAACGGAAGCCTTAAAATTCTTTTTTAAAGATAATACCTTATAATTATATCCAAAGAATACTATTCAAGTACTATATAGACTAATTAATAACGTAATTAATTAGGATACTATTTTTTAAAAATATTATAATAAAGTCGGGTATAAAAGAAGAGAATCTATTTACCGCCGGATCACTAACTATTATTATTAGAAGGGGATATACAACTATATAGAAAACCATATTCAATCTTATTTAAATTATTAGAAGTAGAATCCTAAGTAATTTATCAATACCTTCTAATATATTAATCCGTTACTTTAATTATTCTATAAATAAATACTAAATATTCAATACCTACTAAGATAAAATAAAAAATAAATCGGTATTATTAAAGCGTAAAACGATTTTATAAAATATATAAAAGTAAATATTTTACTTTCTATTAATTCTAAGAACGTTATTCGATTTTTAATAACGTAGATTATTTATTAATGGGGATTTCTATTATTAATAATAATCGATAGCGGATTAGAATTTAGAAAAGATTTTATAAAATTACTATTCTCTTTAAAAATCCTTTATATTCGAATTTTACTTTATAATTCGAAAGCTAATAGCATTAATAAATCTAATTACTTTCCTATTATTATTGCGTTAATAAAGATTACTAACGGTACCGGTAAGGATTAGAAGCCTTAATTACTTTATATTCTATTTATTAATCGGACTACTATTCGTAGAAACTACGGTTTTACTCCCTTCTTTCTTAATTATAAATATAATCCAATTTTTCCAATTGAATTTAATTTACCTTCCTAAAAAATTATATAATAGGTAAGGATTAAGGATAATAAATTACTTAAAATTAGATTTAATTTAGTATTTACTAGAGCCCGTTTATTATAAGATAATAAATATTAATTCGATTTAATTATAGAACGAATCTTTACTATAAGAAAAAAAGCCGTAAAATATTGTAATATTATAAATAAAGGGAAGATTAGGCTAAATATTACTAAATTAATTATAAGAAATCTAATACTAATTTACAATTTAATTCAACGGATTAATATAAATTCTATTCGGAAATTAATTTACCAATAGCTTAGACCTTTCAAAATTAGAAAAATTATATCCAAATATAAATACCTATTAAAAACGCTAAATAGCATTAATATTACGACTTTATATCCAATAAAAAGGATAAAGAAATATTTTTATTTTAACGGGGTATAGCTGGAATTTAATTAGAATATTATAAATTTAGAAGTATTACTACTAATTACTTTAAAAGGTACTTTAGAAAAAACAATAATCGACGAAAATACTATAGGACGAACAATAATAAAAGAAGAAAAATAATAATCTAATAAATAAATAGCAAAGATTAATTAGTTATAACGATTGGAGATATAATAAAATATAGAATAAAAAAATAGGAAGTTTAAAATTATTTTACGTAAAGGGAAGCCTTAAAATTAGAAACCGATTTACAAACGAGGTAATCACTAGAAAAATTAATATATATATTATATAATTAGTATTAAAATACCTAATTACTATACTAAAAAAGTTTTATTTTAATATTAATTTATCTTTTTACAAAAAGAACCGAATAAATATCGTTATTCCTTTCGAAAGGAAGATTATAACTATATAATCTTACTTACTAAAAGTTATAAGAAGATTAATAACTTCGAATTATAGAAAAATTGGATTTTTTCGTACATTTTCTATTAATTTCTATTAATACTCCCCGAAAGACAATATAATTGAATAATTATCCTATAAAAACTACCGGTAATTTACTATCTATTAAAATTATTAAACCCGTTATTTATAACCCCTAACTCCTATTCTCTAACCAAATAATTAGCCTACAACTTCTTATTAGCCCTAAAATAAACCCTAACCTAAAAAGCAGAAGGATAAATACTAGCGATTATTTAGCTCTTATAATTACTATCTTACCCCTATTTAAACTAATTAATACCCAATAATTTAATACGAATAATATAATTTAAATTATAAAAATTCATTATATAATTAACAATTCGATAGCTTATCTAATAATAATTTCTATAAATACTATCTTTAAAACTATCTATTAAAAAAGAACGGTATTCGATAAAAGGAGCAATAATAGGCGCCCGTTCAAATTTCTATATACTTTTAACGTATACCGATATATATTTTCGGGTAAATTAATTAGAATAATAAATATAATACAGATAATTATTATTATCAAAGAAAAAGTTAATTGAGAACTAATTAAAAAATATAGAAAAAAGGAAATAATTTATACTTTATTAAAAGCTTAAATAATAAAACCTTTTAAACGATCTACCTTTTAATTTATTATATAAATATAATAATTATATGGCTAACCGCCTTTCTATTCAACCTAAACCCAACTCAATTATAGTTTTAATTTATCCTAATATTATTTAATTAAATTAATAATATTAGCCTTAGCGCCAAAATCGTCGAACATCTCTATAAATTTATTATAAGAACGAAGGAAATGCTATTATAAAACTAATTAAAATATTTTAGGAAGATAAATAATTATATAGAAAATTATTTATTAAAGCGTATTTAGTATACTTTTAATCGGTTTATAAACTCTTTAAATAGTATTATCGGGAAGCGGGCCGTTTCTAAACTACTATTAAATTTAAAAATAAAAATAATCCTTAGCTCTCGGACAATCGTTATATTAAACCTAATAATCGACCTAATATAAATACTTAAGCGGCAAACTTTATTAAAATAAAAGAATATCGTCCTTATAATCCCGCTACTATCCTATAACGTTCTAGCCTACTTTTTAATTAAATAGGAAGCGTAAAGGTAAAAAGTATTTAATAAAATTTTAATTAAATATTTTAATAAGAATTGAAAATGGATTTTAATAAAAGAATAAAAGAAAAATATAATAATAAGAAAAGAAAAGAAAAAAGGAAAAAGGGAAGGAGGGTATTTTATACCTAATTAATAGATAATCATCGATAATTAATTAATAATTTCTTATATTATATAAGTATAATTAAGAAAAGAAATAAATATATTATAGCCTAAAAAAATTAAATAATAAATAAAAGGAATAATTATTAAAGTAGCTATTACCGTTATAAAGAAGGGACGAGAAGATATTTCTAAGGAAAAATTATACTTTCAATCTTCGAATTTACTTAACGTTTACTTCTTAAAAGAAAAATATTTAACGAAAGGACGAAGTATTTAGGCAAAAAGCAAATATTAACTAAATTAAATATTACTTTATAGCCAAATAAATAGTAATTTCGAAAAAATACTTTTTTATAATTATTATAGGCGGATAGATTATTTATAAAAAATTTATAAAAATACCCTTCCCCTACCTCTTTCTAACCTATTCCTCCTCTCTTCCTTTAATTAATAACGTTAAAGGTTATTAATTACTAGATTAACTCTTTTACTATAGCAATCCTAATCCAATATTACCTACTTTCTTCTACCTTTCTTTTTTATCTATTAAAATTAATTAATATATTTCTAATCTCAAAATATTAATATCTATTTATCTTTTTCTCTAATAAAAATTCTAATTATTTAACTACTCTCATATTATTTATTAATTATTATATCTTCCAATTAAATTACCCTTTATAATACCCCTTCCTCTTATAATAATTTATCTCCTTACGGTATTTCGCCTAACTCCTTTATTCCGAAAAATTATTCGTACCTTTAAATTACTAGTCCGAACCGTTTATTTATTAATTCGAATTAAATTATTTAATTTCCCGATTAAATCGACCGCTATATTTATAATATATAAGTAATTTACCGAATTATATAAGTAAGAACGGTTTATAAAGGACGATTAAATTAGTATAATATTAATAATTTACTTTAAGTAAATTTTAAAGGTAATTAAATTATTACTCCCCTATTAATATAAAAGGTATTCGAATTATTCGGAGCAATATATATTTAATAGTACTAAGGATATAATTAGGAAGTACTATACGCTATTTAAAAATAATTAGAATATTTTAAAAGAAATGAAATACGAAATTAGAAACCGAAATCCAATTAAAAGTAAATTAATCTATTCGGCAAACCTTATATCGATATTAACTATTACCCATTCCTTAATCCCTACCGAGAAAGAAATATAAAGGGAGGTTATACGCCGCTTAAATACCTAAAATAAATAAGGAGGGGAAATTAGCGATTTAATACTAATTTACCCTATAAAGAAATTAAGGACTAATTATATATATTCAATAAGCTTTTTTACCTAAACCTACAGCTTAATCTAATAAATCTCTAGTTTACCGATATATTAATAAATTAGAAGCGACTCGTTGTACGCCTCGTAAATTTCTAATATAGTATTAATAAATATACTTTTTCAATTAACGATAATATTATTACTATACTACTATAGATAATTAGGAAGAAAGTCAATTATATCTTCGTTTTAAATAAATATACGATATTTTATAATAATATTAATAATTTTCGGATTTTACCTTTTAAAAGTAAAAGGGTATTTAAATAAATAATAGTTAGAAGATTTTAAATTTTACTTATTTATTATAATGAGCATTTTACTATAATTATCTTTAATTAGTTAGGAGGTTAATAGGATTATTATAATTCGGTATTAATAAAAGAAATTATAGATAGGATAAAGCTAATTCTATTAATTATTTTAAATAATAGAAGAATCTAGTCGAAGGTGCTTAATAAATATAAAATTACTAAAGGAATTAGCGTTTAATTTATTGACTTCGCTAGATAATATAGTATTTAAATTTATAATTTATAGGTATTAGAAGTTATTCGTATATACTTATTAGAATATAAGCCTACCTTCTTTATAATAAAACTAAAGAATTAGGATTACAATTCGGTTTAATATAATTATAAAACGTTTAATTAGGTTTAAAGGGAAAATATTATAGTTTAATAATATTAGAAAATAATTTATAATATTTTATATATTAAATAATAACTCCCCTTTAGGATATTAACGGAAGATTAAATAATTAACGAATATATTAAAGATAATCGATTAATAAGGGTACTAAACGAATAAATAAAGCGAATATATAGGAATTATAAAGTTCCTTAATAATTAATATAGTTTAAAAGTTATATAATTAGCATCTTTAATAAAGTCGCATTTAATTATACCGGAAAAAGAATTTCGTATAAGTATCGGATTATTATTAGACCTTAGAATATTATTAATCTTCCAAAATTCTATCCCTAACCTATATTAGAATACGAGATATTTAAATAATAGAAATAAATTGAAAAAGTATTAATACCGATTAATAATTATTAATTAAAGACTAATTCTATTATTTTAATAATTAAAAGAATTAATTTATTATTTGGTAGTAATTATTCTACGAAATATTAGAATAGGGATCGGTTAGCCGAATTTATATTAATTCTAATTAAACGAAGAATTATAATACAATTAAGAATTAGTAATACTATTTATTAATCTTTATAATTAAAAATCTTATTTCTTTTAAACCTTTAATTATTAAAAAGGAATGTATCGGATTAAATTTAAAGGGAAATTAATAATCAACTATATAAAGAAAAATACTAAACTCTTAATAATTATAATTCTATAGATAATTATAAAAATATATATCTTAATACTCCTTTTACCCAAATTTAATCCCCGCCTACCCTCCTATAAAAAGATATATTAAAATATCTTCGTACTCTAAATATTCGAAGTCTCTTAAAAATCCCTAGAAATATTAATAAACTAAGGAATATTAAATATAAATCTCCTATAAATTTAAATACGCTTATACGTCCTAAAATTAATAATTATATATTTACAACTCTAATAATTCGAAGGATAAATAATCCTATTAATTAATAAAAAAACGATTAAAGGAGGCAAACGCCTATACCTATTCAAATATAGTAAAATTCGTTACCAAGTAGCGGATTAAACCAATTCTATTCTATACAGTAAACTCCTATTGAAAATCCTAATCCTATTAAAAGATAAATCTAATTCGATAGCTATACTTTCCGAATAAACTTATTAATTTATCTTATTCGATAAATAGAAAATAATTTAAAAAGATTATAGAATTATAATCCGGGGAATCCTCTAGCCTAATTTATAGACTACGAAGAATAATTTAACCTAAATATACGTTCGCGCTTAAAAATAGTTAATTATTTATTAAGTAGTATAATTTGGAAGGAATAGTTTAGAAGGTTAGACGAATAGAGAGCTTTATAAGGAATTATAAAAAGGACTTTGAAATTAAAGTAAAAGAAGCCGAAGAATAATAATAATAATAATAATAGAAATACCGGGAATTGATTATATATATTAAATTATTATAAATCTATTTAAAAGATCTTTACAGACTTAAAGGGAAGATTTGATTTAGGGTAGTATACCTTATTCTTTTTATAATAAATTTTTCAATTTTTTCTACAATATATTTAAATTAGGGATACGCTTATAAAATTGGAGGGGTTTAATCAAATTAGGTATAATTAAGGATTATAAGGGGGATTAAAGAACGAATAATTATATAAATTAATTAAACGAGTAATTATTTGCCTATTATAATAGACCTAATAAGATAGCCGTTCTAATAAATAAAAATAAAAAGGAAAGATAGAAATAAAGAAGAAAAGGAGGGAGGATATTAACTTTCTTTTTAAGAAGGGAAATAATTAATAGGAAAAGATTGTAGCTATTCCTAAATTAGCTTATTAATATAATTTTGAAAGAATAATTCAATACACTTCGTTAAGACCTCTTTTTAATTAAACTCTACTAATAATGTCTTTATAAGACATTTAATTATTTATTTTATTCGAACTATATATCTTGATCCTTTATTTCTTTAAAGAAGAAAATACTTTTATTTACTTATTAATTATTCAAGTTATGAATTTTAATCCTACCGTTTATTTTCTCGATTATCTAAGATAGCCTCAACTTTTCTATTTAGTATTAAGCGTCGACCATTTCGACTATTTGGGTTTACAACAATTATTAGCACTGCTCTGATCAGTTATCTGTAGCAAGTTTTGTTATAGTATATGATTGGTTTTTGTATTGTAGTGATGAAACCGGCCCATTTCACTGTATTAGTAATAAGACTGGTGCCCGTATACTACTACTATATACCAGATTTTATATAATACTAGTAACTTTATTAAAATACTAGCAATTTCGTCGCAAATAACGGGAATCGTATTATTTAAATGCCTTCAATCTATTACTAAAGTTGTACGAAGTTGTACGAAAGAATGGTAATGTAATTATATTATATTGTAAATTGCACGCATATTCTATTAGTACATTACGTTTTGGTGTATACAACTAACAAACCAGATGTCACATAAAATAAATGATTTATTTTCCCTTATTTTTCAACCCGCTGCATGCCAAGATTGTAAGCGGAATAAGCACCTCCGCTCAAAGTCAATAGCAAACTCGATCAAGTTAGACTCTCGGATGGCCACGAGGGATCAATTCAAGACCGGGACAAACCCTGGTCGCTGCGGACCAAAGTGGACTAGGGTCAGCCAAATTTAAAATTACATTGCTTGGTACCTGACAATCCCTGGCGCTGTTTCTCAATCTCCGCCCAGGCACCCCTTCAGTCCCTCCAGTTCTCTCACTGTCGCTCTGATGGCCGCAATTTCTCTCCAATCCTTCTTTCTCACAAAAGTCCTTCGTTTTGAGCAGCACATCAGTGGATTGGGACGCGTTTGACATATCCTGCCCTGATTGATATCAGCATCCATGCTCTTGTTCTGGCAGTGAGTCGTCGTCGTCCTACGGTCCCTACGGTCGTCAATCGTCGATGGGCTCCCACTTATCAACCTGCGCCCCAAAAGGGGGCGAATATTACCACTGCGACTACTCCATTGCCGGCTTTCGTGACAATACGAGTACAGTAGCGGACGGCATACCGGGCTTTACAAGTGTCGCGCTCCAGGAGGAGTTGCAGTATCTAGAACCCAACCCGGATGTAGCAGGTGTTGGTGTAAGTGAGATTTCGGACTTTCTTCCTCAACCCTCTCCTTCTTTCTTTTTCTTATTGATGATATGTTTTGTTCGTTCTAATGTTGTTGTCATTGTTGTTATATCTGACCCACCTTTGACACCCGATCGCTGAACATCTATACCTATCACAGACATTAGTCGGCTTCGGCATATCCTTCGCCGCATCAACACTGCTGGCGTTAATCATCCACTCCTTCGAATGCCACGAGATCTTCGGCCAAGGCCGCAAAGGCGACCATGAGAAGCACTCGGCCAAGCACTGGTGGCACATCGCCGACACCATCCTGATCTCGTGGTCCGACCAGCAGCTCGTCCTGGGAATGGCCACCTCCATCGCCGCCCTCAAGACCTGGTGCTCCTTCTCGACCTACCACCTCAACCTCATCGGCCAGTGGCTCGTCCTCTGCTCCGTCACCCACGCCAACGCCCTGCTCGTCCACTGCAAGTATTTTCACCGCAAGCGCCTGCTCGCCGACGGATTGCGCGTTCTTACCATCTTGACCAACCTCATTTTGTCGGGAATGGTCTTTTTTGTTAGTCGATCCGTCGGAGGCAAAGGGATGCCCTCGGTCGCGGACCATACGCCCTTGCAGATCTTGCCGGCGCAGTGTTTCTTCAAGCACGCGATCCTGGCGCCCGGGCTGAAGTTGGTGGATGGGTATGACCAGTATTCTCATCCAAACGGACAGGCGCTGTTCTTGATGAGTTTGCTGATCTTGATTGCGGCGGGGTTATCCATGGCGGCGCATCGATGGCGCGGGAAGGGAGCGAGGAAGAGTCGGTGGTCGTGGGGCTTCAGGACTGTCATGTTGTTGGCGAATATTGGCGTGGGATTTGCGTCGCTGGTGTCGTCGGTCCAGTTGAGGGATTGGATGCATGGGAATGGGTGGATGGAGGACGATTCAGAGTTGGAGTGGTCGTATGGGCAGTTTATCCCGGCGTTGTTGGGTCTGCTTGTTTTTGTGTCGGTGTTGGAGAATGTGTTTGGTAAGTTCTCATGGTCTATTTTCCCGCCTCTGTTTATTGTCAGCCCGCTAACCTGTTGTTTTCGCGATTTCTAGATGAGCTTCCAGATAGGAAGAGCATGGACCAGCAGAGCTTGCTACAACTGGGTCGCGATGGGCAGTTCGAGATGGATATGCGACGATTATCGGCAGAGTCAAAGATCGATGTCAAGACCTCACAAATCCCCCAAACAATGGTTTCGCCGCTCGATCCACGGCCGTTCGACCCATCCGAAGGGCGAAAGTGGTGAGGGTGGAAATGACGGCGACGTGCGAAGGGCAGGATGCCGGTAGCCGAGAGGCCCCACTTGCTCCAAATTAGCATTTCGGGGGAGTCCGTCAGTCAGTTCAACGGCAGGGCCGTGATAGCGAATGAACATTTTATGAAAGTATACCCTCGGATTCTTGTGATACCCCATCGGACTTGGACTTGGTCGTCTGGAATGTCAGACGGATGTCTTGTTCGCATTTGCCTTTGTCGAGAAGGATAGAAGGAGGGGAAGAAGGACCCTTATCCAGGTGAGCCAGGGGAAAGTGGATTGATGCGCCGGGCAATATGCAAGGTACTGACCAATCAACAATGGCAGAATTTGCGGATGCGGGTCTTTCCCCTTCGTCCTTTTCGTCGTTCTTTGGAAGCATTTTGTTGACTTCCGATGACGTTGTGCTGTCTACACGTCGTCGCAGGAGCAAAAAGACGATTAGTTACTTCCGAGATCCTAGGCAATAAAAATATTTCAGATTGCCACATGCCCTCTGGATGAAAACTGGAAACAAGTTACGAACAGCGCCGGCGGTGTTTGTTCTGCCCTCCTCGACTAGCAGTCCCAACGATGGCTGCCCAAACCTACCTTTACAAAGTGTAGCTCTGAGACAAACATTCAACATTGGGCAAGATGGCCGAGCGGTCTAAGGCGCCACGTTAAGGTTAACCCTTAATCCTCATCCGAGAATTCCGTGGTCCGAAAGGGCGTGGGTTCGAATCCCACTCTTGTCAACAACATCTTCTCCACCAAGCTCGGGTGGAGTTCTTATTTTTCTTTTCCACTTCTTTTTTTGGGTTGGCCCCTCCAGAGTTATTTGATTTTGGAAGTCGCAAGTACGGTACTGGTGGCTTGAACTTCAACAATGTTTCTATTATGACTGCATTTTTTTCTTCTGGTTTTCCTCCGTACCTGCACTTCGCATTTTGAACTACTGGCCAGTGCACTTGCTGACAGTGACTTGTTGCTGTAGAAACCGACATTTAAGTGAAGGTGGGTTAGGGTTCGTGATGGGAGGGGGAGATGCTTGGCGATTTTTTCACTTGTATACAAAACTCGGTCCAAAACTCCACAGAAAAACTTACAACACTCTCATTTCCATATTTGGCGTGATCGACTCGAAGGCTCGTCCGAAGACCCTGGGAGCCGCCGTCTCGTCATTTTTTTGGTGTTCAACTGCTATCTCTCAAGGTTGGCTTACATGTCTTGATCTGGCGAAAACACGCGTTGACGACAGAAACAGAACCCAACATTCTAATTATTCCATTCACGGCTTATCGAAACATCATCCTTCGCGACACTATTCCGTGTTTCAGGATTAGCGAAACCCGCAAAGCTCCTAAGCTTCATCGTAGTCGATCTTCCACCAAAACCCGCGATTTTCACCATCACGTCAGTCACAACACCGCATCACATACCCATCATGGATATCCCGCAGCCGAAGAAGGTCCAGCAACAGGCGCCCACCATAGAAGAGGTCCAAAACATCATCAAGCTACAGCGCTCCATCGTCATGGCCGACATCCTCAAAGTCAAGTCGGAAATGAGCGATCCGGTGAAGTACAACGCGGCTCTCAAGGAGGCTACAGCACTGGCCCTCCGCAACATCTATCACGCTAAGCGCGACCGCAAAGTCAAAACCGAGGCCTTTGTAGGATGGTATATTTCCAACTTCCTGTGGATGATGTTCCATGGTGGTGTCGACCCCAAGAAAAACCCCATCCGCCATCTCGAGCCCATCGACTTTCCGGGCGAGCCCGAGTCTTTGGCGTATGAATGCTACGTGATGGGCAGGCGGGATAGAGACGAGGAGACGCAGGACGATCAACAAGTCGCGGCAAGTGACAGGGAATACGGTGAAGACGGGCAGACATCCATAAAGGTTCATGTCAAGCAGAGCACTGAATACGTTATCGCTGTCGAGGTGGATGGTGGACGCGAGGTGGCTAATCCTCTGTGCCAGTACATCGCGCAGTGCGTCAGGAACTTTGGCCGCGGGTCTCACAATGTCAGCAAAAAGGCAGGCCCGAGCTACAAGAAAAAAGTCAAAAGGCCTGCCCCTGTTCAGCAGAGTTCATCAAGGCCGGCGAAGAGGGCAAGACACTGAGTTGTGCGCACAAGAGGCCGGGTTCACTGTTTGCTTGTTCATTTGCGCAATGATTAGCCTGCCGCCAGCGAAGAATGGGATCAATAAAACTTAATCATGCTTCCCCAAAAGCTCAGCCTAATACAAGCTACGAGCCAACTGCTCACCCTTCACCCATCTCTCCAAGTTCTCAATCTGTTGATCATACCACCCGGACAGCGTATCTTCCTCCACATACCCCATATGGGGTGTAAGCAGCACTCTGCTCCGCCCATCCTCTCCCCACTTGGTCGTCCTCCACTTGCTATCCAGCGGCAGCGGCTCCAAGTTAAACACATCCAGCGCCGCAGCCCTGATCTTGCCCTGCTCCAACACCTCGAGCAGGTCCTCCTCGACCACCAACGGTCCGCGCGACGTGTTCACAAAGATAGCCGTCTTCTTCATCAACTCCAGATCCTTCTTGGCGATCGCACCCCTCGACCGATCCGACAAGACCAAGTGCACGCTCACCACGTCCGCCGTGCTGAACAGCTCCTCCTTACTAACCACCTTGAACGTCTTCTCGCCCGTCTTCTCATCCTCCACCGGCAGTCCAGCCTGTCTAGCCTGCTGGTCCGCCTTTTCCTGCGTGAGGTTGCTGCTCCAGCAAATAACCTTCATGCCAAACCCGACGCTCATGATCTTGGCCACCGCCACGCCGAGTCTGCCCAGGCCAACGGTTCCCAAGGTCTTTCCTCGCAGGCTGACGGCGGGCACGGTCTGCCACCCACCCGTCTTGACGGCCAGGTCGTCCTGGGCAACGTTGCGGGCGGCGGCGAGGATCATGGTGACGCAGTGCTCGGTGGTGCTGATGGAGCCGACGCTGCCCGGGTTGGATTTGTCGACGGCGCCGGCGACGGGGATGCCCCGCTCTCTGAAGGCGTCCAGGTCCAGAGCCAGGTTGCGGTTGCCGGTGGTGAGGAGGAGCTTGAGGTTGGGGAGGCGGGAGATGAGCTCCCGCGGGAAGGGGGTGCGTTCTCTCATTGTTGCTGTGAGATTGCGGTGTATGTTAATTGACTTGTTTTCATGCAAGGGCTTGAAACAAGAGGGTGAAACCAAAACATGAAAGGGACATACAGATGACAGTGAAAGGCTCCAGCCTCTTGACGAGCTGATCCTTCACATCCTGAGTAGTGTCGGGGTGGTTATACGGGCGAAGAGTGTCCTTGAAGAAGGAGACTTCGTACTTGGACGAGTCCAGAGCCTTGAACTTGGGCTCGGAGATGCCCTGGTAGTCATCGAGGACGGCGACCTTCAGTGGAGAAGAAGACATTGTTGCGAAGAGTCTGGTGGAACGGCGCCTAAGTAATGTGAACAAGAGTGACATTCGATATCACTGTCAGGGAAGAAGATCCGATCTTTCAGGACTTCCTCGTGGCACGGTGACACAGCGCCATGGGATGAACCTTGGCTCAAAAGGAGACCGATGCAAGCCGGCCCTAGCGCTGGTGATGCCGTCATCTGGATGCCCCACTTTGAGCTCCATACCCCGCAACGCGTTCCGAACCGTCGGTAGTTTGGCACCACTTTACCCCTTGTCCGTCCCGTGGGCCCCGGTTCAACCCCGGATTTGGTTTCCTGGAGTCCCTTGTTAAACTTCCACATCCACATCAAGGTGGATGCACAATCGTTAAAGAAAACTGTGAAGATGATACATCCATGGGCAGTATCTTACAGACTGCGATCATATTCGAAAGTGTTTCGACTGCGGGAAGATTACGGCACGGAAACATAGAGAGCCGGGGCAATACCTTCAAAGTGAAACTGCAAGATGGACAACGGAGCGCATTGCTGTGGCGAACCAGACTGAAGAAACACTTGAGGCTTTGTGGACGCTAAACACTACAGCTTGCTGGGCATTCTCGTGGCACCGTCCAGCCGGATAACTACACCGTTCAACATGACATTTTCAATCGCCTGCCTGGCCAGAGAAGCAAACTCCTCTGGCTGACCCGCCCGCGAAGGGAACTCCATGGCCTTCTTCAACCCTGTCCTCACCTTGTCGCTCATCATGGCCGTCATGGCCGAGTCGAACATGCTCGGCGCAATGGTGACGACTCTGATTCCAAAACGGGACAGATCCCGAGCCATGGGCAGCGTCATGGCCGCAACGGCGCCCTTGCTGGCGGCATACGAAACCTGGCCCATCTGGCCATCAAAGGCGGCCGAGCTGGCAACCATAATGATAACACCATGCTCACCGTCGGGACCATAGGCGGGGGAAGAAGCGAGAGCGGGGAGAAATTGGCGGACGAGATCGAGGACACCGCGGAGGTTGATGGAAAGGACAAAGTCAATGGACGACAGGGAGAGAGGGTTCAGGGACTTGTCAAGCATCTGGCGAGTATTAGTCTAAGTTCGAGGTGGACACATCATGAGGATACTTACCAATCCCGGACTTCCCACTCCGGCAGCGGGAATGATTCCACCGAGAGGCTTCTTAGTCTCCTTGATCCATTCGAGAGTCGACTTGACAACGGACGCAATGCTCTCGGTGTCAGTCACGTCGCACTGGAAGAAGCGGACGGAAGATCCAAGTTCCTTGACGAGAGCAGCTCCGGTTTCCTCATTCATGTCAAGGACGGCAGCATTACCGCCCGACTTGACGATGTCCCGAACGCAGGCACGGCCGAGGCCAGAAGCACTGGAAGTAGTTGTCAGTCAAAAAGAAGCCACTCGACTTGGAATGTGATGTCATCGCTGAGACGTACCCGCCCGAGACGACAAATGTTCTTCCGTCAATGATCATTCTGAAGATTCGTTATCAACACAACACTTTTGGAAAAGAAATAGTTCAAGTTACATGTCCAGCAAAAGTCATGGTAACAGACTTAAACGGGCGGACAGTGGATGTCGGGAATCGGGATCCTCCCCCGCGGCTTCACGTTGGCAGACATGGAGTGCCTCGGCACGCTACAGGCGGTTCGTGTCAGTGCTTTTTCAGGGACCCTGGCCCAGTGCCACCGTCCTGGGGCCTCGAGGGCTCGGTGACCTGTGCGTTGGGCGAAATCCACCACAGCGGCAACCTGAAGCAAGCAGCAACAGCGCATCCTTACAGGGAAATGGGGGTCTGAAAACAGACCCTCAAAAGATGGCTGTTTTCAACAGTTTGATTTAAAGGTCGAAAGGAAAAAAGACTGTTGCTGCAAATAGGGATTTTGACCAAATCAGACGTTTTTGTTCGGTCGTTTTCTAGAAAAGCTAATTTCGCGATAGCCAATACTAGAAGAAAACGAATCGAAGCATTCAATTTATCTCGCGATTTTACTCTATGATGATGACGCTCAATTGTAATGAAATGTTATGGCGTTGTTAGTGTCTGTGCTTTAAAGTCAAAATTTAGTTAAATGCATCATCTTTTCCGATATTTTTATTCAAATATAACGCCTTTTTTCCCGTTTTTCTCTGCTCGAACGAACAGAGATTTTTTTCTTCTCAAACTTTTTCAATCAAAACAGTCTTTTTTGCCTACGACCCTCATACGCACGTCTCGCGAGAAAAAGATTACTGTACCCCCGTTTTTCTCACCAGGTACTTATCAGGACCTGTTTTCAGACCCCCATTTCCCTGCAAGGATCACCCGATTCATCGCAAATTGTTGGCTGCAACCAAAGACTGTGACGTTTGCATCCCGTGAAAGCAACCCTCCTCATATCCTACAGACCGACTTTTCCATCTTGTCGAGTGCTCTTCACCTTGATAATTCCAGCTGTCGCCTCGCAACAAACGACAACGACCATCTCAACACCCGACCATATCGACCCCTGCCTGGCGCCCTTTTAGCTTGGAAAGTCCTTATCAAAGTCCCTTGTTGCCGCGATAAGCGTTTCCCAGACGTTGTGGAGCTTTGTTTCTCGCCAGCCCCCAGCGGGCGAACCGGGTGACAGCATATCCATGATTTAACAAAACACGAACAATTCAACCTACAACCCAGATACCGACGAATTTCACCATCTACGGCAACATATGCGCGCCGCTCGAATTCAGATTGCCCGACATATTCCTCGAATTTGAGAATCGAAAAAAACACAGATAGGCCAAGTCTGACCGACCACGTGGACACCTCGAAGAACGACAAAGCTCGAATTCGTCATCGAAGATAGCAACCCGATAACAGATCTCGCAGTAAGAAGCGCCTGAGGCCCGACCCATCGCGAATCATAGCATAATCGACAGACGTAAACGTCCGTCAGCAGCAAATCGAGGGGATACAAGAAGCCATATTCTCGATTACACGTCAGATTATTCATTCACCATGACAAGACCTAGACGGTCATCCGCTACGAGCGAGGAGAGCGCGGGGACTGGGAGAGAGCAGGTAATTTGCCCGGGAATGGGATCGCGTGGCCAGCTCTATTCTAACAAGCATCATGGGTACAGGAACTAGGGAGCATGTACGATTACCTCGCAAAGATCATCCTCCTAGGGCCAAGCGGGTCAGGAAAGTAAGCATTTCCTACTCAATCTCACAACCCCGAGCCCTCTCTAACTTTTGAACCTCCCAGATCCTGCCTCCTCCATCGCTTCGTGAAAAGCGAATGGCGCGTCCTCTCCTCACAAACGATCGGCGTCGAATTCGCCTCCAAAATCATAAAAGTCGGCACCGGCGCCCGCCGAAAGCGCATCAAGCTACAACTCTGGGACACCGCCGGAACCGAACGCTTCCGCTCCGTGTCACGCTCCTACTACCGCGGCGCCGCCGGAGCCGTGCTCTGCTACGACATTACATCCCACAACAGCTTCTCCAACCTCCAGCCCTTTCTCAACGACGCCCGCGCACTCGCGTCGCCGAACCTGAGTCTCATCCTGGTGGGGAATAAACTCGACCTAGCCGGGGGCGGCCATCCCGGCGATGAGGAGGACTTGCTCGGCCCGCTACCGCCACCAACACCAAGCAGTATCAGCGCGCATAGCATTCCGTATACGATTAGTAGTGTGCATACGGGGAGCGCGAGCGTCAGCGTGGCCGGGACGCCCTTGCAAGCGGGGAGCTACGCTTCGTCTACTACATCCACGATCCGCCCGGGAGATAGTACGAGTACGAGTTATGGGTATGGGCTCGGGTCGCAACTACGAGCTACGGTGGCGCCTGATGGACGAGAGGTATCGGCTGTGGAGGCGAGTCGGTGGGCGAGCACGGTCAACGTACCGGTGACGATGGAGGTCAGCGCCTTCAGCGGCGAGGGTGTTGATGAGGTGTTTGGGAGACTGGCGAGGATGATCCTGACCAAGATTGAGTTGGGCGAGATCGACCCAGATGATCCGATGAGCGGGATCCAGTATGGCGACTATGGAGGTGGATGGAGCGGTGGTGCGAGTGACGGAGCGAGTATCAAGAGCTCTATGACCGGGGAAGAACAGGGAACAAGAAACCGGAGGCACAAGCCAAGGCGGGGAGTCCAGGGATTAAGGGAGTGGGAGGAAGTATTTACGTTCACCAGTGGCAGAAGGAGGAACAATGGTTGCTGTTGAGACTGCATGGGTCGTTGCTTTGGGTCGTTATTTTTCTGGGACAAGGCGTTTTCTTTCCTGCCTTACCTATGATACCAGATGTGTCTTGCTTCTTTTTTGATGGTCTGAGCAATGACACATCCCTCGTTTTGGGAGACAGAGGGGGACATGTTGATAAGTAAGGGCTTTTTTGAAGGGTTGTTAGAACTGGCGTGGGCGGAGCGGTTTCTTGGGCCTTGGTTTTGCATAGCCTACCATGTATTGACTTATGAACTATGGCATCTTTTGTATTTTCATGTTTGGCGTTGACTAGACTTTGATATTTGTACAAAGACTTTTACACCTTTTTTTTTCTACCATGTACGGAGAAAGTTGAGCACTTGATAACGGATCTTGTTTTCCCGGAGTACGCCCATCCGCCTCAACCGGGATGGTACTTCTCCGGGAACGGACGACATAACTTTCGGTCTCCAATTCCATACACGATATCAGCACCTGTGATATCGCGCCTAATGCCGTGCGAATTCCACGGCCCCCCAATGTCGGACGCAATGAGGCTTGAAAGGGAAGGGCTGGGGCTGATAAGTGTCATGAAACTGGCCGTAGCCGCGCTCACATGGTGGGGATTTAGCCTAAAAGGGAAGCGGAAGGTCTCCCTCCGCGCTTCAGGGGTCTTGGGCCAAGACTTTTCCCATGTCATCAGACTTTTGGACTTTTGAACAGTTTAGACAGGCGTGTTGTTGGAGACATTTTTTTGTTGAGTTGAGAGATCACAAGTGATGGTGATCATGGTAAAGAGTTGACAATACATTCAGAGGAGCAAGTCATGATGCTTTTTTGTGTTGGTTGACAGCTACTTGCAGTTCAAAACTCAACGATCCAGAAACACGCTGTTTGACAGCTTATAAGATATGCACATGTCAAGACGAAGCAGCCGCGTTGCAGCAACGTCCCCGCTGTGCCTACATCGACATATCCAGCACCATGGATGGATACGTACCGCATTCTGGTGCTTACAAGCGTCATATTTGGTGGGGTGTTCAGGGGTTCTCTTGCAGCTTGCAGCTGCCATTGTTCCATTCGTTCCCTCGGGATGTCTTCCCCCGCCATCAACTTCCAGAGCTTCGTGGGATCATGAGGATGAGGTGCAACTGGTAACAATCCATCGAGGTACCCGCATACCTTAGCTACCTCTAGAGGTACCATGCCAGTGTATGGCATCCTCGATTTAAATACGGGCAGACTGCCCTTTTTCTCTGAACCAAGTGGTTCATCCATCCTCCTCAGCAGCAGCTCCCCTCGTCAGTGTCTTGTCGTTTCTGTCTCTGGAAGCAGGACGGGAGATTACTTGATACTCTTCTTATACCACAACCCCATCCATAGATCCCCTCGTTTCTTCATACACATCTCTACACCATGTCTCCCCGCTCCGTGATCCCTATCGACAAGAACTGGGAGTTCAGACAAGCCGACAAGGAGCACAGCAAGTTCCTCCCCGTCGCCCAGTTCCCTACCAATATCCACCTAGACCTCCTCCACCACGGCTTGATCCCCGACCCCTTCATCGGCAAGAACGAGCTCGACGTTCAGTGGATCGGCGAGGCCCAATGGACCTACAAGACTACCTTCAAGGGAGCCAGTGTTCCCGAGAATGGCAAGGCCGTTCTGGCCTTTGACGGTCTTGACACCTTTGCCACTGTCAAGCTCAACGGCAGCACTATTCTCGAGACTGACAACATGTTCATTCCTGAGCGTGTTGACGTTACCTCTTTGCTGAAGGAGGACGACAACGAGCTTGTCATTGACTTTGACAGCGCTTACCTCAGGGGGTGGAAGCTGGTTGAGAAGTATCCCGATCACAAGTGGGGGTGCTGGAATGGTGATAACTCGAGATTGGCTGTGAGGAAAGCTCAGTATCACTGGGTGAGTTGTCTCGGTTTATAATGCATTGTCTCAGAAACATTTTACTGACTTTGTTGCATATACCTCTAGGGATGGGATTGGGGTCCGACTCTCCTTACCTGCGGTCCCTGGAGGCCAATCAACCTCGAGATCTTCGTGAGCAGGCTGGCAGACCTCAACGTTCAGTCGACCGTTCCGGAGGACCTCAAGTCTGCCGATATCAAGGTCACTGCCGATGTTGAGGGTAAGGCAGACAAAGTGCGGTTTGACATTTCCCTCGACGGCAAGGAAGTTGCCTCGGAAACTGTCCAAGTCAGCTCTGACAAGGCCACGGCTTCTTTCACCCTCGAGAACCCTTCTCTCTGGTACCCTATCCGATACGGCAAGCAGCCTCTGTACCAAGTCAAGGCTACTCTTATTGCCGGTAACAACGAGGAAGACGAGATCGAGAAGAGGGTCGGCTTGCGCAGAGCTGAGCTCATCCAGCGACCACTAAAAGACCAACCCGGAAAGAGTTTCTTCTTCCAAGTCAACAGCATTCCCCTCTACTGCGGCGGCAGTGACTGGATTCCCGCCGACAACTTCATCCCTCGTATCAGCAAAGAGAGATACTACGACTGGATCAAGCTCGTGGCCGACGGCAACCAGTTCATGATCCGCGTCTGGGGTGGCGGTATCTACGAAGAGCAGGCCTTCTACGACGCCTGCGACGAACTCGGCATTCTCGTCTGGCAAGACTTCATGTTTGGCTGCGGCAACTACCCAGCCTGGCCCGAACTCCTCGAGTCCATCAAGCGCGAAGCCTACGAGAACGTCAAGCTTCTGCGTCACCACCCTTCCATCGTCATCTGGGCCGGCAACAATGAAGACTACCAGTACCAGGAAAGCGTCAGTCTTACGTACAAATACGAAGACAAGAATGCGGACAACTGGCTCAAGACCGATTTCCCCGCCCGCTACATCTACGAGAAGATCCTCCCCGACGTCTGCTCCGAGCTCATCCCCACCACCTTCTACCACCCGGGCTCGCCCTGGGGCGACGGCGTCGACACGCACGATCCGACGGTGGGCGACATCCACCAGTGGAACGTGTGGCACGGCACGCAAGAAAAATGGCAGAACTTCGACAAGCTCGGCGGCCGCTTCGTTTCGGAATTCGGCATGCAGGCCTTCCCCTCCGTCAAGACCATCGATGCCTACCTTCCCCTCGGCAAGAACGATCCCGATCGGTACCCACAATCCTCAACCGTGGACTTCCACAACAAAGCGGACGGGCACGAGCGGCGCATCGCCCTCTACCTGGTGGAGAACATGCGCTACGGCCCGGACCCGCTCGAGCAGTTCGTCTACGCCACCCAGCTCATGCAGGGCGAGTGTCTGGCGTCGGCCTACCGGCTCTGGAAGCGGCAGTGGAAGGGCCCCGGTAGGGAGTACTGCGGCGGCGCGCTGGTGTGGCAGATCAACGACTGCTGGCCGGTGACGAGCTGGAGTATTGCGGATTACTACCTCCGCCCCAAGATGGCGTATTTTACGGTGAAGAGGGAGATGGCGCCGGTGAGCATCGGTATTACCAGGACGGAGCACCGCCACCCCCGGGATCGGTACACGCGCGTTAATGTGGATGTGAGCACCAAGGTTGAGGTGTGGGGAAGTAACCTGACGCTCGAGGACCTCGAGGTTGATTGTCTTGTGAAGGCGTGGGACGTCGAGACGGGCGAGCAGACGTTCAATGAGATCGTTGCCGAGAAGATCACGCTGCCGGAGAACAGGTCGACGGAGATTGATGCTAGGGACGTGCCTGTCATCGCGGGCGGTGGAAAGGACCAGGAGAAGCGCACGGTTGTGGCGGCGTATTTGATTGATCGGGATGGTAAGCAGATTGCTAGGTATGTGAACTGGCCGGAGCCGCTCAAGTATTTGCATCTGAAGAAGCCCAAGGAGCTCAAGGTGGTGCTGTCGGAGGATGGCACAGCGGTGGAGATCAGTGCTGAGGTGCCGATTAAGGGTCTCGTGGTGGAGACGGCGGATGATGCGGTCGTGTTTGAGGATAACTTGGTTGATGTTGTGCCGAATGAGGTGGTGAGGATTGGGGTCAAGGGGGTTACGAAGGAGACGAAGCTTGAGGCTAGATATTTGGGGATGTTGTAAACGGGATATATTAAGGGGGGAAAGATAACAAAAGGGGCAGGATGATGATACCTTACATATTGTTCATTTTACAGTTACAAAGAGGAAGAGCAGAAGATGATTTCAATCAAATAGACTTGCTTTCAGTATGTATGCCTATATGTGTATCCAAGAATGACCCAAACCCAAACGCCGTCGCCAAAACCAAGAACCCATAAATCACCAAGCATTATTTTCCTTTCTTTTTTTTTATCTTTCCAACCACCTCCGCACTTAGCAGCAGCCAGAGCCACCGTTGGCCTTGGCCTCCTCCAGCTTCTTCTCATCAACAGTGGTATCAAGACCACCCTCAACCTTCTCGTTAGGGCCAGCAATCAAGATCTTGATAACCTCACCCTCCTTAACCTTCTTGAAAGCCTCCTCGGCATCCTTGAAGGCAACAACGCCGTTGACGAGCTTCTTGACATCAATCTTGCCCTGCTCAACAAGCTGAATAGCCAGCTTGTAATCGCCGCTGCCGTAGCGGAACGAGCCGCTGGCGGTGACCTCCTTGATGCAGAGCGCCATGATGGGGAAGGTGATGTTGTCTTTGCCCATGCCGCCCTGGACGTAGTGGCCGCCCTGGCGGACGACGTGGAGGGCCGCCTGGATCGAGGGCTCGGCGCCGCTGGCGTCGATGACGGCGTCGGCACCCTCGCCGAGGTCGGCGGCCGCGATGATGTTGCGCGCGTTCTCCTCGGGCGACACGCGCTGGCTGAGATAGGTGTGTGTGGCGGCGAACGACTTGGCGAACTCGAGCTTGGAGGGAACGATGTCGACCGAGACGACCTTGGAGGCGCCGTAGGCCTTGGCGACGGCGGCGCAGAGGAGGCCGACGGGGCCGGCGCCCATGACGACCACGGTCTGGCCGGGCTGGATCTTGGCCTGCTTGGTGATGTGGACGGCGACGGCGAGGGGCTCGATCAGGGCACCCTCCTGGAGCGAGACGGTCTCGGGGAGCTTGTAGCAGAAGTCGGCGGGGGCGGTCCAGAAGCCGGTCAGGGTGCCGTCGTAAGGGGGCGTGGCGGCGAACTGCATGTCGGGGCAGAGGTTGTAGTGGCCCGAAAGGCACTGGACGCAGCGGCGGCAGGGGTAGCCGGGCTCGAGGGCGACGCGGTCACCGACGGAGAGGGTCTTAACGGCATCGCCGACGGCAACGATGGTACCGGCGGACTCGTGGCCGAGAACCATGGGGTCCTTCACGACGAAGTGGCCGATGGCGCCGTGGAGCCAGTAGTGGACATCGGAACCGCAGATGCCGGTGTAGTTGATGGCAACGAGGACGTCATGAGGAGAGTTGATCTTGGGGACGGGCTTGTCCTGGAAGCAGACGTCGAGGGGCTTGTTGAGGACGAAGGAGAGGTTCTGGAGAGGGAGAGAGGAACGATCAGTACTGGCTCGGGGAAGAGGAAACGAGGAACAGGGCAAGGGGGAAACTTACGGACTTGCCGTCAGTAGCCATTTTGAAGATTTGTTTGGTGGTGATTAAGGGGAAAGGGGTATCTCTGTGGTGTTGTTGATGGAGGGTGACCGAGGACAGAAGTTCAACCGAAAGACAAGACTGGAAGAGGATAGCTACGAGGAATGAGAAGAAAGACGAGGAAAAGACGGAGGGAACAGGAACAGGTTAAATATGTCTTGTCTTAATTGAGGACCGCTACTCGGGATCTTCTTTTACCCAAGATAGCTATGGGGTCCAGACTCCAGCAACGATTCCATGCCTTGCTGCCCTGTCTGGTCTGGCCGCCCCTCCTCCTGGTTCATTCTTCGTGTGTTTTGCCGCATCGAGGAAGAAGCTTAGGTTGAATGGTTGCCATCCGCAAGTGCGGGGAGCTGTGGCCGTCATGGCAGCAAAAGGTTCAAACTGTCAGAGAGAGTTGCCATGTCAGGCGGGTACCTTACGCAGGGCGGGGATTCGCTGCCCAGCACCCGACCTCAATGAAGGTTGTCAAGATGCAGCAGAGCGATGTGTGGAAGCAGCTGTTGGAGTTGGGAGTGCAGCACATTGGACGCCCAATTACGCCATGTCATTGACGCTGTTTGTTAGTGGCAGCTTTCCCGGAGCTAGGGTGCCCTGCAGCGGTTTCACGGCCGAGACAGAACCCCACGCTCTCCACGCAGCCGCATTCCACAGTTCCACATCTCTCGACTTTATCCAAGGCATTTAACCGTGCCAATCAGCGACGGAGCGCCTGTCCGACGGTATCCGCCAGACATTGATGACTTTGGCTCGTCTGGGCAGGAAGTGATATCAGGTGAGAGGCAGAAACTTTTCGAATCTCAGGGGGAAACTGATAATAGGATGAATTGGTGATCTTCAGAGCCGTTAGGGCGTAACAGCGCATTCGGCGAGGCGAAGACGGCTGCTGTTCCGAGAGACTGGAAGCCGGACGATCACGAAGACATTGTGGGCTGATAGGGAAGAGAGAGTCTGGCTGCTCTATCAAAGCTGTCTTTGTGTAGGTATCCCTCCTCGGGGACAATTACACCGGTGGAGCGAGTGCTCTTTCATCCCATCAAAGCTCACCCGTCAATGTACGGCGGATAGCTCGGGAAACAAAAAAATACAGACGATCATCTGCACCACATGTGCATCAGATGAGAGCCATGCAAAAACAACAAATCTGCAAAAAGAAAATTGACAAGGGCGAGATTCGAACTCGCGCCTATTTCTAGACCAGGAAACTCGGGATGAGTGAATTCAGGTGGACCTGAACCTGGCGCCTTAGACCGCTCGGCCACCTTGCCATCGATATCTTATTTTGATCGTGACAGTGGCTTTTGAGGGCATGATGGAGATGCTCGACACGGTAGCGCAGGTGGGGCCAAAAGTGCTTTTTGGCGGGGTTCAGTTGAAGGATGCCAAGCATGCGTCACTGACGTCGGTGTTCCAGGGCCGATCTTCGGCGTGTCTAGAGTTCCAACCGAATGGTAAGCCAAGCATCGCGAAACGGAACATCCCGTCATCTTTTCTTACCATTGTGAGATTGGAGTGACTGTGAGTGATAAGGTGAGTTAGGATTGAATGTTAATTGATGGGATTTCGGAGTTGGTATGGTGAATTGTCACTAACACCATGGTAGGTATCATACAACTTCAGATACCGATTATCAACGTTTTGATACCAACGGCCTGATGCACTATGTTTTGAGGCCAATAGCTTCAAGACTCCCCCTCGTCTCCCCTCTGAGGTCACTCACCATCACCAATTACTTCACAAAACGCACCATGGCATCCAACGCTAGGACATACAACGTAAGCCAACCTTTCCCCCGTCCAACAGAAATTCAACACTCACCATATCTCAGGACGCAATCGACGCGCTCAACTCCCTCCAGACCCCCTTCGCCGTCATCGAAGCCCGGCGCAAAGCTGGTATCCGTCCCGATGCGCACTCGGTAAAGGAAATGCGGGCCTACCTCGCCCGCATCGGCTACTCCTCCCAGGACCTCGATCGCCTCAACATCGTTCACGTAGCCGGCACCAAGGGCAAGGGTAGCACCTGCGCCTTTGTCGACTCCATCCTCACGCGTCACCAGCGGACACACGGCATCCCCAAGCGCATCGGTCTCTTCACCTCTCCTCACCTGATTGCCGTCCGAGAACGCATCCGTATCGACTCCAAGCCCATCTCCAAGGAGCAGTTTGCCCGCTACTTCTTCGAGGTCTGGGATCGTCTTGAGACATCTGAGTTGGCCAAGGATGAGGTAGCACTGGGTAGCAAGCCCATCTACGCTCGCTATCTTACCCTGATGAGCTACCACGTCTACCTGTCCGAGGGCGTCGATGTAGCCATTTACGAAACCGGCATCGGCGGTGAATACGATGCCACTAATGTGGTGGACCGTCCCGTGGCTAGTGGTATCAGCACCCTTGGTATCGACCACATCTTCGTCCTGGGTGATACGGTCGACAAGATTGCGTGGCACAAGGCTGGTATCATGAAGACGGGCAGTCCGGCATTTACCATTGAGCAGGTCCCCTCTGCGGCTCAGGTGCTCAAGGATAGGGCGGTGGAAAAGGGGGTGGATCTCAAGATCCTTGATATCGATCCCAGGCTCAACGGCGTCAAGATCCGACCCGATGCGGTGTTCCAGAAGAAGAATGCTACGCTGGCTATCGCGCTTGCTGAGACCGCTCTGAAGAAGTTGGACCCTTCTTTCACGCCAGGTACCGATAGCCTATCGCCAGAGTTCGTCGAGGGTCTCGAACAGGTCGTCTGGCGTGGCCGATGCGAGGTCAAGGAGGAGGACCAGGCTGTTTGGCATCTTGATGGCGCACATACCGTTGACAGCCTGAAGGTGGCAGGAAGATGGTTCGTCGAGGAGTGTGTCAAGAAGGCCAAGGGCGGACCCAAAGTGCTCATTTTCAACCAGCAAGGCCGATCTGAAGCTGTTGATTTCCTCGATGGGCTTTGCAACACCGTCAAGAGTGCTGATCCGGAGGGAACTGGCTTCAGCCATGTCATTTTCTGCACCAACGTGACATATGCAAAGACTGGCTACAAGAAGGGTATGTTTCCATGTTTTTCTTTCTTTCCGTGATCTGCTGATGCTAACTTGCAAACAGACTTTGTCAACCATCAGTATAACCCCAAGGACATCGAAAACATGACACAACAACGAGTGTTCGCCGATAGGTGGTCTGCCCTAGACCCGTCTGCGGATGTCATGCTTATCCCCACTATCGAGGAGGCCATCAACAAGGCAAGGAGCTTGGTAGACTCCACAGAAGGCGATCAGAAAGTGCAGGCACTCATCACCGGCAGTCTTCACCTCGTGGGTGGCGCGCTCGGCATTTTGGAAAAAGCAGATGCTCTTTGAAGGTGGTTTGTGGTTCGGTAGTTTTCAACATTTATTATAGATATCACGCATGTTTCATATGGTATTGTACAGTTTCGGCATTTTGCTTCGCAGCATCTTTTCTTCTTTATAAGTACAGGGGATACGGGAAAATCACAGGAAGATAGAACAGAGCAGGGGGTAAAAAAGTAAGCCGGTACTTAATATTCAACATACTCAACTGCCTTGAGCACGCCGCCGAGAAGGTGGAAGCTTCCCGTTACCAGAACATTGCACGCCTTGCCGTCCTTGCGCGCCTGCTCAGCGATCTTTTGAACCTGTTCCATGGCCGGCTCTACTGCGTTGTAGACCGAGGTCTCGGTCCCCGCACTGGCTTCCTGAACAATCTTCTGTCCCTTCAACTGCACCGCGAGATCTCTCTCCGGCTCACCCTCCGCCGGCGCGTTTTCTTCATTCCTGGTGAGCACCGCGTAGCTGAACACCGGCTTCGATGTCCCGCGTTGCTTCTGCGCAGCCGTAAGAAGTGCCTTCAACAAGACCTCTGGGTCCCTATCCTGCTGATTAAACACCAAGACATTGACCTCATCACCCTTCACCTTGCCAGCAAACCACTGTCCAACACCCGCCAGACTATCCTCCGTATGCGCTCCATCGACAAACCACTCCGTCCCCTTGGAGTCCTTGAACGACTCACATCTCCCCTTCAGGCTGGCCTCCTTCAATCCCTTCTCAAACTCAGCCGGGATACCATCCAACTTCCAGTCCTCCTCCCCAAATGCCCCCTCAAACGTATATCCCATCCTAATCAAATGCTCCCTCGCCGCCGCCACCGCCAACGCCATATTAAACTTCTGAAACGGCCCTTCCAACCTCGCCCCCTCCATGCCCTTCCACTTCTCAACTTCCTCATCCTCCACCTCCACCAGTCTCTCCACGCCCTTCTCCCTCGCCCTATCCCTCAACACCTCCATCACCCCTTTCTGAGCTTCCCCATCCAACCTCCTCGTAAAAGCCCTAACCCCCTGCCTAAAAATCCCGCTCTTATTCCACGCAATCTTCTCCACCGTATCCCCCAACATAGCCACATGATCAATGCCCAACTGCGTGACAACACTAGCCGTCACACTTTCGGGGCTCAAAAAATTCGTCGAGTCGTATTCCCCTCCGATTCCGCACTCGATCACCGCGTTTTTGACTCCCTCCCTGACGAAAACATGAAAAGCGAGGATAGTCAAAAACCGAAAGTAAAAAGGCTTTGTCCCGGGACCATCATATTCCTCCTCCTCCGTAACCGGATCCCTAGCATCCCGGGCTGCTTCCGACAACCGGTCCCAGACTTCAAAGAAGTAAAGCGCGAATTTTTCGCGGGAGATGGGGACGTTGTCGAGTTGGATCCGTTCGCGGACGGAGAGGACGTGCGGGGATGTGTAGGTTCCCACGACCGGTTTGTGGACACCATCAGCAGCGGCGGGAGGAGGAGGGTATTGAGCGATAATAGACGAAACCAGCGCCGACACAGACCCTTTACCCTTGGTTCCCGCTACGTGCACGCATTTCAGTCCCGTGGCGGCGAGGGAGGAGGGGGTGTAGCCGGCGCGGGCGAGCCAAGACAGCATTTCGGGGATGGCGAGGGAGTTGAGGTCCTTCTTTGCGGCGGCAGGCTTGTTTTTGGAGGCATTGTCGTCGGTGCCGAAGAGGTTGACGATTGTGCGGTTGGATTGGAGTTGGGCGAGACGGGATAGGGCGTCGTCGTAGGTGCGTTGGGAGGAGGCCATTTTCGATGAGGTTATATGGTAAGTGCGAATTTGAGGTTTGAAGGTGAAGTGATGGGTTGTTGTTGGCCTTGCTTGGAATAAATATGCTTTTGTGGTGATGAGAGCGGAGGGTGAATGGGAAGATGAGGCAGAGCAGCGGTTGAGTTTGTTCGGCCGAAAGCGGAAGCTGGAGAGTTGTCGCTGGTGGGTAGTTCGAAGTGAGTATAAAAATCGGCGAGACATTTATGGTTCAATCATCTGAAGATTTTGCTAGGTAAAAGGCTCGGAGCCAGTGGAATATTTATGTTTGGATGAAGTTGAGGAAATTTCGTGAAGATCTCGGATGGTGTGCTTTGATTCCATCCCGGTCCCTCACTGCAAGAAGTCACCGTCCCAGCGCCGCAACTCGGAGCCCAAAATTCATCATGGTAACAAAATACGAAAAATATCCACAAAGCATGTACAAAGAAAGCCATTGGGATACTGAGCTTGAAGAATCTCACTTATTGGAATCTTGTTGTCTGTCCAATTGAATCTATTCCTCTGACATAAACTACACGAAAACAAGTACTCACACGAATACACCCAGAAAAAAGCGCCTCTATTTTGTCTCGGATTGCCACTGTAAAAACTTACAGAGTCTCACAACAAAGGGAATTCGTGCTAAGCCTAATACTCGTAAACGAACAATCCTATTTACTCCACCCTCAAGCTCTGCAGCCTAGCCTCTGTCTGAATAACATCCAACGCCTGCTGAACCTCCAACACCTTCCTGACCTCACCGAGCCAATCCCTGGAAAGGGTCTTGGCCCAGCCCTGGAGACCGTTCATCTCCCTCGCCGCATTGTCGAGATCACCCTCCTCGAGGTAGGTCTGGGTGCGGGTGAGGATGCTCTCGACATCGTCACCAGCCGCAAGGCCCTCCTTCTTGAACATCACCTTGCTGAGGACGTAGCTGGAAGCGAGGCTGGCAACACCGGCATCCTCAGGGAGGAGAGAAGCCTTGCGAACCTCGGTAGCAACACGGCGGAAGCGGTCGATGAGCTCAGCGGAGGTGGGAATACCACGCTGGTAAGCGGTGGGGTTGATGGAAGCGATAGCAGCATCGACGACGGGGTCCTCGGCAGCAATTTCCTTCAGGGCAACGAGCTCCTTGATGAAGGGACGGGGGTGGTGAGCGTCCTCGAGGCTGGCACGAACGGCATCGACAGCAACATGGAGCTGCTGAGTGCGGAGGTTGGTATCGACAACCTCGTTCCAGCCCGAGGTGAGCTTCTCGAGGTCGGCAACAGCCGAGATAAGCTCGTTGAGCTTGCCAAGACGGCCATCGCGCTCCTCCTCAACGTGCTTCTTGATGTCCTCGGTAAACTGGCGCTGAAGCTGGATGGCCTGCTCAAGGAGACGGTTGTTGAGCTTCTCCTCGGCAATCTGGTGCTCGCGGTCCTGGATCAGGTGGATCTTCTCATCGTAGCTCTTCCTGAGGCGGATCATCTCCTCCTCGAACTCGCGACGCCAAGCAGCCTCCTGAGCGGCCATCGCGGACTCAACCCGAGAGACAAGCTCGTTGGCGGCCTTGTCGAAACCATCAACGCGAGCCTTAACCTGCTTAGCAGCCTCGGCCTCAACCTTGGCCTTCATCTCGTTGATCCTGTCGGCAACCTTGGAGAGCTCGTTCTTGGCCTTGCCGATGGTGGGAGCGTACTTCTCGTTGGCGTTGTCGTGGTTGATAACGGTGATGATGTCGTTCAGCATCTTGACGAGGTCCTGAACAATGGGGTCGGTGGCACCGTTAACGTTCAGGGGGTCAATGGGCGAGGCAGGGGGCCAGCGAGAGGGCTCGTCAACCTCGGGAGCCTTGAAGGGCTTCTTCACGGGGGTGCCGGAAGCATCGGTGGCGGCGGGAGCAGCAGCGGTAGCAGGGCCGGGAACGGCGGCGGCGGCGGCGGGAACGGGCTCGACCGGAGTAACGGTGGTGGTGGACTCGGTCTTGGGAAGCTCAGCAGTATCCTTCTTGGCATCAGCAACAACGGCGGGCTCAGACTTGGTGACGGCATCCTTGGCGGCAACGGCAGCCTTCTTGATAGAGCTAGACTGACGACCGGCAGGCTCGCCACCGTCGGCAACGCGCCACGAGGCACCGCTCTGGGCAGGAACCTTGACCTGCTCACCGGAGTCGCGCGGGCGACCGGTCACCCTGCTGACCACATCGGGGAAACGCTTCTTGAAATCCAGCTCCTCCAAGTACAGAACAGCCTGCTCGCCATAGGGGATGTACTCGGTGAAAAAGTCGTGGAAGGCGTCGTTGATACGCGAGTAGTAGACACCACCACCAAAGGCGATGGCGCCAAGGATGGTAAGGGACAGGAGGAAGTTGCGCAGTCTGCGGAAGAAGCCCTTCTTCTTGCGGGGAGTAGGAAGAGTAGGAGGGACGACGGGCTCCTCGGCGACGGGGGGAATGACAGTGGCATCGGGGGCGGGGGGCGTCAAGGGGGTGGCCTCGGGAGGGATGGTGGCCGTGGGCTCGACCTGGGGTGACGCAGGAGGAGGAGTGGAGGGAGCAGTCAGGGTCTCGGAGGCCGGGAGGACGGCGGGCTGAGAGGGCTCAGGGACAACGGGCTTCTTGTCGTCGGCGAAGAAGCGCTATATGGGAGCGAGGCAGTTGGCGTTAGCTAGTATGGTCGGTGATAGAGGCAGGTAGGTAGGTACTGAGTCAGGGCTCGGGACGGGGATGGTGAAAAAGCTGAGCAGAGTATAGATGACCTCATACCTGACCGGACACGGCCGCACGGCGCACGACGGTTGCTTGCCATTGGCGGCCAGCAACAGCGGCAGAAGGCCTGCTGCCCAGCGCCCTCACGGATCGCAGTGATGTGCGCAACATGAGGGGGATGGTATGGGGCCTTGAGGCGCAACTGAGGATATGGGAAGGGCGGAGGGGTGGTGGTTGAGTGTAGCGGAGATGTCCCGGGCCTGGAATTGCGAATTGGAGGCTCAGACGGGACGGGACTGGACTCGGAGGGTCTGAGCAAAAAAGAGCTCCCGGTCGGCAAAGTTCCGGGATGAGGCGGGCAGGCAAGAGTTGGCAGGCTAGTAAGGTAGCTTCTGACTGCAGAGCTTCAACACAGTGTGTCACTTTCCTTGCTTCCACTTCTTGGCCTTGCTTGCGCTGCGATTTTGGGATTGGCGGCTGTTTTCAGGGCCATTTTCTAGCCGGCCCCAATGAATGATCTTATCTCAGTAATCAGACCATCTTTCTTTTTTGGGCAGGGGGCGACCTGCGGCCGCCAAGGGGGCCTGCGGCCCGTGCGCTGCGCGCACATCTGGCCCGTGCGCTGCGCGCCCGGGGTTCTCAATTGAATCTTTCCAATGTTTCCAGTTCATAGTCCGTACATCGTTTCTTTCAGTGTATTGGTATGTATTTACTGAGAACGCCCAAAAAAGAGGTCTGAGTTCTCGATGGTAGCCTAATCGCAATCGACAAACAATTACCTAAAATCTATATAAGAAAATAGCTTCATTTCCCAATCGCAACACAACCACTAGACAAATAAATAAATATAAATATACACAGAGGTAGAGAATTTCACGGCGATTATCATAGTATAATTCGTTTTCTATTAATATACTTGGAAGTGTAATTTCTAGTAGCGAGGCAAAAAAAACGATAATTGTCGGAAAATAGGTCGTAATCATAATACTTAATATTGGTACTTCTTTTCATCCCAACTTTCTGAAAATTTCCATATATAATTTGTAATATAATCTTATGCCCCGGGTGCATTTATATTTTTGTCGCGTCGCGTGAAAGTACTATTTTTCTCCTAAGAATATTAATATTAGTATTATTATTATGGATGAAGACGACGACCCTATTGATATCTAGCGAGTATTGCGCGAAATGCGCAAAATTATTGGAAGTAATAAGCCCCGTCTAAAATAAATTAAAGTAGTCGCTAAATTTATCCTTAAATAGAAAGATATAATATTAGTCGCAGCGATTAGCTACGGTAAAAGCATTATACTATACGTATTTTCAGCGCTCCTCTATAAAATTACTATCTAAATCGTTCTTTTAACGAAGCTAGGCGAAATATAGGTAGCAAATATTGCCATAAAGGTACACGGTTCAACGCTAATATAGATCGATATAGATATATCGAAGAAGGTCAGCGTATTTACCCCCTTTTTTTTATTTAAGTATATACTAACCAATAAGTAGAATAAGGAGATATAGAACGAATACGAATAAGGTAAATACTTATATATACTACTAAGTCCCGAATAAACGTTCAACCTAAAGTTTAAAGCCGTGCTTCGCTCCCCGGATTTTTACTAAAAAATCGGCCTTTTTACAATCGACGAACTATATATCGTAGTAGAATAGGGAAAAGACTTTCGGAAGGACTTTTAATATTTTTATACCTTACGACCTTTATTTCTACGTAGCATTCCTTGGTTTAGTTATATTACTACTTTGGCTAGGGAATATTAAGATTTTATTATTAAAAAAGCCGGCTTCAATGAGAATAACCTAGAAATTATTCGTACATCGGTAGACCGGCCAAAAATCGCCGTCGTCGTACAGCCTCTTCTTCGAAATTGCTTTGGCGATTTCCGTCGTTTGCTTTTTTTAATTGAAGGAGCTTCCCTAGAAAATAGACAGCGAATCCCGAAAACGATAATTTATATCGATAATAAGAATATATTGCCTACCGCCCGCTATACTATTATTAACTACTTATATAGGGAATACGGCTTTAGCAAAGAGCTGGCCCGAAAGGTTATTCGCCTTTACGACAATTTAGTCCGCCCTATCGATAAAAATATCATTTTTAAAGACTTCGCAAAAGATACGGACTGCAGGATCATCTGCGCAACCGTTGCTCTTGGTATGGGATTGGATATCCCTGATGTTGATAGAGTAGTCTAGTTCGGGCTCCCGCTTAAGATTCCAAGCCTTTCGGATTTCTGGTAGCGTTTTAGAAGAGCGATGTAGAAAAAACTAGGTTATGGCATGGCTTACCTCTTTGCCCCTTTTTATTTGTTTGATTATTTAGGCAGCGATGATAATTAGCCTAGACGGCCTCGAACTCGCCTATAAACTCATACGCTTCGGATACCCAATCGGTTAATGAATCTCGTAGCTAGCAATAATAATAAAGACGAAGGAGGTAGTAGTAATAACGATAATAATAAAAATAATGCGGCCGATTACGTGGGTGGGGCGGACCTATTTGAGGTTGAAAATTAGGAGTAACCCGACGACGGCATAGTATATTACTCCCTTTACGAAATGTATATAGTTAAGCTTATAAAGCTTAATATATAATACCGAGATAAGATAGATCGTACGGTATTTAATTGGCTTAATACTCCTTGCTTTCGTCGAGTAATATTTAATTATCTCTAAGAACCGTATTACGACCCTAATTTCGAATATAAACGGCCAGTCCTACTAAGAAGATGTTATAATAGTATTGCATACAATATTCGATTAGGAAGAATCCCTCTAGTGCCAAGTAGAGCGTAAACTAGAGATAAGTCTTTTAATAAGTTAATTAGCGGTATTCTTACCGATATAGTTGCTACTTATCTATTAAAATAGTATAAAAGGTATATATAAGTATTAGTCCCAGCTAAACTCCGGGCATTTAAAATATCTCTAAATATATTTATACTTCGAAAGCTTCAAAATGTTATGGCGAGGTTGATGGCCGATAGTAGAAGGAAGCTATCAAAGCTACTTTTTAACGATATTACTAGATTAAACGACAAATTCCCTAAACTCCAGGTTCAATGGACGAAGTATTATTAGCATATTGATGGATTGGTTGCTTTTTGCAAAGAATCTATTGATAAGATTTATAATAATTAGAATATTCAAAAAGAAGTGAAAAAGGCCGAAAGAGCAGTAAAGAAAGTAGTAAAAGAAGCAGAGAGAGCAGTAGCAGTAGTAGCAGCAGTAGCAGGTGAAGCAGTTGAAGTAGTTGATATTGTTGATGAAGAGTCTAGTTCAAATTCTTCTATTGGCAGTCCATCTATCTTTACTTCTTTTTTGCCTTCAAGAAGGAATATAACCGAAATTCACTGGGATGACTTGCGGGTACAACTAGCAGAGCGAGAAAGGGAAAATAAAGCTCGAGCTACTACTGTTATTATTGCTGTTACTGCTGCTACTAGAAATAATAAAGCTGGAGATAATAAGGTTGGAGATGGAGCTAATTTAGGTACCGCTAACGACGAAGATAAAGAAAAGTAAATAGCAATTTAATAATTAATAATACCGGTAAGAAATATTGAACCGCTATTATATATTGTACAGGTTACTCCTATCCTTCCGCCCGTATATTAGCTACTAAGAGCCGTTACTACCCCCAAACCGTCTAAAATACCAAAAAAGGCGGCACTAAAGGCAAAAGGAAAAGGAAAGGCGATACTAAAAATAATTACCCTAACGCAACCTACTACTCTTATTATTAATTCTACTACTCCTACGCTATACGCTACGTTTAATACTAGAATTCAATAATTAATAGCAAATTTTACTCCTAGAAGATAGGTAACTACAGCAACAATACTATCTTTCAATGAAATACTTAGTTAATATAACTTTGAAATTGCAGTATCACCGTTTCTATTACTAATTATAATTGTCGCTAGTCCTACTGTTATTACTTCGCTAACGCCAATTCGAGGAGGGCGGAAGAGAACTAGCAATACAAGAATACCCATTTCTAGCTTACTAGCATATAAAAAGAAATAGATAGAGATAAATTTGATATGGTTATAATTATTACGATAATATAATAAGAATCTAGATTCGTTAATATATATATCAAAAATATTATAACGTAATAGACCTATAAAAAGCAAAACCCTTACCCATATATTTTTATATTACCGTTATTATAGATCTTTGATATTAGTCGCGTTAATAATTGTACAAAATTCGATTTACTCTATATATAGATTTTATACCTATTCAATCCTTATTTGCATCTTCGAAACTATAATCCTATAAATTATCCTTATTAATATTAAATATACGCCCGCCTTCCTCGCTAAAGTCCAGTATACTATCTTAAGTCGGGAAAAGAGTTATACCGGGTAGATGTCTTTAATTAGTAATATCAAGAGGAATAGGGACAACTTCATTCCACTCCTCCAACTTCTCGAGGATGGCTGTTTAACCTAGAGCGAAAAGATCCGGGGCATTAAATGTATTGGAATCCATATCCTCAACTCTAGTCTTCCTCTTAGTTATTCTATTGCTATACAATTTCAATGCGTATAAAATAACGTCGGTAAAGGGATCTCCTACTATATAAGATCCTTTGGCCGTCCTTCCCCAAAGACGTTCTATACCTTTTCGGATAGTGGCGAGGAGGTTGGAATTAAGGGTAAGCCGTAAGAGGGTAGCTTCGATATCGTAAGTAGAATTCTTATTATTCTTGATATCGATTGTATATACGGCATTCCAATGCTCGAGCATAATATCGATAGCTTTATATCAATTACCAAACGTAATGCAACGAACTAAACTACCCTTTATAATAGCTTCCCGTAATTTCTAATTAATAATGCTTGGATGTAGGAGCTATACAAAATACAATATCTCTAGGCCATAATTCGTTAATCCTCCGCCCCAAAAAAGGATCGGGAGTTAAAGAATAATATTTCGAAGAAGGCCGTAATCGTTTACTCTAATAGCCTTATAGATAAGTAAAAGAAGCTCAACCACTTGTATTAACCGGCATTAATTACGAAACTCGATATTAATGGGAGTATTATCGTTAATATTTATATCGTTATAATTATTATATTTGCCAGTCTATCCTTTAATTATAAAGACGTCGTTCTAAATGCGTATTAATATTTCCTTTAAGTAGGTCGCTCCTACATCTTCTTCGTCGAACAAAATTTTTATAGCTTTTTCAATGCTATCGACGTTGAATTCTTCCGTTAATAACCGTTCTTATTAAATTAATTTATTAATAATAAATGTAAGAATACGAGTAGTATGACTATGTATTAAAACCGGTATGGTTAAGTAGTATTTAACCCGGGTTTTAGTAATTTTTCGCTAGCGTTGAAAAAAGAAAATATCGGAAGATATAGTAGTATTCGACTGACTAGGAATGCCATTACTAGTATCCTAGAAATTCCTAAAAATTATTTTGATAAAATTAGTTTTAATATAGAAAAATATAGGGATAGGAAAAATCTATTTACGCTGCTCCCATTGAATACTAAATTCAAGCTCTTTATATTAAATACGACGAATAAACAATATTATTTTCTAATCCCCGTATATAAGGATTAGCCGATTAATAAACTTTTAACGGTTAATAGTAAGGCGGTTGTCGAATAATTTTTTATAGATTTTGTAAACCCCTTCTAATATTCCTTTATCTTCGTAGATAGCGCCGATTTAAAAATACGGTAACTCTTTGAACTTTACCCTTTCGACGGTCGGTATATTAGGCAACTATTTAAGAGAGCGGTCTTCGTCTTTTCTAAAGAAAAGGTATTTAAGAACGTACTTTGTCAGCTACTTTGAGCCTTCAAAAATACTTTAACGTTTAGGAAGTAGGTATTCAATAATTATATCGATTGTAAATAGCTATATACGTCGTAGAGATAATTATTTTAAAGGACCGTACAATTCTGGATAAGCGATTAAATAAGCTATTATAAGATTAACTATTTTATCCTACTTCCCGCCGGCTATTTCGCGAATAGTATTCTTGAAATTGAAGTTATTATATATAATAATGCCGTTAGGGTCTAAAGCCGTACGCTTAAGGTCCTTTTTAGCTTTGTCTACTATATTGTTAAGTATACGGTTGAGTGTTATATAAGAAGAAACAATGCCAACGCTTGATAATATTTGAATAGCTCGTCGAAGTATACCGCTAGAGAGAAGGTAGAGACCAAGGGTGCGGCGAAAGAATGTGCTCGTATTGTCGGCAAATCCAGCCATTATAATAGTAATGATGAGAATGATTTTACCGCTGTATACTTTATCGATATTAAATTGTTCAATTTAATTGAAGGGAATCTTTCTATTCTATATCGTTTGTAATAGAAAAGATACGAGGGTTAGTACCCGTCTCTTAATAGAAGGCTATAATTGCTTAAGCGTATCCTCTAATTAAAATAAATTAGTTAATTTAGTAATCTTTTTGCAATTATCTCCTTTATTAACTTTGTAGGGCTCGAAGTAACCAAATGACGGTTCCTTATTACGAAGAGTATATATTTCTCTACGTACAAAAATTATATAGTAATTAGGTTTAAGAGGAATATCGCGTTGGACCGTAAGTTTATAGCCTCGTATGGTTTTTTAAACCTCGTCGTTTAGTATAGTATTAACGAATATTACTATTCGGCGATTATCCTTTAACTACTAGATAATAAATACTTTGAATTTATAGCTTCGTAGAGGACGGTCGGCCTATTTTGAATATACTACTTTAAGACGGTTCTATTCTACTATAGTGGCTATAATAATATTGTAATTATTATCAATAGCAAAAGCCGGGTCTTCGAACTCTAGCGTATCGGTTACCTAATTATTAGGGGTAGCCGACTATTTGCCCCCCCTAGTAAATCTTCTACGGGGACGGAGAGTAGCCGAACGAAGTCTACCCTTAATTCTACGAATTACTACTAGACGAGGGATAGCCGAACGAAGTCTACCTCTTTTAGGACCGCCGCGAGTAGGAGTAGGAGAATTAAGCTGAGGGGTCCCTTGAAGGTTGGGGAAAAGAAGAGATGTAGTCGGGGTATTTAGAGGTCCCTATTGTTATTATTATTATTTAGGCGAAAGAGGGGGGGGCGAGAGATCGCTAGAGGTAGTATTATTTCGGTTTCCTAGGGAATGATCGTCCATAATAGGCACCAGATTGAAGAGGAAATCTACGCAATAAGAATACAGTAAACGGATTAGTAATACAACAAAATTTAATAGAGTTATAGTAATATTAGTAATATTGATTGGGTTTCTGTTTGTGGATTACGATTGTGTGCACATCGAGAACTCAGACCTCTTGGGGCGCATGTCAAAAATATTACCCAAAAAAGTAATCATGGTATTTTATCGAAAAATTCAGTTTGTGGGGTGTAATCTGGTCCGTGCACGTACGCCCGAAAGAGGAGGTCTGAGCGCTGAGATAAGAATGATCCCGGTCTCTCAGTACGGGTGGCCCACCCGTTTTCTTCCCTACAAGGGCTATGATGCACACTGTACGCAAATAAACATCAAGCCTGTGGTACCAACATCTCGCAATGGATTTGCTGTACAGCAGTACCTCTAACTCCTTGTTGCCAGAGCAAATAACATGCCAGTAAATATCTTTCAAATTGCCCGACGCTCGAAATAAAAACAATAGCATAATTACCATTAACCCCGCGCGCAACACCCCTCCTCCAGCAGGCTGTTGCCTCTATCTGCATACTGTACAACAGAAGGATGAACAAGCATGCAGCTGGACCTACCAGTATCATGAATCATGTCCATAGGGGCAGCTGATGTGCTTCATCAGTCCTTCGACCGTGGAAGGGCACCCCGTCCAGGAAAAAGAGGAACAAAACACCCATCGACCAGAGCCGGTAATGAAACGGAACGATATCATGCAGCCGCACGACAGTCCAGTCTCACATGAGAAACCCCAGCCATCTCCCTTGGCCTTCTCTTTGTGCAAAGAGACCCAGGTTTGCCGTTGCGCCCGTCATTCACGGATCGACCCTTCAAACACCGGCACGCTCCCCTCCCCACTCCTGTAGATGCACCGGGTATTTCTTCCATACGTGGCTCCCAAACTCCGAAACTATCATCTTCACAAGCTCAGCAAGCGCAAGGCCCTCCAACCTGGGTGTTGGCTCCCTCGGGCGCTAGACTGACACCCGGTCGTTGGCCAGGGCGAGCATGCCTCGGTCCAACTTGGTCGAGGGGCAGCTTCTTCGCAATCTCGGTGAACAGATTTTGCACGTTCTCGGCAGTCTTGGCAGATGTCTCGAAGAAGAGAAGGCCGGCCTCCTTTGCATATGCCTGGGCATCAGCCGTCTGAATCGCACGCTTATCGGGTTGCTCCTGGACGAGATCCAACTTGTTACCGGCAAGGGCGATAATGATATTCTCGTTTGCTTGGCGCTGAAGTTCCTTGACCCACGACTTGGCCTTGTCCAGAGATGCCTAGAAGGGGGTTACGTCAGCTCATGTCGCCGGCAGAGACAAGGACCCGAGAGGCCACATACCGCCTGTGTGATGTCGTAAACGACTACTGCGCAGTTGGCATTCCTGTAGTACATGGGCGCTAGAGACTTGTAGCGCTCCTGGCCGGCGGTATCCCAGATCTCGAACTTGACCGTTGTGTTTTCGTCGAGGGCAATGGTCTGTGTTAGGAAAGCGGCGCCAATCGTGGATTCTCTGTACGAGTCAAACTGGTCCTGGATGGAGGTCAGTTTCCCGCTTCAATTTCATCAAGCGCCGAGTAGGAGCGGGCGTACCTTGACGAAGCGCAAGACTATCGAGCTCTTTCCAACCGCCGATTCACCTGCATGCAGGTCAGCATCAAAGCCTCCTCCATGATCCCATCATTGTTACGAACCCAACAACACCAGCTTAAACTGGGCAAAGCGGTTTCCCATGCCAGGGCGCGCGCCGGGAGGTCCACGAGTGGCCATTATGGACAGATGATGTGGTGTGGTGACGTTGATGTGTAGTCGGGAGATTAGACGGGGTTGCTGGAGAACCGAGTTGCGGCGCTACCGGGGGACAGATTAATGGAGT
The DNA here is from genome assembly GCA_009806015.1 of Neurospora sp. CHS-2018b. NCBI lineage: Eukaryota > Fungi > Ascomycota > Sordariomycetes > Sordariales > Sordariaceae > Neurospora > Neurospora sp. CHS-2018b. The sequence continues at coordinate 179,127 of RAOV01000021.1, forward strand.
GCGGGCGACACGAAGAGATAAAGGGCAGAGAGGTGTCAGGTGGTTGATTAGTCGTTTGCAGGTCGCCACTAAAAAGGCTGGACGGGAACGTGAGGCGCGAAGCAGCAAGTTTGGGTATCGGGTAGTCGTTGAAACAGAAATCGAGGAAAACAGTTGTTGGGGTTTGCGAATTCAAGTTCTTGTTGAAGGTGACGGAGGGGAGGGCGGGAGGAAGCAGCAAGCCGCCGAAAGGAAGGCCAGGGAACAGTTTGAGTGCCTGGTGGTGGACGGGATGACTGGGGCCCGCGGATGGATTCGTTTCAGTGTTTGGTGTTTGATGGACAGGGCGGCCGTCGTTCTGATGACGGGAAGGTCGCTGGAAGCAGGCTGACTTCGGCAACCTGCTACCGCTGGAGCAATCCACTGGCGAAAGCCCTCAGCAGGAGCATGGCTGCAGGGCGGTGCAAGAAATGGCACGTGCACTCGGGTCTATCTCTACACGTGATTGGGCTGGGAAAGAAAGGGTTGCGTCACCCCTTGACGATGACGGCCGGCAGGGACGGAGCTGAATGAAAGGCAGGCACTTGTGTGTTTGGTCTTGGTGATGTTTTGGGGCAGGCACTGGGCTTTCGCTGACTTCGAGTTCCATCGAGTTAATTGATCTCTGGATGCTGGGCAGTGGCCACAAAGTCGGTTGGATTCGTGGGCTTCCAAGTGTTCCACTTGCATCAGGTCGCCTCGGGGTCCATGTCATGGAAGTTCCACACGTCAGTACGCATCCGGGGAAGGCGCAGTGAGATTACCGCCCGCTAATAGACCCGCTAATACAAGGACCGGCAACAGGCAAAGTTCCAGAGCTCGAGGCCCTGTAGGTACAGATCCAGACACTGTATCGAAACAACATAATCTCGGCCCATTTCATGACGAGGCCATCCCCAAGTCTGTTGCTGTCCCTTTTCAATCCGACCATCCAGAACGTCCAAGTGCTTCCCGTCAAGCTTCCCGTCGAGTCGCATGCGATAGCTGCTTCTACGTTATCTGCAACAACGGCAACAACACACATTGCCTCAACATGACGCTCCCCTTCCGGGACATCAACGTCCAAGCCGCCTCGGACTCTTACATCTTCACCTCGCCCTCCAGTCCCAATGCGCCGGCCTTGACAATCGACCGCCCGACTGGCGATATCCGTCTCAGCGATGCCTCCCTGCTCGCCGGCAAGCGGGTTACCCGCGTATCCAGCGTCGCCGGTATCCTGGGTGTTGTCAGGTTGCGCCTAGGTGAGGACAACAACAAACCCCTGTGTACTCCTTGCCGTAAACTAACACTTCGCAGACAAGTACATCATCGTCATCACCAAAGCGCAACCAGTCGGCCGCCTCAGGGGCCATATGGTATACAAGGTTGTCGCGACCGAATTCCTTCCCCTCCGCGAACGACAGATCCACGACCCCGATGAGGACAAGTTCTTGAACCTGCTCAAGGGCTTCATCAAGTCCGGGCCCATGTACTTTTCCTACTCGCTTGATATTACAAACACCAACCAGAGACAAGCCCAACATGACCTCTCGACGCCTTTGTGGCAGCGCGCCGACGACCGCTTCTTCTGGAACCGATTCCTCCAGTCCGACCTCATCAACTTCCGAACCAAGGGAGGAAGGGGCTCTCCCGCTCCCCAGCCCGGTATCGACCCCTATATTCTTCCCGTCATCTTCGGCATGTTCGAGATTCACCCGACCACTTTCAAGGGTACCCCCATAACTATTGCCTTGATCACCCGCCGATCACGACACCGCGCTGGTACCCGTTACTTCTCCCGAGGTATCGATGAGGAGGGCCATGCTTCCAACTACAATGAAACGGAGCAGGTCGTGGTCTTGAACGACCGTGGTAGCGGCTTGGGTGGTTTCACTGGTAGCGGCGACATGCAGAGTGGGAAGCTCGGTGGAAGTGACGGCAAGGAGATGCAGGTCCTGTCCTATGTGCAAACACGCGGCAGTGTCCCTGTCTACTGGGCCGAAGTCAACAACCTCAAGTATACTCCTACGATCCAGCTCAAGAGCACCGAGGCCGCCTTCCCCGCTGCGAAGGCGCATTTTGACGAGCAAATTCGTCTCTATGGCGACAACTATCTGGTGAACCTGGTCAACCAGAAGGGCCGTGAGACTCGCGTCAAGCTAGCCTATGAGCAGATGGTCGAGCGCCTCGTATCATCGCCCAAAGAACGTGTTCAATCCGACGCATTAACCGACGAGAAGTTCCACACCATCGAAACCGGCACCAAGCCCCAGACCGACTTCGACCGCCTTCACTACATCTACTTCGACTTCCACGCCGAGACCAAGGGTCTTCAGATGCACCGTGCCCAGCTCCTCATCGACAGGATGCACGAGGCCCTGATTGCCCAGCAATACTTCCGCGCCGTCGACTCTCCCGCCAGCCAGGTCAACGGCGGCCGTCTCGAAGTCCGCAACCTCCAGACGAGCGTGGTGCGCACCAACTGTATGGACTGCCTCGACCGCACCAACGTTGTGCAGTCCATGCTCGCGCGCTGGACGCTCGACAGGATGTTCATCGACCTGGGCCTCATGGCGCGTGGCTCCCAGTTCAAGGAGGAGGACCCCGCCTTCGAGTTCATGTTCCGCAACATGTGGGCCGACAACGCCGACATTGTGTCCAACAGCTACGCCGGCACCGGCGCCATGAAGACGGACCTGACCCGGACAGGCAAGCGCACCAAGGCCGGCGCGCTCGCCGACGCCAACATTGCGGTAACGAGATACTGCAAGAACAACTTCTTCGACGGCCCGAGGCAGGACGCCTTTGACCTGTTCCTGGGCGTCTACCAGCCCGGCGCGGCGAACATCGGTTCCCAGCTGGTCTTTGTCGACCGCAGGCCGGTGCTGATCCAGGCGATCCCCTACGTGGCGGCCTTCAGTCTGTTCTTCGTCTTTGTGGGCATGTGGACGCCCAGGCTACCCGATAGTGCCGTGTGGCCGATGAGGTTGTTCATCATTTTCTGGACGGCTGTCGCGGCGTGGTCGCTGACATTTATCATTTCCAATGGCATGCTTTATGTGAGTTTCATTCCATTCCATTCGCCTTCATAATTTTTCGTTCGTCCAACAGAATAATTAACATGATATAAATAGGTCAACTGGCCAAAGCTGGTTCCCCGCCCCTGGGCCTCGGAAGGGTACCACGAGACCATCTCCAAGGTTGTGCGCAAGGACAAGATTCTTGGGCCGTTGGTGGCTAAGCACGAGCGCGGCCTTAGCACGGCGCGGTACATCAATGCCGAGGAGGGTAAGAAGAGGATTGAGTAAAGTATTGTAGACGTGTGGAAAAGTCTGGGTGGGTAGAACGATCACAATGGTGGCATATAGGATAGACACATATTTTACAGGTATAGGGTGGCTGGCGATCGGTAGGAAACGAAGACCATGAGCAGCTTCTTGCTCTGCTTTTTTCTTTTGTTGTATCATTTTATCTAGTGTTTAGTTTTCTTCCATATTTTCGAACCTTTAGAAGTTCTTCTTTGTTTAAACTTCTTAATTGGTAATACCATTGGATTACACAAGCACTATTATTGTTCCATACAGAGAATTGCGTGATAGGAAATAAGGTAATGAACAATTATTGATATTAACTATGCCTCATGGCAATCTGTCTATACTAACCCTGTACTTGAGATGTGTCCCAACGCCGCACGATGCAGGATGCCTAAGCCAAAAGACAAAAGAAAGAAATAACTAACGACTCGAACTTCGAACTCCGAATATCACGCAAGGAACTCCCACTGGTAAAGTGGTGTAGTCCCCCATGCTGAGCATCAGCCCTCCAAGAGTACCGTCATGCACTTCCAAATTATATCAAGCCCTCCACGCCCTCCACACCCTTCTTCACCACCCCTTCTTCCTCCCTCACGCCCTCTTATTACCCTCCTCCCCCCTCCTCGCCGTGGCGGCTCCCTGCGTAATATTCGGTCCCGTCCCAATCCCCGTCAACGTCCTCACAAACCAGTGAAACCACGTCTCCGTCTCCAGCACGTTCTTCAACTCCTCCGCCCGTCTCTCCACGTCCGCCACCTGCGCCTCAAACCTCTCCACCCCGTCCTCAACATCCTGCACTTTATCCACCAGCGCGCCGATCTCGTACTCCAGCTTCGCGACCAAAACCTCCACGTCCTTGACGGCCTCGTTGAGCCTATGTCGCTCCTCGCCCACAATCTCCTCCCCGGAATGTCGGATGCGCTGGTACGCGTCGCTGACGTGCAGGTAGAGTGATTGTAATTCGTGCTGCTGCCGAGTAAAAGTCTCGTCTAGGCTTTCGACGGACGAGAGCTTGGAGGAGACCCAGGGGCTGAGGTCGGATTGGAGGGCGGAGAGGTGCGCGTAGAGGGAGCGGGCGAGCTCGGCTTGGGTTTCGAAGAGGGTGCCGTCGGAGAGTTGCTGAGTGGCTGCTGTTGTGGCAGCGTCGGGTTGTAAAAGGTTGCTGATGTCGTAGACTTCGTCCCACCCTAGCACGGCGTCCTCGGCTGCGCTGAAGGAGAGGCGACGGGGGTATTTGGCTTCGTTGGAAGGTTGGTCGAGGTAGAGGCTGGGGGTGAAGACGTGGACGCTGTGTCGACGCTGGAGTAGGGATATGGGGAGGTTGGTTGTTCGCTCGAGTGTTTGGATGGGTCCCAGGAGGTCGTTGGGATCTGGGACTGAGTTGGTGATGGGAGCATCGAGGCTTTTGGCTATTTCTGCGACTCCGGGCTCTGATCTTGTGATGTCAGTTCCTCTACGATGTGGGCCTGAGGACTGTCTGATGACCGAAGGAGGTCCGGTTGTGGTGCTGGCAATCGATAGTACTGGTGTAGAGTCGTTGGGATCTCTTTCCTTGATTCCATTCAGATACTCCTCTGGCCTCAACCGCCATGTGAATGCCCGACCAACCGCCACTGGACTTGTCAAAGCAGTAGATGACTGCGCGAGGCTTGCTATGCTTGGGGCTAGACCCGTCGCTGCCGCTGCATTGGGGGTATCGTCTTTGGATGGGCGGTTGACATGGCTTCGTAAACCCGTACCGACGGCATCTCTGATACGGCCAAGTCCTGAGCGGGCATCGCTCACCTTTCCAGCCACACTCTTGAAGACTGTTTTTCGTAAAGCGTCTTTATCGGCGGGAATATCCATGGTACTAGCTGCAGAAGCTGGCGGTGCTGAGTATGAGCCCATTAACTCCTCTGTCGCTTTTTTGACTTCCTGCTCCTCGTCTATGGGCATCGACTGGGCCCTTCGACTTCCTGCTTGTGATAACACGTCATCTTTAACATCTTTCCCGCCAAACGGAGGTACCATATGTTCGTAATCGTTGAGCGTCCTCCTCGGTTTACCATGCCATAGCCACTTCGGTCGTTCGCCTGTTGTCAAGTTGATGAACTTGTCCAGATCCAGAGTTTCAATGTCGCCAATGTTCCCTTTGTCTTTCCCCCCCACCATACCTATTACCAGCTCACCTCTCTTGCCTCCTATTTCTGCAACTGTGGACTTGACAGCTTTTTGTACACCCCAACCCTCTCCCGCGGCGGCCTTGGCCGTTAACTGGTGAAGCTTAAGAAGGGTTTGCCGGTCGAGTCGTCGTGTCCTTTCGAGCTTCTGTGACTTCTGGAACGCTCCAATACCCCGTTTCGTGCAATCAACATCAAAGACATCTTTGGAAACTGGAGCATTGCAATAACTGAGTCGGTTCCTGGCACCTATCAGGGTTCCCAACAGAGCGGCAACAGTAGTTGGTCCCAAGATTCCATCCGTCGGTTCAATCTTGAAATATTCGGATCCGATATCTGTCCACCAATTGTTGATGGCTGCTTCAGTGACGTCACAAAGGAGCCCGTCGATGTACACCTGGTCAAGCAGCCCAAAGATAAATAATGCCACCTGGCATAGTTTTACCAGCTCGACCACTGCGTCCTGAAAGGAGATCTTCTCGGATATCTTGTACAGCTGAGTAAACTTGGCCTGGGTGGCGGGCGTGGGGTCCGATAAGGTGAGACCCGAGCGTCCCGAACACCCCAAACGCTTCAAGTTCTCGTTGACGATGAAGACCCGCAGGTTGTGGCGCAAGTCACCGTCAGGAACCGGTATAACAGTTAAGGCGGACGGGAAACTGCTGAGGTTAGTGACCATAAGCTCACCAAACTCTGTATCCTTAGGCCTAGCATGGTGCTGTTGTATCGTTTTGAAGTAGACTTCCAGTCTTTGTGACCAGCCATTCTCTTCCTTTGGTACTTCCAGGACGCCGACGACTATCGAGTGTTTGTTATCACCTGTATAGGTGACGATAGCCAAAGCGGGTGACCGCCGAGAACAGGCCCATTGCTCGACCAAGTATAGCTCATAGCCCTGGAGGACGCGGCCTGTTTCGACAACGGTGACAGCAGGGTCCTCTCCAAGATATCTGGGTCTTGTTAGAAGCCGGTCGATGGTTCAGGGGCATGCATGTCTTTGGGTACGTACTTAAGCGCAACGGGATCCGGGAGCACTACCCGACGGCGTTCCGGAGGCGGAGACGCAGAGGGCGAGGAATCTTTGACAACAGGGGCAGCAGTCGGGGCCATGGATGAAGACACATTGGTGTCAAGAAGAGCTGGCTGGGTGTGTGAGGTGGCATTTCGATGAGAGTTTGTCCTGGCCAAGGTAAGTTCTTCTTCTCGATGGACCCGAGCATCAAGGGCGGCTCCGGGGAAAGGCATCCGCAGTGACATGACCGCCGTGGCCGTGTAGGCGATCGCTGGGTCTGGTCTGGGTCTCAATCCGGGGCGTTTAGGTTTGGGATTCCCCCTAGTTTACAGCCTAGCTCCCGGCCTGGATCCAACTCTGGAACGGGGTGTCCAACTCTGCGTGTCAATACGGGCGGTGGGCCATGTGTACATGCGCCGATCGAGGGTGGACTACACGAGCTTCATCGTGGAGCCAGGATTTCCTTGCCGTCTTGTTGGGAACTCGACTTCGCTTGAATGGCTTAGTTCTTGGCTGTTGGGGGGGCGGTGAGGGCCCCGTTGTCTTTCACAATCTCGGCCGGATAGATGATGAATGTGAGCAAACAGTCATGCTCTCCTTCTTTTCAACGGCACAGCTGATGATGGCGGCCGCTCCCGGATGGTGTCCAGATACAACTTTGTTGGAGGTATGTTTTAACAAGCGGTTGGTGCATACAAGTAAGGGTGGCATGTGATGCGATCACGGCATTGGATCGGCCTGAGGTGAATCCAGGAGACATGGTTGCAAGTAAAGGGATCCATGCCATCCGGACGTAAAGGGCGAAGAAGGAAGCTTCCATCAAATGTTCCCTGAATTCCAGGGCTCTCCTCCCCTTCAAACTTTCCCTTGAAAGTCCCGAGCGTCACTGCCATAAAAGACACCCTGCCAGCTTCCGTCTTCTGGTTTCCAACCTTCCTTTGTTAGGAATTACTTGCTTGTATGCTGGAGTTCCTTAACATCCGACTTCAGATGTCGTCGTATCGAGGCATGCACGCACGAGCCATTTAATCCACTTTTTACCACTGTCCTTGTCCACTGCAGCGGGAGCTCCTCCCTTATAAGGTGGGGTAATGCTAACCAACGGTTAACGAAACGTCACTGGCTGTGGGGCACGGCACTTGCACTATGGTACACTGCATAACGACCAACTTTCAGTGAGTGAGGCGCGTGCCTACACATCGATTCCGTGATCATAGCACGGCCATCGACGACACTCTTCCAATTCTCACCTTTAACTTTGAATCAAACACCGGACTATACGTGCTACTTAATCTTTATTCCCCATCTTAACCATCCCCGACCCATGCCACCCAGTTCCGAACTTTGATCTCGCCACCCTCCGCGTAGATGATGCACACCTTCCCCTCACTGGGCCTAGAATAGCTCCGGTCCGACCAGCTTCCTTTTCCATATCATCACAGCAACACACGAGTCGAGATACCATGACGGCACAAGTAACAGCCATGGAGGCCCTTCAGAAGGAACTGGACCGGCTTAACCGGGCACCGGGTCTGTCCGCGACGGTAGACAAGGTCGACAAGATCATTGAAATGCTCACCTCGGTGAAGGACCAAATTGTTCAAAGTGGTATGCTCAGCACTAGTCACTCGCTGTCTATATATTGGGGGTAGTCACTGACAGAGACACAGGCATGGACACACACGTAGCCAGCATGTCCATCACAAGAACTCAGAACCCCATCAAATCAACGTTTGAAAAGATAAACGATGATCTCAAGGGCGTGACGGCAACTCAGAGGAAGCTGGGCAAGATGCTAGACAAGCACTTCCCCCTCAAGGACCTACCATCAGAACACGACGCCATGGCAGACCAGGAACCGTTGATAAATCGTGCCATTTCTATGCATTTGCTGCGCGAGGGACAGTTCTCGGTAGCCTCGACTTTCATAGAAGAAACGGGGGACGCAGCATCTCTTGACAATTTCAACCCGGTAATCGAGGGCCAAGACCAGGTGAGCGCGAGCGACAACTATGACGACGAGCCAATGGAGGAAGACCAGGATGACGACGACGAAGACGAAGACGAGCACATGAGCCCCCTCGAAGCCGTGACAGGTTCCGGTTTCAGACAGCTCCAGAGCCTCTCCTCCCTCCAGTCCCACGAACTCGAAGCGAAGTTCTCCCAAATGTACACCATACTCCAAGACATCAAATCCCGAAACCTGCTATCCGCAATAGAATGGGCGCGAAGCAACTCCGTCGAGCTCGAAGCACGCGGCAGCAACCTCGAGTTCGAACTCAGCAGGCTGCAATACGTCTGGCTATTCAAGGGCCCCCTCGTCAACGGTCTGCCGGATAACGAGCTCAACGGCACCGCAGGAGCACTCCTATACGCGCAACAGAACTTCTGGCGGTTCGGCAACCGCTACATCGGCGAGATCCAACAGCTCGCCAACGCGCAGATCTACGCTCGCAACCTTCCCGAGTCGCCCTACCGACACATCTTCTCCACGGAAACCGCCTTCGCGGACGTGGCCTCGTCCTTCACGCGCGAGTTCTGCAGCCTTTTGGGCCTGTCAGCCGAGTCCCCCTTATACATCGCCGTAACAGCAGGCGCGCTCGCGCTCCCGCTCCTGATAAAATACCAGCAAGCCACCCGAGCCAAGGGAACCGAGTGGACAACCACAAACGAGCTAGCCTTCGAGACCCCCCTCCCCGAACGCATGCTATACCACTCCATCTTCGTCTGTCCCGTTTCCAAGGAGCAGACCACCGAAACAAACCCGCCCATGATGATACCCTGCGGCCACGTGCTGGCCAAGGAGACGCTGCAGAGGCTGCTGAAGGGAACGCGCTTCAAGTGTCCGTATTGCCCGGCCGAGGGATTGGAGAAGGATGCCAGACGCATCATGATTTAGGGAAGCCATTATGTCGATTTGTCTGTTCTTCGGGAGCAGTGGAGGACTAGTGGCGCGATTGGGCGGCGTTACCAGGGACCTACACCTACGGTACGCCTCCCTCCCATAACGATGGTTATGGGTAGGAATGGAAGCTTATCGACTATTTTGGATAGGCCGGTCCGGTGGGAATGAGAATGGAAGGCTAAGGATGCAACGATGACTTTATCAAGCAGCGATTTTCTTTTATTGGGGGGTCATTTTATCTTTTATCTACCCATCTTGAACTTGGGGGGCTTTCTTGTTTCTCCACAGCTTGGAACAGCGGAGGGGGCATAACGGGGTTTTTCGCTATTGACAGATGGATGGGTCTACTTAGACATACACACACACACACACGCACACACGCACGCACGCATTACTATCGTCACAGATTTGTTACGTCTTTAAGGACGGCGGCGCTGGATTTCCAAGATACAAATAAGGCTGCCCTGGCATAGGATTAGTAGGAGACTCATAGTTACTGGATTTGAAGGTTTGGGATCAGCGAAGTAAAGAATTACACAAATGAGAACATGATCCAATGAATTGCAGCGGAAATACCTTCAGGTCGTGATTGGCATCCATTCGGCCCTTATCTACTCCCGTCAACGAAGTATTGTGTGTTGGCAGTGTTTGCGTGGAGGTTGTGATGGCCGCACATGCCAGCACCTGTCAGATCCTTGTGTTGCCTACCATCTGCGATCTTGGTCTTTCATCCCATCTGTCAATACATATAAGAACCCTTTCCCACCCACGTGTATTCTAGCTTCCTCTTCCTGTCTCATCTTAATTGTCTAATCGCTTTCGTCTGAACCTTTCGGCGCGTCAGGCCAGATAATTCTACGTGCTGTGACAGAGGTTACGTCTCAAAGCTGGGGGTAACATAGGAACAACGTCTCCTGAACCAGCATGCGGACGAAGGTGGAACGGTGATGCGATGGTATACAGTGAGCATGGGAGCAAACGTAGCGTACATGGTGAGATGGTTGAGATCTTAAGCATATAGAAGCGACGGCATCGTCTCTCGATGACATGGGAATCACCCTTGGCAAGGACCGAGTTAAACAAGATACTTTGTGACTTTTGTGCAATTTGTAACCCAGAAATCATTTGCAAAGGGCGTAAACCGCCCCTTTCCTCGTTGCCATTTACCCTCAATATAATGGAAGGTTGGCAACTGTAAAACGCCTCTGCTTCATTTCCCTAGAAGCATTTGCAAACAGATCAAGCACACCATTCTCGGCTCGTGTGAATAAGACATCATCGAAAAAAAAGTTAAATAGAAAGAAAAAAGGTGGGATGTGCGTTATCCATCCCAGGTATCCGCCAAAACAAAAATAGATCCTCTTGATATCAAAAAACTCTCCGGAAACGCGCGCACATGACCTTTGTTTCCCTCCCTCCCCAACTATGCGCATTCATATCATGCCATATAGTGATCCTTCACATCTTCCCCTCCTTTGATTTGGTCGTAAATGTCGTCAATTGGCGATGGTCATGTCAGATAATCCGGCTCTGACGGAAACTCTATCGCCGCGCGAGAAACGCATCTAGAAGATCTTCAAAGAGTCCACATCCAACCTTTATGCTTCCTTTGTCGCGTCTTGCTCATCTCGTTCTTTATATTCTATTTCCGCCTCAACCACTCAGTCGATCGTCATCCGGGTCGCCAGTTGGGGTTTCTGATCCGTCATCTGGAACGAGTTCATGTCATCCTTTTCCGGGTCCCTACCCTTGGGCTTGACCAAGTGCGTCTTGAGTCCGTTGCCGAAGTTGCTCGTGCAAATGAACGCGTTGGCGATGGTGATGAGAATCAGGAGGATGGTCATGACGGCGAACGCGGTAAGGGAGCGCTTAACGGGTGTGTAATGCCAGCCATGACTTTGCGAGTAGATGCGGACAAGCTTGAACAAGAAATAGGCAAGACCACCAAAGAAGAGCAGGATGACCGCGCACATGCCAACGCGGTTTTCGCGCTGCGTGAAGAAGGCGGCGCAAAGCAGAATGACAATGGTGACGGGAATCGCGGCAGCGGTAAGGCCGAGTTCGATGTTTGTCTTGCCGGTTACAACAACCAGGAACTGAATTGTAAAGCCCAGGAAGAAGAAGAAATCGAACTTCAGCAATGCGATAAAAATCTGGCAGTCGGATGTTAACAAGTGGGATTCCTTTTCGCGGCAGGGAAGATGTGGTACGAACCTGATAGTGAAGAAATCGCTTCTTCATACGATAATCGGCACCAATCTGCTTCAAGATATCCCACGCAAACTCCTGATAAAGTTGCCAGGCGCACACGCTCATAGCAATAGTGGCGACGCCGATGACAGGGGGGATGGTATAGAGGAAAGGCGCGCAGGCGTGCCATACCGCTTCATGGATTTCCAGAGGCCGAAAAATACCGGCCAATTGGAGCTTACTAATCGACCTGTCAATCTGGTCGATCTGAAGAATGGTATAGACGAAGAGAGCCAGGTTGGCGATGCATAGTCCGATGATCTGAATGGTGTTCTTCCAGCGCAAGGCATCCCACGTGAGAAACAGGACATAGAGGAAACCGAAGATGAACAGGGCCAAGAACGTCGGTATCGTCATGTACTGCGCATCTCTGCTTTCGTCATCGCCAGTCTTGTAGTTGTCAAGGCTGCTCTGGAATTTGCCGAAAATATATCTGGTGTCTGTTAGTGCCCAGCCACGACATGACCGAAAGGACAAAAGTCCACTCACGATTCGAACGTCACACCAATGATGGCCTGTAAAGCGACAATGGCGAAAAAGATCTTTGCCCATCTAGACTCGAGAAAGTCAAAGACGCCCTTCTTGGGGCGTGAAGGGGCGTTCGAAGCCATGAAGGTATCGCGGAATTGAGCTGCGTTGTCTGATCCGTCGAAGCTGAGGATTGGGTGCGAACCGGCCAAATAGGACCGGCGGATCTCTAGGCGGCTAGCCAGGACGGGCGGATCTGACGACTCCCCGTACAGGAGCCGGACGGCGTGGACCAAAAATCCGTGGAGGGTTGTAAAATATGAACGTGGAGTAGATGCTGTTGTGCGTTGTTCGCGGCAAGACGGATTCGAAAAGGGATAAAGTGTATCGTCGGGAACGGTTCAGTGGGGAAGGCCAAATCTAAGGGCCTCTTTGTCGTCGACGCGGGACAAATCTTGCGGAGGCTCGGCGACGATGCGACAGGCGGGCGCGCCTCGGCCGGTGTTGCTCAGGGCGAGACGATTTAGTAAGCGAATGAAAAGACGCAGATGTCGACAACGGAATGGGTTGCCGTCACTTTGTCAGGGGAATCGTGCTTCGCAGGTTGGAGGCCGTGGCCGTTCTGAAACACAAAGAGGAGTTGAGTTGTGTTCGAGGGTGACAGGGAGTTCGTTTCCAACACACGCCTGAGGTTTCTTCCAAAGGGCGGATTCTCCCGTAGGGGTGGTTTAAGGCCGAGCTATACCCAACCAGGCGACGTGCGAGGCCAACGTGGTAGGGGGCCTTGGGGGAGGCAAGGGGGGCATCAGCCGGGCCGGCGGGATTGTTGAGTCGAGACGTTGAGGTTGGCGCGTCGGGGGAAAATCAGACCTAATCTCCCGTCGACTGGAGCGCGAACTGATGTTTCCTGTCGTTGATGGAGGCAGCGGTCGAGTTGACAGTCTGTGGATGGGAACCTCAAGGGACCGCGTGACAAGGAAAGAAATGGAGAAACGAAGGACTATCGATCAAAGAGGAGAAACGAGTGACTAGGTGTAGGGTGGGTGGGATGGCGGATATTATTGTACTGCGTTTGGAATGGTTGGCATTCGAGGTGTGTGTAGGACTGCTGTTGGAGGAGGGTAGGGAAAGGCTAGAAATCCGGGGTCTCGTTCTTTCCGCAGTGCATGCAGCCCACAGGGTTTGTGGACACCCGCAAGGGTTGCATTCAGTGGATGCGTCGGGTGGGACCAGTGGCAGGCGGCCAGACAGGAACCGAAGCCAACTGAAGCAAATCCAGCCAGGAGAACCTCTCGTCGCAACTTGTACGAAGGAACAGCAAGAGCAGCACGGGGGAGATGGAGACACAGGGGCTTCTTTCCATTCTTTCTTTGTGCAAGACTGTTTGGCAGGGCGTATCTGATCAACCCTTCCTTACACTAGCGTCCGCGGCGCATCCACATGTTGGACAAGTCTGAATGCACATCAGCCTCTCGGTCCACCAGGAACACAATTCCCAAGAATGCCTCAGCTGCGCTCGGGGCAGTGCCTTGCCAAGCCCGGTCTGAGCCGGGGTTAATCTCGTTAAGGGCTCGCTGAAAAGCTTGCTGAACTCGCTAACACGGGATACCTGGAAGTCATGGTCAACATCCCGATCTCACGGCTGGCTCTTCCCGTCTTGCAAAAGGGAAACAATGTGCCGCTTCTATACATGCTAAATGCGGCGTGCCTTTGGTTTCACAATCCTCAAAGTGGGCGACCTCCAAGCTGTGAATCAAACTGTTTTGTATCTCTTTGAGAATTGTTGAGTGACAAGATACGAAGCAGTGCGCGAAGCGAGGATTCTGTCCAAGATGAAGTTTCCCCACCGGACATCATCTCAAAATGCTAACTAAGCTGCTAAGTTAGAATCGACAGCCACACTCATTCTTGAGCATGAGATATTCATATGGGAATCATATACAATGAAGTCAATGCATAGAGGTAAACATTGACCAAAAAGCTACCAAGCACTCTACCCAGCCGTGCCAGCCTCTCCCTGTCTAGAGGTAGCAGAGTAACATCGAAATTCGAGCCCCTAACAAAGGTCAACAAGGCTCCACCAAAATTCCTTCCCCTTTTTAACTCGGAGAAGAGTTGCTGAGCCACAGTGTCCCACACCTTTCATGCAGCCCGATGACGATGGAGTGCAGCAATTGACTTCTCCCGTGCCGGCCCTACGACTAACTGTCCGTCCTTGCGTTGGCGGCTCCATTACGATACTATTTTTGATGTTAATGTTGCTTTGGTCGATGATGGTCGTTGAATCGGGCAAGTGATGGATGATCTCTCAGGACGTTGGACGCACATCCAACTCAAGTCTGTGAATTGGGTGTATGCCTGATTCTTGACTTCAACTCCTCCCTACATACTACCTAAGTAAAGTACCAATTTAAAGTTGAGCGTCTATATTGTACCTGAGAGATATGGTGGCCCGTCTATAGCGGAGACTTTAAACTATGAGCCTCGGAGGCGTAGCAGCCATTCCGTCAAGGTGATTTAAAGTTCAGTTATCTCCGCGAGGCTGTGTAACTAGGCAAGGCATCTCTGGAACGGCCAAATGCTATGGAATTTCGAAGATATCTACATCTTAATTCTGCAAGTCGTCGATACGGTTGACGAGATCCAAGAGGCCTTGTTTGATATCTAACAATGGCAAACAGCTAATGCAGCGACATCCAAACAGCGGCTTGCACAGTGCTGATATGGGGCAATCTTACCGTCTGGACAAGCTGAGACTGCGAACGGCAGTCCTCGTCAACGTGCTTTCCTATTCTCATGCGAACGTACTCAGATGCTTGCTCATCAGTCGGCAACAAGAGATTGTATAAAGTAGGAATTTCCAACCCAATGTTGAGTTTCCTTGAGGTTTCGTAAGGTGATGGAAGTCATGGCTGTGGCAGCCCGACCAACGATTGGTAACCGCTGCATTGGTACCGCTGCAGCATCCACCTGAAGAGTTCCACTTACACGGTGCGGCCAAGCTCCGGTTCGCGTCGCCTGGCAACCGCAATTGTTACCTCGCTTGGACATTTCATCCTCGACAGACCAAACACGGCTTCGAGAACGACATCATGTCCGAAATGGATGCTGAAGTCGCCGACGACATCCTGGCCAGGGTCGCCCAGGATGGGTCTATGGATTAGTATGTTATCTTTACTGAATCTCAGGTACATACTGGTACTGACGGCTTTGTTCCCATCTCAGTTCATGCTGGCCCAAGTTGTTGCCCGTCGTAGTCTCGCGCATCGAGAAGGCAAGTAAAAGCCACATCTTTCATTGTCCTCCCTCGTCGACGGCAACCAGCTAACCTAGCCCGTTCCCCTACTCTAGATCGCCCACACTGAATTCCCGATCCCCGACATTCCTTCGCCGCAACCGCCTGCCAGACCTTCGTCCCCGCGCTTCCTCGCCCCGCTTCCCTCCTCGTCCGACCCGATCGATACGCCGCTCAGTTCGCAAGAGGCCAACAAGGAGAACGATGCCCCAACATCAGCGCCACGCCCAACTGCCGGCGACAATGTTGCTTCCTCGCCGCCCAAAGCGCCCTCGCCAGTCCCCAATGCGTCAACCGAGGCGTCCCAGGCACAACAGCCAGTCCTCCCTGTCCCCGTGGCCGAAATGCTGAACGGAGTTACATCTCACCTGACGACCAACTTCCCCGATTACCCGCCTCATACGATTCAGCGTCTCGCCGAGCTGGTCCTCAAGCCGCGCCCTCAGTACAGGAGCGTGGTAGGCTACCTGAATGCGCTCGACCGCGTTGTCCACGTCACCAGCGGAGCAAACCTATACCCATTACCGCCCGCGATCCCCGACCTAAGCGGCATGGGCGGCATGTCCAACGGAGGTCCGACTGCGGATAATGGTACCGCCAGCCTTTCTGCGGCGAACAACATCGGATCCGACGAGGCTCTGGGCGGCGCGCTGCTTACCCCCATCCCGTGGTTGACTCGAAGGGCAAATGGCGACGGCGGTGATGACGACTGCAGCATTAGTGACGCAGGCAGCTCGTCACCGTTATCAGCCAGCGGGGCGTCCGACCCCAACACCCAGCAGGAACAGCAGCAGCGAGCTCTCGCGCAGCAGCACAGCCACATCACCTTCGCCCAGAGCTCCGTCAGTCCGCAGGTTCGTAAGGAGAGCACCGAGATGATTGAGGGCCCCAACGGCATGGGAAGCATAGAGACCGTATCGATCTCGGTCAACGGGATCCCTTCTATAGGAGCTGGCGGCGGCCTGCTTGCTCTCTCGCAGCAACCGCAGCGAGGCGTCACACAAGGGGAATTGCTCAGGCAGGAACAGCGCGCGGGTGTCGTTCCCGTTAGCCAGGTTGCTGGAGGGAACCACAACAACACTGCCCAGGGCTACACGGCTGCTCAAACTACACCCCTCAGCGCTGCCGCCCCTAGCGAAGGTTCTTCAGCTACTACTACAGCTCCACCGGACGAAGACATTGTGATGGGCGAGAACTCAGACCACGAAGAGGAGCAGGAGGAGGAGGTCCCCCACGCTCGCGGTCCGCAGGAGATCGGGCCGGAGGATACCGGCCCCCAGAGCGCGAGGAGCAGCATTGCCACGTCACATACGGGCGAGGTGGACATGAGTGCGCTTGACGTCGAGGCTGCGGTGGGTAGGAGGTTACAGTCACCACCAGCAGCTAGCAGCAGCAGCAGTGCGCAAGCAGATGCGACGACAGCCGCCGACTCCAAGAGGGACATCGATGCGGAAAACTTGGTCCCTCAGAGCCCCAAGCGGGAGGCGGAGGACGACGAGTCTGAGCTCGGCAGTACGCAGAAGAGACAGCGAACAGAGGATAAGGCCGACACCATCACGACGGAGGCTAGCAGCTCGACGACAGAAGTCACAAAACCCGAGATTTCGGAAGTGGCAAAAGAGGAGGAGGTGCCGGTGCAGAAGGACGCGAGTGAAGATGAGGACATGGTGTTAGTGGACCGATCGGCTCCTGGTTCAGAGACAGCAGCAGCGGCAGCAGCAGCAGGAGAGGAGAAACAAACGGACGGAGGGGAGCCGTCAAATCAACAGCAAGC
Source organism: Neurospora sp. CHS-2018b (assembly GCA_009806015.1). Taxonomy (NCBI): domain Eukaryota; kingdom Fungi; phylum Ascomycota; class Sordariomycetes; order Sordariales; family Sordariaceae; genus Neurospora; species Neurospora sp. CHS-2018b. Next base: position 196,304 of record RAOV01000021.1, read on the forward strand.
GGAAGCCGGAGAAGAGCAACCAAAGTCTTCCTAGTATGAGAGAACGTTGACTCTGTTGGGTCCCCTCAACAAAGGGACATATCTTTTCGGAAGTCGTAGAAGACGAGGATAATGGATAGGAGTCAGGGAGATTTTCTATCCCTGACAAATAGGAGTCAAATGCTCTCAGGAACGGAAGAGGTTGGATGAAACAAGCGACATGTCTGTTTACTTGGATTTGATAGTTTAGGTACCTGTATCAGCGGCATGGGATTTTCAGATATGATGTGGACTACAGAACAGAGCACTCTGAGCTATTGAATGTGTTAACGGTATCCTTGTTATGATGAAACATCTGTTGAATCCGCCTGTGCCTACAGTAGCAAGTAAAGCTGATGCTGATCAATGGAATCGGCCAAACTGGTTGTGAAACAAACATACACAATGGAACCCAAAGAGTGGAATAAGCAGTCCAAGAGAGAGGCACGTCATCAGTCAACAAGAATTTACGTATCACATTCTAGCTTCGCCCACCTGTACAGCCTAGCCCCTGAAAATAACCTCCAAATCGCAACTCACATGCCTTCCCATAACCGCCCTTACTCCGAAATCCTCGTAATGCTCTCCCTCGAAATGACACTATTCTGGTTCTCATCCCTCTTCACCCTAAAGAAGTCATCACAGAAATCGCTACTCTGCATATGCTTCAAGAACTCCTCGTCGTGCGTGATCACGACCAGCTGCAGATTATTCTGCGAACGTCTCGCCTTGATGATAGCATGCAAACTCTCCGCCAGACTGCGGATATTGTCACTATCCAGGTTCGTCGTCGGCTCGTCGAGCGCGATTAACCCACAGTTAGCGCCAAACGACTCGGCCAGGGCAAGACGAATAATGATGCAGGCGAGCACCTTTTGGCCCGCGCTGCACCGCCCGCGCATGTCCATCTCCGTGTCTCCCTTGATCATGGACACGCGATAGTTGTAAACGCGGCGCGAGTGGGCGGCACCCGAAGCTGTTGATTCCATGTCGGCCCGGATCTGGATCGTGTCGATGTCGGTCCCCTGGTACGTGCTCTGCCACAGCTCGCCGATGGTCCGGTTGATCTCCTCCATCTTGAGCGAGTGGTACTGCATGATGGCGTGGTCGAGCGCCATGTTGCCGCGCGCGAGGTCCTCGATGGCCGCCTTGGTTGTTTCTACCTTGATGTGGCTCTCCTTGTACCGGGCGCGCGCGCCCTTGAGCTCGATCTCGTACTCCTCGTTGAGCCGGGCGAACTGCTCGTCCTTGGTCGCCATGGAGCCCATGAGCCGCTCGCGGTCGGCGTTGAGTTTGCCGCGGCGCGATTCGAGGTAGTGCGCTTCCTTGACGAGACGGTCGTAGTCCTCTTGTGCGTTGCGGGACTCGAGCTCTTCGATTTCTTGCTCGAGAGCATCGCGCTCGCGGAGGTTCTTGCGGTATGTGAGGTTGTCGGCGATGTTGCGCCGCTTGGCGTCGCTGTTGTCGATCTCCTTGTTCAGCTTGTTGATCTGGATGGTGAGGTCTTTCATGTCTCTTTCCAGGGTTGCGATGGTGCTCTCCAAGCTGGCAATGGCCCGTTGGTTGGAGGCGAGGTTGGCAGGGCCTCCTCGGTCGAGATAATCCTGGATTTCGCGGTTGATCATCTTGAGCTCGCTCACCGTAGTGGCGATCCCATCACGTTCCTCTGCGATCCTCTGCTCTCTGGCTCGGCCCTGCTTCCGAGATTCCTCGAGCGCTGCCCTTGCGCTGGCAATTTCTGGGTCGATGCCCTCGACCTCCCTGTCAATGTCTTGCATGTTCTTGCGAAGTTCGCTCTGCTCCTCCTTGTGATTCTTAATCGTGTCCTGGAGACGCTTCTTGTGCTCTAGTTTCTGGACGGCCTCAGTAATTTTGTGCTTCAACTCCAATTTCTCAACCTCGAGCCGAGCGGCCAGGTCCTTCAACCGTTGCCGTTCGGCGGTTAACTTGGTCAGCTTGGCTTGGGCAACTCTCAACTGCTCTGCACAGGCTGTCTGGTCATCGTTGATCTCGTCAGCACTGCGCACTTGAATGCTCGAATTCTGCTGTGATCTCTCGATGTGTCTCTCGGAATCCGCGATATCCTTGACGGCCTGTGCGATTTTCAGTACGCTCTTGCTCAGCACATCCGCCGCATTCCGCTTCTCTTCGGCAACTTTGAAGGTGCCATCCTGGTCCTCAAGCAGTCGAACCAGCTTTTCCTTCTGAGACGTTAGGGAAGTGATTTCTTCGGCCATGGACGGCAGCTCCTTACACAACCGTCCATATGTCTCGTACTTCGCCCGCACACTTCTCAGCGTCCCAAGGTGACGTTCGTACCTGGCTTGATCCTCAAGCAGCTCGTCTCTGTCTTTGTCATCAATCTTGTCTTGGATTCTTTTCATCAATAGCTTCATGGTTTTCTCGTCGCCAAGAGATTGCTCACAGAGATAGCATTTATGCTTTTCCTCTGCTTTAGCCTTCGCTTTCGAGAAGTACCTCTTCAAATACTTATTGAGTTCCAGTTCCGTGCCGATGTCCTTCAACTCTTTCTCGATCTCCTCGACTGCCTCTGGGTAATCCTCTACCGACTCCTTCGTCGGCTTCTTTTCACGCGGCACTTTCTTCAGAGCTTCGAGAACCTCTCTGTGGAAGGTATCCCTTTCTTTTACGGACTTGGTCTGCTTCTCACGAGCAGTGGTAAGCTTGTACTCAACTTGCTTCAGTTCTTGCTGCGTTGAGTCCTTCGCCTTTCTAAGCTCAGAGAGTCGGTCACTCAGCCGTCGGAGGGCTTTCTGAAAGTCTGACTCGATGGTTTCCGGTGTCCAGTCCCTTCCGACAACATATGTCAACTGCTGATTGAACGTGTTCTTCAGAATGTCTAGTTCTCGCTTCCGTTCCATGAGCTGCTTCTTACGAAGTTCAAGTTGTGCACGTTCGGATGCTAGATTGGTGCATTCGACCAGTTCGCGGCTTAGCTTGGCACCTTGAGCTTCTAGAGTCAAGACCTCGTTGTTCAGCTCCGTGATCTGTGAATCAAGTTCTGCCACTTTGTTGTCAGCCTTGGCTGCCTTGATTTTGGACTCTAATCCCTCCATTTCGGTCCGTAATACTGCCTCAGCGCCTTCGTCAACATCGAGGTTGTTCAGTTCCCCTTGAAGTTTGGTAATATCTCTTTGAAGTGTCGCGACTCGCTGGGATGAGGTCTTCCGGTCTCGAATGCGGGACGCCTTCCGGCTCTCTAGTTCCGTGATAATGGCGGATTTTGCGTCCAGTTCGGCAGCGTTGTCGCGTTGAAGACGTTCCAGATCCCGTTTCGTGTCATGGAGCATTTTCTGGATGCGTTCGTAGAATGCATTAATCTCCTGGTCATCCAAGTCACCGTCGTAACCGCGGATCTCGTGCTTTTCGGCTGCTTCTTGGATCATCTGACGTTGCGAAACGAGTTGGCGGTCATATTTGTCCTTGTCAGACTGATGCTTTCCCTGCTCCTCAGCCTTAGCAGTATGCTTGGCTCGGGCGGTCTTGAGCTCGGTCTGCAGGGTGCCGAATTGGGCCACCTTCTGATCTCGATCGCTGTTCATTCGCTCAACAGTTTGTTCGTACTGGTTGAGAGCGTCTCGAAGATATTCGTCAGACTCTGTGCTCTCCTCGATACGTTCCCGCAACTCTGCGATGGCATCTATCTTGTACTCGAGTTTTTCCTGTTTGGTCTGCAGCTCGTTGACGATCCTGAGGAAACTGTTGGCCTGCTCCCATTTTTGCTTGATTCGAACATCCTCGTCCTCGATTTGATCTAGCAGCTCGGTGCACTTGTCGCGGGCCTCTTGAATCTCGCGAGTGAGCTTATTCAGCTCCCTGTCGACCTTGTCCGCCCTCTCCTTGTTCTCCTTGTCTTGGGCTTCTTGCAGCTTGAGTATTCGAAGATCTTCGCCCTTGGTCTTTCGAAGAATCTTGAGGTTGTCGATGACTTTGGCGTACTTTCGGGCCTCGAAGATTTCGTCAAACCTCTTTTTCAGTTCAGCCGGCGCGCTCATGGGCCAGAGGGACTCATCCTGATGGCAAAAGATAACCGCGTCTAGGACAGCTGGCGAGACGCCCAGCTTCTCAGGAACCAGCTTGTCGAGGTCCACTACTCTGGTAGATATTACTTGACGATCGCCATTGGCTCGCAATAGGAGACTTCCTTCGAGGGCCTTTTGGTTTCTTGTAGCCTTCTTGACGACCAGCTGCACGTTTCGAGTCACGACGAAGGATTCACCAACAGTAGACCGGAAGGAAAGCTTGATCTGAGCTTGTACCTCTTTCTCGCCGACGAGCTGCAACATGCAACAGTTTAGCCGACGTCTTCCTAGAACCAGGGTCAGTCGACAGTGGCACTCACGTTAGGGTCGTGGATGAAAGCCCCGCCCTTGCTGTTGGGCGGAAGCTCGCCAGTAGTGGCGTATTTGAGACATTCGATGATGGTGGTCTTGCCCGAGCCATTGTAACCGACGATGAGGGTTAGTGGAGTGTTGAAGGCAATGGCCTCTGGGTGGCGTGGCCCAAAGGAGCGCACGCCCAAGATGGACATTTTCTCGATCCTGGACATGTTGGGCAACCTTTCAAGAATTGGGTCTAGACTGGGCCACTGAGAGTGTGCTCATGCGGCGTGCTTCGCCTTTCTGATGGACGTCTTTGCTGGTGAGGTTCGCGAGGTCCTTTGACGATAGAAGTAGGAATGGAGTCGCACACTCGCCGATGAGGGACGCGTTGCAGTCGCGGGTTTGCGGCGTCTGATGGCATGGGACCAGGCAGCAGTAGCGCTGAACTGCACGTACTCACGGGATCTGCTATTGACAGAGTGTTGCCGCGCGGCGTACCTGGCTGGCGCTGCCTCGCAGCTGCCAACCGAACCGATGTCGAACTGATGTTGCTGCGAAAACATGCTCTGCCAAGCTGCCAACCTGCCCTGGCTGCCAAGCGATCGGTTGCCGAAAGCAGATGAAGCCAAGACTGCCAAGCCTTAACAATGCGCGTGCAAGTGGAATGATGGCTCAAGCTTTATGTGGAGAATCCGCTCTGCAAGGAGACATGGCTCCACGCTGCACGTTTTTTTATCCAGTGAGAGGGTCAAAAAGGCGCCAAGCGAAGGGTCCGGATCAAATAGTCCGACCGACTGTGGACGCAAAACGGCAAAAGTGAACAAAAAGTCCACTTACACGGCATTTTGGCAGCGATTAAGGTGTCGACCCCAACAGAGTCCCCAACCACTGCAGAGTGCAGACGGTGGCATCTCCGGACAACCACGAGATACCGTATCGACTCATTCGATTTGGTTTTACTCAAAGGTGCATCGGTCCTAAGAAACCCTGGCGACCCGCATCAGCTCACGACAAGATTGGTTGAAGCTACTTAGCCCCGGCGTTATACCTATTTGAGCAAAACCAAATCGATTGAGACGTAGCGGTATTCCCGAGCGTGCTCGCGCGTCTGTCGATTCCAGTGCGGTTGTTTGGGCTCGTTCCCACCCACGATAAGCAATGGTCCAATGTTTACCAATCACGGTGACCGGCGACAAGCCCGAAGTGGCAGGGAAGCCCCAGCCCAGAGAAGGGGGTCTTGAGGCCGAGGGGCCGGCCATCTGTTTTTGAGCAGATTTGAAGAGACGCGACGAGCAGAGGCCATCGAATACTATGGTACTATGCGCTCTGAGATTGTGAGGTAGGCGCGCAAAAAAAGAGAGACTGGAACATGGAACAAATCAGGGAGGTAATTTATAGTAGAGGTCCCGGTAAGTAAGGTAAGTTAAGTACCTGTACCCAGACGACCCAGAGTGCCAGACTTGAACAGAGGCTGCGTGCGTACTGGTTCTTGGATCTCGCTGACGGAAGCCGAGGTAGGTATCACAAAGAACGCCGCAACCCCTTCTTCCATTACTCGTGTCCTTGCGAGGACTTGTAAATCAAGCTGTGCTCCCCATCTGATCCATATGTCAATATGTTGATCAACCGCTGGAAAAGGTACCTCACAACGTGGACCCTCCGCCTGCCTCCGACTCGGGATACCAATACGTAGGTTTTTACGTTTTTTACAGGGAGCAGACGGCCATCTGAAGTGGCTGAGGGACAAGTGACGAGTGGCGACGAACGGTACCGTTCCCGGTTCCTTGGCTTTCTGATTTCGAAAAAGTCCCTGATATTTTCTTGGTCGCGGTACCTTGAGCCGACTTGGGGTCTTGTATCTTCCGCATCTCCCGTCCCCCCCCAAGGCCCTACCAAGCATCCCGACATCCGGACCAGCAATCATTCATCCTTCCCATCCAGCAGCAGCTGCTGAGGACCAACAAAGGCTGTTGTTGTGTGTGTGTGGGTATGTACTTTGCTCGGTTCGAGTTGCACATCTCCCTCCCTCCCACCTCTGGTCCGAGTTCATCCATCTCAACTACCGATTCTACTCAGTCGTAACGGAAATGCTTTGTGGATTATGCTAGGATTATGAGCCAATCCAGTTGGCAAGATTCTGCATATGTAGTAGCTAAGAGCGGGCTAAAACACCCGCATAAGGCCTGACCTTCCCTGACCCTGAAAGAGGATTTCCGTTACGAGTGAGTAGAAGCGGTACGGCGTCTACAACGTAGAGGTAACTACCTTAGTGGAAATAGGCCGCATGGTGCCATAACACCTAACCTGCTCGGCCTATCAAGACTGTTAGCAGGCGAACTAAAAGAAGACAGACGTGACAAAATCTTGGTTATCTGTTGCCCTGGCCGTCCAATGCCACCGCTTCTTTCTTCAATATCTACCTCCTAGCTCCTCACTGCGCACGCATTGAGACAACCTCAAGCCACGGCCTACTACGACACGGCACGGCAGAGCAGATTGGCGGTAATAACTTCCATGGTAACAACCAAGTTTCCTGCTGTAACCACAACGACCCCTCGAGCCAGAGCCACTGCACGACCTTCCACCACCACCGCCAGCACGGCACCAGCAAAGCAATACTTTGAGTCTGAAAGTGGGGACTTTTGGGGAGCTCAGTTCAAGATTCCCATCTGCCATCCCAGAAATCCCATCCTCGTTAAGGGCGCCATTCCCCCAGGTCCCAGGTCATCACACACCCACCCCCCGCTACCATCCTTACCGGGCTTGTTCATTTCTCTGATCGACAACACCCTTTGCCTTCTTTTGTCGCCGCTGCCCCGCGGTTTCTGGACGTACACAGACGACGACTTGATCTCGCAGCACTTCACCTTTACTTTATCTGCTGCATTTCGGCCTGAATCCAGTCCTGAATCCAGTCTCGAGTCCAGTCCACCAAAAGCACCGACCACACAAGTCCACAGCACAACGCCGCCGCCATCAAAAGCAACGTGACTGGAATATCGCCCCGTACTCCATCTTTCGAAAACGGCGGCAGTCAGATGCAGAAAACAAATACAGCAATATCGCATGGAGGACTAACCTAACGAACGTCAACGAATTGCGCGCTTGTGTTGCTGTTAGTAGCCCATTTAAAGCGGGCTCCTTCTTCAGCTCCTCCACCGCCGAAAAGTCAGGAACCACCAAGCAGCAGCAGCACGAGCAGCAGCGGCAACATTGAACAGCAGCCTGCCTATACTTCCCAACCCCCCCTTTCGCAAAAAAGAAGAAAACGAAGGTTTTCTTCGATGCGCCGCCGCCGTCTACACCTGCAATTGTCAGATTGCCGCCATCTCGCCGCCTCACCACTACTACCTACACTACTACAACCACCAGAACAATGTCTCACGGACAGCCTCCACCCGGATCCAGCATGTATGGCTATGGAGCCATGGGGATGGGATCCGGTATGGGAGCCGGCATGGGAACTGGCATGGGAACTGGCATGGGAACCGGCATGTCAGCCTCGCAGGTGCGCAGCAGCAGCAGCAAGCAGCATTTTCTTTTCCGTCTGATTTTTTTAATGCTTTTATGCTGGACGAAAATGACAAGCAAGCTAACGATTGGCCGATTGATCGGCCTTCAAGCTGCAGATGAATTCCGACCCACAGGACATGATGTCGCTTCTGGACACTTCGGTGTTTTCTGGGTTTGACGGAATGTCGATGAGTCTCGATGTCGGCGATTCCATGTCAACCCCCTTCACCCCGGTCTCGGTCCAGCCACCCCTCCCTGCGTTACCTGCAGGGCCAAGTCACGTTGGGATGCGCGGCGGTCACGGGGCCCCCGACCAGCTATTTCCCCCCGACGACGTTATTGCGACCAGCATGCCCAGCGCCGGACCGATGATCACCACGCCTACCACCACCACCTCCGGACCTTCGGCCGGCCCTTCGTCGGGCGGCGGAAGCACACTGACCGAATTCACTAAGCGCCGCAATTGGCCCGCCAAGGTTGTCGAAGAGCTCCAGGATTGGGAACACATTCTGGATGCCAACGGGCGGATAAAGCATGTCTCGCCCAGCGTAGAGCCCCTTACCGGCTATAAGCCGCCCGAAATCATGGACTTGTTCCTCAGGGACCTGATCCACCCGGATGACGTCGGGGTCTTCACCGCGGAGATGAATGAAGCCATTGCGACGGGATCCCAATTGCGACTATTCTACCGGTTCCGGAAAAAGGATGGAAACTGGACCATTTTTGAGACTGTCGGTCATGCGCACATCGCCGCTGCCAAGTTTGCACCCAATCCGCAGAACCAGTCGCCCTTCTGCCAGGCCGTTTTCATGATGGCTCGGCCCTACCCGACCAAGAACGCGGGTCTGTTGGATTCCTTTCTGGAGCACAAGATCGAGAACGAGAGACTAAAGCGCAGGATTGCCGAGCTGCGCAGAGAGGAACAGGAGGAGCAGGAAGAGTCGCAGAGGACATGGCGGATGAGCCAGGAGGGACGATCTGATGTTACGCCGTCCGACGATACCACGACCCAGATGGGAATGACGCCTTTCTACATTCCCATGAATGCCCAACCTGACGTTATGATGCCGCCACCCAGCCAGCCGGCGTCGTCGCTTAACATTGCGCTGACGCGGGAGAACCTGGAAGGCATTGCCGGAAGCCGGCCCGATTCTATACGCGAAAAGATGTTACGATATGAGGGCAATCACGCAGACACGATTGAAATGCTTACAGGGCTGAAGTACCAGGAGGGTGAGAGAAGTCATGGTATCACAACGGGCAACGCCAGCCCGACGCTCATCAAGGGCGATGCGGGAATTGCGATTCCACTAGACCGAGATCCCCGGACGGGAGAGAAGAAGAAGAAGATCAAGGTTGCAGAGGAATACGTGTGCACTGACTGCGGTAATTATCCCCTATCCCCTCCCCTACCCCCCGTCCCTCTCTCCCAAAATAGGTTCTTCAAGACTTCAGTTGCTGACAAGGATGCTGAAACAGGTACGCTCGATTCCCCCGAATGGCGAAAAGGCCCCAGTGGACCCAAAACACTCTGTAATGCATGCGGTCTTCGCTGGGCAAAGAAAGAGAAGAAGAAGAACACCAACAATAACAACAACGGCGGAGGTATGGGCGGTCACAACGACAACCATACACCCATGGGTGATAATATGGGATAAACGATGAAAATGCGCAATGAACCAACGAATTCCAGCGGCTATATATATACGCAACCAAATTCGACCGCTCTCAACATGATGTCGACGTTTATCAAGATCCCGCAACAAACGGTCGGCGCATTGGCCTTCAGATTGAGAAAAAGAACAATGACCAGTTTATAGAAGAACGAAGAAGAGAAACTCCGAAGCGGGGGTAGACACTTATCGAACATTCCTTGCTGTGGGTTGATGGAGGGGGACTAGACAAGGAAAAGGGCGCCGGTGCATGAGGAAGGGACGGACCAAAGAAACAGAACGGCACCGATTCCGTGCTGCCTGGTTCGCAGAGCAGGTCTTGACATGCGCAGCTTAGCTTTGTGGGCCGTCCCGGGAACGTGCCTAGGAGAGCCGGTGGTGCATGGTACGATGAGATGGGGGGAAAAAAACCGGCATCGTTACGAGACACTTTTTTTTTTTTTTTTGATGGACATATGACTAGGAACCGGTTTGGCTTGGGTATGGAGAGGAATTGTTCACGCCGCCCTCGCCGGCGAGTGAGTTTTACCAAGCGATGAACGGAAGGGCGCACACGAGAGAAAGGGGTTACTATACCACCATGTTAACGCGTGCATTTGAATGATGATGAGCTACCGCTGCCACCTGCTGGTACTAGGCTTTTTGGTTATCACAATGGCTGCTAATGGCAATGCCAACGGTACGATGTTGCAGTGATGGTGAATGATTGCGCCGGTCTGTCGAGCGCTGTTGTTCAGCAACTCGGCCTACTGGGTTCTCTTGGGCCCTTGGCGGCTATGCTGCATTTGCACGTCTGACTTGGAGGAAGAAATTCCTCGATGGCCAGATGATGGGACTTTGTCAACAGGGATAACGGAGATCACGAGAAAGATCATGATCCTAGGAGGAACTTCAAGTTCCCAGCATTAAGCTGACTTGACGGAGGAGCAGGTTTAGAATACTGAAGCACACGACGGTAAGCTCGAGAGTGTGCAGAGACGGGCAAGGAATCCAAGAGGATACGTCCGAGATCCACAGAACGCCTTTACCCAGACTTCATCGATTCGCCCTGCGACTGGCACTCGTTCCCGTGGGAAGGGATGCAAACCGCCAAATGGAGTTTGATCCAACGGGTTGATGCCCGTTGGTGTTCCACGAGAGATACCGTTCCAGCGTCACCCGTATCACGGTGGCTTGACTTGTGTGTTAGAGTCATCAAAAGGGTCAAAAGGGGTAGGATGGGACGGACGACCTAGCCAAACGGAAAGGAAGGCGGCCGGGACGCAAAAAGATGCAAGATGTATGAAGAAGGGTTTCAAGCAGAACGGAGACCCTGCTTGAAGTCTCAAGATACCCATGCCCAACGAAGGACGTTTTCTTGATGAACGGATTTTGAGGGAGGTTGGGTACCTGCTTGCCGCTTTCAATGGCGACGAGATATCAGAAGACGCCTGAGGCCCTGAAAGAAGGGATCCTTGGGATGCCTGGTCGATACCTAGGTAGTCAAGAGGGGGTTTCAGGTTCAGCTTTCCTCCCCAGCCGAACCATCAGCGTTTCGTACCGCCCAGCTTCCCCTTCTTGGACGGAGAGAACCTGAACGGCTCTCCTCCTATCGATAAGCGCGATAAGGAGGATAAGCGATTGCACCGCCCACCCACGCTTCCACTTGCTACCCCGCAGAAACGTCATGCTTGAGTCGTGTTAGAGCTCATCCCGTCAGGTCAGGTACCTTTGAAATACTACAGCCCCAGACAGAGCCCGAGGGATAAAAGCCCAGGGGAAAGGAAGGAGGTAACCGGACAAGAAACGAACCATCTAGCCTTTCGGGCCGGTGTTGTGTGAACAGGATTTATATAGATGGTTCGAGTTGATCCGAGGATTATTAGCGGCGGCGGGGCGGGTGAGCGGGCAAGGACGCTCTACCGGTACCACATCTAGACCATCCATCCATCATACTAGGGTGCCAATCAGCTGTGCTCCATTGCCGATGGGCCTGACGGGGAGAAGGGGCGAGGAGGAGGAGGGGAAGTGGAAGTGGAAGATCAGGCGGGCGACGAGAGGGATGACGGGAAGTGTTACATACAACCAGCAGCCGCTCAACAGTCCAGTTGGGTTGACATGGACGGAAATTGATCTCATCTTGCGTTGATACCTTACCTTGCCGCTTGCTTCGACTTTCGTGCCCTCCATGCAAGCTGTTACCTGAGCGAGCTACACTAGCCTTCTTACAGCCAGGAGCAGGTCCCTGGCTTTCTTCAGCTCTTCTCCACCTTTTCCCAACCTACCTACTGTACATCTTGTCTTGCATTTCCTGTCAGGCACACACACCATACACCATACACTTCTGCATCAACGGACCAAAAAAAGGAGATATCTTGAACAACCCGAAGTACAGACACAATGGACAGATTGATTGGCAAGGTCGTCGACAAGGTCGTTGGTGATGATGATGACGACAAGAAGCAGCAGAGCCAGGGTAAGTTCTCCTCCTCCTTGGAACCCGACCTGCGCGCGGCGACATGATGCTAACTTGTGCTTGCTCGATCAACAGGCGGACAGTTCTCAGGCCAACAATACACCGGCGGACACCAACAGCAACAGCAGTACTCTGGCGGACAATTCCCGTCTGGCGGCGGTGACTGTACGTAACATCCACATAACCTACCCAAGATGTCTCCTTGCTGTTATAAACATCGATCCATGGGAACCATGCGCTTTGCTAACACGCGCATGTTTTTCCCACAGTCGCACACGGCGGCGCCTACCCTGCTGGCGGCGGCTATGCCTTCGAGAAGGATGATGACTTCCGTGGCGCGGCCAACCACGCGGCCAACCACGCCGACGAGGATGAGAGCTTCTTCTCGAGCATTCTGAACAGCCTCAGCTCCAAGAAGCAGCAGGTTGCTGAGGAGGATATTGATGAGGATGGTTAGTACAATTTCCAGTTTTTCCTCCCCCCCTCCTCGTGCGCGCACACCCTTCCCCCAGATCCATGACCTACGACCCATCCATCCCCACGTTTTCCTCCTGCATATCAACACTAACCACCACCTCCCTCCAAAAAACAGAAGCAGTCCGCGCCCACAAAACCTTCTACTCCTCCTCCGCCTTCTCCCCCAGCTCCGCGACGCCCGAGGCGACCTCCAGCGGGATGGGCAGCGCCGCGGCCCTGCAGGCGCTCAAGCTGTTCACCAGCGGCTCCTTCTCGTCGTCGCAGTCGCAGTCGCAGAGCGCCTTCATTGGCCTGGCCATGTCGCAGGCCTCCAAGCTGTTCGACCAGCAGGCGTCGGCCGGCAAGGTGTCGGAGGGCACGGACAAGCAGAGCGTGGTGATGAAGGCGGGCGAGATGGCGCTCAAGATGTACCTCAAGAGCCAGGGTACTGGTAGCCAGCAGACGTCGTCGCACAGCACGCAGACGCAGGAGAGCTCGGGTGGGCTGGGTGGTTTGTTGAACATTGCTGGCAAGTACTTGAAGTAAAGCGAGCGTGTTGGAATGTCTGTTTGAGGGAAAAGGGCCGGGTGGTCTATGAGCGAGGGAGCTAAGGTGTAAGGAAATGATCTCATGAAGAAAACGAAGAGATGATGAAGTGATGAATACGACTATTTACAGTTGCGAACATTGAAGGTCTCATGATTGCCCCATGATTGCGTTTAGTAAGGTCTAACAGGTACGTGAAATAGGTATGTGAAGTGTAGTGTCTGTCTAGGTACAGGTATGGCATGGGTGATGAACAGTTCTAGGAAAAAGCGGCCATAAAAATATCAGGGTATAAACAGGAAACTGGGTCTAAACCATACACGCGAGGATTGCTAAACCGCACAAGCCACCGTTCTTTTCAAACCACGCTTTTTTACACTGCCACAGTCGAGCCGATCTACCCAAAAGTCTTACCACTCCTGAACCTCGCCGGGCGCAGGCTTCTGCATGCGAACGACCTTGTCGCAGTTAAGAATGCACTTGGGGTCCAGTGCCTGTTTGATCTGGTTGTGGAAAGGAGGGTTAGCACTTCACTCTTGGCTGACATGCTTTTATGAGGGGTGGTGGGTGATGTTAAGCTTACCTTTCTCATGGTATCAACGGTGCTCTCACCCAACTCGTGGGGGAGATAATCACGCTTGACGAGACCGACACCGTGCTCACCGGTAACGGTACCTTCCATCTCCACAGCGCGCTTCACCATGCGGTGGACGCAGTCCTCAGCCAGCTTCCTCTCGGCGTCGCTGTAAAGGAGAAGGATGTGGAAGTTGCCATCACCGACGTGGCCGACAATGGAGCTCTTAAGCCCACTCTTCTTGAGGTCGTCCTTGGTCAGATCGATGATGTCAGGGAGCCTGCTCATGGGCACGGCGACATCGCCAGTCCAGATGTGGTCACCGGGCTTCTTGATGCTGAAGATGCTCCACAGAGCCTCCTTGCGCGCGCTCCAGAGCTCGGCCTGCTCGTTGTTATTCTTGGCAAACTCGAACGACTGGCCACCCGTCTGCTTGGAGAGACCCTGGACGATGGCGACCTGCTCCTTGACGCCGTTGGGGGTGCCGCTGAACTTGAAGAAGATGGTGGGGGCCTCCTTCCACTGGCGGGTGGTGACGCCGGCCTGGTTGATGATGCGCATCTGATCGTCGTCGAGGATCTCGACAGCGGCGATGGGGACACCATTGGCGACAACGGAGGCGACGCAAGAGGCGGCCTCGCGGATGGACTTGAAGCTGGCGACGGCGACGGACTCGGAGGCGGGCTTGACGGTGAGCTTAAGGGTGGCTTCGGTGACGAGACCGAGGGTACCTTCGGAGCCGATGAAGAGCTTGGTTAGGTCGTAGCCGGCAGACGACTTGCGGGGGCGCTGGCGGGTCTTGATGACAGTGCCGTCGGCGAGGACAACGGTCAGGGACAGAACCCACTCGCGCATGGTGCCGTATCGGTAGGCGTTGGTGCCGCTGCAGCCGGTGCCGATCATGCCGCCGATCTGGGCGCCCGGGCCCGGGTCCGGAGGGAAGAAGAGGTTGTCCTTGGCCAGGTCCTCGTTCAGATCCTGCCAGCCGACGGCGGGCTGGACGACCACGTCGAGATCCTCCTTGTGCAGAGCCAGAACCTTGTTCATGCGGCGGAAGTCGACGCAGATGCCGCCACGGGTCGGGGTGAAGTGGCCCTCGAGCGATGTACCGCCGCTGTAGCCGACGACGGGGATGGCGCGGGTGTGGCACACCTTCATGATCTCGGACACCTCCTCGGTGGTGGAGGGGTAGACGATGCAGAAGGGCTTGTGAGAGGCATCGGACTGGTGGGAGGACCAGTCCGAGTTGGAGTGCTCCTCAAGGTCGTAACCGGCGGTGCTGACGTTCTCTTGGCCGACAATCTTCACAAAGTCGGCCCAGGCGGCCTCGAGGTTGGCCTTGCCGGTGTCGTGTCTTGGGGGAGTAGTCTTGGCGAGAGGGAGGGTAGAATCGGGGGAGATGTCGCCTCTGGGATACTGGGTGCCTACGAGCCAGCCTAGACCGGCCGTGAAAATGAGAACTGCGTACATGGGTTAGCCTGGAGCGTACTGGCGCATCAAAACAGCTTTGACGGGGACTTCATACGGCCAGTAATGGAAAAGTTGTTCCAGCCGGCACGCGACTGACGGTAGGCGGCCATGCGAATGCGTTCGGCCTGCTCACGCTCCAGGCGCTGCGTGACACTCTCGGTCAACTGGCCCTTGAAGCTGCCCTTGACATTGTTGGAGTATGACCGAGCAGACCGGCTGCCGGTAAGGGAGACATTGGACCTGACGGCGACCCGGCCGAGGCCCTTGGAAGCCCTGCTCGCGAGCTGCGACATTGTTGTAGCAAGTTGCAACTATGGCTGCAGTTGAGAGTTGGAGAGAAACTCTGCCGTCTTTACAAGTAGGTTTAAAAATGATGGGAAGGGGTTGTGTAATGATGCGATAGCTGTGTACAGCCCGCGGGTATCACCTTGCTTGGCGACGGGGAGTCGGCCGGGGCAGATGAGGAGAACATGGAGAAGCGTGCTCCAGCCCTGGGCGGGAAACGGGACGGACTCGTGGGGAGTTCGTGAGGGGAACGGCAGGAACGGGGCATTTGGGGCAAACAAGTGGCACGCAAAAGGTCAAAGCTCCCTGCCCCGCAGTCGCCCGCACCGGTCCGCATCGGACCACAGCACCGAGCAGCAGGGACAACCTCGCGAGCGGGAATCGCGGCTGAATAGGTAGCTGCAGGTCTTCTCCACCGAGAGCTCCTCGTCTTCGCTCTTTCTTCGGCCGTCTCGGCTGTGCAGTTGCCGAACTCCATCCTGCTTGTTTACTTTTACCGTGAATATCCTCACATATCCACCGGTATCCGCGTGTTGGCTCGTGCTGCTGACCGGCCACGCTGTCAGCGGCCGTGTCGTCAGTCCGGATGCGCATCATGGCGCTACTTCGTTCTGATCAGCACGTCCGATGCGACATCGCTCCAGCAGACGTCTGCAGAGATCTTTAAGCTTAACCCACTCAAACTTCTTCCATCGAACATTCCACCAGCAGATCGCCTTCAAGGAAGGGAGAGGAGAAAGACTTAAAAGGCCAGAAGCAGCTCCGATGTCGCCGCGGGCCCCGATCCGGTCCCGACTGATGACAACCTCCGAACAATTTATCCTGGGGCCGGCCCGGTAGACGCTTTCTCACGTCAGATATTACACGGCTAGTATGTCCTGGTCGCCGATGGACTCATCACAGATAACACAGATGAAGATAAGGAGGATGGCTTCGCGACGAGACACGCGGTTCAAGTCGGAAACAGTACCCAACCTATCAACTTTCGCGGGCGAAACTACTGGTTGGTATTCGCCCGCTACCCACAAAGCTCAACGATAAGTGTCGCCGAGTGTCTATGATATCCCATTGGCCAGTCGTCCTTACATCAAGGCTGTTCAGCACCAACGCTTTCAGGCCAATGTTCTTGGAACAGAATCCGGTACACTGGCCGTGATGGATGAGGAAAGGAGACCAGGTGCGTATCGATCTGCGTCAATCCGTGCACAAACATTCTTCATTCATTTGGTCTTTCACACGTCCAAAGTTATCCTTCAAAAGCCCCAGTGACGCTCACACACTCATGACTTCTCACCAAGCCTAAACCTTCACCGTCCCCTTCGCAACCCCCAAAACATCCACCCACTCCCTCGGCCTCTGCCTGCCCCCCTCATACGCCTCAGCAAGATACCTCTCCATCTCCGTTGCGAAGCCCAACAGCCTCTCCTCCTCTCCCCACTCAGCCATAGCCATCACGCCCACGGGTAGCTTTCCCTCCCCCTGCTGCGCCTCCACATACCCTCCGGGGCACGTCACCGCCGGACACCCACTAGTATTCGCATACCACACATACGTCATATTCCTAATACTCCTATTCCCATCACTGCACCCGTACGCATGATCGCCCGGCATAATCGGCCACCCAGCCATGGGTGTAGTCGGCGACACGATCAGCAGACCGGGGTACTGCTCATACAGGTGGGCGAGGTGCTGCATGATGACCTGGCGCAGCTGGTTGTAGCGGAGGTAGTCCGCGGCGGGCGTCTGGGCGCCCATCGACACCAAGATGCGGTTGGGGTAGTTGAGGGGCTTGAGGTAGTCGTCCGGGTTCGTGACGCGGTTGCGCGCGTCGGCCGCCGCCTCGGTCAGGCAGGTCGCGGCGTGGGCGAGCTGGCCCTCGCGCAGGTAAGGGAGCTTGATGGTGACAAGCTCGTAGCCGCCGAAGGAAGGGCTGCTGCAGAGCGTCTCGATGGCGCGGTTGAAGGTGGTGCGCACGTCGGCGTCGGCGAGGGCGATCCATTCCGGGCAGAGGCCGAGGTACTTTTTGGCTGTGGGGGAGGGCGGGATGGACGGGGCGAGAGAGAATTGGGCGGGGTCCGAAGGGTTGGGTTGGGCCATGACTCGGTAGGCAATGGTCAGGTCGGATGGGTTGGAACACATGGGCCCGACGACACACATGGACGAGTTGCGGCTGACGACCCGGTTGTGGGTGGGCTTGAGGCCGTAGACGCCGCAGAAGGCTGGCGGGATGCGCATGCTGCCGCCTGTGTTCCGGTTGGGTTAGTGAGACCGGCTGCTCTTTGATGGGGGTCATGATAATGGAGCTAAGGTAGTAGAGATAGTCAACTTACCGGCGTCGGTACCGATAGCGATGGGCACAAGACCGGCGCTGAGGGCAGATCCAGCACCAGATGACGAGCCACCAGGGAAGTACTTGGTGTTGTACCAGTTCGTAGCCGTTCCCGTAGTAGGGTTGCAACCCGTCGTGTCTGTGCCGTTCTTATCAGCACTTCCGTTCATATATACACCTTGACCCTTCCTTCTCTCACTCTTCACTTCAAACCAGCAAGTCAAGTCACTCATAACTCACCCATACCAATCTCATGCTGATTCATCTTCCCCACCATGATCGCCCCCGCCTCTCTCAACTTCACAGCCGGCCACACCGTCTCCGTCGCCGGCTTCTTGAAATACTCAAATCTCTCATCAACCTTCATGCCCATCGTGGAGACGTAGCCCTCCACCTCGGTATCATCTTTCACGCCGAACGGCACGCCATCTAGGACACCCAACGGCCTACCGGCCGCCCACCGCTCCGTCGACGCCTTGGCCTCGGCCAAGACCTCGTCCACCTTGGACTGGATGAAGGCCACGGCGTACTTGGACTGCTGCTCGGCAGGCTTGATGTCGCGCCGGATCAAAGGAAGGAGCGCGTCGATGACTTGAAGCGGAGTGAGCTGCCCAGAGGCGTAGGCGGCGTGGTAGTCGGCTATGGAGTTGAAGCGGCCCGGGACGGTGGGGGGTTGAAGGGTGGTGAGGGAGGGGTCGAAGGATAGAATGGGTTGGGTGGACGTTTCGGAGGAAGAGGATAGGGGGATCACGTTGGGCTGTTGCTGTGTTAGTAGATACTCATTTGAAGCTGAAAACCCAAAGAGTGATGGGGGAGAGTAAGTAGGGGAAAGCGGGAAGAACTCACCTGTACCCTCCATTGTTCACCATTCAGCTCGGACATAGACCTGGCCTGCCCGAATTTGGCGTTGCTCCACATGAACTTTTGAAGCCATTGCGAGTTGGAGACGCTGGGGTTTGAGTTGATGCGTCAGTGAGTGCATGCTTTGGATATTGAATCTTGTCGTCAAGACCATGAAAGGAGGGGTTGTACTGACAGCATCGAGGCAGCTACCAACGGCAGTCCGCGCATGGGAGGATTGTTGTCCGCCTCAGGCTTGAACTCCAAGACGTGAGCGGGAGCCTCCTTGGCCCCCGGGTGATTGAGAAATTTCTTGGTTGAGGCCATCGCGAGGTTGGGGTTATCACTGTGATTGGCGCCGCTTGGAGTTGAAAGGGAGCTGGTGGGTGGTTCGTGTCTGCGTGGGGCGACGATATTGAACCAGGAACTGATATGAGATGAACCGGCTCTGTTCACGTCGTCATCGATCACCGAGTCTGGTGTCTGTGATCAATTAAAGATAATGGGTAATAGGCTTGAATTTGCCTCCCCCAACCCAGGAAAAAGAACAGATGGCTTTGTCACAAACTCTTACTGTTGTCAGCTTGTCGTTACTAAGATCGACCCATCTTCATCCATTGAGAAGGCTTCGCGATACGATTGGTTTGTTCACACTCGAATCTGTTGAGGGGCAGCTATCTGACACTAACAGTGGAGATGTCGAGATAAAGTGAAGCTGGTTGCATATTGCGGGAGGAACAGCACAACTGTACTTGGCGCCTGTTAGGAGCTATTCGACAACGATCGAGTGAGGTGGTATGTAGTTCTAGCTTGTGAATAATGAACGCTGCCGCATTGGGGCGGTGCCGAGGCTATAATCCAAGCAGGTAATAGGCCCGAGGCTCGCCTTGAGGTCGTATCTGTTAGTGGTTAGGGAGCATTCGGACTGACCGAGCAGGCAAAAGGCCATCAAAGTTAACTTCAATGTTCAGGAACATGCGTGCAGAAGACGAGATATTCCAATCGGTTTCGATAATTGCGCCTATCTCCTCTGGTTAATAGACCGTCTGATGGCCATAGCTCTTGTTTTCGACTCGGTTCAAGACTGCGTCTAACGACGCAAGGTACCGCTAAAACTCCAGGAAGCGAGTGAACATCGAATCTGTATCGTAGGATAGGCTCCCAAATTGGTGGTATCCCGTCGTAAGATCAATGTGACGGACTGCGCAGCCGTTACAAGCAATAGCGCTTACCTCAAGGCAATGCAACCCATCCATCCGTACTTCATCCACTTACAACCTCTTGCCGGAACCAAGGGATGGGTTTTTGGTATCCTCCCAGCGCCCCCACCTCAAGACGACATCATCATCACATTACACTGAGATCACGAGTGGCAAGAACAATTGTAGGTATGTTTAACTTTTACTGTATTGTATGTTGTGTGTCTGTCCTTTGACTGTTTGCCAGTCGATACTTATAAAGTATCCAGCTCTAAAGGCTGAGGATCTAGACTATCTGAGGAGCAGCTGATGCTCAATATCCATCGCCATGCTCTAAAAGCGCATTGCGCGTTAAAATCAAACGCTGGGGAGTCCTGCTGTGTGCAGTATGATCCAGTTCCTAATCGCCATCCCATGCAAAATCCGTTCTATGCCCTATCCAGTGTCATAACAGGCATTCTCCTCGCTCTCGGAGCGGTGCTCCGTCGAGGGCCTTTCATCATAATGAGTGTAAGAAAAGTAAAACCGCCACCGGATGCAAAAACTCCAGTGCATGAAAAAAGTACCAAAACGCCTGTCGCTGCTCACTTCCCTGTCCAAGCGGGAAGGGCTAGGGTACAAAGACCCATTGATGCATGCTGATGAAAAACAAATAACGCCCGCTGCGCCTTCTGGTGCAGAGAAAAGTTGCCAGCCCAATGTATGTTGACTGATGAGAAAAAATATCGCTTAATGTGATGCTGAGTGCTGATGATTTCGTGACTCGTGGACGGCTTGTGGCGCCCATCCTGAGGCGCTGCGTCCGTTCAGATCGCTTCTTGTGAATAGGTTTTGTTGATGTGAGGGTAGGGTGAATCAGTCGGGCACTTATTTAGCGACCGCTCAGACGAAGAATCTTGGTCCTCAACCAGAGGATAAACTCTTGCCAGTAGTTCTGAGTCCTCCTCTTGGGTCCGCTAGACCGGCGTCGAGTCTGCTCGAACTTGACATGATCCACGGGGTTGGCGACGAAAGCCGGGGGGGCAGCCTGGTCAGCCGGTACGCTCTCGTACTTGCGACTGGCAAACCCAAGACCATGCTTCTCAGACATCTCTGGTTGCGAGTTCTCGCCGCTCGTAGGGTTGGTAGCCGGGCCAATAGTGGATGACCGATCCCAAAATGAGGAAGCAGTAACATCACCCTTGGAGCGGCTTGTCTTTGAAGAGCCGCCACTGCCGTTCTTGGTGAAGCTGAATCCCGAAGCGGTCCTGGTAGGGCCGGTGATGGATGCGATGCTGGTTGCGGTGGCCTTGCGGGACATGGAGGGCCTGGGAAGATCGCTGAGGCTGCTCTTTCTCGCAGACTCCTTTTCGATGCGGCTCGCTTCCTTGGTGTCCTTGCGCTCGCGCTTCTTGATCAGTTCACGATCATACTTCTCCTGGTTGGCCCTCTCCTTCTCCTCGAACTTGCGGCGCGCATTGCGGATCTTCTCGAGGCGGGCAGCTGAGTCGATCTCGGTGGAACGGCTGCGCAGACGAGGGAAGCCCGAGGTGAGATCGAGCGAGGTGCGTAGGGGAGACATTGGGGTGCCGGTCGAGGATGTCGGGGACACAACAGTGGGCTGCTGCTGAGTGGAGGAAGCAGCACCGCCCACAGTGCCGGTAGGGGATTCGTTCTGGCCAAGCTGGAGGTCTGAGCTGCCATGTGCGTCGGGGCGGGAAGAGATGGCCGTGGGGGTTGATCGGCCAGTGTTGATGCGGAGGGCCTTTGAGGCAGAGTTGGCGTCGGAATAGGAATTGGCGCGGGAGCTGGCGATAGATGGCCTTTGGCGCAAGATATTGGTAGTGTTGGACCTGACGGGAGGAGGAGGAGGCGACTGCATAGGGTGACTTGTTGGTTGCGGCTGCGCTTGCTGTGAATCAGTGGCCGTCTCGTCTTCTGTCTCTGCAATGGTAGGCGAGTAACGACCGTTATCGAAAGAGGCGAGTGAAGGGGCATACGACAGCGGCGGGGTAGCTGTACGCGGCGTCTGTTGGAAAGGATGGCAGAAAGCTCGGGAGCCACTGCCAGACGATGTTTGCGAAGCAGAGCGAGCGTGCTGGTACTTGACACGAACGCTGTTTCCAGTAGCACCCAGGTCGGCAACACTGTCCTCGTCTGCCTTTGTGGCTACAGCACCTCCGGCGTACCCAAAGCCGACATCCTTTGCGGACCTGTAGTTGACGCTATTCCTGTTGTTTCCGTTGTCGATGTCGAGCTGGTCCACCGGCTGCTCATCCCATCCACGGTTCAAATCCAGCGAGTTCTTTGGCGACGACGACAACTTTTTGAGAATTGGCTTGACCACCTTTGCGCCTCTGGTCTTGGTGAGTTTGTTGGGGACGGCGCCCGTAAGGGAGAAGGACGTCATGGTTACGGAGTAGTTGGGATGATAACCTGAACAAGTTGAGGGATCCTGAGGGGACTAGCCGCGGAAGCCGGCGCGGGGCAGGATGGGTATTATAAAAGTTGGGATGATATTGAAAGAAACTTGGGATTATTGGAGCCTTTGAAGGGTAGGAGGGGAGATAAGATCGCACCGGGCCACCGAATTTCCTGTCCAACCACCGTAGCTTCCGACGACGATGGCTTCTTGGAGGGGGGACGGCGGCGATGGAAATATAAACGAGAAATTGGCCCTTGTCTGGGACCACTTGCAATTTGGGGCCCAGGTGGGCGTCCCCAGCAGGTCCCCAGCGGTGCGGTGGACGCGGTGGACAGGTCCTAGTCCGCTTTGGAAGTCCGCTCTGGAAGCACCCCTTCGACACCTTGTCTGGTGCAAAGAACCAGAGTCCCTGTCGGTTTTGTTCTCCCCGGGCCCTGTCTGGTGGAAAGCGAGTGGAAAGATGGTGAAAGCGGAAAGGTTCGAAGCGCAAGTTATTGCCCGCCGCCCGGGTCCCTTGTCAGGCGCGCGTCAGGGGAGCCGCGAGCGGGGGGGCAGCGTCTGATAAATTCCAGTTAAGCAAAGCCCGCAACGAGCAGTACCTTTCCTTAACAAGACACTAGCACTCACGACGGGGCGGGGAGACGAGACCGCCAGTTTGGATGCATCGGGACTCCGCAGACGCAGCAGTAGCGAGTGGTTAGCGAGAAAGGAAAAGGCGACGAAGACTGCTTCCGCCTTTTCGAACGTGGTATCTGTGGTATGAGATGCAGCACCAGACGCTCCATGGAAAAGGCGGAGGAGGGGTAAACTCGGCGACAATTCCACTTCGGATGGCGAGGAGGGGGATCGGTGACAAAGAGCTAGGGCTGCTCAGACTTTGTGTCCTGTATCACCATGAGAAAGAAGGTCAAAACAAGATATAAGATACAGTCAAGATGTACTCTGTGGGCAGAGTGGTAGCGGATCGGAGAGGTGCTTGATATGCAAGCACAAGGCCATCAATAAAATGAGAGTTTATGCAGCCACACAGCCCGAGTTCCAATGGCAATGCCCAGCCAAAATCCAGTTTTCTGGGCTGTCTCGCTCTGCAATTTCATTTCGCCTGCGAACTCGTGCCAGTGGCTTTCTCGCTGCACGGGCTGAAAGGTCAAAGGAGACGGATCTGCGCGCTCAAGTGACGAGATTGCCTCCTGTTGTTCTTTCCATCTTTAGACTTTTTCTTCTGGCTATTCTCTCCTTTTCGCTTCTCATCATCACCAATTGAGCCCAAGGTGGAATCCCACCTTTGTGTACTATGCTGCACATCTCTACTTAGTACACTAGAGCTAACGTACATTACGAACTGCAGCGCGCACTCGCAGTCCATGCAGGACATCCGACTAGAAAGTTGACGACTTGGACGGCGCCGCTCAATGGGGTCGCCCACTGACAAGGCCGGCTTCTGATTGATTGATTCAGCCTCATTCCTCATTTCCAAAGCCATGAAGCTGCAGCATCGTGATGCCAGTCACCGCACCAAAGCAGCACCAAAGCACCCGTCAACCCACCAGTCTGCGTGCGTGGTTGTCTTTCTGAGGCATGCGCCCAGGCGGCTGTGGGGAGAGGAGAGGAACCCCCCAAGATGGACCCTCTTCCCCAAGCTGCATTAGGTTGGGAAGAGTGGATACGCACGCTTAAGTGTTAGCCGTAGGCAGGCCGCATAAGCCAAACTCTTAACAAAATACCTTGACCGCCTTCAGACCGCTTCAAACTCGCTGCTGCACCAGCTGCACTGCTTGCAGACCGTAGAAAACTCTGCGAGTCTGGTCGAACCACCGGCCAATCGATACGACATGATCTTGACGGCTTTCCGGCCGCTTGTTGGTTCTGGCTTCCGGGCCGTCGCCGCCCGTCGAGCGGAATGCGGGTCTGTTGTGGTTTTGAGAAAGACACCGACTCTCAAACCTCGAGGCCTGGAACTTGAGAGGTCACATATCGCACATATCAATCAGAACACTGCTCAGACCACGCTGACCGACGGGCACCATCATATCATACCTATCCATGTCCCATTCTGCAGGACGAGGCCATGGATCGCAGTGGGAACTGCACCCGGCATCATCGTCGTCGATGTACCGCATCGACCAAGGCATGCAGGCATTGGTCAATATTGTTTCGGTGTTCCTTATCACGTTTCACACATCAGGTTTCTCATGGTGACAACAACAAAACATGGTGAAGGATCGAGGACGCACAGGGCACGTGTTGGCTCGTGGTCGCTGGTCCCCTTTCCCTCTTCATTTGTCCACAAGCACGCACCAGCCAGTCCACTCTTTGATGGCCTGCCTTGTCAACGAACAAATGGCTCGGCCGGCACAATTCACAACATGCTTCGGCCATTTTGATTCCTCACAAGTCCAACCCATCTTCCAGACATCACAACCCAAAGACAAATCACCAGCAACCCCGACCACACTGCCGGGCTTTCGGCTGGCCCAGGGTTCCATTCCGTGGCCCAGGCGCTCAGTAGCGTCCATGATAGCGCGCAACCACCGCTGCGAGAAGTGGGAACTGGACTCGCCCACTGGAGCAGACCGGCAAGTCCTTCAGCAACCCCGTTGGTGCCCTTCTTCACAAATCCTGCCCGGTACCGTTCCGCGACGCCGAGGGGCAAAAAGTGAGCATGGGATGCTTGAGGAGCGGTGACCAGCACAACCAGAAACGATACCAAAAACCGTGGATCGTAAACAGCCCGGAGAAACTCGAGAGTATAAGTGGCGGACTACCAGCATCAAACGTAAAAGACTGCATCGACGATGCAACTATCACCTGCTGCTGGGTAGGGCTAAAACTAAACTCGAAACTACGGTATGTATAATAGCAAGTGAGTTGCATAATGGTCGTGTTCCTGCTCACATGTTCGAAGGACGGGAGCAAAACAACCGGCCCCCAAACAAAGAAGCTACCGGAGCCCGGAATTCGGATGCCCCCCTTCGTTTAATTAACTTTTTGCTTCACAGCCTCAGTGGGATATGAACTGGATCGTTTCCCTGGTATCCGGGAGATCGGGTCTCTCTATTTCTGACTTCCTCTTGTCTGAGTCGGGTCAAGTCAAAATCTCATGAACGGCGACCGCGAACGGCCGGGGCTACAACAGATGGATTCGCGACGGATATTCAGGAACGGACAGAGTGGGAGAGCTTCCAGAAACAGGGGTTCATCGCTCCACCAACTCAAATGAGGTTGGGTCCTTGACTCCGGAACCTATCAGCTGCCTACGAACCTCTTCTCAGACGATGCCAGAGTCCGTCGAACGTTTCGCACATCCAGCAAACACCACACAGTCTCAACAGCACGCGCAGCACATCAAGGAACCACAGAGCCACCTCCAGAGCCACAGCACCTTCCCAAACCGGCTCAAGGCGCCCTCGCTCACCAACCACAAGTCTTCATTTTCCATCTCCACTGTCAGGCTTCAACCAGTCCAGTTGCTGAAGAAGGGAACCACTCAGAGGCTGGCTTGCCAGGGGCCATCCACTCACCGACCTGTTGACATGCAGTTCATGGCCTGCAGTGTCGCTCGCTCCAGTTGCTACTGCAATTGCGCAAATCCCGCGTTGTCGGTCGGGGAGGTCGGGGTCGGTTAGTCGGCCGGGTTACAGTCCCCGGGCTCACTACGGAGCTGAGCACAGAGCTCTTTGTGATCCGTGTCTCTCTATCAAGTGCTCTGATTCGTCCAGCCTTTCCCTTCTCTTTTGCTTCTTTTCCTTCCAAGTCCCACACTTCCTCCACAAGTCAAGGGTCAGACCGACTTCTGGGAGTCGTGCACGGGTTCGCTTCCCGTTAGCTTTGGCCAAGGTTCTCGGTTCGGTTCGCTCTGAGAAACTGCTGACTGAGAAAACACAACTTTGTGCAAGCGGCGATGGCAATGAGAGACGAGAGACAGGCATGCACAAGGTACGCAAAACTCCACAAAATTCTACCGAGTAAACAGCACGAGGAGAGGATCACCAAAAAGTCTCTTTGGGTTTCTAGCTCCAGCACTTGAAAAATGCCTCGTTGTGTTTTGTTTCTATTCACGGCTCGCTTGAAGCACAAGCGAAAGCAAACCCGTGGGTTGTTTATGAGGACGGGCGGAGCAAGTGGTGGATGCAGTAATTAAACGCGACCTGATGCGCTGTGGAGTGTGGATAGCCTTTCCATATCCGTCAACTCTTTCCAGCTCTTGTCGTCTCGCAAATGGTGAGTGGTGCACGGTCGCACCACGCGATGAACTTGGAATTCCACAGCTCAAGTATTTCAGTTCGCAGCGGGATCCTCGAAAAATGCCCAGATGCGCCCCGAGGCTCCAGGGCTCATTTCTTTTACCAAGCTGAAGTCCTGTCCCATGACTTGCGGCTCAGGTGCTGCTCGGTTGCCATGTGCTCTTTGTCTCCAGATTCAATGCTCTGCGCGATACGCTTGGTTGAGCATGTGCCGCGTCTGCTGCTTTGATCAGGTCACGGGATCGAGATCAGTGGATGTTGGCCAAGCTCTCCGAGTTGCTAGGACCCGATGGGGCACCTACGCTGCAAATCATCCTGTTAGTGAGCCGGTGTCTTGTCTTGAGCTGGAGATAGTCTGTGATACTAGAAGACGTGCAAATCACAGCGTAGCTCTAACTGTAGGATAACACCCGCTGGGCACAAGTACCTTTGACCTAACATCAAGACTAAAGCTTAAATTGGGATCGACCTCCTCTATACGTCAGTGACGCCCTATTCACACTTCACGATCCAAGTCGAAGATCCTATTGACTGACCTTGGTGTCAACATGAACGGAGCAAGTTCTTGAAGTTTCAGATCAGTCGCGCAAACGTCCATGTCACCGTCTGACGTCCGGGCACCGGGGCACGGCATCGGGTAGCAGCAACGTAAGTGACCGAGTTAGTCAACGGCCAGTATCAGGTTGAAGCAAATTCGGCATGTTTGGCATTGATGCGACTTGCAAAACCACGGGAGGCAGACAAGAAGGATAAACAAAGACGGAAAGGTCACAGCAATTGTACCTACCTATCCCGTAAAAGTCGACTTAGTTTGTTTGAAACCGATGGCTACGTGCCTGATCCGAAGCCGGTTAAGAGATTCTGATTGACGATGTTTGCTGAAGTTGTACTACACAACATGAAGCAGCAACTCATGCCAATCAGCCGTTCCTTCCACTTGTTGATCAGGCCCGACACGGTATGAGGTATCGGAAGCAAGCTTTAGTTTATTGCAACTGGCTATTCCTTTTCGCTCCCTTTCGTTCTTCTTTGCGTATCCTGTCCGAGTGTACACATACGGAGTCGTTCCCTCATTCAGACAAGTGTATCAAAACTCGCGTCTCGGTAAGGCTTTGGTAAACGGACGGATGTGGGAAAACGTTTGGACAAGTTTGACAACAACGGAGCCGTATCCGATACTGTCAACGGGTCTGACGTTATCAGGGCTGAAGGCAATCTAACGGCTCAAGATCAACGGCGTCAACACTCACAAAGTCTTGAAAAGCCAATCTGAGAGCTAGCAACGCCCCGAAAAGGGTGCTGTGTTACTCCTAAACCGTTGGATTGCAGAAAGTAGGGCGGTCGTCAACTCACCTGTACCTGAAGACCTGCCGGTCATCGTACAACATGGAGTAGTACGTGGTTTCTCGTCTTTCGTTGGTGCCTATTGGATTTGAGAGCTTGAACATGTGAGGCGACAGAATGGTGGACCCAACAAGAGTGTATCGAGAGTTTTGAGACCTACCAGGGACGAGACACGAGTGTAATGCCTCGCCAAAATCGTTGGTACCTAGTGATTGACCTTGCATAGAGGTAATCAAGATTAGCAAACTGCCGGGTACACAGCGCATTGCCATTGATATCACTTGATCTCATACCGAAAGAGTATCGAGATGTGGTGAGATAGTGCTCATGGTGAGGATAAAGGCTCATCGTGAATTTGATACCAGTACATCACATGCCATGATACTCTTGTCATCAAGCAGAGGTTCAGTCAGACAGAACTAACAAACACTCTCCACTGAACTATATCGAAGAAAGACGCTTACTGAAATAGAAACCTTATCGGCCTAGACTTATCCATGATGGTGGTCTTCCTCGTTTTAGGGTCACCTTCGCCATTGATCAACTCACGACTTGGTTGCCTTTACGTCCGAGTCCATTTCTCCATTAAACACATGCAGTGTACTGCTCCGCTAGCATTCACTACATCACTCTGTATGTTTTGAACTTTCGATTACGTGGCTTGGAGCGCGACTAGTCCATCCTCTATCCTCCATACTCCATGGCTTCGCTTCACTGGCCAGCAGAACCGGAATCAAACCTGTCGAGAAATTAGAAACAGATGTGATTGGGATAGCTTGGGTCCTCGCTCCTAAGCAACGTGTCAGATAGAAAAAAGTAACGGTCATGGACTCCATTCTCGCCCCGATATACACCCATGAGTGTTGGTAACCTAAAAAAGCGGCATATACCACAAAAATCTATTGAGTGATTGCGTGCTTCTTTAACGTTAAGTTGGACTCTACTCACTCGGCAGCTATGGACCTCTAGCTTCAACTCTGTAAATAAACCGGTCCCCTGTTCTTCGCCATGAAAAAGAAAATTACCCGAGGGAGGAAGGACTATAGACTGACATCTGAACTACTGCATTGAAAGATATTTCACTACCACTGATAAGACACCGACGCAGATGCATGCTTCTTCTGCGAAACCCATCTTTTGTATCCCTCAGCCTGTCTATGGACGTGGATCGTTTCAGTATTGAGCAGATACGAAGAAGGGGGATCTAGCAGCCCAGTCCACCGAAAGGTAAAGCGAGATGTACCCCAAGCACGTCAAGGGCTGGATGAAATATTTGAACGCGAGGATAGAAGCACCCCAAAATTCACATTGTAAATGTACCCCCTTTCTTCTAGGAGATTACAGACTCAATGAGAACACTCAGTCCGGAAACAATGAACACCCTTACCTAAGGTAACTTACCGTGCTAGTCAAGGACCGATGGATGGGTCAAGCAATCAGGAAGTTCTCAAGCGGACGAAATTCCACTGTTCCACATAAGGAAGTATGCTTTTGAGTAGACACGGGTCTTGAAAGCCGTGGCATGAAGTATAGTAATCAGGGACAATAAAAGCTTGGAGAAATAAATGACACCTTCGGCACCAGAGAAATGTCAACTCACTGCAGTCCACGGTTCCGAGAGAGAAATTAATGACACCATATCGTTCAGGTTGCCCCTAATAGGTGGCTGTAATGAATCCTTACCGGTACTATCAGATTCACCAACATGACAAGTCCATTTCAGTGTCCGTATCCCAAGTGTTAGAAGGGGTAGTAGAGCGATCAATTCTACCATAGTTACCTGGTAAGGATGGCACTCACTAACAGAGGTCTTAACCTCCGGCCAGCCGGCGTCGTAAGTTACTCGTCATGACTTTGCGCGAGCCACTGCTTCTAACTAAGTACTTACCTTACTTAGTCATTGCAACAGCTTCGACAGCAGTGGCAACTGAACGACTCGGTAGTGGGCAATCAAGAATCAAGAGGGAAGTTGCCAGGTGATGGGTCTGACAACCACGGAAACAGTGCATGAGCCACTCCTCAATGTCATGGGCAACTGAACTTGGCTTACGAAACGCGCCGTGGAAAGAGGGTGTGTGTTCAGGAAGGAACACTCAGCTGAGAGAACTCAGTCGTGATTGCGTGTCGGTCAGTACGTAGTCAGGTGTGGCGAGCGAGTCAATCAGAAACTCTACTAACTAGATTGAGAGTACGTACCCTGCAAAGAGTAGGTAGGAAGTGATTGCCCTATCAACTGCCAGGCTTCGAGGGATTCATGAAAAAACTAAAGAGACCACGAACCTTCTATCGTGCCACTCCGGGGATATTCTTTCCCCAGAAAGTTCCTCTGTAATTGCAAAGGGAATCCAAGTTCCCTTCGAGTCGGCAATGCCATATGAGGAGACAACTTGGTAATGACGGAAGCGAGCATTATTGGCGATGCAGAAACTGAAAGAGAAAGAGCGATTTGGATGAACCAACACCCTCGAATCAACTCGGTCCACGGCCCATAACGATCCGCAAGGCAATAAGTAGTGATATTCTAGCATAGCTAAACGAATGACGAAGAGTTAAGTGTACCTAAGTAACTAAGCAACGAGGTTTCTTATCAGGTCGACTTCTTTGTCTTCGCTGAAAAGCGTGATTCAGTCTCTGTTCCTGAGACGCCGCAGGATATCAGCAAGTACTAGATTGAAAATATCAAAATTACAAGAAAAGGAGCCCGGCAGCCGAGTAGTGAGAGAGACACTCATATTGTAAAAGCTACCTAGTTACCGGAGAGACGGCCTCCCTAAGAGCGTCAGTCGTTCAAGTTGAAAAATAAGAGTGTCGCTGACGGAAGTTGCAGTGCGGTAAAGTGCAACAGTCATCCAAGTTGCTCCCGTCGAGGTCCAATCGTCACTACACGGCGGCTTCCAAGGACTGGAAGTGACGGTGACGCAGATCTTCAATTCCGGCCTGCCACTACGATTACCCCAGTTGGTGAAGACAGGAGGAATGTTCCTTCCCTTCTTTCCCTATCAACTTGATCTTCAGCTTCTTTCCAGTGAACCTAATGTCTGCAGGTAGGTCGGTCGCTCTTACCTCAGGAAGCACAGAACTGAGCCTTCCTCAGCTGGAGAGAAGCACGGCGACTGGAAAGATCCCGCCTCTGCGTCACCACGCCCCTTCCATCTCGCTCAACATCCTCTCACCAGAGGCCGGGCTTGGCAAAAAGAAAAAGGATCTATGAAGAAAAAGGAAAACAAGATTCACAGGAAAACAAGATTCACAGTAGCAGGGCACTAGGGAACGAAACACGGAGGACGTTGTCGACACGCGACATCTCAAAAGCTTTGCTCGAAAGAAAATCGCGACGTGCAACCGAGTCGAACGCGGGACCTCTTCGTGGACCGGACGGGAGGTACGGCACTCTGAAGAGACCCTTAATGAGGCCAGTACCTGGTCCCGAGGAGATCCTGCCAACTGGGCCTGGA
Organism: Neurospora sp. CHS-2018b; assembly: GCA_009806015.1. Classification (NCBI taxonomy): domain Eukaryota; kingdom Fungi; phylum Ascomycota; class Sordariomycetes; order Sordariales; family Sordariaceae; genus Neurospora; species Neurospora sp. CHS-2018b. The sequence goes on from RAOV01000021.1 coordinate 227,452, forward strand.
TTGATCGCTTATCAAGTGCAGGTGCGGCAGGCGCAGTCCAGATTTCGTCCGATGGTGTTTGTCCTATGACGGGAGTTAACGAAGTGGCTGATGGAAGGTGCGGCTCACTCAGTCACTGTAACAATGATTCTACATACTAGAGGGCAATAGACAGAGTTTCTGTTGAGGGTCCGAGGACTGTCAGCACTTGAAACTCAGAGTGTAAGGAGTGTCACATGAAGGTCGGAAGTGACTTTCCTCAAGACCCTTCAGAATATTGCTTGTCATATCCTCCTTCGATGGATGACTTTGAAAGCAATTAGGCCAAATGACAACAACAATGTAAGCAAGAGAATTACCCCGTACCTCCGTGAACCAGTCTACGCTTGACAATATGGCAAAGCTTACGGATGTAAGTCTGATTCCATCCCTAACTAGTGGTTGTAATCCCTTTACCGGCCGTTCAAGTTGTTTTAGATGCTCCCTGACATCTTCCGTATCATAATTTTACGGCGAATGGCTAGAATATTGGTTATAGTGTTTTCACAGCCATCAACCCAACCGGCAACCGACTTGAACTTTGGAAAACATCATCGAGTCCCTAACCAACAATAACGACTAGGCGAACATACTTGCTACTTTTATGGTCTCAAATGTTTCTTGACATATCTTCATCAAGTCTCCAAATCGTAGGCCCCAGACGATAAGACCTCTGTAGACCACTGACCTGTAACACTGTAAGCAATATTGACATAAACACGACTCACCGATACGTCAAAGGATTAGCATAACACACACATCCACACACATCCACACATCGATACCTAAGGGGACCCCTAAGGGACCCCCTAAAGGGGTAATTGGTCTCCCTGCTCCCAACATTGAACTGCAAAACTCCATCACCGTGAGCAATGTGACCGATCACTGTGTAGATGTTCTGATGACGAAGACCACGAAACCGTGTCGAATAAGACCAGCTCCAACAAGTCACAAGCCAGACTGTCACTGTGAAGTGTACAAGCCTGTGTTCGGGCTCGGACCAGTCTAGACTCCTGGCGTGGCTTTCTCCGCGCGCCGATCCGTCCATTAACAGGACGCCCTCAGGGGGTGTTGTTATACCAACCTACCTCTGTGTATGAAGACCTACCAGCACAGCGTTTGAGGGGCCCGTTTCGAGAGTCTCTAGGTACATATGCCGTGGCGTAAAGCCACCGTTATCTCTTGCTCGGCTCGGTGATCAACGTCCCCCCCACGCTGTTTCACTCCATATTAACCGAGAGCCTTCGGCCAGGTGGCTCTCCCTCCACCAGAGCCGCACGGGTGGACGACCCGGTTCGGTGATGACCATCCGTCCTCGCCATGGTCAAAGTGCCGAATCACTGGGTGATTATGTGGATCAAAGCGCATTTCGCACCGTTGGTAATGCGTCTGGTCGGAACCAAAAAGAGAAGGTAGATGTGTCCATGGTGTAGTGCTAGTACTGGCTAGTCTTGTGATTGTCGTCCTGGTAAAGTTTTGGGCATCAACCACTAGACTAGTTCATCCCGTCTGGTTGGTTCTCGAGATCTCGCGACAAACACGGCTGTGAACGTTGACCTGGGCAAATTATTTTCGGTCATTAGATGTGGTCATTATTCAAGCCACCACTTGATGCCTGTTCTTCTCTTCCTTCGTCCTCTCATGATACCTTTGTCTGTTTCGTGGGTGTATCTCGTTGGTTCGTTTCCAACAGCGGTAGCAGAGGCCCGTTCCCTCGGCCTAGGATGGACACAGACGTTGAGCCACTGCCCGGCAAAAGCATGTGGACGCGCTCTACCTTTACGCTCGAGACAAGCATCTCCATACACTCGGTCCGTTCCGCAACCTGGTTGGCGAAGGGTCTGACTTGCCCCCTTTATCCGCTCCACCAGATGGCAAGGCAGCAGGGGCAGCTGCTTGGTTGACGAGTCAACATCGTGGGTGTTACTCGCCATCGGGCCCAGGCCCCAGGTGAGGTATCTCAATCACCCCGCGATCCTACACTCTACGTGCCATGACTCCAGTCCCTATCAAGCCGACCTGTAACAGACCGAATACCAGCGAGAACAACTTGTCGATGGCCCCAGCTTGGGAAAGTCGGCACGCAGTCACCGTCCTGGCGCGGGGTGGATTGTCCATCAAGCCATAGAAATCCCCGCACATCCCGACGCGCTTCCAACCACCCAGCCAGTCCTTGACGCGGAATGCCTTCGTACGCCCATGTGTCTCTCTTTTAGCCGGCCGTGACCCTTCAAGCGGCCCGTAATACGCCCAACGAGAGGTTATCATCACCTAATTACCTCCCTCAAGAGGGAATGTCCCCGTTGCTCAAAGGTGGGCTAGACCATTGCGTCGGTGGGGTCTCGACGCATCTTGGGGCTCCGGCATGCGAGAATCCGAAACATAAGGAGGGGATAGTTGAGGGGTTGGGCTCTGCTGAGGGTGGCGATACTTTGATCGCGGTATGGTCTTCACAGCTCGACAGGGTTCGACGGTAGGACGAGGATTAGGAGGGGAAGGAGGAGAAGAATGGAGGCAAGAATATCACTTGCAAATCCGCTCTGAACCGGATGAACTCGAGGTGCTGCTAGGACAAAGAGGGAACTGCTGACTTCGAGAGGGATCCCCATCGAACCAACCAATAAAGAGAAGCTCGCAGTTTTGATGGTCAGTCCAACATAACACGGGAGGGAACCAAGTCATTTCGCATCAGTGGCCAAACGAGGTCCATGTGATGACTGGAAAACTTCGAAGAGCCAGAGTTTGAACCTCGGAATCCCTCGGAATCCTTCGAGTGTCCTCGGGTCGAGGTAGAATGGTGGGAGTGTTCCCTTCATGGCAGGCAACAGGCAAACAAGTAACAGAATTTTCAAGACAGTCCCGGAGGGCGAGGGGCTAAGAGATGGCCACCTGGTGACGGAAGGATAGCGGCACATAGCCACTAGGATGGACTGATGGTATCATCGCCTTGCCACAGAAGGCCACCCATGGCTGATAGCTGCAGTCCAGAGAGGGAAGGCCTTGGAGGGTACCGGTGTCGGATGTCAATCTGATGCTTAAGTATGGAGAAACTGGAGACCAAGTGTGCGTAAGAGAAGGAAAGAGGGTAAATCCGTCACTTGAGCCTGGCTAAGGAGGGATCTCGCCTCTCTCCGTAGGCACATGTGCTATCGATGAGGACCAGCTGCTGGCATGGATGGATTCCCAGCGGGGACAGGTCATCCTGCATTGGCGATTCGAGAAGAGCCCACCTCGGTACCTGGGCAGTTTGACGCCATTCCATTCGATGAGTTGGCCAAATGGTCCGCCAGAGGGTCTGCTGAATCGGCATGACGAGTCGATGATTCAGGTATGGTTCGTTGACCGCCAGTCGTAGGACCCAATCAAGGAAGGAGCTCAAGTACAGCTCCTGGCCAGCCTTTCAGCCGACGAGGCCAGACTAGAGGACTTTCTGTGGCCTTGGAAGTTTCAAGGCTCTGTCTGCAGTGTTCCATGGCACAGAGCAAGAAATTCCGAAGGATCTGCTTAGATCCCGTTCCCATCAAAGGCGCATACGAACATAGGATCTGACAACACCGACTCTGGACCACTGGGGCCTCTCCCAGCACTGAGTTCGAGACTAGACAAGTCATGAAACAAAAGAAATAGGCACGCGTTTGCGGTCCACACACAAGATATGCAGTCGATGCTATTCTTGCAGTGGGATGGGAGGACGTTTCAAGTCACTTTAGCGTATCCATAACTCACCTTCATTTTCGTCATTGTTTTTAGGAGGATCTCAGGGTGCTATGTCGGATATTCACCGTCTTTCTCCCTAATGTGAATGGGGCGTTGTGTTGTTTCTCAGTCTCAGCTACTCCAAAGAAGAGCGGACGACGCCGGTTCTCGTGTCGAATGGATCGAAACAGCACCGAGGCCCTGAATGCCCTGAATGCGCATCATACAGATCGTCCGGGAGAGCGATCATGCTTCCGCGAGCCATGTCTTCCCGTCGACCTTTTGTTGGAAATCCCGCGGTTGCGCGCGTGGGTTGAGTTCTTGGTTGCCAACTGAGGTCTGCCAAGTATGCACCGTTCGACTGACAATTGCTCAATCACGGGTAGTGCATCCATCCAATACTATCGTCTGCGGTCGAATAATGCTGATGATGCTGGGAGTCACCCCTGGCTACGTCCTCAACACGCATCCTAAAAGGGAACCACGCCAGTGCAAAACAGGCGATAGTGCAGGTCCATTACCCCTGACCTCCCACGCCCAGCAGGGGCAACTGAATGGTGGAAAGCTATGACGGCAGTGGAGCTTCCATTGCGTTGGCAGCAACTAGGGCATGTTGCGTGCATTGAAAGGAGGCAGCGTTGTCTCTAAACCTCTTCAGCTTCCGAATATCACCGCGCGGTAGGGTTTGCGAAACTGTCCACTTGTGTACACTACATCCGTCTAGACTTCCGGAATATCACAATCATCCAATGTAAGCCCGGGCGCATGTTAGTTAGTGTTGAAGCTTGGAGAACACTGGAACAAGACCACTGACGAGATTGACGGCCAAGTACAACAGAATGATGTTCCTGCATGAACAACGAGCACCAGTTCCTTTGATTGTTCGTTTCGCATGTCTTGAAAGCGACATGTCCAGTTCTTCAAACACGCTCCAGCGAGGAGATAAGGAACGTGATCGCAAATCTTCCTGGATGTTGGTGTTGCAATCACAACGCCAAGGAAGGGAATCAGCGATATGTACCTCTAGGGATGACCATGGAGACCGGTTCCTAGTAGTGGTCCGTCAAGCACAGGCTCGTCGTCCCGGGAGATTGCTTCCAAACGGCACCAGATCCCAGTGCTTTCTTTCTGAGGGTAGTAGGGCCTGCCGCTCTTGGACCACCGGTGAGCTCTTACATAGTACCGGTAATGGTGTGGGTGGTGTGTTGAGCATATATGTAGGGTCCTATTCAGGTCTTGCCGCCTAGAACTCATCAGAGGATCGGCTTATAGTAAGAGCCATGAATCAACGTCGGCCATGTACAGGCCAAGAGAAAGTTGGAAAGAAACAACCTATCAGCCCGCAACAGATGGGTAGTTGTTCCCCTGGGAAGGGTGTGATATGTGAGCAGGGAACAGCCACGTGCCAACTAAGACATGGTCGCCACAGAGCCTCTTTCACATATGATAGACTGCGTATGCGAATGCCGTTGACCATTCTGGAGCGCGTTAGGCAAATCGATCCGGAAACTCGATGTTTGGGGACAGGCGGATATTCGTCCCGTTTCGGCGTTGAAGATCCGGGCGGCTTATGGTTTCGATAACCGTCTTGCAGGGCAATCTGGAACTGCATATTCCGAAATAATTGGTACTGGCACCAGGCATCATTTGTTGTCGCTCAGTCTTTATCGAACCCGTGCCTGTCTCGATAACCGAACGTATAACCCTGGTGGTGGGCTATTGATAGGAGGCTGGCCACCGCGAGGCCACTTTGGATCGTCTGCTTCTTATTTGAATCAGTCGACATAACGATGCCATAGTAATTACAGTGCGGTTTGCAGATATAGGCTAAACCTTTATTTGGAAGTTGATTCCTGAAGGAGGTTGAGCATGGAAAGGGACAGTATCAAGTTGAAGCTTTGGTAACCAGTGCATTGTTGGATCGGGGTGCGTGTATCGGGGTCAGCGCTGCAAAAGCTTCTCTTCGCTGACCGAATGTTGCCGGTGCATAGCATGCATTCATTGGGCGCGTCTCCATTGTGGGCGAGCTCCAGCCGAAGTTCTTTGACTTGTCCAGCTTGTCTGCAACGGTGTCTTCATCCGAATCTGAAACAGCAGCTCGATGATGTTCGCCGTGCTGGCGAAACACGGCTTCGTCCTGTAACCTGCCAAGCGTCCGCGTCGACGAATATCATGATGTTTCGCGTTTTCGCTGACAACGATGACATTCCATTCCCGATCCAGATCGGACGGACCGGCTCGGCGCGGTACGGCCACCGCCACAGGGCTGCAGAGGCGACAATAAGGGTCCCTGAGCTGACGGAGGTGAACCGACGGCACAGGCACAACAGGGTATCAATCCATATCGGAGAGTTGCCGGCCTAGTCTTGGCAAATGGGTTGCTCCACTGCCTGTCTCCGGGCATCGCTTATTATTCGCGAGAAAGTCGACAATGTCCCGTCCTGACTTGACAAGCCAAGCCGACCGAGTTGCGGTGCGGAGCGCCGAAGACAGAACAGATTTCGGGCCTCTGCATTGTGTTCCAATTCCCCGGAAGGGGTGAATAAACAACCTCGAGATCTGATCATCTGCAGTCGGTATGTTTGGGGACAAGTCGAGACGGACACCTAGATATCTCCGTCCAGACACATCTCGGGTCGAACAAACGCTGAACTGGTCTGTATTCATCATCGTGCCAATTGGCAAGAAGGCCCAAATCTTTCCGATAGAGGCTCGCTTCGTAGCGCTTGATGTTATCTATGCAGCAGCCGACATTGCTCATAACCATTCGTAGGCTGTGAAAGGCGAGGGAAACCGCCGCGGTGCCAGCCCTGACCCGCCCCAGACGACGGCAACCATTTCTCTTTTCTTTTTTGTCTTTTGGGAAGATGGTGCCATGTAGCCTGCGGCGCGGCGGCAGGTGTGCACATTGCACGTCAGCACGCCGGCAGCATGCTAAGTGAGCTGGTACCAATGCCGAGGGATAGAATTGACCAGCCGGGTGCCGGGAAACAGCCTGTTCGTCGGTGTCATACAGAATGCCCCATCCCGTTGCTGCAAGCACACGACACAGTCCGGAATCCATGACCGCGGGAGAATCGGCGAGTGGTCGGTATTTTGTACCTTGCTGCTAGCATGGCATCGGCCTCCTCCCGGGTCTCGCCAGCTACGTGGAGCCCGATATGCAGGAGACACGGAAATAGTATCGGCGAGCACAACCGGCCGCTTCACCAGCATCACCGATGCGTGTCCCTTGAAGAGAAAGGGTCTGGTTATAGCGGATCCCTGAACTCAACGGGGGTCTTTTGGGCCTTCCGTCAATCACCTCTTGTTCGAGGGTTGCCGAGTTACAGGTCAACTTCCAGCCCCGGAAGGAAGGCGGATGTACTGCATAGTAATCTTGGTGTGGATGCATATTCTCAGACATTCAAAACTTTATCAGGCGTTTGTGACTGATGCCCCTTTTATTGATGATATCCAGAAGGCCGGATGTCGAGAACCTGAAGTTTCGGCCGCTTTCGTGTTCAAACAGCCCGAGCTATGAGTTGGCGTGAAGGACTGTCGATGAACAGACTTAAAGAGCTTCACAAAGCCGACAACTCAAGCTCCGGCCCGAACACCCTTGGTTCCATTGATTGGCGAAAAACGGTGTTGTGTTCCGTGCGGGAAGAAAGTGTTCTGTTGGTCCGCAGCCTGAGCGGGGGTTACGAGTGCCATAGAAGTACTATATGCTGTAATGAAACTGTCAAACTTCAGGCCTGTTTGGTGCGTGTCTGTCTACTTCCCGCAGACAGAGTATTTCTGGTACCGTACAACTTGATGATACAATCTCGATTAGTGAATTGTGTCATTGAGAATCTTGGTTGGCGGCCACATTGTCCCAGCATTAGTTTCTGAGGGCCGTAAAGTGAGCTTGGGTTGTGCTTCACAGTATGCCCTATCACCATCCTCTGCAATGCTTGAACCAGTAGATGGCCGCCAAGAGGAATGTGCCAGCGTCTGATAACGCTGTTCCCGCTGCCTGTCATGTATGCCATTTCGAATCGAAGGCCAAGTCGTATCGTTATCGATCTTTCTTCTCTTTGTAGACAGTACAACAATCGTAATGCTAGTGAGAGTTGGTCGAGCCGGTGTCAGCCACTGGTTCGATTGAAACCTCGGCGTGAATCCTGTCCATTTCAAATCGGATCATGGTAGACCAGGGGGGCAGCTAGGTAGCCAAGATACGCAGTGTGCTCGTGGTTCGTGTGAGAGGGCAGACTGAACTCCTGCCTTTGGCGTCATAAATTTGAGGTTGCATCCAATCATCACTAATGTCCGGCTCAACCACTTCGTCCATGGCCAGCCACGATATGTCCGCATTCCTTGAATAAAAGAAAAGCAGGCATACCTCAGCGGTTCGTAAATGCCTTTACAACTCGATTTCGTGACTCAACCAGCTTCTCCGTACCAAATACAGCAGTCGAGCAAGGGTCGGGACCTTGCATTAGGAATCCTCATAGCCATCATATGTGCCATACGCATTGGGCTAAAGTGTCCGCCTTGCGTTGTTTTCCCTTCCCTTTTGCGCTTCGTCAATGGAGATCCCGATACTACATGGCCCTTTCGCTTCGGCGGGCGCAGGACGGGAGGTGTTCACCGAGTTCAACATGCAAAAGAAGTGCCACTCAGGGACGTACCAACCTATCCCGTCTGTTCGTTCTTGGCGCACCCTGATGGGCAGAAAAGTGGTTATCATGCATACAACATCGCTGAACGACTTAGCAATCTGCTGCGAATGCAAGATAGGCGACTTTGTTGGTTTTTTCTTCTTTTCGGATTGTGTCATGCTCGAACAAGATGTACCTGCATGGGCCGGCAACATTCATCACTCCCATCCTGATTTCGACTTGCTTTGCAACATGGAGGTTTGAGGACCGATAGGCGTAGGATTAACATTCTGTCGAGAGAGGGATAAGGGAATCAGACGATGAAAACCGGCACCACGTTATATTGTAGGCACCATCGCTTCGTTTTTCTCTCCAACATACCGTCCGTGCGCAAGACTTTGGACAGAGGTCGGGCAAGCTGGCTAACCGTTGGCTGTGTCTTGGTGTGCCGTTGTACCTGGGTACCATTCCACGACAATCTTGGGACACTGGGGAAATCGTTATGAACAAGATCCTTGGAAGGTCGAGGCTTGTGTCCGCCCGAGGTCACCCTGGCTCGCCCAGCTGATGAACCCGCACTTCTCGAAGGATTATCCTGGGACCGTAGCATCGTCAAGTCAAGCCACCCCGTTCGTTTGCCGGGACCCTTTTTTGGTCATGATCCAGGAACGCTGCAATACGCACCATGTTCCATGGAACGTTGGTGCAACCGTTAATTTCACCTGGTTTGGCTCGCCGGTTTCGTCTTTCCAGTGCGCTTTGGTATTCATGGTCCTTTTCATCAAGCCGAGGCCGGAAACTTTGTTGGAAGTTGGCGTGATATCCTTTCATCTCGTTCTTGCTCCTCATTTTGAGGCTCGACCCGATCCGCCGTTCAAGGCCGTTCTATTAGTAGTTTGGCGTAGTTCCTACGTAGCTAGTGGTTACAACCCCCGGCATAGCACGGAGCTACCCCGTCCTAACCAGCACGAGCCATGCGCGCCGAGAACGCTGTTAACTGGGACACTGGCAATTACCGGCACACCCTGGGCTGGATCCGCATTGCCGAAGCACCCTTAGGCTGAGAACCTTTTGCTGACTGGCTTTTATGTATCACCGGCGAAGTGCTCACGGAGCATATCGAAGTAAACACACCATGACGGTCAAACAAAGCTCGTCGTAAACGGTAGAGAGGATATGTCTGCGAAGAAGTTGCAGCAAGGGAAACCAGTGACGAGCTTTGAGGGCACCGTTCGAGTAGCGAGAAAATTGGTTGAGTATCGTAAAGAGGTATACTGTGTGCGAAGCTAGATGGTGTGGAGAATATCGGAGCGAGTCGATCGTCGATGGAAGCCCATGATTGACCAATGCTTAGTCGGCTGTGAGCCAAAATAGTATCTTTGGTACATCCAAGGCCGGAATGGATGGTAAATACTAGCAACAGTTTTGCCGGACAGCAAATGAGTTGTTCAGCATCTCCGCCGTCATCCGAATGCTTTCACACACCGTTTTGTGAACAACGGACAGTTGTAGGATGTTGGACTGACGAATTCCAGGCTGAGCCCTGTCGGTGAACAGTAAATCAGGAGTGTGTCGAGCTCGGTATGGCCCGAGCCGTGTTGCCGTGACACCTGTTCCGGAATCGGTTTGAGGGTCACCGCCAGGATTGGTATGTACACCGCAGTCAGGGGAACACCTAGGTGGAGGCCTACGTGTAGCAGGCCGACCCTGTGAACGTTGTGCTATCACATTCCAGTGTCGTTCGGATTTTCTTGTACGGCCAAGTAGCAATCAGGTATTTGCCTGCTCGCTGACAGTGGTAGTGGGCCATGGGCACGACTCCGCATGTCCGTCCAAGCTATTTTGACGCCTCGCCGTTGTTTTGTATAGGCACCGTACAGCAGCTGGGTTGTCGATGGCTCGTCACCACCTATGCCGCGGCTGGCCTTGTCGCTGGCCTCGTAAGGAATCCGCAGCTGTAGTGTACACTACGGTCAGGATCTCGTCCACTGTCTATTCATTGTCAGGTACCTGTGTACGGCGGGGTAGGTGGCCACTGAACAGCAAATTGGACGCTGCATTAAAGTCCACTCACCTTGCTGTAAGGTCTTGTTAGATCTTGCTCAACCGTAAGCCCTCTTCCAAGGGTCTCCATGTCTCCATGCCCTGGGGGGAAAAAATGGTCTCTAGACCTAGGCAGCATCGTGAGAGTTGATTCGCGGACTGCAAGATGCGCACAGTACAGCGCTATCGCGGAGGACACTGGGCTTGGGCACAAGCCATCACGTTCTGTTGCCGAACAGCAGCTTGTGGTGCGAATGGTGAGGCCGAAAAGACAATGAATAGCAAAAAAGAATAGGGGAGATATCATTGGCCCAGATGAGAGGAAGTGCTCGAGCCATCTCAGGCATGCCAGGGTCCTTGGAGGGGACCTTCCGAAGAGCGGACGAAGGCCTGAGACTGGACTGCTTTTGGCATGTGGATGGCGGGAGACGTTGTTGACATTTTAGATTGAGGTGGTAGTTGGTGGTAGTTGGTGGTGGTGAACGGCATCCAATTCCACGCCTGGGCGGGGGATTGAGTTCTGACTTGCGACCAGGGCTCGGCGGCTTCATGGCGGCTTCATCTTGCAGCATCGCCCGTTGCCGTTGGGGTCCTGGACGGGGAGTGTGGGTGTGTGTGGCCGTCCGTATCTCGATGATTGCCGTCCATGGCCGCGCAACCTGGAACCGCTGTATGTGGATGTCCAGGATGTCCAGGGCTCGCAGTGGTTGCGACTGGCCGAATGGCAGATGAATGTCGTAGTGAGCGCTCTCGGTGATGCAGAGAGGTGCAGTGCTAGAGTGGCAGAAGTGGAAGTGGTGAGGGTTGTGCGAATGGGACCATTGCTCGCACACAATCTGTGAACGGCAGTGTGGTGCAGTGGGTTCCGTTTCCCTTGTAGGTTTGGTTTGAGGAAGGCACCTCACTGTGTACCTGCACTTGTTACACGCACGCCCCTCCTCTTGCAGGAAGGCGCACATCTGTTGATGACCCTAGAGGTAATGTGGTCGAATGGCCCGTGCCACCCCGACCTTGGCACTCCAGTCGAGATGGAGGGGCACAGACTCAAAAACGGGGAGAGAACGAAAAAAGGTGAAAGATGAATTAATGAAGCTCTCTAAACTCTTTTTGCCTGTTTCGAAACACAAAGCTTTCCTCCTCTTGACCAGGCCGCTTAATCTCGAGATTCGATGATCAATCAGAGTGTCACGGTATGTACACAGAGGGTCTACCTAGCATGTAACGGAGCGCCTTGAGCACTGCGATGAATACTTCATGACTGCGTGTTGTCCCGACTCCAGTCGCAGGTTTGCAGTCTTTTACGCCGTCGACAACTCGCCGTTCTGGCCGCAGATTCGTCGAGTCCACGATGCAGAACCAAAAAGCAGGCTAGTCTAGAACGGGCTGGTCTGGGGAAGGGGTTAGGTAAGGACTCCACTAAACCAAAAGTTTTAGACCTCTGAAGAAGCAGCAGCGATGAGCAGAAACAGACAGATCAAAATGCTTGTACTTTGAAGGAAGGTTCAGGTTCCCTTTTCGTTGCGCGCACGGAGTCATCTGTCAAGCAGCGTTGTGTTGCAACTCTGAGAGAAATTACTGCCTTTCCACAATTCCACTCTGTGCAGCGCACCATCCCTCACACTCACAACCATGGATGGATGGATGCGTCCAATCTTTGCCGTCGCAATTCGCACACACACAACACAAGCCAGTGTACATACTCGAGCTACTCTGCAGGTACCTACACCACTAGGTCCAGTACAGCCAAAGAGTATCCATATTTCTATTCCACTCTCCACTCTTCAGGTTCCCTGGCCCTGTCCGCCCGTGGGCCCTTTTGGCTCTTGCCAGTTGCCCTGGAGCTTTCAGTTTCACTCCGACTCGGCTACTGCTGCCTCAACATACTACCTTCCAATTCCTCTCTCTTTCCACTCTCCCTCAATATGCAAATTCATTTTCTAAACTTCCTTGTCTCTCAGGCTATTCCCATCTCTTTTGCGCTGGCACCATGGTCGTATCAGCCAGTTCCAATGCCCCCTCTTCATTCGTCCAACATGCCCCAACTTATCCATTGACTATTCCACTCTTTCCTCCTTCCCATGCCGCGGTTCTGGGGGTCCGTCCAAGACCGGCCAGAGTCCAAAGTCACATCCAATTCATCCCATCCACCCCCATGTTCTTGCTGTGCATGATGGGACCGTCGACCTCTCAGAGCATGGAGATGGAGTCGAGAGCTGCACCTCTCTGGGTCTGCTAGAGACCGAGTCTCCTACGCGCGTCGTCGATTCCCCTCTAGCTCCCGTCTCCCGTCTCCCGTTGTGGGATGGCTGCTGTCGTCCTATCTTGTCTCCTTCCGTCTTCTCCAGCTTGTTGTCTCTTCTTATATATCTCTGGTCCCCGTCCCCCCTCCTCCACGTCTGGACCCCGAACTTCTGAACTTCTCTTACAGTTCTAGCCTACTTCTTCTTTCTTCTCATTGTCTTAGACAGACCAATTGGTTTCGTCAATGACCTTGTTGCTTTAGCCTCCCCCATATTCGGTCTATATCACCCTATATTCCCATCATCAGACGCTTTAGGGGTCCTCCTGGAAGTCAAGCATTGAGTTGCCTGTCTTAACGAGGGCTATTCCCTATATCAACGTTTGTTGTCGTTCGCTATCCCACCCTTCGCTCGAGAACGGCAAACCTCTATCCCCCGGTGGTGACGAGTTCGCCCTATCAAAACCCCAACAAGTTCGACCTTTCGACCCGGTAAACCAAGCTTGCCAGCAACTTGTCCCGGAAGACTGGAAAGAATCACAGAAACCTCTTAGCTTCAACCCACATTCTCGCTCATCGTCCCCTTTTCCAATCCAGCAACTCCCGCCTTCGGTCTTGCTTTCTCTTCGGATCCTTCGTTCTAGTGTCATCTCTCGGACGTCAACGACAGATTCTTCACTTATCCGCCCATCTGCTGTGGACATCTCTTCCCAGTTACACAAACTGTGCTATCTTCGGGCTGGGTTCCTTGAGTAGAGCAGATCCAGTACACGTTTTGTTTGCTCCATATCTGGCATCGATTTCTCAGCATGGCTGAGTTAATGGGTTTTATAATACCAAACTTGGACTTTTTATGGTCCACCAAATTCTGGTTTTATTTCCATATTGTTATATGGTATGCTTGACTTGTGAAATTCCAGTCCCACCCAATCCGCCACGCCCCAGCGCGTGCTAACCGCTTCACTCAGGCTTCATCGCTATGTGCGCCTTCTAGTCCACTGTGTCAGCCACTGGACCTACAAGTCCGTACAGCCGAAAAAGGACCCAAAGTTCACCTCGGCAGATGTCACTGTCATTATCCCAACCATACACAATCAGTTCGAGGAACTGCGAACCTCGCTTGAAAGCATCCTAGCATGCAAGCCCGCCAAGCTCATACTCGTAACCACGTGGAACAAGTATGAGTCGCTCGAGGCAATGGCGGCTACGCTGAGGAAGCCGGCGTGCGATCACCCCATCAAGATCGAAGTCCTTCATGTGGACAAGGCAAACAAAAGACTGCAGGTTTGCAAGGCGTTGGAGGATAACCATGTCGAAACCAAAATCACGGTCATGGCCGACGATGATGTCGAGTGGCCATCGACACTGATGCCGTGGCTCCTTGCCCCATTTGAGGACGAAAAAATCGGCGGAGTCGGTACCTGCCAGCGGGTGAAGCGCATCGATGGAGACCTCACAACGCGCATTTACAACTGGCTTGGGGCGGCGTATATTGAGCGCCGCAATTTCGAAATCTCAGCCACCCACAACATCGACGGCGGTACTTCTTGCATGTCTGGACGCACCGGTGCCTACCGCTCGGACATCCTCAAGGGCTACCCGTTCCTTAGTGGCTTCAAGAGCGAGAAATGGGGCAAGTACATCCTCAACGCTGATGACGACAACTATGTTACTCGCTGGTTGGTTGCGCACCAGTGGAAGACCTGGATCCAGTATGAGCCCGAGTGCGAGATCGAGACGACGTTGGAAACCAGCGTCAAGTTCCTGTATCAGTGTTCCCGCTGGGCGAGAAGCAACTGGAGAAGCAACTGGACCAGTCTTGTGCACGAGAAATACGTGCTTACGTGAGTTGAGCCGCTCCCAACCGAACCCTAGCAATACCCTTTTAGGTCACTGTGCACGACTGTGTTGTGTGCACCACCTTCATCACCCCTGCCCCCATTCTCGACCTTGTTCCCCACCCGCAATAGGCGCCCCTGTCCACCCATACCCCCCTGTCCCTCCTTGTTAACACTCTTCAACAACAGTCAACAACCATGGTGCACTTACGCTCTCCACATCGCAACCTTTACGTCCTTGGCCTTTGTCGTCGACCCGCTCCTGCTCTTCTCATGCTGGTGGGCCACTGAGGGCTGGAATGTCAACGACCGGTACACTCTTTTGGCGGCCGAGATCATCTTCATGTTTGGCTTCACCAAGGTCGTCAAGCTGGTTGGACTCTTCCGCAAGAACCCACGAGACCTTATCTATTTGCCTGTTTCGATTCTCTTTGGATATTTCCATGGCCTCATCAAGTTATACGCTCTTTTTACACTTAAACATGTAAGTCATTCCGAAATGTCGGCATACGTTGGCGATAAATAAGACTAACCAAAGACGCCTCGCAGACTTCATGGGGAAGCCGCGCCGATGGTGATGAGCACAATACGTTCCGTCTGCAAGAGAAGCCTCCTCGCAGTCAGACCATGTTGACACCATCCGGACCAGGCTTGGATGACTTGTCTGAGAAGCCTTCAAAGGGTTCTCGAAAGACCGGCGTTGTCACGCAGAGTCGACGCCTGACTACCACCGGCACCTCAGTTTCGCACAACAACTGCGAACACGCCAACGGCGGATGTACGGTTGCACCCACAGACCTTTCACACTCGTCTTTGCAAGGTTAACGGTACTGCTTTGCTGCTGCTTCCACTGCTGCACCTGCGCGTATAGCTAAGAGCAACAGCAGCCGCCGAATCAGGCGGCAGACCATGGGGGGACTTGGTCGGGCGGCAATTGAGTCGCCTGGCAGATTTATGAAGATTACGAATTCAATGATTGGATGACGAAAATGAATTTCGTGTCTTCTCTGTCAAGCCGTCGGGATAGGGGCGGGGTGGAAGTTGTGGAGGGTAATGCTTCTGGCAGAACAAGATGCATTGGCCAGCCCCTGTCCAGCGGTTTCAGAGTTTGTTGCTGGCGCTTTTTAAGACCTGGAATATGGTTGTACACGAAAGCATTTGAGTTTGCTGGGAGCTTTTGACTCCCTCCTCGGTTTCTGTTTGGCAGGCATGCGGAGGCGGGGACTGGTTGGGAATATGAGCGACCAAAACTCACAGCAATGGGTGAGACGGTTCTGGGAAAAAGTGTGCATGTTATTTTGGCTTTCTTGTTTTCCCATTTCATCTCTTTACGCTCATTTCGGGATATAGACGGACACCTCGAAAGGGTCATTTGTTTTTGGTTTATTCTCGTCTACGCCTCGATACAAGGAGGTTAGATGGGAAGTGTGTTTTTACAGGATTCATGATTATCCTCTGTGAGCCCTCAAGAGTTGAGGGGCAGAGGCATGGGGAGATTGGAGTATAGAACAGATTCCATGATTAGACTTTTGGATAGAACGACGGGGAAGCTCCCACAACAGCGATATCTGATTTTTACACTCCCCGAGACACTACCTCGATGGAAGCCATCTCCCCATCCATGCGACCGCACTTTATCCAGGTGAGGCGTCACAAAGCTGTGCCGATCACGAGCTGGGAGAAGTCGATTTGACAAAGTCTCTGGCCAATCAAAGGCTAGAAAGCTTCCTAATCGGGACATGAGATGAAATGCACGGAGTACCGGATACGGATACAAGGTCCAACCGACCACCACGTAGTACACGTCGTGTCGGTAGAAGACCGTTTTGACTGTGTTCACAACATGCTGGCCAGGGCCTCATCATGTCACACAACAGGTCAACTGCAAGCCATCATGCTTCAAAGCAAAAGGAACAGGGGCGCTCAACCAACAGGGTGCGTTACACGGCATGGTTGACAGGACTGCAAGGGGAAATACCATGTAAGTCAACAAGCAGACAGAGTCTTGAGATCACATTCCATAAAAGCCACCCCGCTTTTGGCTGATGTTTTAGTCAAGCTTTAATTTTGATCAGTCGATTCAGTTGACGTGATGGTCTTGTAGGCTGGGGTATCCTACCCACGTATCCGTTCCCAGGGATGTCTGTCAATGGTGCAAAACCCCTCATTATCAGTCAGCCTGTGATGTTATGGCATCATCGAGCAGATATGTTTGGTGGTTTAAACAGCATATGATGTGAATACTATAGTGTCGGGTATTGGAGTCAACAACGGGGTCCAAGCTCGGATGGGCCATCAATCCGGATTTCAAAATCTGGAGAAAATAGGAAGAACGGCAAGACGGACATACCTACGATTTCTACATGCGGATGCCCCATCTCAATTGCTCCAAATCGCCCCGCTCGAGCGAGGGCCCCCGGAGTTCGTCCAAGATCGTCCGGCTTTTGTTTAGTTCCCCTGCCCTGGCAAATCTTGCCTTTGGCCCTGGTCCCGTCCCCGTCCCCGTCCCTGGTCATACCGTCACCATCCGCACCCCCCCGAACGGGGACCGGACCTCTTGATGTTTTGGTCGAATCAAGATTGCGGGCACGGCTAGCCCCCCTCCTCCTCCCCTCCCTAGGTCCCTGTGTTTCCGGATGAACTGACAAGAGTCCCTTGACTTGACATTTTTATGACTTTGACACGGGCATCTTGCAGTGGCCTCCATTGCAGCGCAGCTACAATAGTGTACATGTTTTGTACAACACCTATGAGGAGGCGGGCGGGATCGGCAGCCCCGCAAAGAAGAAGAAATTAATTATCACGAGAACGGCTCGACAATCGGCATCAAGCAAGCCAAAAGCGGCAGTGCCATCTTGCGTTTATAGCCGCGGTGAAGCATGACGTGCATGTCCTTCCCGTCATGGGGCCTTGGCCGTTCGTTAATGGTGGCTTTCAAAAGTTTCCAAAGTCATGCCTGGTCACAAACTCAACGCGGACACTATATTGACCTCTCATCTCTTGTATGATCATGATTCCAAAGCAGGTAACATGCTGAAGGATTCCAGTCAACAGAAATGGGGAGTTTGACAGCCTAGATGTCTACAATCTCGCTGTTCGGGCCGAACTGCAGGCACTGCCTGCCTCTGCTGCCTGCTGTCTTCTGCCTGTTTTGTTCCTCCCAAAATACGAGATGATCATGAAGGACTCGCAACTTCCTTTCTTCACCCGTCCTCTCCCACAATAGCATCAACGAGTCGTCACCATTGCACGAATTTTTTCCTTCAAATTAGGTGCCTTTCCACTCGCAAAGTCTCTTGGAGATAAGGGTCGAATGGGCAGGTACAGTATGTTCAATGGGAGAATGTTTCGTCTTGCCTTGCCTTCCACTTTTCCGGTCACAACTTGCAATTCAAATCGCTTCGGTTGCAAGCCCACACAAGGCAACCTACACTACTGTAAGCACAAACCTTTCCACCGAAAACACCATGGCTGGTTAAAGCTTGCATCTGTACAGTGTTCCCCGTCTCCGTCCATATCTTGGCCATAGAGGTGTTGGTGATTGATCTCGCTAACAGTTCGCTCCTAGCAGGAACCTTCCTCCTTCCTATTCGGCTCTTCACCCCAACGCACTGTTTCGGCTGTTCGGTTACCGCTCCCAGACGTGAGCCTCCAGGCGACGTGTACACAGTAATCACAACAACAAACTCTGCCTCCGCATGGCGCCTCCCCACCCAACCCACGACAGCAACACGCATCCGAGAAATACGTACAATTCGAGCATACTTTTGCGGCAGCGATTGGAGGCAGCAAAATCATGATACTGGATCCAGACAACGTTTCCTTTGCTAAGCACCAATTACGTCGCCGAAGCTTGACCTTCGGTAGAGTCTGAAAATCGTCGTGGCCTGGCCTGCCTAGTCAAGCTAACTGTGAACGCTAGATCGCGTCAAGAGGGCGTGGGGTGTTGCATCGCCCCTAGTACAGCTAATAATCCCAGCAAGTCCAGACTCCGGGCCTGCCATTCGCTAATGCGCTGTACACTTATTGTAGGTGACATTGGATGTCGAAAGCTGATGATGTTTTTCCATTTCCTTTGTCAAAACGTCGCCCTTCTGCGAAGGACATTCACGGAAACACTGGCTCTCTAGGCCTCTCGTAGGACTTCAACATGACGCTCAATCGTAGACTCGAGAGCTCAAACCCCGGCCTCGCCCACCTCTCCATCCACAAGACGCTTAACCCTTTTCTCTCGGACCTGCGTCTCCTCAATGGAGACTTCCTGGTGGTGATGGTTGGCGGGGTGGCTTGCAGGGTTCGGAAGTCGCATTCTGCGCACAAAACGGACCCCTAGGCGTGCCTGTGACAGGAGCATTTTACGGTGGGGCTCATTTCACATTCGACAACAAGTTCCCAGATATCGTTTCCAGGGCCTGGACCACGACTTCCTGTTCCGATCAATGCCGCAAACCGACATCTGACAAGCCTGTAATGGTTCTGTCAAACTTGGCGCTGTCGAGCGGCGCTAAGTGCCAATGTCTCGGGAAGGCCACATGAGTTCGAGGTCAGCACCCAAGAACCCCAGCCACTCATGGCACGTCTAGGTCTGGGTCTCAAGTCTCAACTCTTCGGGGCAGTGTGACGAAAGTGGTGAACCAGCGGAGAAATGGGGCAGGACGTCAAGAAAAAAAGTGAGGGGCTTGTGGCCATGGGAGAAGATGCCGAACAAGATTAGTACTATCGTACTCAGGTGAGTTCAATGTTGAAGCACAAACTCGAGTTTTGTCATTTTCTCCCCGTTTTGGGTGGAGATCAACTCCGTCTGCAGCTCTTAGGATCCAGGAAACCAAGCTTTTTAAAGATGCGGCGCCACCACCATGGTGATTTGTGCTGAAGATTCGTTCGCCATCCTCGCGCCACGCACAGCATCAACTAGTTCATGTCTTACATGTATGTATGGGCATCACCAAAACAGGGACTAGGCCACAGCAAATCCATCTCGAGTGAAAACCGCGATGGCACCTCATATGGGACTTCAAGAAGGCAACTTTCCTGCCAAGCTGTCCATCACGGTGCTGCCGCGAGCGCTCTGTACGGTCGTACCTGCGACTACATACTAATACAACTTCATCATCGGAAGGCTTGATAACGGCAGTTATGTAGGGGTCCGTTACTACATACCTATATATCGCAAGCTGACAGGGGAGACGTTGCTTGACGCAACAACGGAGAGCAACAGTCACTGAATGTCAAGAACGAAAACCATACTAGCCTTGACTAATCGTCTTGACAGTGTACGAAAACGAGAGGACATGCCTGAACGCAAAAGAAAACAAACCGGAAGCGGGAAGAAGCGAATAGCATCGTTTACGATATTTCGGCAAGCTGTACGGAGAGCAGGTGCGAAATCGGCATCGAGACTTAACCGCATGGGTGTGCACACCATCAACCAAATTGCTATGGTGTGATGCTATAGCGTCGCAACAGGTCAAAGGCGATTCTACCATACTATACCATACCACACCAAAGCCATAAGAGATTGCTGTGCTTGATAAGGATACAACAATCTTGGTACTATCCGATGCTGCGCAAGACCAGGTCCCTCACACCACCCTCATCAAAGGGTTGGTAGCATTGCCTGAGGTGGTGAGAAGGTTAACTTGGATCTATCTGCAACAAGCTCGACCGGTTGATGACAGAGCATAATCGTAGATGATTACGCAGCTACCTATAATGGGAAACCGACGAAGGGTCCATGATGTCAACAGCGCCAGCGACGTGAAGCACGACAGGATGAACCGGGCCGAGATGTGAGGGCAAGCGAGCCGCAGTTCTGTGCAGCACTGCAGGACCTGACTGCTCTACGACAGGACGATATCGGTATACTCTACTGACGAAGTGGTGATGGAACACTTATATAAGCGATGGCTGGCGATTCGACGTCTAGTGCAACTTTGGCGATCTGGTTTTGGGTTGCAGTTCACTTCGGAGCTACGCTGCACTTGGGAGCCCGAACCGTTGCGCCGCCGTTCATCACAATGTCGATCAAATGTTCTATCTATCAAGCTTATCAGGTGCCAAGACAAAACGCCAACCTCGTTGGTGCTTCTTCGGCGGCACACCTGACACAAGGGCAGAGCATTAATCTTGAGGAGATCTTGCGCTGGAGCTCAAGACACGGGAAGTGATGTCTCATCAGATGGCAAGTTGAACGAATGTGCACGGCTCGATGCCGAGTACCTACCTGGCCTCTGGCCTCTGGCGCAAAACGGCGAAGCGAAGCCGACGTAACCGGACCTTACTCGCAGATTGGCTTGCCTGTGAAGGGCGTGTGAGGAGAGAGGCAATTCAAATGAGGACAGGCTGATGGAGACTAGGCCCCGCGGAGGCGGTCCCACGTCGGCCGGCTGCGGGGTTGTGCTGGGAAGATGCCGGCATCGTGAAGTGGGAAAGAGGACAGCAAGCACGGCAGTTTGTTGTTGAGATTTGAGAAGTTGAGAGTGAGACCAGGTCACGATAGTGGAGGAAGAGATTGTGAAGCTTTTGGAAGATTGGGCAGGAGAGCCGACAGCGTGCATGCTGTAGCAGATTGCACCGTTGCTCCGAAGTGGAAGTGGATGGGGTTCGTCCGCCGTTTTTGCCAAAAGCCCGCAAACGAGAGAAACGAAGGCCAGGGAATCCCCTCCACGAGCCGCACCTTTTTGCGGAGAATCCGCAATCCCGCAATCCGGTGATCCACAATATACCGCAAGTGGGTTCCGTAATCTGGATCCGCAATCGGTGCAGCGCGCCGTTGTCCGGAAGAGGCTGGGGAGGCTGGGGCCGTAATCGTAAGGAGGAGACACGGCGACGACGAGAGGATGGTCACTGCCGGGCCTGCAACGAACGGGGGATGGGAGACCGATGTTTGAGAGAATGCGACTGGTGCGCAAAGGAAGCCCCGCCCCCGCTTGGCCCTACTCCTCCCGAGAATATGTAGGCTCCGGGATCCGCACCGGATGGGATAGCACCGACTTCAACGTCCATGACAGTCAGGAAAGGAAAAGGCTGGCCTCTCGGGTTGTTTTTCCTCATTCCTGATTGAGGGACGGAGATGAAGCTGGGGCAAGTGGAGATGTTTGAATTGTGAGAAACATCTCGACAGCGGAGGGTGGGGACGGGTACCGAACAGAGATCTCTCAGCTGCGAAAACGGCGGGCGGGGTGAGATTATCAACAGTTGAGTTTTGGTCTTCATTTTAGGCCTGGCCGCCTGGGCAAGTGCCGCCGAGTGCAATGCTGCGCACATTTCAGTTCTCTCCTCCGTCTTGTTCAGTTTTTCCTCTCAACCGTTTCCTCTTGCACTGCTGCACTTCTCTCGCTAACGGCACAAACAGGTGGTGCCTAAGCACGTGCGTCATCACGTCGCCGGGTCGCAAGCTGAGGACACGAAGAGGGTACAAAGTGAGGAGTTATGGCGCCAGTAACGTTGTTCATTGGCTTCAAAGGAAGAATGCAAAATGTACCATGTAGGTGCGCTGGTGAAGTCACCGCAGAACCCCCACTGGTCTCACTGCACGAGATGCGGTGTTTTGGTTTATTTCTATCTTTTGTCTTTGGAACGTTTCCTCACGGAGCTTGAAGAGAACCTTGAGGGCTACGGTGACAGTGTGCTGAGACAACTTAGAAGGAGGGGCGGGACGGCCACGGGGTGGCTTGAAACGGTGCGAGTGGCTTTACCCTATTGGCTTTACGTCTTTTTCTTTTTCTTTTTCCTCCTTTTTCCTTACTTTTCCTATTCTTTGCTTCAGCGCTATTCTGACACCATCATACATGTCTATACCATGACATTTGCACAGTACATCAGACCCAAGGCGTCCAGGTTGACGGGCAAGAAGGAAGACGATCAGACCCTAGGGTAGTAACACTGCCGGCAACGCTAACATTGTGACATTGACATACTTCACGATGCTACACAGTGAGGTAGGTAACCAATATCAAAGTGTGTTCTACTACTGAAAGTAACCTGACCTCACCTGATGCTTATGACGCAAACTGGCAGACAGAAAGGCATACAAACGTCCCCTTGACCCGGCTGTGCCCGGCCAGGTCCGACGACAACTGTTGGGATTCTGCGCAACGGGCCCGGAGATACTCTTTGCTGCCTTCGAACTCTCCTTGAACAGCAACGGCAACATTTGAGGCAGACAACGACAACAGCACAACAGCGCACGCCCAGCGCATTGAACAACCAAGTTGGTCCACAAGTCGAGGCTTGCCATATACCGTTACTGCTGACTTCTTGTTACCCAGGGGAACCCTGAAATGGCGCCGTACCTCCATCAACGTATGTCGGCAGGACACCGAGAAATCCCCCTTTCAACTTCCACTCTCTTTCCCCCCCTTCTGCCCCCTCTCAGCATTGCAGTTCGACTAAGGTGCCTTACCTTAGTGTCCTCCGGCCTTCCACTCACATCACCTCTCCCACTCTCTCCCACTCACATCACCTCTCCCACTCTCTCCCACTCCAACTCAAGACTGGTTCAGATGGGGTATCTCAGTCTTGGAAGCCACTTATATCATTCCCTCTCTGTCTTCTTCCGCTCATTCCCGACCCTCTCCCGCACCTAGACATCAAAAAATGGCGGTAGATGCCTTGGAAGGCTTCTTGAAACGCGGAAGATGGGGGGACATATGCAGGCAAAAAGGGGTCGCATGTAAGGGGAGGAGAAAGACCCAGGTCCAGGGGAACAACAAGCAACACTTGGCCGACGCTCGTCACGACACGTATAAGGTACATATGTACGATGCGTATAGCGTACCCGTTGTTTGCCCTTTTGAGACGCAGGTCCGCAGGTTCACAGGGAAGGCCCCGAGACGGGCTAGAGGAAGCACTGGAGGAGGGCCATGTGTGTGCTCCTGTGGCTCTGTGTCTGTGTGTGGGTTACGCCGAATCTATCCGTACTCCCGTCAGGAAATGCGAGGCACGTTGAGATATCCAGTCGAGTGGGTTGGTCTATCTTGGGGTGTTTTTGGTACAGCAAGTGAGATGAGTCGTTACGTCGGATACGTGCCCTGCCTACATACGGTACGTATCTACTCTTCCTCAAACTCCCACCTTCGCCGAGTCTGGACCTATTCGTTGGTACATTCGGTCGTTCTTGGAAATGGGGGTCACGCCACTTCACTCATCCACTTAGACCACTTCAGTTCCAGTCTTTTGGGTCCAAAAGAGTTACTATGGGGCGCAGAAATTCGTATGGACATCTAACTGGACGTTCAAAAGAGAGTGACATGGATGATGGATGTAAGTGTATTGATATTTAGGAGTGTGAACAGAGAGGGAAAACTCTGCTGTATATTTTGGAGCACCTTGGAGGATTTCTTCTGGGTGGGGAAACAAAGAAAATATGTAAGGCTGCTGAGAACAATGTTTACATGAGATTACATCTACATATGTAGGCATCTTTTGGCTCCAGGTCTGCTATTTGTTTGTTTACGGGCAAATTATGTAGTCGGCTACAGCTTTGTCCGTGAACTAACCTCTACATTGAGAAATCAAGAAAGCGAGGAGCGTAAAGGGATATTTTAAGACTCCGATCGACCGGATCATGGACAGACAGGTGACCAAAATGTAATGTGTAACAACTGACAGAATGAACAAAAAGAAAAGAGCGTGCTGTAGCCCCCAATGACTATGAAATTTGGGGTTATAGCAACACGTCCTATTGATGCCTGGGTAGTCTCAAGGCGTAAACCTTCTCTCCTTTTTTTTGGCTTGATCTATCCCATTAACCCATTCTAGATACCTTATTCGAAACGAATAGTGTAGGCTATAAACAAACATCTCCTCCTCACCATACCTTCCGGCCACCGAGTGGATACCTAAGGCTTGGTAACGATCATCCTCGGCACATATTGTCATCTATCTCCAGCTCTAAGTCCGGAGCCAGTCCTGATGTCTATCGAGATGCGGTTGTGCAAAACACACACGTTAGCTATCAAGGTATGTACCCAGTTACCTACATCTGGTCATCTATTCATCTCTTGTGTGTTGCTAGCAGCACGTGCTTTCCCTATCGTGCTAGTACGGATCGAAACGTTGGCAAAGTCTCCGAACTGTCTACGTTGAAACACAAGCTTGCATTTCCAGCTTCGACAACTGACTCCATGATCATGAAGTTTTCCAATACATATCTGTTTAAAGCATGCTTTACGTAAGGTCGGCATGTCAACACACAGTCCTGCGTTGTGTCCATTCAGCATGCCACTTATGAGACTTATGTAGCAGTTTGGCAAGGATGGCCCAAGTTAGGTCCCGGTGTTTTGGGAAAACTGTGGCATACACAGTAGTAACGCAGTAGTGTGAGGTAGGGGGTACTAGATCTTCCCCTCAAAAAGGGCCGTCTGGTTCTGGTTCTGGCTCTGGTTCGTCTAACTGATTACTTTGTTTCCTTCCTTTGCTCCGCGGGTTGATGTAGTTCACGGATGATGTGATACTTTTTCCATTAAAGAAACGGTAAGATACCAGAACCAGACCGGTTGGAGACAGACCACTCGCTCGCCAGACTTCAGTTTTTAGAAGGAAAACGGAGAACCATAAAAGTGTACGTACAACACAACACTAAAGTTCCCCTCCACACTAGGTTCAGGGGACCACGTCAAAAAGGGCTGAAGGGGGAAGACCCTTGAATCACATCCCTCCCCGATAGTTCCTCTGCCAAACAGGCCGGGACCTTGTTGACGTGGGATGGCGTGTGTCGGTAAGTAGCCTGTTAGGGAAGTGGTTTGGTGGTTCTGATGTGGAAAGATATCCACAGCGAGCTGTGGGTGTCATTGTGTGTGTGGGGAGAGAGACTGCTGTTGTCATACTATGTCTCCGGTGACGTTTCTTTAATGCCAGAGGGTATCTCTGGATGACGGGCAGACATAGAAACGGACTCAATTGTAGGGGAACATCTGCTCCAAAGGCTTCGTCTTCTTAATGAAGAACCTTTCTCCGTGTGATTTCTTTGCGAATTCGAGCCCGGAGCGCTGAGATCTAGTCTAGTTCAACAGGACGTGGAAAGAAACTCGTCAGAGTCAAAGAATCAACTAGTATCAACCACCCCATCCAGATGTCCTGATCTGAGTCGAGGTAGGCCCCAGCGGTACTCCATCCGCCCGGAAATTAGCATGCGCTGTACTATGTACGTAGACTTACGTGCTACCCTTGACCTTGCGTTGCCGTCGATAGTGTTGATTCTGGGTTATCAGTTCGCAAGATCTTTAGAAACTGTGTGGATCGTCAAGTGTGGGGAGTGGGTTTGGTCTTGGCTTGTCGACGTCGTTGACAGAAACTGACAAGAAAAACAGGCTCCGTCAACGGAGTGGGAACACCTCTTTGTACACTGTGCAGTTTTTGCTCACAGAAAAGAGCAAATATCAAAAAACTCACGGATACTGTGTGGGAATTTCTCGTCTCGAGCGATCGAGATAGGGTAAAGATTTGCGATTTGAAGCTTCCGGGACCTGGCCTGAAGATCGGGATGCTGGGGGGAGGATTTTGGTGATGGGAGCCATAGCTAAAATGAGCTGGGCAAGGTGAAAACATCTTTCGGAAAGTCTCATGAAGCAATGTTCAGGACGATCACCCTCGTGTTGTTGCGTTAAGGTCGCAACCATATGAAGAGCACAATCTCGATGATGATCAGTGTCGGCGTGGTCATGCAGGTGGTGTTTAACCAGACCGTGCTTGTGAACGTGGTTGTACGTAACGGGAGATTGATCGAGATGCTGACCACGGTATGCGATAGGGAGCAACAGCAAAGAAACTTAGGAGATCGGTGCCAGTCAAGCAGTCAGAATGTGCTGGTCTCGGTAAGTAAGCAAAATATTGGGGAAGGAAGGTCTCTTACCAGGAAACTGGGCGGGTGTATTTCCTCAGACGGAGAAGTGACGACTGTCATGAGAGACAGTGAGAAGGTGCAGGCTACTGAAGAAAGAGGAAGTCCAAACAAACCAGAAGAATGGAAGAATGCACGATCATGGTTCTTGTGGCATCGTCAGCCCCGGATGGCGATCGGTATTTTCTCTTGAAACCAGCAGTCGCTGCTATTATGCATGCTTTGATATCGGAAACAAGTCCAGCGACATTGCCTATTCATGGATAGGCAGAGGCAATAAGTGTAGATATAGAGCTAGGTATAGCGCACGCGGCCTTCTTGAAGACCTGAGCCTTTGAATTGGTAACTTGCCGGGATGAAATGATGTTGCTCGGACGAACTGAGAAGCAGTGTCCTCGGAAAGCCGAGTGAAACGAACCTGACAAGAGTGGCAGATCAATGAACTGACGAAGATAGAGGAGATGCTCATGAGTTGTGATAACGCAATACGGGCGTGTGCTCACCACTGCACCTTTCAGCCAACGATTGAACACCGTACGGAGACATGAGATTAGAGAATGAATCCTAGTGGTTTAATCAATGGTCAGCGTGATTGAGAGGTAGACCTCGATGCATTGGAAGTTTGGGAGAAATCAGAAGCTATAGTCTAGCCACAAATATATGGAACTTCACGAACACGAGCAACGGTGTTAAGCAAAAAGGAGTCATATCCTTTGGGACAAATTCCAAGGGTAGGCAATATAAAAGCAGGCTTTCAACTACAGAGAGATATGTGTATGATGCCATGATACTAGTGATGAAGAGGCAGGATGATGGCCAAGTTTGAGTCTTCAAAGACCAACTGTGTCTTCTATACGTTCAGCGAGTGGGCTAAAGGTAGACTCAACACCATTTTCTTGTCTATACGTCTATCGGACATCTGTCAGGGGCATCTAGCCACATGAGCATATTCACAGTTCGAAAGAGTTGCTAGTTGTTGGGCTGTCCGATAGACTAAGTGAGTACCACAAACGGGCAATGTGGATGTTTCTGACAAGGAGATGCCACATGTTAGACAACGGGCAGCAACTGAAGAGTGTAAGGAGCAGTTAAATCAGTGATGCTGGAGCGTTGTAGCTGCGAAACACAATGAGATGGACACCGACTGGGTGGTACCGGTTTTGTGACTTTCCGAGACAAGTCTTTTAGAGATATTGTCTATATGTGCCGCCCTTCGAGCCTATCTCTTTAACCACGGCGCGCGCTACTGCTTCATGGCTCGGATGAGAGTAGTCAAGGCTATGCATCGGTGTACATAGACAAGGTGGTCATCAAGGACATAGTAACGTTTCTCCACGGTCATGAGGCTCCTGTACACACTGGAGCACAACCAGCCGTCTGGTACAAGTACAAAACTCGTCAAACCCTGACGATCCGGAGATAATATCATGTGCACGTGTGTGGCGGCCGCAACAAGCGGGCGGTGGCTTTCGCCTGTAGTGCTTCAGGAGCTCGTCATCTAAAAAAATGTAGTTGGATCAAAAGGTAGGAGTGGAAGCCGGCTTGAGTGGGATGCCACCAACGTCCCGCAACAAAGGGTTCAATAGCCTCCTTGGGCGTCTTCGAGTGCAGTTGGTGGTTGAGCGGGAAAATGATAATGGGCAAGAGTTACTGTTGGCTGTAGTTCGCCTATCTGCTCATGAAAGCGGCTTCCTGGAAGCAAAGGACTGAAGTTCACAGACAAAGACGTACAAGGATAAAGGCCACAAATGTGGTTGCACAGTTCCCGTCCGAGATCATATGGCATTGATGCTTCGATTGCGCGAGACAACAAGCCGCTTTCCTTTTGTCCTAGAATATTCCTCTGCCCAAGACTCGTTATACAACCATTTCTGGTAGGCACGATGAGATAGTCCCCTCCGTTCACACCCTCCCTCCTAGATGTGTGATGTTCTCCCTGATGGCATCGGTTAACTCTCCCTGCTCGGTGCAAGCGTAGCGGAAGGTTTGGTACCACGCCTTCGGGTGAGGCATCGGCAGTTCCAAAATGTCCTCAGGTTCGACATTCCCGCTCTGCAGATATACAGCAATGAGCGGGAAGAAGTAACGTGCTAAATGATAGTCTATGACAAGATTAGTAACTTTGTACATGAATGACATGAATGAAGGCACTTACGAACTGGGAGCGACATTTCGCTCCATGGGTTTGCTGATAGTATCGGGGCGGACAATCGACGATGCTCCTTATCCAAACGGCGCTCCTTGGAGGTACTTAGAGAAGCCCTCCTTGGACTCAGGTGATCTGTTGCAAGCCTGGGTACCTCCAATGGCTCTGGGGCGTCTTTTGGAATGGCTCTTCTCAGTTCTGCCTGGGAGAAGTACTTGATAAAGAGTTGACCTTTAGGTTTTTCGGGCGACCATGATTGCGCGACATATTTGAGTTTCTGACCCATTCCATCCATCTCCTCTTGGGGAGCTGGATTATCGCCGCTTGCTGAGCTCTCGCTAAATTTCCGTAGATCGACTGCCTTCACAAAACATCCTTGAAAGATGTGCCTTCCATAAAGTTCTTGGGCCTTCCGTCGACCTATACCAATCTGCTGACGCACGACCCGTACTGGCGATGGCAACGCTGCTGAAGGTATTGATGTTGGTAACGCTGATGACAAACCCGTGGGCATCGACTGGCGGCGCCCCATACCCGCAGGAGGACCAACAGGTGAAAGTTGGGAATCGGGAACCCCGTACAGGAGGTGATTGCGAGTCCGAGCTGCCAAGGTGGGCGGAGGTGAGTAGTCGTTGTACGGGCGCGCTCGTGATGGTGGACTCTGCTCGGGGATTGGGGGCAGCAACTGCATAGAGTCTCTACGAGCCTGAGATGGTCTCCGCTGCTCGAGACTGTCCAGCATCGCTCGCTCGTGCCGCCTCATTCCTTGGTCCAACGCTGGCGTGCTAGGATGGAGAGGGCTTGGGAGCCTATGGGTCCTCAGTGCTGGCTCGAAAATAGACGGACGACGACGCGGAGAACGAGGAGGTGGTCTCGTACTTCCAGGCGATCCATGGCGCAATGGTTCAATCCGCACTGGCTCTAGTTTCGGTCGTGTTCTGGTCTGTGTCTCCATGGTGACTAGCTGGCTTTGATGTTTTGAGTTTTGATAACCTCAACGATGTGCAGATGAGATGGTTGACCGGTATGATTCGAGGTCCAGTTCCTAGTATATGACTCTCAGTGTGTTTGGTGCAAATCGGCCAAGAGGTTGTTGGTAGTTGTTGGTGAGAACATGTTAATGATAACGGACGCATCCATATTTTTTGTCTTTTTGTCGGCCTGCGTCTGTCTTTCTTGACGGGGGGACGGAGTGAAAGAAAGGAGCTGCTTTGAAAGGACAAATTCACGGAGCCGTTGAGTCAGATGCAGTCCTGCAAGACAAAGCTCCTCGGTGATATATCGCCTACGGGCAGATATTGAACAAAGACAAACGTATGTGTGAAAAGTCTGAGCTGTTGAATGTCAGTTGCAACATGCCGAGCTATCTCTCAGCTTACCGCTGCAATGGGACACGACCGAACAAAGAAAGATGGGGAGGCGCCCTCAGAATGTGGAACCGAGGAGAACATGTTGGGAAGCGAGGTTGGGCTTTTGACTCCATTCTCGCCGTTCGGCAAACCAGCCGGTACTGTGAGACAAAGACGTTGAGGTTGCAAACGATGGAGGCTATAGCATGTGAAGCTGAAGTTGGTGACGTTGAAGATGGTGATGTTCAAGTTGGTGTTTTATGGAGAGTGGAATGATAGACAGGCACCAGGCCCCCTGTAAGCCTCAAATGCACAGTGGTCTGTGCTGCTGGACGGGGCCGCTGTAGGGAGACCCCAGGCCGTTGGGTTTGGTCTTGGCACCTTCAAGCTCCCCTCCACGATTGGTTGACGTCGTCGGAGAACGGCAGCTTCGATCTGGACACTCTGGAAGGCCGAGACCAGCTGGGAAACTTGCAACTTGTCATCGCGAGGCTGTTGTTTGACACTTTTCCTCCAGACATCATCACTACTCATTCTGACAACTTCTGGTTTCCGCCACCAGTTCCAAACCAAGAAGGCCAATCACTTCCCGGTGCAATGTGTCGCTAGCCGTCGAGCTTCACCCTTCCCATCTCCCACGACCGCCCATCATCCTCCCGTCATTCTCGAACGCCGGTACCTTGCTGCACGGCTACTCACCCTTTGCCCTCCATGGCTACAAACTCGACAACAACCCAGAGCTACAAACAGCTCAAAGAGGACTTTGTCTCAAACCTGTCAGGAGGCTCCGTTTCTGAAATCGCACAAGTCTGCGCCGTAGCACCTGTATGAAACAACAACCCCCCGGGAGCATCGGAATGGGATGCTGCTGTCCGTGGCAACATATCACAAGTCGAATGACAGGAGCTAATCTCTGTCTCTCTCCTAGGTCGTTTCGCTCGTCTGGTCCGTCCTCCAAGCTCGACAATCCTTCTTCAAGCCCTACACACCACTAGGCTATGCGATCGACTTCCTCCTCAATGTCGGCGCTCTCCTGCTCTCAGTGACGCTCTACTCCTCCGCGCCCCTGCTCCTCAACCTGCTTCTCCTTACCGTCGCCGCCTTTGTCTACATCGTTCCCGCCCATACCCGAAGGAAGAAGCCCCAGCTTCCTCCCAATGTCCAGTCCAAGAAGAGCTCCTCGGAGCAACCCCTCGGGGTCCTCTCCACCAAGCCCTTCTTGACCAACTACCGCGGCAACATGCTTATCGTCACCTGCATCTGCATCCTCGCCGTTGACTTTCGCCTGTTCCCCCGCCGCTTCGCCAAGGTCGAGACATGGGGTACTTCATTGATGGACATGGGCGTCGGCTCCTTCGTCTTCTCGGCCGGCGTCGTCGCTTCGCGGCCGGTGCTCAAGGAGCGCGCCGAGGGCAAAGCCACACCCCTGAGCACCCGACTCAAGACGTCGCTGCGCCACTCGCTGCCGCTCCTCGTGCTGGGCTTCATCCGCCTGTTGAGTGTCAAGGGCCTGGACTACGCCGAGCATGTGACAGAGTACGGCGTGCACTGGAACTTCTTCTTCACCCTGGGCTTCCTGCCGCCCTTCGTCGCGCTGTTCCAGTCCGCGCTCAATGTGGTTCCCTCGTACGCTGGCCTGGCCCTTCTGCTGGGCGTGGTGTATCAGGTGCTCTTGGAGACTACTTCGCTGAAGGCCTATATCTTGACCGGACCGCGAACCGATCTCTTGTCCATGAACAGGGAAGGCATCTTTAGCTTCTTTGGCTACTTGGCCATCTTTCTTGCCGGCCAAGACGCCGGCATGCTCGTTCTTCCGCGGACCTTGAGCCGCACCAGCGGCTCCAACAAGACCAGCGGCACCGTTCAACGTAGGTCTCTCCTACTCAACATGGCCGCCTGGTCCCTCGTCTGGACAGCTCTCTACTTCTTCGCGACCGACTACAAGTACGGCTTCGGCCTGACCGTGTCCCGCCGCATGGCCAACCTGCCGTACATGCTTTGGGTGGCCGCCTCCAACGCCGTCCTGCTTCTCGCCTTTTACCTTGTGGATGCGCTCCTTTTCCCTTCCTTTTATAGCGCTCAGGACGCCAAGACCGAAAAGGAGCTGTATGACACGGCGACGAGTAAGGTGCTGAGGGCGTATAACCGGAACGGATTGGCCGTCTTCTTGTTGGCGAACTTGTTGACGGGACTGGTCAATATGACGGTGCCAACGCTGGATGTCGGCCGGGTGGCGACGGTGGGGATATTGGTTGGATACATGGGTGCTCTGACGGCGGTGGCGGTTGGGTTGGATGTGTATAATGTTACGATCAAGTTGTGAGGATATGCAGAGTGATTGTTTGCTGTAATGTTGTTCAAGTCACATTGAGTAACGCCCCTCAGGGGGAGCCCACGAAAATTGGGCATCTAATTCGATTAACGCAAACCGTTGCTGGTTCTTCCGCCGAAGTTTTTCTTTCTTGAGGAATGGTACCGTCTTTGTTGAAATGTGGAAGAACTCATGTTGGTTGCCGTTGTGTAAATTTGGAAATGAGTGTGCAAACGGAGGAAACTACTCAATACAAAGTCGACATGTACGCCGGCCAACGAGGACAACCCAAAGATATGCCAACGTAAACGAAAAAATGGCAAAAGAAAAACTGCAAAAAGGAGGGTGACTCTGGCGAGGTGACTTTTTGTTGTTGTACATAGAACAAATCGTCCGAGTTGAGAAGAGAAAAAAGGCAAAAAGAAACGTCACCTGTTAAGTAACATGCTATCTTGCAATAGCAGGGCAGCGCGTTTAACCACTCCGCCAAAGTGACTAACCCGTTATTGGATGATTAACTGGTATTTCGCCAGTGCCTAAGTAGCACTCTGTGCATCAACGCCTCAACGCTTCCAGGTCGATTGCACTGCTAACATCCTCGCTACGCAAGACAAAATGCCGTGCAACATTCAGCCGCAACCTATCTATATGTTATAATTAAACCCGTTTCTGGAAGTCATGGATGAACGCCACCGTTCTGCCCTTTTATGGGTAAAGGAATGTTTATGCTTCATGACCTGAGTCAGGCTGCTGTGGCAAGATGGCCATCTACGGGAGGGATACAGTTCATTTTGAGATTATCAGGGTGATAGTCCAAGCTATGCAGTGGATCATCTAATCCAGGAAACAGCCTGGAGTTTGAACGAGTTTGAAGAGCCGCCATGCGTGAAAGTAGGGTCCGTCAGGGGATCTGTTCATGCGTGAGAGTGGGCACGAACATGGAAGTTCAATGATGGGTATATGGGGGTGTTCACTACTCGTGTGTCGTTCCATTAACCGGAGGGCATTTGCTTCCTGATTTGACCTTTCTCGAAGTCCGATCCAGAAGCGTAGGATAGATATGTTTGGGGCTACGTACCACCCCATTACATACGCAAAGTGGTATTCCCAGATATTAAATTGGATATGGGCGGCTGACACACCCGAACCTGCAAGCACTCTGCCCCTTACAGTAGCGTCGTCATATCAAGTTGTCAGTTTTGTACTTTTTCGTAGGCCTTTGTTCGTTTTCCGCCCTGAACCCCGGACTTTAGGACTTTCCTTTTTAGGTGTTCGCAGGTTTACGGTGGAATGTTGATGTACGAGTCGTGTGTAAATCCGGGGTCGGCGGCAGCCGGTTGGGTGTTGGCGGCCACTTGCCCATTTTTGGGTTCATTGAGATCTCAAGATCGTATACATACCTCTGCTGTATGCGCGCAGCGAGAGTTCCCCGGCTGGTTGGGCGCCAAAGAAGGCTCGATTGGAGTCGCATCCTACATTGTCGTTGATGGACAAAAGCGACGATGGTAAAACGTTCTGACGTTGGACCCGGTGTGAACCGCGGTGACATGATCTGGAATGAATGCCATGCGACGGTGAATCAATTGGCTCGTGAACGATAGCTCCCTTTTTGGCACACAAGTTCCTTCTCTGGCACCCGGTCTGATATCTGTCAATATGGGTAAGACCCCGGCCTACCTGCTGTCATACAACGTCATTACAGATGTTTCATGAGTGAAAAGGGCAGGCAGCCACACCATATCCCCTTTCAAGGATGCGGACCATGTCGGACGTTCGCATTTTTTTGAATATTGACCTGGAAAAAGAACTTTGGCCGGTTCCATGGAAGAAAAGATCCCTGGAATATGGATCGATTGGCGATCAGTATCGTCCGGGAGGTCAATGCTTCCCAATGCTCCCTGATTCTCCTATGGAACGGGATGGAAAGGGGATTCCAGTATACGGGATTTTAATCTGGCGGTAAACATGGCTAACACGGCCATAGGTACCTCGCGACGAGAGGCGTAGAAGGCGTCTTAACGAGAGAAGCCCCTTTTGTCGCAGCCTCGGGGTTCTGGTTGCGAATCAATCACCGTCTCACAAGATGGGCTTTTGAGATGTTTGAGTGGTTGAAATTGCAAATGTAGGCAGTATGTAGAGCAACTGGCCGGTTGACCCTCGACGTCGGTTTGAAGGCGCGTGGAAGATGTGTGTTCGCTGCACATTCATGCACCTGCAAGTGCTGCAAGCTGCGAACCTGCCAGACCCTTGCGCTTCCCCCGTGAAGGTCTAACCCGAATAGGACAAGCGCATTGGCTTGGCTACCTTACTGGTACCCAAACCGCCAAACCAAACGAACGTCGACAGTGACGGAGTTTCTCGACTTTTTGAGCCTTCAAGTTGAGTTGTACTGACGCTGTGGAGTGCATTCGGATACGGCAGGGCCGGCCAGGAAATGCGTAGATCATTGGCTCAGATTTCGAAGGTCGTGGTTGTCTGGAGACCGTTGAAATTGGAAAGAGCGGAGCTGGTGAGAGAGTCATCTCCTATTCTGCTTGGGCTTGAGAGCCAAGTCGACGTCCAGGGTTGATGACCGGGCTGTGTTCAGCAGCGGGGGGTACGGAGATTTCTTGCATTTTGGTCGTTTTCGAGGTCGGTTGGAGTTGATGTGTGGTGAGTGGATGAAGTGGATGAAGTGGATGAGTGGGTGAGTGAGTGAGTGGGTTTTACGGATTGGAATCGAGATGACGGCAATGCGCGGCCGGTGCATTGCCCAAACAATTCGATTCTGGATGCTGACAAGACCTTTGTCTGTCCCAAAGTAGGTGGTCGCAAACTGAAACTCGCCAGATTCATGAGATTCATTCCTCTAGAAGTAAATATCTTCGATGTCAAGGGCTGCTGGATTGAAACCGTCACCATGCTCCCGACCGTGGAATGGTAGCATTTAAGTTGTGGGTCATCAAGGTGCTGCACAGGCAAGCATTTGAGCTGCAGGACCCTAGAGGTAAACTAACATGGGAAGAATGAGATCGACCGCCGAGTTTTGCGCCCTCATTCATCGGTCTTGTTGGGCTTGGAGATGGAGCTATTGTCGCCAGTAAACATGATGACAAAGAAGACATACAACTGTGATGGATGACATGAGGTTGTGTTGTATTGATTGCTGTAAGATTGGTTCCATCCCGTTAGTTACGACTGTGTAAAAGCAGTGGAGAAGGTACCTCTTCTCAGCGCCTGACGCGTCGGTGGGCACATGTACCCGATGTATGCCCTGTCCGCCTGCACTGCGGGAATGGTGCGCTGAATTCGCTTGCACTTCCTTCAGTTCAATTCGGTCTTGCCCAAGTCAACAACGCGACGCCCTCACCATCGATCACCTCCATTCGCGCCTCGACGGAGCAAGACGGTCGTCGTAAAGCAAAGTGTCGGGAGTACCTTCGGATCCGCCCGTCGCAGAGTCTCAGAGCCGACTCGGATTCGTCCAACTCCATCGGACCGCCTGTTCTGTGACTGAGGATAGTCCAAAGTAAACAAGGACTCCCCGGGCCCTGACTGCTGGGTCTTTCCACTGCCGCGTCGCCGACATTGCATCTGCAACACTTTGACAGGAGGCACTCAACCTCAACACCGGTTTGCGATACCCCTAATAAACTCTGCGAAACTCAGGGACCAAGACACCTCAGTAGCGACAATACGTAAGATTCGAATTGGCCTGTTGGTGAATAATAGCTACAATAACACTATCACTGCTAGAGAGGTCGGCTAGCAGGCGGTTGCTTAGTCTCTCTGGTTGGCTCTGTACGCAAACAGGCATTCGAACTTTTTTTTATTTGGTTGCATTGTGTTTCAAAGTGGGAGCCCGTCCCGGACGTGTCAAGCACTCATCGTCGCTTTTTTTTTTTTTTTCTCCTGTCGCTTTCGTTTTTCCTTCCCACCATCCTCCCCGTCGACTCCCCCCCGTCCGGCCCAGGTTTCTGCTGGTAGAGGTACCAGACCAAATCGAGCAAGAACAAGCAGACCCCCCCCTGGGACTGGGCAATCGCAGCGTTGCCCACCTGCGTTGGCCAAAGAGGACCAGCCGAACGAAGCCAGCTCCTTGCCCACACAACATCAAAACATTTGCCCAGCGCCTCCTCTAGTCGGTCCGCCGCTTCGCTTCGCACCTCGCTGTCCTCACCGGCGGTCACCTTCACCCCCCCCGTCTCCTTCTCCTCTGCGCATCAGAGGGC
The DNA here is from genome assembly GCA_009806015.1 of Neurospora sp. CHS-2018b. Lineage (NCBI taxonomy): Eukaryota > Fungi > Ascomycota > Sordariomycetes > Sordariales > Sordariaceae > Neurospora > Neurospora sp. CHS-2018b. Next base: position 263,773 of record RAOV01000021.1, read on the forward strand.
GGAAAATGTCTACTGCTTTCCAGACGACGCCGAACCAGTCCATATCAGTATCCGCTACCACGTCGCCATCCAATCGCCAATATTCGTCGTTCCACCCCGACCCGGCGACGCGAGAAGGCCCCGGCTCCGGCTATTATGCAAACCAGCACAACGCCGGACAATCATCGTCGCACACATCATCGCAACAACACTCCAAAAGACCTAGCGCCTACGACCAACCGACCGGCTTTGAGCCTCACATGAGCTCCCGCACCGCCATTGCCCAGTCCGTTCCGGCTCCCGTGACCTCCATCGCTTCCGACCAACCACCGTCGTCTTCGGACAGAAGGCGAAATAATATGCCTACCGCCGTACCTCCTCGAACATCTTCTCGTCATGACCCAAACACCAGCTCTCGACGCGCCCAACAGTCGGCCGACCGGGCCGCCGCATCTCGGCAATCGAATGCGAATGGCACCATGGACCCAGCGGCCGTAGACGAGGCTGCCGCTCGGAGCCGTCGACAACATCAAATGACACAGGATGCGAATCACAGAACGAGCAGTTCTCGAGGGAATCCCACGACGACGCAACTGCCCGTCCGCTCGCAGCCCAATGCCACCAGCTCGAGACAGCAGTCGTCCAGAGAAGCGAGCGAGATCCTCAATAACATACTAATTCAACAGCCCGAAATAGATATAGAGCGGGAGCGGGAGCGATTGGCCCAAGCACAAGCACAAGCTCATGCGCAGGCACAAGCGCAGGCACAAGCGCAGGCGCAGGCACAGGCACAACATGCGAGTAACTACAACCACCATCACCGCCAAGAGGCCGCGTCGCAGGCTGTGGCAGCTCCTGGAGGCGATCATGGAGAGGAAAGCCGGCGCGGCCATAGAAGCCGGCACGATCATTCCAAGCGAGAAAAGCATACCAAATTTGGCGAATATATTCTCGGCAATACGATTGGAGAGGGCGAATTCGGCAAGGTCAAGCTTGGGTGGAAGCAGGAAGGCGGCGTCCAGGTACGTAGGACAAATATCTTGACGTCCTTCAACATGCTGCTTACTGATTTACCCATGACAAGGTCGCTATCAAACTTATCAAAAAGGACACAGTGGGCAACAATCCATCTCGCATGGCAAAGATCATGCGGGAAGTTGCGATTCTGAAGCAACTGACCCATCCAAACATTGTTCGGTTACATAAGATGGAGGAATCCGACAGGCATTATGGTATCGTGCTCGAGTATGCATCGGGAGGCGAGCTGTTTGACTACATCCTCAATCACCGATATCTGAAGGACAATGCCGCCCGGCGACTGTTTGCTCAGCTCGTGTCTGGCGTAGGGTATCTGCATAAAAAGGGTATCGTGCACCGTGATCTGAAGCTGGAGAATTTGCTTCTAGATCGGAACCGCAACATCATCATCACGGATTTTGGGTTTGCCAATACCTTCGATCCCAACCAGGAGCTTTCGGAGGAGGAAGAGCTAAACCTGTCGGATCGCGAGTTTGTCAAGCGCATGGGCCTCGATAAGGTCAATGACGCTGGTTGGCGAAAAGGAGATCTTATGCAGACTAGCTGTGGCAGTCCGTGCTACGCAGCTCCAGAACTGGTAGTTAGTGACTCCCTCTACACCGGAAGGAAAGTAGATGTCTGGAGCTGCGGAGTCATTCTGGTAAGTTAGCCCTCGTCCTGCCGCATGAACCATAGCTGACGTTGGTTTAGTACGCCATGCTTGCTGGCTATCTTCCTTTCGACGACGACCCGGCGAATCCCGAAGGCGACAACATCAACCTCTTATACAAGTACATCGTCAACACGCCTCTCACGTTCCCCGAATATGTCACGCCACATGCCAGGGATTTGCTGCGGAGGATATTGGTACCCAATCCGCGAAAGCGAGCGGATCTGTTCGAGGTCGCCCGTCACAGCTGGTTGAGCGAATACTCGCATGTTGTCGAGTTCATCACGTCCTCCACTACCACACCAAGCGAGATTCAGAACACGACAGTTCCTGCCGAGGACGAGGGAGAGCCTCCTCACCTTGCTCGTAGCGCTTCAGTACGCGAGGCGCCGAAGAAGTCAACCGCCTCGCCGGCCATCGGTGGCTTGGTTAGCAAGCAAGGCACCGTGGACCCTGAGGCTGAGGCTTCTTACGCTAAACAGCAGCGCGATAACAAGCGGCGCACGGTACAGGTCGAATATGTTGCTCCGAATACCACAACCCAAAGAGGCGATACCGCGGGACAGCAGCAGCCTTCCACCAACGCGAGCAGAAACCGTTCCGAAAGCCAAGCACCTGTGGAATCCTCAGGCAGTCGCCCAACCACGTCGGCCAAGGACAAGCAGCTCTCTCAAGGTCTCTCCGCCCCCAAGGACGCCTACGGCAACAAGCCCCCAGTTTCCTCGAGAAGACCAACAAGTTCTCAGCAGAATGCCGGGAATGCTCCCACTACCGGTAACGCAGTGGCTCCTCCTAGGCCGAGCCGTGACGGCCGTCCCACCACCGAAAACCAGTATCTGTCAGGGGCAGCAGGTGCACCAACCCAAAGGCCTACTACTGGCGGGTCCATGCAGTCAGGAAGACCTTCGTACGGCCAACCAGCACCACCTGAAGTCGCTGACGCTAACGTACACGGCAGAATCCAACAACCATTCAAGGGATCCGGCAGTGGTCACTTTGGCGTACCTACAACCACCCCCGCAGAGCAGCAACCGAACCAAAGCGTCGATTATGGCAGACCCAGCATCAGCACGGGCTCTAGGTTTGACAAGGTACGGGAAGATGGCGTTGTCAAGGGCCATAAGAGGTCCAGCACTATGGGCGAACTCGGTGGCAAGCTCTTTGGCCGGAGCGGCTCGTTGTTTGGAGGTAGGAAATCCAAGCGACAGCAGGAGCTTCAACAGGCCGGAGAGAAGACCAAGAAGTATCCCCCTGTTAGCATGAACAATTCCATGCCAGGCGGTGATAATGGCTCTCGGCCGTCCTTGGATTCCAAGCGCTCTCGCCGGTCTTTCTCGATGGGAATGGGGAAGAAGTCTTCTGGAGGCAGCATCACTGGTTCCAATGGCTCTCAAGAGAAGTCTAATAAGCGATTCTCCTTCATCCCCCCTTCGCTATCAAGGGCTTTGGGCTACAACAAAGAGGACGAACCTCCAGCTCTCGATTCACAACAGGACCTGCCCATCCAGGAGCCCTCATCCGTTGATCAGTTTGTGGGTCGGGAACAAAATGTGAGCGCGACCACTGTTGATGGGATGTACACTCAGCTCCAGGATTCGCAACAAGGCTTACCAGCGGCCAACACTCAGTACCAATACGGACGACCATCTGCTAGCCAAGGCTTCATGCCCGGGACCATGCTCAACGCTGGATCGGATCCGTCTGTCAACAGCATGCCTCGGGCACCTGGGTCGGCTCCTCATCTGCAAACCATGATACAGCAGGACGGATTATACGATGCTCGCAAGGGTAACAACCGGGCGAACCGTGGTGTTTTGCAAAAGAACAAACGTTTCGTGGACTACGAAGGAGAGGGCTTTGCGCGACCTCACGATCACTCCGGCAGCAGCGGTCCTGCAAGGAAAGTTATGGACTTCTTCAGGAGACGCGGCAAGGCTCGGGGTGGTGAGAACAATTAAAGATAATGGCGAACCGGATACACCATCGATATCTGAGCTTTTCGCTCGCAGTCGACCAATGAAATAGGGCTGGACATTGGCTTCGTTTTTCTTTTTTTTTTGCGGCCCCATGGTGGCTTGCGCGGGACCTGACGTTGGGCTATCTCGACGGCTGGATCTTGGGTCACGCAGCTTACTTGCGAACGGAGTTCGTCATTATGCCATTGTAATCATTCGAGACCGAGCAACGAAAAGATCTCAAAAAGTCATTTCCCTGATCCCAATTGGCGGCGGCTGAGCGATAGTTCTATATCGAGTCATCTCACTGTTATATCAGAAATTGGTGGAGAACCTGTTGATCGGCGGTTAGCGGATGCGGATATACCCATTGCTACGAATGTTGCTTATATCTACTGATTGCGACGGCTAAAGGAGTGAGACCGAGTGAGTGTGGCGGGGAGAAGGACGGATGTTCCATCCATAGGCGAGTTGCCATAACGGGGGCTAGGACAGGGCTGCGAAACCAGAAGACATCTTTTGTGCCACTTTTGTAATAAGTTGTTGTTGTTTTTTTTTTCTTCTGCATTTTTCTGTCTGTCTTCGTATCTCTCTACTCCTTGTTGGCAAAGGGAGTTACAATCGAATGTGGGATGTCTACTACTGTTTAGCTGGAGTTGTTTTGGTGTTAAAGGTTTCAGAGACTTTCTTTTTCCAGCTTATAGGGCAAGCGGGGGATATGTATGGTAGTGAGTGGTTGTGTCGTCGATTATCTATCACCTAGTTTGGCATGCATGATGGGGCGTATGATATCCTTTTCTCTGCGAACAGTATCAGCCTCTATATACCTGTTGATGTCACGGAGCATGTGGTTACATTTTTCTTTAGCGGAGCCTGTTTACACTTTTGCCGTATTTAGCTTCACATCTTCACACCCTCATGAGCATACTAAGTTGAAGAGGGGTTTGATGTTGAGGGATTAGTGTCTGATGATTTACTAGGAGGAGATGTCGGTTGGGTGGTTATTATGTTGCTTATTATGGGCGCAGTTGAGCGATGGGATTCTGTCACAGGGATCTCAGTCATGACCATCATGTCTATCTACTGGCCTATATTTGCTGGGGAGTTTCCAGTCGGCTGCTGATGGCAGGGACATGTACAAGGTGGCAATTGGGTTGTTTGACCATAAGACACTGAAGTGTGGCGAGGAAGTCGTGAAAATGAGGCTTTTGGAGTTGTATGATGTACCTATACCGCAAAGTGGAAGGAGTTTGTACATACACCACCTCACCACCTATAAGTCACTGATGAACGGACCACTGAGCGTGCACGGCCTGTGAGCCCTGGCGTGCCTGGTCCAAAGTCCAAACACCATAGAATGAATGGGGAGACCTTGATGGCCAGACCATTCCTTGCCCCTGAATGCCGATGGCCTGACCTGACCTCCAATGTAAACACAATCGTGAAATGGTACGTACTGGCAGCCGTTCGCCACTGCCAATTGTTGACTCACAACTGTCAGGCCACCCGCTGAGTCCTTATCAGGGTCCCCGTACCCCGCCGCCGGGCACTGGATCCCGACGGAAGCTTGGAACTGCCCCGCCAAAATTCACCTTTCCGCGTCCTCGAATTCCACTATCGCAGCGCCCAATTCACTTTCCTACACCACGCTAGTTAACGAATTCGACAAACCAACATGGCCGACAACGCTGCCACCACTCCCGCGCCCCCGGCCGAACAGCAGCCTCCCGCCGCTGCTCCCGCTGCCGCCCCCGCTGCCGAAGGCGCTGCCGAAGGCGCTGAGGGCGAGGGTCCCTCCAAGAAGGCGCAAAAGAAGGCTGAGGCCAAGGCCAAGAAGGAGGCCGAGAAGGCTCGCCGCGCTGCGGAGCGCGAGGCCGCTGCTAAGGCCGCCGGCAAGAGCACCGGACCGACCGAGGATCTCGCCAAGGACAACTATGGTGTCGTCAAGGAGAGGAAGGGACAATTCGAGCTGTCGGCTGATGTCGAGGATGTCAACTTGAAGAACATCGGCGAGGAGCACATCGGCAAGGCTGTCATTGTCAGGGCCTGGGTCCAGAATGCCAGAATCCAAGGGTAGGTTGCGCCCTCTTTGGGCCTGTTGTTCAGGAGCCACCAAGACAGAAAGATGGGCTGACCGGCTTCTTACACTGTTACAGCGCGAAGATGGCTTTCGTCGAGCTGCGCGAGGAAGGCGCCTGGACCATCCAGGGTGTTTTTGTCGCCAGCAACGAAGGCACCCCCGTGAGCAAGCCCATGGTCAAGTTCGCGGCCGGTATCAACCCCGAGAGTTTCGTCGTCGTCGAGGGTACCGTCGAGAAGCCCCTCGAGCCCGTCAAGAGCTGCAAGGTTTCCAACTACGAGCTGCACATCCGCAAGATCTTCGTTCTCGCCGCTGCCCCCCAGATGCTCGGCATGACCCTGGCCGCTGCCAACCGCCCCATCACCAACTTCAGCGACGAGGAGCCCGCTCCCGAGAAGGCTGCCGAGGAGGGTGTCGACAAGCTTTCCATTACCGCCGAGTCCTCCATCCCCGCCGCTACCATGCTCACCCATCTCGACAACATTATCATGCACAAGCGCGCCCCTGTTCAGCAGGCTATTGCCGATATCCGTGTGGAGGTCAAGGATCTGTTCAGGTCCTACCTCAAGAGCCACGGCTTCAAGGAGTTTGAGCCTCCCTGTTTGATCGGTGCTGCCTCTGAGGGTGGTGCCAACGTCTTCCGCATGCCCTACTTCGACAAGGAGGCTTTCCTCGCCCAGTCTCCCCAGTTCTACAAGCAGTATGAGATTGCTGGCGGCAGGAAGCGCGTCTTCAGCATCGGCCCCGTATTCAGAGCTGAGAACTCCAACACCCCAAGACACATGACTGAGGTAAGCTAGGAACGAAGGATGTTGGATGATTCTAGAGAAAGGATGGAACTGACATGTGGCCTAGTTCACTGGTCTCGATCTGGAAATGGAGATCAAGAAGGACTACAGAGAGGTTCTCCTCATGCTTGAGGGCGTCCTGCTTCATATCTTCCGCGGCATTAAGGAGCGCTGCGCGGCCGAGATCGAGCTCGTTCGCTCCGTCTATCCTGCCGAGGAGTTCCTTCTCCCCGAGCCTGGCAAGGAGGTCAGATTGACCTTTGCTGAGTATGTGTCTCCCTAGCAACCCCACCTGCCCCTGAAAATCACCTCCACCGCGATAGCTAACACAATGGTCAACAATTAGGGGTCAGAAGCTTCTCCGCGAGGAGGGTCCCGAGGAGTTCCGTAACGTGTCCGACGATGAGGACATGAGCACCCCCCAGGAGAAGGCTCTCGGCGCCATCGTCCGCAAGAAGTTCAACACGGACTTCTACGTACTCGACAAGTTCCCCGAGGGTGCCAGACCTTTCTACGCCAAGCTCAACGACGCCAACCCCAAGGTCACCAACGCCTTCGACTTCTTCCTCCGCGGCCAGGAGATCCTGTCTGGCGGTCAGCGTATCAACGACCCCGAGGAGCTCGAGGCCCGCATCGTCCAGAAGGGCGTCGACCCCAAGAGCGCGGGAATCAAGGAGTACGTCGACGTGTTCAGACAGGCCGGTGTGCCCGCCCACGGCGGTGGCGGCATCGGTCTTGACCGCGTTGTTGCCTGGTTCCTTAACCTGCCTAGTGTCCACCTTGCGGCGTACTACCCCAGGACGCCCAAGAGGTTGCTTCCTTAAGTGCCTTGATGATGGGTAGGGGCTAGGGGGATTAGGAGATATGCGATTTGTGTTGCGAAAGTCACGAAGCGTGTTGGGACATTTTTTTTTTTTTTTTTTAGATTTTCACGACATAGAGTTCATGCCAAACAAAAAGTAATGATGATCTTCCACGATGATGTATCTTGCTAGACAAGTCTTTTGACTCGGGGAACGGACCCAAGCTGTACCGGCCGACCGCAGGCGCATAGGCTTTGCGACTGTACATGAAAGTGATGCCTCACGCAGATGCGTACTGCATCAGCGTCATCAGGGGGTCGGAGGCTCGGGTTGGTGCTGCAATGGCGGAAAGGTGTAGATGGGCCTGCATTAGGTAACGCGTGTTGCGCGAAGCAGCCGTGGCAGCCACCTTGCAAATGTTTGTTTGCCGACTTGCTTGGACCCAGCCAAGCTGTCACATGGGCTTTTGCAGCTGTCGCATTGACTGCCGCTTTACTTATCTGTGCAGCAGAGTTGGGGAAACAGACAGAGCACTGATCTCCAATCCCCAACGGGTACCTTGTACACGTTGTGCCAAAGAGCTTGGATGATTCTATCGTCCATCTTTCTGCTGACATTGGGCCAAAGAGTCGCACGAGTTTGCGGGTTGCGACTAATGGATACGAGAACCTTAGCTAACCCGCTCACCTATTGATATGATCATTGAGTTGGGGAGCTTCACGGGTGGTGCTAGAGGTAGAACAACGTCTGGATGATGAATGCGTGCCTGCTGAAAGAGGAAAACCGGGGGAAGCTTGCACGTCTCAATGGGTCGTTGCGTGTTCTGGAATGCCAAGAAGCCCACTGCACTCTTCCATGTTTGTTGTGCAGTTGAAACAAATTCAAGGGACCTTCCCACCTTTCAACAAGCGATACATCCAGCCATACACCATACACCATATCACGGCGATCAACGCATCTGGATCTGAATCGTGAAATCTAAAAAATCAAGGAACGCTCACGTGCCCCAGAGTGTAGTAAACTACCTAGGGTAGGTAGCATTGGATAGCAGCTCGTCTGGTGAAGCTGTCAAGGTACCCAGTAGTCACGGCAAGCCCTGTTCCATTCAGGTCTCACCGCCGATAATCGTCATGGCTTCACCATTCGGAGAACATGAATAAACTCCGCCGATGGAGTCCTGGATGAGGTCAGCGAGTGGCAGCTCGGACCCTTTCACGGCATCCGCCTGAGCACCGCTATCTGGGACTGACGAATCCGGCTTAGCGTGCCGATTGGAAGCGATCAGCGGCCTCCCACCAGCCAGTCGCTTCCAGTTGATCCCACCAGCCAACGACAGTCAACGCCAAGTCTGCGTCGAATCCCCCGGCCTTGCCCCTTCCAGCCACGTCCACCTTGTCCACTTCTTCCCTTTCTTGGCATGGCCTTATAAGCCGGTGCCTATCTGCTACCTGCCCACGTTGTACCTACTTCTGTCCGACAACCTAATCCCCAAGCCATTCGGCATCAACTTAGACGAACTTCGGACTTACAACACTCCCCCCGCATCTGCATTTTCGAGCCTTATCTTTCTTTCTTTTCCGTTGCAGAGCCGTGCGGTTGAAGAAGTACACGCCCTCTCCCTCGAACGAGTCGACCGGTCCATTTCGATGAAGGAACCTTCGAATAATTCCTCGTACACAAATCGCATTCGCTCCTGGGCAAACTCCAAGACGCATGGAGCTTCAGGCCCCGTCAGCTTGCTTCCCATAAGCAATCCTCCCACCACCACTACTACCACCGACACCACTACCACAGTCGGCCAAAATGCCACGCTCAACGACAGCAGCCGCGGCGGCAATGTGCCCTCCGCGCACCAACAACCCCAGCAGACCTCCACAGACGCTTCGTCAACCGGCGGCCATCACAAGGAGGATAGTAGTAATGGCGCCAAATCCCCGACGGCTTCATCACACCAAGCTGCGGGGCAGGGGCCTGAGTTAGAAACTACGGTCGCTGCTGCCGCTCAAGAACAAGAGCAGAAGCAGAAGCCGAACGTCGCAGTTAGATTTGGGAAGGTCCTCAAGCAGGTCTTGTTTCACAACAAGCTCGTGAACTTGATGTTGGTCTTCGTTCCCGTCGGCATTGTCGTCAGCCAGCTACCTGGCTCCTCGCCTGGTCTCGTCTTTGCCATGAATGCCCTTGCCATCGTTCCTCTTGCCGGCCTCCTCAGTTATGCCACCGAAAGCGTGGCCCGTAAGCTTGGAGACTCGCTCGGCGCCCTGTTGAACGTCACGTTCGGCAACGCTGTAGAGCTGATCATTTTGTAAGCCCACTAATCGAGAAAAAAAAAAGAAAAAAAAGTCCCATGTCTTTTTGGGACTGCTGCGCTAACACTCCTTCGATAGTATGTACGTTTTCCACCTGCCAGTTGGTAATCTGATCAAGACAAGAGAGAGCGAGAAGCCCTTCTGTAACAGGATAAGGGCATTATCGGATCTATCGCGTCCCAAATCATTGATACTGCCTTTCCCGTTACTCCCATCCCCATGTTGAGTCTATGTGTTGCTGTGCTTTTCCTATCCACACATGTCCATCTGCTTACAAAGTCTGTTTTGCTCAACGTTTACAGTATCGCCCTTGTCAAAGTAAGCTTTCCGAGTTCCACTCACCCACCACGGGATTTAACATCGCTAACAACGGTTTCAGGACGAGATCAACATCGTACAGGCTTCACTCCTTGGCTCAATCTTGGCCAACCTGCTCCTCATCCTGGGCATGTCGTTCTTGCTTGGCGGTCTTCGTTTTCGAGAACAGGTTCGTTCAATCACCTTCTTGAGGTGTGAGCCTCTAATGGAGCCTTGTTATTGACCCAACTTGTGCAGATCTACAACAGCACCGTCACCCAGATGAGTGCTTGTCTTCTCAGTTTGAGTGTTATTAGCCTCGTCTTGCCTGTATGCTCATCCCCGTGCCGATCTTCTTCGGTTTTGACCTGCTAACGCTCTTACAGACTGCTTTTCATTACTCTTTCACGGACGAAATTGACGCCGACAAGAAGACTCTGAAGATCAGCCGCGGCACCAGTGTTGTAAGCTTTGACTTTCTCAATCGACAAATTTCCAACGCTGACTTGATTACAGATTCTTCTGCTTGTATACGTCATTTATCTTCTCTTCCAGCTCTTGTCTCACTCTTACCTCTACGAATCCACTCCTCAGCATATCATTGATGAGGAGTCTACTCCGGGACCCGCCGCCGGCTGGCTCGATTCCTCGAGCTCTGACAGCGACTCTTCGACAGATTCGGACTCGTCGGACTCGGACTATTCTCGTGAGACAGTCTCCAAGAGAATGAAACGTGTAATGCGTGGTGGTCACCGCAGGAGAAAGTCAAGCATCATTTCGAACCTCACGAGCGAGAGCGTTGTTACAGGTCCTGCTAGGACTCCCTCGTTCGGTACCAGTGATGTTACCCCTGGTAATGATGAAGCCACACAGGAGGAATCGTCATCGCGACCCGGACTCGCCGTTAATCTGCACAACCCTACAACCGAAGGAAATGAGGAGGCTGTTGAAGACGAGAAGCATTACCGCAGGCGGCACAGGTATAAGCGACACTTGAAGAAGCATCGCAAGCACAAACACAAGAAGCATCACCACAACGGCTCTCAGGAGTTTATGAATGGACAAACCATCGATGAAAACGCCGAGGTTCAGCCGGATGTTGCGCCAACACTTGCGCCTGGCGAGCCCCGTTGTGTCGACTTCGCCGTGGATCCTGCTACCTCTGCCGATAACGCTCAGGCTGAGACTTCAGCTGGTCGCCGCCCTTTCCCCGGTCTTCTCGGCATGTCCCTTCGCCCTGTCGCCAGGAACTTGGCACCGACTGTCTTTGTCACCGGCCCTGATTCCGTCAACACCCCACCGGTCCCCTCGGGCCCTGTTCCGCGCGTCCGTTACGGCATTCGCAGGACGAATTCGCTACCGGACCGCCTCAGCCAATCACTGTACCGTCCTCAGGGTGCCTTGATGCCTTCGCAGATTCCAATGTCCGCTGTTGTTGACGGCGCTGTCCCCGATAAGGACGACGATCATCCCGACGATTTGTCCCGCGTCAGCGCTATCATCCTCTTGCTCGTATCTACCGCCCTGGTAGCCGTCTGCGCCGAGTTCATGGTTGACTCGATCCACGACCTGGTCGAGACTGCCAAGGTTCCAGAGCTCTTCATCGGCTTGATTATCCTTCCCATCGTCGGCAACGCCGCCGAACATGTCACGGCTATTACCGTTGCCATGAAGAATAAGATGGATCTGGCGATCGGCGTCGCTGTGGGTAGTTCTATCCAAATCGCCCTCTTCATCACGCCGCTTGTCGTCATTATTGGCTGGTGCATGGACAAAGACATGACGCTCTACTTCACGCTGTTCGAGACGGTGTGTCTGTTCGTCTCAGCTTTCATCGTCAATTTCTTGGTGTTGGATGGTAGGAGTAACTACCTGGAAGGAGCGCTGTTGTGTGCGACATACGTCATCATAGCCTTGGTGTCATTTTACTCCCCTAACCCGACCCTTCCGGGCCAGAGTACTTAAGAGAGATGACACAAAGACCTTGAATGTCACAGAGGGCGACGGATATGGTTGATTCATGAGGAATATGCGGAAGTTACGAGGGAGGACGTTTTATACCTTTTCTTTTTATGTGCCAGCATACAGGATCACAGAATGTAGCTGAGCTGTTTATGTACTTGCTGCTTCTATGTGCATCAGTCACTTGGCTGTCACGGTTGACTGGACTCTGGCTTGTGGCAGCAGACCGGGAACGATACGGCTCTGACGAAATGGGACCGGCATGATGTTAATGATGGCTGCTGAACACCTAGCGGTAGAATATTATGCGATAATGGAATCACGACTTGACCTGGGAGCGAATTGTGCTTCATATGAAGCAGACGTGATGTAATGTTCGTCTTTTCAAGTCTCCAGTTGCAGGCCTCAATAATCAGCTCTGATACTCACCAACATCGATGTGGTTATCTTCGATGGCTCCTAGTGAACAGAACGTTGAAAGGGGCAACCGTACTACTACAGTACACACTTACAGTGTTAGATTTAGGACTAATACGGTGCGGCAAACACCGCCTGCAGCAGAACGCGGCGCTCCCTGTCAATCTTCGTAGCTTGGCTCCGTGGCTCGCGTGGATCGACCCGCGCATTCAATTTCACAACCGTCGAACCCTCAACCGCCGTAGCAAATCATCGCCAACTCCCCGCCCACAACCACGACTGCAAGGAGGAAATTCACATCATGACTTACGACTGGGATCCTTATAAAGATATATGTCGTCGTCTCTACGTCGACGAAAAGCGAAGCTTTGCCCAAGTTGCCCGGTATATGGCAGAAAACCATGGATTTACACCCAGGTATGTGAACAACACTGCCCGCTCATCTCCCTCGCCGTACACAGTACCACGATCGGGCATCCCTCCCAGTCTTGGGCGGTGTATATAGCTCGCGCAGCAAAACCCCAGCTTTCGACAGCCTTTTCCACAACACCAAACTTCCCATGTGGTTTACCTTGCTTGGCCTACTGACCATGGCACTCTACTTCCAGCCGGCGCACCTTTTGGTACAAGTTCAGGGAATGGGGCTGGCCCATCAGGGTCAACAAAGCCTACAGCAATACCGAGTTGATAGCCAGAATCAAGGAACTATGGGAACAGAACCTGAAAGCAACGGAGATGCTGCGCGTCCTCAATGAGGAAGGCTACGATATAAACGATCGTACGCTCAACAGGATCCGCCAAAAATACAATTGGAAACTGCGCTTGAAGACCATCCAGGACCTACGAAAAGGCATCATCAGGCCGCCTGGGCAACCGTCTGACGGAACAAATAATGGCAACAACAACGATAATGACGGCGACAGTGATTCCGCTGATGATGACGACAGCGACAGCGAAGAGGTAAGTAGCGAGGAGGACGAAGATGATGATGAGGAAAACGCAACGGAAGACAATGGACAAGGGTCGTCTAACACACATGGTCAACATCAACATCAGCAACAGCAGCAACAGCATCAAGACCAACAGCAGCAACACCAGAGATCAGCATCTGGAAGTTTGCCACTTGGCCCAGACGACGAACTGACCCCCGAACAACGTGCTCGCAGAGAAGAGAGACGCCGGGTTCTCGAGCAAGAGTCGGCAGAACGTTGGGCTCTCAAGAAGCGGCGACGGAGAACCAGGGGGTGGGCAGGCCTGCCTCCAGATCCGAGTGGTCTGCCTCCTCGCTTTCCATCCGAGACAACCCTAGATGAAGCCAAGGTCATCCTGCAGCTCGACGCTGCGGCCTACAAGACGCTGCGGGAGAACTTTGAAAAGATTTGCAGGGAGAACAATGTGATCAAGAAGACCATTGCCGGGCCGGAGAAGTGGGAAGCCATGAAGGAGCAAATGATCCGTGATAGCATGCATCTCCGTGCTATCATGTGGGATCAAGCCAATATGGAGCAGAAGAAGATTGCGATCGATGTTATCTGCTGCGACGTGACCAAGCGGATCAGGACGATGCAGTCACACATGACACTGGCACAGGCCCGGAACCTCCTCGGGCTGAACCCGGAGCAGGGTAGATACATTCGAGGAACACTTTACCTGCTGCTGGGTCAGGAGAAGTTTGGGTTCAAGCATGTCGAAGGGATCGATAAGTGGAACGAAATGGTACAGAAATGGTTCGACACCACGGAGCTACTGCAGGAACTATTCCCCCCAGGCTGTGAGCACTGGCCTAATGCCAAAGAGAGGAAGAGGGCTATTGAGCTGCTGGCCCGTGACGGAATGAGGAGATACAGAGGTGATCAAGCAAAGTTGGAGAAGGATGCTCTGAATCCGCCGCCTCCCAAGCAACCTAGGAAGCGTGCCGCTCCGAAACCGAAGCCGGCCCCGACTCCCGCTCAACTTGAGAGGGCCGCAAAGCGAGCCGCAAAGGCTGCTGAGAAGGCTGAGAAGGCAGCTCAACCCAAACGGGGCCGTGGCCGACCCCCGAAGAATAATACGATGGGGCCATTAACGGCAACGGTACCGCATACAGTTGTGCGGCTCGCGCCACTGGAATCGTCGAGCTCGTCCGAGAGCTCGTCCGAGAGCTCCTCGGAGGAGAGCGAAGCGGAACCGGATGTCCAAGATGTGGACGACGGCAACTTGGATCCGGATATTCTTCTGCAGCAGTCAATTGAAGCCGACAATTCGTTTAGAAGTTATTCTGCCAACGCTCCTCTCGCCAGTGGAAGCGGCAGTGGTGGTGCCAGCGTTGGTGCCAGTACCATCAATGCACACACCTCTTCACACAGTCCGAACCTCACTCAAACTCAAACCCGGGCCCAAACCCGTTCCCAAGCTACGCAAAATTACGCAACCAACCGTAACCAGATGCAACAGAGCTATAACACTTCGAACCATGGCATAACCCAACCGCAACCCCCCACCATCTATACACAGCAGCAACAGCAGCAACAACAGCAGCAACAACAACGACAACAACAACAACGTATCCAGCAGCAAGCCATCCAGCAACAAGCAAGAGCCCGACAGCAGCACTTCCAACAAACCCCCTCCGTCCCAGTCCAAGTTCCACAGCCAGTAGCAACTACCTCCTCATCCACCTCACCCTCCATGGCCGTCTACTTCCGCCTAAATGCCTCCTCGCCGCTCCAAGGCGTGGTCTCACGCATGTGGATCGCCACCCTATCGGGCCGCTCCGTCCAGGAACTACGCAGCACTGCAGTAGCCAACTACCCGGGCGTGGTGTGCTTGGCCATCGAGGGAATCGTCAAGGACGGCAAGGGCGGAGAGTTGCCGTTGCCGGTTAGTGATGACATGGAGATGGAGGCGTATTTGCAGCATATCCAGGGCATGGGGAGCGGAGCGCCGACGTTTAGTGTCATGCTTGTGCCGGCGATAGGATAAGAGGTCTTTGGTAGGGGTATTATGTATGGGTGTATGGGATCCTTCATCGATCCTTTGCTTCTTAACAGATGGCTTCGGCAGAGCCTCGGGATAGGGATTACCTAGGAATTAGAAACGCAGACAAGAGCTGTCGTCGATATCGGAATATGAGTGCCAGGGATATACATATGCTAGAGTTGATCGTTTACCGAAGATGCAAAACATGCCTTGCATTTATGTAGCATGAACTTCAATATACAGATGTTATAGTAACAAGAATTCTACCGCGTAAACTAACGGAATTCAATGTCCACCGGATGGCCCCAAATCTCGGACTTTTCAGTCGGACATCGGCCGGCAGGTGCTCCGGCTTTTGCGGTGGATTTCCCGGTCTGTCGGTGGAGGCCTCCACTTTCCCCGATCTGTGCCTGAACGAAGACGTCATGGGGTGGGATGAGCCCGCGCAGGGGCTTAGACGCTGGGCCTAGTGGGGTTTTTGGGGAACCGTTCAGGGCATGTTTTGCGGGGTACAGCGGTCTGCCAGAGCAGGTTAAGCTTGTGATGACTGTGCTAACGGGACTTCACCTTCTTCTTCCATTTTCATCACTTGGAACTCAGTATCTCTGTTAACGCACTTGACTTGTTTCTATCTGGTCGACTTAAAGCAAGCATCACCAAAGTGAAGTCGGGTATAACTTCATACATGCATACATGTAAGACTATTTGTAACCACTGCATCCGAAAGTCCGATCGGACGTAAATGGACCAACACTAACAACGACCAACTGGCCAGATCCGTCCCTTTATTACGAACAAATCTATCAAAGAACGGCAAATTGGACTCTCACAACATCACCTGAGCTGGTTAAGCGATTGGATCACTTCCAGTTGGCAATACCAAGGACAAAGTCCACGATAATCCAAGCGGTCTAAGCAGTCTTGGGAAACACCGACCTTGGCACTCGGAAAAACTAAAAGATTCATCCCTCGCACCGTGGCCGTTTTACGCCTTCTCTTCTCGTCATCCAAGAGGCGAAGCAAACGATATAGTCAGGGTGAGATACCTCCAAGTCGAAACCAACACCACTCGTTGGTCACTCCCTTCCCAGAACGCCCGCACCTGCGTCCTCAAATATTAGTGGTGTAAGACATCCCACCCAATCGGCAACCTCGACTACTTCTACCTACATCATATAAGAGTTAGCCCAGCCATCCATCACGCACTTCACCATGTGTTTCGGGAGCAAAGACAAGACCGACGATACGGCCGGTCCACGACCAGCACAGCATCAACAGTCACCACAGGCTTCAGGAAAAGTCAACATGCCTTCACCAAGGCAATCCCTACATCAGCAACAGCCTCAATGGCATCAACAGCAGCATCAGCAACAGCAGCAACCGGTTTATGGTAACAACAATCAGAACGATTATGCCCCTCCTTCGGGACCTCCTCCGCACTTTGGGCATAACCAGCAACACTCCGGCAACGACTACGCTCCTCCGTCCGGTCCTCCTCCGAGCTGGGGACATAACCAGTCCTCTGCAGATGACTTCGCACCGCCGCCTGGTCCTCCCCCTACTCACGCCAGACCCAACCAGAACAGCGATGATTTCGCTCCTCCGCCCGGCCCTCCTCCCTCTCATCACCGACCACCGATGAACGACGATGATTTCGCTCCTCCGCCCGGCCCTCCTCCCTCCCACCAACAACGCCACGACGACTACACCCAGCCTCCCCCAGGCCCTCCACCTTCCCAGTCCAAGCCGCCTGCCAACAAGCAACACGACTGGGAATCCTTCGTGCCCGACACCGCGCTCTTCCCTCCTCCCCCCGCCTTCTTCACCGGCTACGATCGCTCGCACACCACCAACGCCACGGAAGAAGAAGCCAACGCGGGCGAAGCCTGGTGCGCCCAAAACCCGTTGACGGCGCCCATGGACCTGGACCCGGTGGCGCTCGACGCGCTCCGGACGCACAACATCCGGCTGATGTCTAGCCCGCAGTTCCGCGGCAAGCTGGACTGGGTCAGCCAGGGGGTGTGGAAAGGCAAGACGGAAAAGGCGGCGGGGGATGCTTGCATCATCAGCTACCCGCCGTTGTATTGTGTGAAGTATGATTCGCCTTTGATCCCCTCGTCTCCTTCCAGGACCAAGACGATCTATTACGAGGTATCGATCCCGCGCCCGGCGTCTAACAACCCCTTCCTCGGCATTGGTGGTGGTGGTGGCGGCAACGACGAAATCACCCTAGCGCTAGGCTTCACTGCCCTTCCCTACCCAGCCTTCCGCATGCCAGGCTGGCACCGCGGCTCCCTGGCCGTGCATGGCGATGATGGGCACAAGTACGTTAATGACCGGTGGGGCGGCAAGGATTTTACGAGGCCGTTTAGAAGAGGGGAGACGTATGGCATTGGTATGACGTTTACCAATACCGGCGGAAAGCTGGATGTGAATGTTTTCTTCACGAGGGAGGGGAGGATTACTGAGCAGTGGGATTTGCATGAGGAGGGCGATGCGGAGCAGGATTTGCCGGTTACGGGCTTGGAGGGGTTTCATGATTTGAGCTGTGCTATTGGAACGTTTTCGGCTGTTGAGTTTGAGGCTGTTTTTGAGCCCGGTAGGTGGAAGTTTAGGCCGCAGGGCTTTTAAGTCTGAGTGGCTTGGGAGAGTTTGACATGAGAGATAGGAAGGGGAGAGACTGGGCACTGCTGTGCAATGAGGTTAGGATACTTTTAATGATATGTTTTTTTTCTTCTGCTCCGTGTCTGTCTTTATTTGTTTCCAGTTCGTGTTGGTATCATTCAGAATGAAGGCATACGAAGTTATTCCAAGGATGAGCTTATTATATGTAAACCAACAGAAATCAATCTTTTTGTCTACCAGCATATACACAGCAAGGGTATCTATCCTTTTAATAATCCAGTAATAATATCTTCGTAAACACCCGATGATCACGCCCATCTTCTTTAGTCCAAGCCGGTCCACTCATCCTCCTTCTCAGGGGCACTACCGCCCTCCTTCTCAGCCTTCTGCGCCTCCCTCTTCCTCCTCTTGCTAGCCTCAATAGCCTCCCGCCTGTTATTCTCCCTCCTTCTCTCCCAACTGCTCTTGGTCGTGATCGTCGCCTTTCCGCCCGTCCGCCTGCTCTCCACGCCCCTGACCTTCAACTTCCTCTTATCCTCCTTGGCCACCTTGGGCAGCGCATCCAGCAGCCACTTCTGCACGCTACCCTGGGCCGCCTTGACGGCGTCCTTATCGTCGATATCCTTGCCCGCTTGCTTCTCGCTCATGGCAATCACGTTGGCGACCGACTTGACAAATGGGATATCGTCCTTGGTGTAAAAGGTGACAGCGACACCGCCCTCGCGACCGGCGCGACCCGTGCGTCCGGCACGGTGCACGTACGCCGCCGCGGACACGGGCACATCGTAGTTGACGACGCCGTTGACGCCCGCGAAGTCGACGCCGCGCGCCAGCACGTCCGTGGTGATCAGCACCCACACCTCGCCGCTGCGGAAGCGCGCCATGATCTTGGACCGGACCGAGTCCGACAGCGACGAGTGCAGAACTGCGACGCGGGCCGAGCCGCCCGCCTCGAGCGGGATGTCGTACTTGAGCTCGTCGTGTAGCGCCTGGGCGCGCTCGATGGTCTGGGTGAAGACGAGGAAGGGCGGGCGCAGCGGCGGGCCCGAGTCGGCCGAGGACACGGGGTGGAGGAGCTGGCGCAGGGCGAGCAGCTTGCCGGGCTCGGTGGCGGTGTAGATGAGCTTGTGGGTGATGTTGGGCACGGCGGTGTCCTTGAGGCCAACGACGAGGCGGATCAGGGGCTTGGGGGTTTGTTCGGGGGTCCGCTTGGCGCGCTTCTCGATGTGCTTGGTGAGGAGGGCTTCGATGTTGGAGGCCATGGTGGCCGACCAGCAGGTCATGCCGAGGTCGGGGTTGGTGCAGGCGCCCCAGATACCCATGGTTTGCTTGCGGAAGATGGGGTCAAGAAGGACATCGGCCTCGTCGAGGATGAGGGATTGCACGGTGGGGAGTGTCTTCTTGACAATCCTGGGCTTGCCCTTCTCCTTTTCGCCTCCGCAGAGGAAGTTGAGGAGGATCTTGGGAGTTGTCACGAGAATGTCTACCCTGGTGATGGGCCTCTCCTTCTTGGACTTCTTATCGCCCTTGGCCTTGCTCTCCTCGTTCTTCTCAGCGTCAGAGTCCTCCTCCTCCTCCTCTGCTTCATCGCTTCCTACAACCTCTTCAGGCTCGCTCTCTGCTTCGCTGTCGTTATCACTGTCTTTATCCTCTTCCTTGTCATCCTGCTCGGCCTCCTCCAGCTTGTTCTCCTCCGCCACCAACCGTAGTGTCCTCTTCATGAGGACCACACGCACGCCGGTGCCGATGGCCAATTTCCTTCCCTCGTTGACAATTTGGCTTGCCAGCTCTCTCGTAGGCGCAACAACGATCGCCTGCAGGACATGCTCGTCTGTTTCAGGGGTATAGTCCTCGGCCCTCCTCTTGATGATCGCATCGATAGCGGGGATCAAGAAGCTGATTGTCTTGCCACTGCCCGTCGGCGCAACACCAAGGAAGTCGATTCCCCTCTCAACCTTGACATCTTCCACACCTGTAGCCTTCTCCAACGCCATCTCTGGTCGCAGCTGCAGTGGCAAGCTGCCCATCTGCACCTCAGTCGGCACGCGGAATCCCTGCCGCGTGACGTTGTCCGCCAGCGTAGGGTGAATGCCGTAGGTGTACTTGAGCTCGCCAAACGAGTTGAGCGGCTGCGGGTAGATCTGCTTCTTGTCCTCGTCCTTCTTCTTTTTCTTCTTGTCCTCCTCTTCCTGCTCCTTCTTGTCCTTCTTCTGCTTCTTCTTCTTGGACGGCTTCTCCTCCGTCGCCTCCTCGGGTTGTGGCACGCGACCGGCCAGGACTGTGAACTTTAACCGATGGGACTTGAGCATTTGCCGGCATTCGTCCTCTCCCATCAGCTTAGGTTTTTGCTTCTTGGGCTCGTCCGCCTTCAACTCGGCATCCTTCTTGGAGGCAAGCTCCTCGGGGGTGGGCTTGGGCGCAAAGTAATCGACGTCGCTGGCATCGTCATCGTCGTCTCCGCTCTCGGTCGCGTTGTTGGCCTGAGCTCCCTTTCTCTTTCTCTTCTTGCCTCGCTTGGCGTTGGAGCCGCCGACGTTGTCGTGGAAGAATTGGGGATTGACTTTCGCTCCGGCGGAGGGGAGGAGCTGCGGTGCGCCCGGCTGGTTTTTCTTGGGCTGGGCTTTGATGCCTCGCGAGAGGACTTTGAAGATATCCATGCTGGGTGGTTTGCTTCGGTGCGATTTGATATCGGGGGTAGACAGGTAATTGACGGAGATTACGAGCTGCACGAAGCTTGGAGGTGGGTGGAATCAAGCGAATTTGGAGATGGGAGACCGAATCGACTTTGCAAAACAAAAGAATTCTTGGAGTTTCCTTCCAATCGCAAGAACTGATCCATGAAAAATTTCCGCCCCGCAGCGGGCGCCAGTGCTTATCTTAGCGGCTTGGGTGGGGCTCTGCACCGCTGTACCCCAACTTTGGGTCGTCGAGGTTCCCTTTCACTGTGCGTTTACGCGGCTGCTCCCCTGAACGATGTAAACATTGCACTGGAGCTGTGAAGACCGAAAGAATGTCACGAAGGGGGGAGGGGTATCCATTTATTGTTACTCGTCTACTCTACTCCATCTTTTGAAGCCCAGCATTTTGATCTCCTTGTTTATTGTACACCCTCGCCAACAACATCCTCGCACCTGACGCACAAGGAGTCCTCAGCAGGAGCAACGAAGCGCCAGCACCTAGGGCATTTATGATCCTTGGGGGGCAACACCCACACCTGGCAACCCTGACCACCGCTCTCCAAGTTCTGGACGTACTTCCATGCAGGCTCTCCCTCCACGGCGCCGCCGAGGTCTACAGAAGACACGACGAACATGGCATCCAGCTCATCCTGGTACTTCTGCAAGACAGAGAGTGCTTTGCTGTCCTTGGGAGCGTTGATCACGACAGAGCAACTAAGAGACGACCCAAGAACCTTGCCTCTGCGTGCCAGTTCAGACGCAGCCTTGATTGCGGCGTGCGTTTCCATCAGGACGGGAATGTCCTTGCGAAGCACGGCTTCATCGTAGCTCAGACGGCTTGAATCAATAAGGGGCGAGTTATACAGCTGATGAAGAGGGTGAAGAACAGATGAGTCCTCCTTCATCCACGTAGGACGATGCTCCCAAGCCTCCTCAACCAAGACAGGGGTAATAGGGGCCAGCATTCTGAGGAAGCCCATGAAGATAGGTTCCAGGACACCACCGCCATCGGCGCAGTACAACCTGTCCTTCAGGGCTTCGAGGTAAAAGGCAGAAAGATCGTTGGCGATCCATCTGTTAAGACTGCTGAACGCCTTGTTGAACTCGTAATTCTTATAGTGCCTCTCAACCTCCGCCATAGTATCCTTCAGCTGGACAAGAGCAATGTGGTCCAAAGCAGTCAGTTGTGAAGTTCTGGCTGACTGTTCCATCGAGCCCGTCAGCATCTTGATGATGGTGCGATACTTGGTCAAGGACTGATGGATCGTCTTCAACACAGGCTCGCCGAGGACAATGTCACTGGTATAATCACTGCTCGCTACCCACAAGCGCAAGGCGTCGGGGCCGAGAGCATCCTTCGGGGGAGGCGCATTCGGATCCCTGTCCTTGTTCTTGACCTTCAGCGGAGGAAGTAATGAACCATCCATGACTTGGTCAGCCGAGATAATGTTGCCTAATGACTTGGACATCTTCTTGCCGGCCTTGTCAAGCGTAAAACCATGAGTGATGAGTGTCTTGAATGGCGACAGGCCAACCGCATTGGTTGTGCCATCAGGTGTCGGGCTCTGAACAGCCATGGCTGCTACTCGGGTGAGCAAACTCGACTGAAACCAACCGCGATGTTGGTCAGAACCCTCGAGATATACATCCGCTTGCCTGTCCGTCTGGGTCCAGCTGCTACCACTGTCGAACCAGACGTCCATGGTATCTCTGCCTCGGGTGAAGGGACCCTTGCCCTGAAGAGATGCAGGAATCCAGGCAGGATCATGAGCATCATCCGACCACCAACCATCGGTGCCTCTCTCCTGAATAACGGAGATGATGTGCTCGATGGTCTCCTCGGTCATCACTGCATCACCATTGGCATCGTACAGTGCAGGAATGGGTACACCCCAGGCACGCTGTCGTGAGATGCACCACTCGCTCCGCCCCTTAACAAAGGCTTCGAGTCTGCTTCTCCCGCTTTCAGGGACGAACTTCACCTCCTCCAAAGCCTTCAACGCCAACTCTTTGATATTGTCTACATCAGCAAACCACTGCGCGGTGGCCCTGATGATGATGGGCTTCTTGGTCCGCCAGTCGTAGGGGTACTTGTGCCTGTACTTGTGCACGTTCAGGACATTGTCCTTGAATAGCTCGAGTACGGCAGCAGAACCTCCCTCAAGCACAGGAATGCCCTTGAGCCGGCTTGGGTCATCGGGATAGGCTTCCTCGGTGAAGATGCCGTCGTTATCAACAGGCGCAGAAACAGGGATTCCCAAGTCTTTGCAGATCAGGTAATCATCGAAACCGTGACCTGGGGCGCAGTGGACGAGACCGCTTCCCGAATCCGGCGTGACGAAGTGGCCATGGATAAACGGTTGAGGAGCAGCAGACTTGCCCAGGAGAGGGTTGATATACTGCAACTGGGTGAGCTGGCTGCCGGGAACAGTGGCCAGAATCTCGGGAGTCTCCTCCTCTCCCAACAAGACCTTGGCAACGCGCTCGAGACCACCCTCGGCAACAAGATAGGCATCGTCTCCCACGCGGACAACATGGTAGAGCAGAGCATCGTGTACGGCGATGGCTCTGTTGGCGGGGAGGGTCCAGGGGGTCGTCGTCCAGACAACGGCATACAGGTTTCCGGTAAAGCCTTCCAGGCCAGGGATGGAAGAAGATTCCTTGGTAATGGGAAACCTGACGTATGCGGATTTGGAGATATGCGACTCGTTGTACTCCAACTCGGCTTCTGCCAGGGCGGTTCCGGAAGACGGCGACCAGTACACGGGCTTGAACTTGCGGTAGATCAGGCCGCGACTGACCAGTTTCTGGAAAAGGCGCAGCTGGTTGATCTCGAAGGCCATGTCCATGGTTGTCCAACGGTTCTCCCAGTCACTCATAACGGCGTATGTCCGAAAGCTGTCCATCTGCTCCAACACGGTCTTGGAGGCCAGATCGCGCGCTGCCTGGCGGATGGCATGGGGTGTCATGGTCTTGCCTTGTTCGGTGCTGACAGCCTTGAGCTCGATCGGAAGTCCATGACAGTCCCATCCTGGAATGTAGGTGACACGCTGGCCTGGCGCAACACAGCTGATCAGTCAAAGGTTCGGAGCGCTCGGGAAATCAGCCGCCTGGCATCGTTCGCGCACCTTGCTGGACCTTAGTACGGATGATGATGTCCTTGAGGATCTTGTTCAGGGCATGGCCGGCGTGAAGGCTGCCATTGGCGTAGGGAGGGCCATCGTGGAGGAGGAAGGTATCGTCAGCAGGGCGGTTGGCGGCCTGCCACTTGTAGAAGTCATCGGCGCATTTCTTGATGTATTCCTTGTGTTGGGTGGGGAGAGGGCGCGGCCTGTCTCGTCTGATGTCAGTATCCGCACAGATGTCTTTGGAGATGGTTCCTGTTCTTACGGAAGAGTGGACTTTGGCAGTCTCAGCGTGGAAGACCAGTTCTTTGACATGTTTGACGCCTCATGTTGGGGTTGGATACCCAACCAAAGACCTCAAAATGCTGGAATCGCAAAGTCGACTTTCGCAAACCTCCAAGGCGCTGTAAATTTTCGCGACGCGATATCGCACAGAGGGGCAGCGCAGCATCCCGTCAGGCTGGATGGCTCCCCGCTAGCTCCCGCTCTCCCCTGTAAAAGCCGGCGCTGCAAGGCTGCCCGGTCCGCTGAGCGAGTGTCGCTGACATGCCAACCGCTAGCCCCACCTCCCAGGTCTCCCTTTGTCAACAAAGAATAACGACATCATCGTCATCAACACCAAACAAGACTATGTGAACCACTTCTACCAGATATTATCTATGGCGCCGATAAGACGTTACCTTCGAATCACAAAGTATTCGGTGCTCGAATGTCGTATTTACCTCGATAACCCGGCCTTGGCACACTCATGGCTTCTCAACCCCAGGAATCCCATTCTGCCCAAGGTCATTGAGGCCGTACGTCCACTAGTACTGCCCAAGCTGCGTGAGGAGAGAGAACGGGCGCAAAGCAAGAAGAAGAGCAAGAAGCGGAGTATCAAGGACGTAGTCATTGAGGGTATGTCTGACTATTGCCCAGTCCAACATCACAACAATCGGCCTCCCTAATTCGTGACGCCGTGACAGATGTGCATTGCCTGTAAACTGACAATCTTCATAGATGACTTTGAAGTTTCCGTCTTCCTCACGGAAACAGATACTCGACACTCTCTGTTGCACAAGCAGAAGCACTTTCGAGACAAGATCCAGACCAAACTAAAGTCCAACTCGTCCAAGCTCACGGGAGAATCACGTGAAGCACCTATCGACGTTGACGTAGAAGCCGCTCTACTTCGGGAGGCAGCCGACGACGATGATGTGCCCATGCTACGAGAGGAGGATAGCGAAGATCAGGAGGTCAACCTAAACGATATCCCTACCGTCGATGAAACGGACGTCATATCCGACTCCGCCAATAGGAGATCAAAACGAAGACGTCGGCAAGCATCGGGACCAAACAATGAGAGTGGCGCTGATGACGAAGCCCAAGTCATTGACTCAGACCTATCCGATGATGATGGCCTGTTCGTTGGCGACAGCGACGACGACAGAAGCGAAGGGCCTCCGGCAAGGAAGCGTCGCAAAGATAAGCAGCCTGCTGCTGAGGAGGGCGAGCGTGACGACAAGAAGAAGCTTGCTATGGACATATCATATGAGGGCTTTGCCATCTACGGTCGCGTACTGTGCCTCGTCGTGAAACGGCGGGACATTGGGCGGACCGTAACGGGGCCTTCAAGTGGCAGAGCTCTGGCGGCCCAGCCTGGCGGCCAGGCAATGATGGAAAACTGGATCACGTCTACACAACTTCCCGAGGCTGCCGTGGGAGAGGACGACGCGGTTTGAGACGACTGCCAAGCTGGCTGTTCGGCTGAAGTTGGTCCACCAAGACAGTCCTTCATGGCCATCACGATGCCATTTTACAAGGGATGGGAAAGCAGGAGGACCCAACCAAGCTTCTCTTCCATCCACCGCCTTCCATCACACCGCCTACTTTTGATGGCTCTTTCAGGCTCCCTGGATTTGTCGGACTCGGAGTGTCCTCTCCGTCCCTCATCACCAGGCACCAGGCACCAGGGTCAGGTTAGACAGGCCAGCTGATCGTTCGGTCCTCTGATGTCATCGACGGCTTATTGCCCCGCGTTCTTGAAACGAACAATTTGGTGACCATCAGCCTGGGACGCGATCTACGGATGTTGTGCACCTGGCGTTTTCCCAGGTGCTTGGTGTGCCCGGTGTGCCTGGCGTACCTGTTGTACCTGTCGTATCCGGAACCTTCAGCAAGGCAAGGTTCTTCTTGGCCTTCAAAACATGCCATTTCGCTCAACCGATTGGCAGATTTCGCTTCCCAGAGCACGGAAAGGGCATGGCGGATACCTTGGCAGAGATTGCCATGCTGCCAGGACGTGATGGGCAATCACACCACATGAGAAACTGTGTGATTGTAACTCTCAGATGAATCATCCGTACGGAAATACCTTAGTCTGGGGTAGTTGACAAATTACAGTTTACAAACACTGTACGTACGTACCCTTACGCTACACGCCTCATTCCAGATGATACAATCGGCAGCCTTTTCAGTCCCTTTTCAGGGATCGACCACCAACCCAGGCACATGAAACACGCCCCCCTGACGAAATTAAACTAGTGTAATAAACACCGAACGACACTCTTGATGCGGCCCACACCAAATCTGGGGCAAAAGGAGCATATCCAATTTCTCGTCGAATTTCGATCAATAACAATGGCAAAATTCCTATTCATGGATGCCGATCAAGCCGCTGAAACGCGATATACAGAACCATCATCGACCATAATGCATCTAGGACAGTGGCCAACCTTAGGACTCCACTGGTCCCTGATGTTCAAGCAAGATCTCGATAACGGCACATCTTTGTCGCACCTTGGTGGACTATCACTCGGTTTCTCGTCAGCATTTCATTGGGTGATGACGATATTCAAAACCTGTATTGCGTTGCTGGAGGGTAGCAGAAGAGCAGAGGTACCAGTACGGCCGTCAGGGATTTATGGATGTATCTTCTTGACGGTGGAGGCAGCAGTACCACATCTTCACATATGTCCCGAAGCTGCTGAAAAATTACCAAAAAAAACTGGAACGGGATATCATGGTCTTGGCTTGGTACGGTTTCGGTTTGAGGTTGTCGAATTGCTGGATCGCTGAGTCAACTTCTTGGAGTTCCCCCTTGTCTCTCTCCGACACTGTCAATGTTGCAACAATATCAGACAGCTTTTATGACCCAAGGACGCGGACTCAGCGTCGTAGTAGGTGTCGTCAGCTGAACAAACACGGAGTCTGTAGCCGGAAAGATTGAACCCAACATGGGCTTAGAGCCCGAAGATGGTGTGTTGATAATTTTACCCTCTATGCATCACTGGCATACCTATCGCAGGGCAGCCGTCCCATATCTGCAAACACCCTTATAGCTGCGCCTAGTATAGTCGATTACACTGTGAGGGATGTTGCGAGAACTATCTGCTGGTATTCTGGCATAGGGGGCTGAATAGGTAACGACGGCAAGGTATCAGTCTTCACTCTACGCTGTGAAGCACCCCCACGCGGTACCGTAGGACCACGATGCCCATCACTTCCCCAGGTTTATCTAGGTTCATATTTATAGAAGGGGGTGAAAGAAAAAACGTGGTTGTGCGCCCTGACATATATAGGGGGAGGAAATGCTACGCTGTGGTGATCGGGCAGAAGACGGATGTAAGCAACTCCGAATGGAGGATGATATGTAGCGTCGTTGGCATTGGGATTAGCAGTAGGCTCAATAAGTACGTTCGTAACGCATGAAGTTGACAGATCACTTCTAGTGTCAGCATCAGTATGCTCTACCTACCTAGGACAAAGTGGTACGGACTAGCACCTAGAACTGAGGGCCTGGCTCCATGGATAATACTCCCCCACCTAGTGAGACGACTAGACAATGACTCGTAGGTAACTATAACGAATGAATTACTGCTTTCAGTAGTGAATGAACGGTGGAGGATCCGTCAAAGTAATACCCAGTGCATCAAGTTAGCTGGTCCTGTTGATGCATGTGGTTGAGGGAACAGAGGATGCATCAAGGTAGGTAGTTGTGTGTAGTGGGTGTTTAGGAGGATGGGCAAACTGTTCCATATAAGTGGATTGTTTAGCACAAAATCATAACTAAATCCAAGGCGCGATGACCGAGTGGCCTAAGGTGTTTGACTCGAACTACCATTCGAACCCTAATCAAATCTCTTCGGAGGCGCAGGTTCAAATCCTGCTCGCGTCGATTTTTTTGCACGTTTTTTTTGGCTGTTTCTTGGGTGTTATTTTGGTCTTGGTGATTGTTTACTGGTGAGGGGTGGTTTGGAGGATTTGTTTTTGGTGTTTGTTTTGTTTCTGATGGCATCAGGAGGTGTGGCATACAGCAGGCCCCGGCTGGTGGGAGAATGGATGGTCATGTTCGGCATGGAATACCTCTACCTAGGGTATCGACGGGGAAGGAACGCCCGGGAACATTTAAATCTCTATAGCGCCTGCCGTTATTGCTCAACCTACAAGGCAAAGAACGACTGTCACGAATGTACAAGTCACGGTGGAATCACGGGTCGCGTGGTAGACTGGTTGGTATGCTAAACTAACCTGCATCAGTCATACTTTCTTCCTGCTCGGATGCTAAAGAGAAACAAAAACGTCTGTTCAGTAATCGTGAACTTAACCCTATCGTCGGCATCCGAGGCATGGCACAAGTGCAACGCTGTAGTACGAGGCTACGTTGACAAATGTAGAATACTAGCTGGACTTACAAGGCCCCGGATATGGCCTCATGGCAACAAGCTACCGATCTGGGCGTAATATCACATATCTAGCACTGCTCTTATGCAAAAAAGCTAGTCCGGATTATACCGTACCGATATCATATGGCGCCATCACATTCTCAACCAGCACGACACAACGAATGGCCAAAGACAGACAGACGAACGGACGGAGGGGAGGGATTGAGTGCGAAAGAAGACGAATTGGTTTTGTTTACTAGTTCCGGTGAACCAAAATCGGTGATACAGTCCAAAACTGGTTTGATTGTTAGCTCGAGACCTCGGGTCAACTTCCCTAGGCGTTTTCGTATTGTGAATATGCCTTTTCCAAAACAAAATACACCGTATTGGATCTTGTTGGTGCCTTTCGGATCCGTACCTAGCTATTTATTTAATCCTTAAAGGGTTTAGGACAATTCGGAAGACATTTCGTCTAGTATACTAGGAGTAAGTACCAAGCTAACAAACAAACCAGCACTAGATTGTATGTGCATCATCGCCTGATATCCGATATTCCATTTTCCGTTTGCGCAAGTGGTTGCAGAAGAGGCGGCCATCCTGACCGCAACGCAACCAGCGATAAACCAAGAATGGCATCTCATGTCAAACTGGTCCGAACGGGGCAAGAGCCAAGAGAAGATATGGAATATTGGTTTTGGGCTCAACGCCATGATTTCGGTGTACTATACGCAGTATGTAGTGTAGTGGCTGGTGTATGTATCAGTTCACGGAGAGACATTGCCCACCAACCCCAAAGGAATAAGTCCCAAGACGGGATAGGGCAAAGGCCAGGGGAGGATCGTCAACCTGTCCTTGTCGCAGGCGGTATTGTAAATGGCGTGTCGCTGGTATTCCCCTTCAGGCAGGTAAGGTATGGGTGTGTGTTACACAGCCAGATCTGGTACACGGCGGATGTTACCAAATAAACCTTGGAAACAAACCCTTTTGGCTTACCGAAACAACCCACCGACACCCGGCTTGATGACAAGACTAATAAAATCATCTACTGTACTGGGACTGACTTGAACACTCCATGATGCTCTGCCCGGTCTTAGCGTTTTACAGGGGATTGTCTTTAGGGTTTTGAAAAGGAATGTGAATGTGCAGGTTGGGGGGGCTAATCGTTTTCATTATGGACAAGTTTCTTCTTGCCTTGTAACACACAGCCTTCCAGTTGCCCCATCCTCTGGGTGTTGTTGGTCAGACAGACGACAAGGCATTGCCAGGCTCCAGGTTGCCAAGGGCAGGACAAAAGCTAGCGGAGAAAGCAGGGTCCCATATTATACTCACAATGTGTCTGTCATGGTCGTATCGACAAGGACAGCACCCACCAGACACTGATTTTCAGTTGGGAAAAGAAACTATTTTCTTCCTTATCTCTGTGATACCGTAGTGCCGTTGACGGGTACCGGGGCAGAGAGAACCTCGGAGCTATCAGCGCAATGAAACCCACCGTTATATCCGTAGCGTCGCAGTATCGAACAGTTGAATCACGAGAACACAGCCCATTGCAACATTGACACATGCAAGAAATTTGGCAAAGTGAGAAGAGAGGGTCATGGCCTGGCACTAGCAATTCTCTAGCGTTGGTCTCTTTCTTTCACTTTAGCCTCGTCGTCGTCGTTCGATTGTCGGGACTCGGTTCACTGCCCTTGCCTAGGGGCTTGGACTAGTGTAGCTCAGCGAGAATGGTACGTAAGCTCAATGAGATGAAGTTTTCGTGCGCCAGAAACAAAATCGGAACCAACCGAGTCGCGGTAACATTGAATACACGTCCACCAACACTTCCCAAAGTTTCAATGGTCGACATTCATCGCCATCATGGCCGTCAGCGGTAGCGTCCTATAGCGCCGTGAGCTTGACCGGAGTAGGTAGTTTCGCCCGTGTTGTGCCCACTTGGAGCCATGGTAAGAACCGAAAACCCCATCAGACACCCCCAGATGCCCCCAGATATCAGCAGATTTTAATCTGGTGTATGCGGGGCGAAGGGACTCGGCAAACCAGGCAAACGTTTAAACAAAATTTGGTGACAACGTTGGACTTTTGCGTTGGAGAAAGTGAGACAAACAACATCATCATGTTAAACTCCGGAGATGATGACAGGAACTTTTTAGTTCCAACGTCTGGCTCGGCTCTTGGCTGCGGCTCACAAGATGATGCGAGGAAACCGACCACGGCACCTCAGTACCGTGATGCGCCTCAACCGCGAAGTTGAGGACGGCTGGCGCGGATGACAAGTCGGCACTCTCGGCACCCCAAGGTGTTTGTTGGTGGTAACAGGACAAACAGGTCCCTGAATGGCCTTCCTCTCCGTGTTAGATACACGATCTCTGGAGTATTTTCGCACTTCTAGCACTTAATGCTGGTGTTGATCATGAAGAACCACGTCGCCGTGATGATGTTGCGCATCAATTTAGAGATCCCCCCCCAAAAGTGAAACGAGATCGGAGCGGAGGAAGCCGAGGAGGGACACCGAAGGAGTTCGGACCAAGCTACACCACAAATCGTTAGCGGCTCGCACTCTTGTCAGGGGTGTTCGTTCAGGTCCACGTTGTTCGCTCGATGCGGACGAGCAGCTCTTTCCACGTGGCGAGACAGGGGTCTAAATCGCTCTTCTCTCAGGTACGGCGTACGGCGCATAATGCACCCCTGAGCAGCTGTAAGTTTGCTGGAACGGGATGCCAATCACCCAATGTCGCCAACTCCAAGAGGAAATTGTCCGTTTCGCCGTGGATGAAAAGCATCAACTCGAGACACAAGTCCTCACAGGCCGTTCGATGAGAACAATAAGCCGTGCTGTAACATATTGATAGGCTTTAACTTGAGTGAAACTGTTGGTTAGTGATCAGTGGCCCTGGAGTTGATATCAATGTAAAATACCGTATTGAACTTACGAGCGGCTAGTCTCGCTATCATCTCTGCGCTGTCCGTTTTGAACCAGCCTTTTCCTCTCTCGTCGACCGTTCTCCAAACTCCGATGGAAAATCCGATGGAGGTTCGCGAGTTTGGCTGATTTTGGACTGGCGGACTCAGACCGTGGGGCGCATCAATCGCAGAGTTCTCGCTTGGCTTTGCTTTGGTTGAGAAAGACAGGCGAGAAATTAGATATCTCGGCGGCCCTGGCTGCTCAAGCTAGCTGGAAAACCCTGAGAATGCCCTGGAGGTGGTGAGCTTGGAAAATGGAGTGAGACCATGATCTTCCTCGGCTCTTTAACCTCCTCGCTCTGTCCTTTGATTGGTGGCAGTCCGAGCTCTCCCCCCTGACGGCCCAGCTATCAAAGGGTCGATGTGCCTGGCGTGCCTGGTGCCGTACCTGGTCGCTTCGCTCGAAATGCTCCGTACCAGCTGACCGGGCTGGGACAGACGTCGCGCACCAAAAAGCACTCCGCATGACAACACGGCGAGCAGAAGAAACGTCTGAGACCACGGTTATCCAATCAGAAGCAGTACCTTTGATAAGATTGAGATGAACATTCGATTGTTCCTGACTTGGAGATTTTCGGGGTCGGCCTCTAACCCAAAGCAAGCACGCCTCCACGTGGCCCCAGGTGCGCGCCCATATCGGTAATCCGGTGCTAATCGACACCTTACCACAAGAAGACAACTCTATCACGTCATTGAAGCACATATCGTGCGGGGTTTCGTGATGAACTGGAGGGTGGTCTTGGGCCTTCGGGCTGGGTCGTTCCCCTGGGAGGTCCTTAGTGCGCGGATATTTACGTGCCGACAACAAATAAACCGTCCTAGGCCAAAGCCCGATAGTGGTGAACCCCAGCCTTGGGGGTAGCGCGGCTCTGGTAACACAAGACGGCGCAGATAAGGCATCCGGCAGCCATAAGGGAGACGAGACAGATGGGGGGAGGGGGGAGGGCAGACGGATGGGTAGGACAAAGGTACGGATGCTACCTTTACCCAGATAATCCCAAGGGAGCAATGTCATGACTTACCACTACTACGGTACTGATCCGAGCTAAGTCATGATGCTGTGCCCGTTGGTCTTCACAGAGATGACGGCACAGCCTCCTCAATCTCACGTTTGAGAGTTTATACCGCCCAAATACCATTGGCGTGTGCCTGCTGACTGCATAGTGTGGATCGTGGAGCTGCACAACTGTTGACCAAGGGTTCTCTTTTCGGTGGATATGCTTAGCCAAGCTCACGGGCAAGCGCGCCTTGCTGGAAACAGGGCACATTCTGACAGCCTCCCTCCATCACAGCCTTTGCTATCCCGAAAGAGCCGTAGGGCTGTCGTGGTTTTGCCAACTCCCCGGTATTCCCACGGTTGAGGCCGGTGTGCCGGTGTTCCCGTGTGCCAGTGTTACCACTGCGGTGGTAAGAAAGCGGTGGAGGACTGCTTACGCCGTGCGACTCTCGCCGGTCAAGTGATGTGATGGGTATATTTCTCCATGCGTACATGGCTGCTGTCCTCGAGTGCGGCAGTTAATTATGTCCGAGACGTGTCACATTCCTTCGTAGTCAAAACCCGACCATAGTGGTTGCCTTGTTATCGGTCGGAATATAGCCTCTTTGCCTGATACTCTATCGCACCATGTCTAAGCCGCCCTCGCGCCTCGCTGTTGAACGCAGCATGTTCATCCCTCGCCCATGATGATCACGATGGAATTGCCGGAGGTCTGTCCCTGCTGCCATGTGAAAATTTGTTTGATGTCTGACAGCTTCCATGGTCAAGGGCCTCGGAGCGGGTCACCGACGACATTGAGCCGGCGGTGTGGTGGTCCAAGGTGAGCGAAAATTTTTGAGTATCGGTGAACCTGGCAGAGTGATGATGCCTTGATCAAACGCCCCAAGAGATGGGATCCCGGCGATGCTTTGCCGTTCCTCTTGCTCCGCAGCTTCCAGAAGGTTGGAAAATTTTGACAGCCAATCCCCAGAGCCCCAACCCAGCCGAGGTGAAAAGCAGGGTGCTCTGTAATCGGTGCCTGTATCTAGGGTGGACGATAGTGACGGGAGGGACAAAATGAAAGTTACTTGAAAGTTTCAAATCTCTGAAATCTCTGTCATTCGTAATTTATATTATACATCCACAAAACGTATGACCTTGTATACGTGAATATTACGACTATTACGACCATCACGACCATCCTACGCACGAAACTTTTTCATTATATATATTAATTTGTATTAAAGTTCTATAGGGAAAAGTTTATTGTATGATTCTTTAATAATAAAATTTATTAAAGATAGGAAGGTTCTATTAATAGTTATAAATATAATATAATAAATACGAATAATATATTATATATAGAATATAGAAGATGAATATAAAATATATTATATAGTAGAATATAGTTTGTGTGGAAGAGAGTAGATTTGTAGTAATAAGGCTAGTAGTAATAGGGTTGTAATGAGGTTGGTAGTGATAAGGTGGGGTACGTTTTTGAAAAGTTTTGTATTGTGTATGTTAGGAATGATAATATATTGATATTTAGAATAAGGGAAGGGAAGGGCGTATATAAGTAAAGAGAACTAATATTTACTTTAATAATTTTATAGTTTAGTAATAAATATATTAATATAGTATTTTTTAGGTTATACGTTCGATTCTTATTAGTAATTTTTTTTTTACGTAGGTAAAGTTTTGTTTGGAGGGTTTTTTTTATTATTAAAATAAGATAAAAACTATTTTCTTCTTCATATATAAAATAGAGAATAAAATAAAAAACATTTTTAAATTCTTTATACTTATTTTATTATAAAATATATTTTAAATCGGTTAAATATATATATTATAAAGCTTAAATATATAATATTATTAAAATATTAAAATATAATATAATACTATCTAAAACTAATACAAAATAAAATAATTTATTATTAAATAGCTTTTTATAATAAGGAATTAATATAATCTATTCTATAAAGATTCTTATAAAGGGAAATATTAATAATAAATAATAATTATTTAATTAATAAGAGTAAAGGGGAAATAAAGCTTTACCCTTCTAATTATTTATTCTTATAGCGAGGAATAAATTTAATAAATATTTCGTAAAATGAATATAATTTAGGAGAAGGATGTAATAATTTATTTTTAGGGCGAAACTCGAATATATTCTAATTAAGAAGAATAATTAGTCTAAATTATTTACCCTCCGTTTACCGAAGAGGATAAGGTCTCTCCCCTTTTATCCTTTTATTATCCTTATCCTAACTATTTAATTCTTAGGATTTTAAAATATATTCCGACCGATTTATTCTTATAACGATTCTATTTCTAATAACCCTAATTCTAAAAACTAGAAAATAATACCCTAAATAAAACTTACCTTCGAATTTATATAAAGGACTTCGTTATAAATTTATTTCAAATAAAATTAGAAAAAAGAATAAATTATCGTAGAATTATAGCCTAATCTATATATATTATATATTATTAATCTATCCCTTACTAATTCCTTTATTAAGGGCGGTCTCTGTAGATATTTTTATAAGTAAATAGAAATAATTAATTATAATTCGTATTATAATATTATAAGTAGCTCCCTATTATAATTCGGCTTCGCATTTCCTTTTATTGTTTTTAATTCGGGGCGTAATAGGAGGAAATCGAATTAGCTATTTAGAGGGCGATAGAATTAGCTACCAAAGAGATTTTTCGGTTAAATAAAACAGCCCTCTACCTTAGGATAAATTCTATATTCTATTAATATATATATTATTAATAGCCTTGGTAATTTATTACGTTTTATAGTTCGTATTAAGTACATCCTCCTATTTCTCTACCCTTTATTCTTGGAAGACCAATTTAGGATAGGGTTTAATATTACGTATACCTTAGTTTAATATATTATTAACCCGATTAATTTAAATTATAATATTTTTAAATATTAATATAAATTATATACTGTTCTCCCGGATTTATTTTATTATTACGCTACTATTTAACTATAGTAATATTATAAATTATTTTTATTTAGGCCTTAATTAATACCTTTTCTACCTAAATATAGTTACCTATCTAGCCCTAATCTTTCTAAATCGTCGATTTTCTTTAGAGCGTAAATATAACCGAAGGGGGATTTTGCCTATCGATCGGCTTTATACGAAGAATATCTATAAAAAATAATCTACCCGCTTTTATAACTTAAAGGTTATAAATTTAATCGAGCTTTTATATTAGGAAAAATATAGGGATTTAGAAAATTCTATTAACGTATAAGATTGAATATAAAATTAATTTTTCGTCCTTTTCCTTTTAATTCTTATTAACCGTCTTCCTTTTTATAGGAATTAAATAATATATATTTACTATATCCAAATATTCTAAAAGACTTTTACTTCTATTTATACTTATAAATAGTAGTAGGAAACCCCGAACGTTTAATTTCCTTTTATTAGGTATAAATCGGAGAATAGTATTTTAAAGGGGGGAATCTATAGTAATTATATTTAGGCTAATAAATCTATAATAAAGTATATTTCCTCTATAAAATTCCTTAATATAATAAAGGATATTATACCCCTAAGCGAAATATTTACGCTTCTATTATAAAATACCTTTAAAAAAGAAGGTACTATAATAAAGACGCAGATTAATAAATTATCGCCCTAAAATTAGAGGCGTAATAATCGCCCTATCCCTATAATTAAAATTAATTAGGGGGATTATATTAGGTATAAAGTAGAGACTTTAAAATTAAAGGGTTAGGGTATTACTTTTAAAGGTAATTATATATATATATAGGTCGAATTAAATTATATTAATGAAAGTTCCGGTAAGGATAA
Source organism: Neurospora sp. CHS-2018b (assembly GCA_009806015.1). Taxonomy (NCBI): domain Eukaryota; kingdom Fungi; phylum Ascomycota; class Sordariomycetes; order Sordariales; family Sordariaceae; genus Neurospora; species Neurospora sp. CHS-2018b. The sequence continues at coordinate 299,861 of RAOV01000021.1, forward strand.
GGATATAGACGATAATAAGGACGAAATAGAGATTAGTATTAAGGAATTTAATAATTTTAATATTAATTCGGATAAAGATTTAAAATTATATATAGGTAAGAAATAAAGCGCAAAGGATATAGGAGAAAAATGGGAAAGGGTATAAGTAATTAAAATATAATAAATTAATAAAAATTATAATACAAAATATATATTTTAATATTAATCTACTCCTCCGTAATCTAGTATTTAATTTTCCCTTCGAAAATAGTTAAAAAATTAGACGGCTACCGTTGTAAAATAATAATAAAAAACGGCGGGGAAAGAGAAAAACGAATAATAAAAGAAAATAGTAAAAGGTATACCGTTCTAGGTTTAATTTTATATTCGAAAGTATTTAATTAAAAGACCGAATAATTACTCGTATAATAATAATAATAATAAGAAACGTAAGAGAGAAGGATAAAAATAATAAAATTAATAGTAAAGGGCGCCGGTATTTTAAAATTTTAAAGCTTAACCCTACTTTAAATATATAGAGGTATCTAATTTTAGGGTTATCGATACTTAGGAGTAAATCGGGCGGTTCCTATATTATAGAATTATAGGATTTTAAACGCTGTATAATCCTTTTTACAATAGTTTTATCGCCGGTAAACCTTTTATACGAATTGCTAGCGTTACCCTTTCGTTCATCGTTATTATTTTGAATATCTTTTAAATCGGGGGAGATTTTATTTCCCTTTTCCGAATATATAAATAGGAATGTCGACCTATCGTTACTAGTTAAGAGATCCTACTCTTAATATATATCGAACTTCGGGAATATTAATAAATAATATAAGTATTCGAAATTATTAAATACAAAATATTAATATAAATTATATTAATATAAGGAAAGGGCTTTAAAAACGCTTACTAGCAATTTTTTAAGGAATATTACTATAGCTTTTCGAATAAATATTTATTAAAAGGAAGATTAGGGTTAAAAATTATTATAAATTCGAAGGACGTAGTTATAACCGATTTCTCTAGTAATTATAGAGTTAAGAATACCTACTTAATTATCCTTAAGATTCTATACCTATTAAAATATCTACTTTCCTTCGCTCTAACCAACTAAATATACTTTTTCCTATAATTTAACTATTTTAACCTAAGAATAAATTAAATTTAAAAACCACCGTAGGAAGTAATTATAACCGACCTCTCTAGTAGCTACAGAACTAATAATACCTACCCAATCGTTCCTAAAATTCTATATTTATTAAAATATTTACTTTCTTCCGCTCTAACTAATTAAATATACCTTTTCCTACAATTTAACTATCTTAGCCCAAGAGTAAATTAAATTTAAAAATTACTGTAGGAGGTAATAATAGCCGATTTCTCTAGTAACTATAAAGTTAATAATACCTACTTAATTATTCCTAAGATTCTATACCTATTAAAATATTTACTTTCCTCCGCTCTAATTAATTAAGTATACCTTTTCTTATAATTTAACTATTTTAGCCTAAGAGTAAATTAAATTTAAAAACTACTATAGGAAGTAATTATAGCCGACTTCTCTAATAATTATAGAATTAATAATACTTACTTAATTGTTCCTAAGATTCTATACCTATTAAAATATTTACTTTCCTCCGCTCTAACTAATTAAATATACCTTTTCTTATAATCTAATTATCTTAGCCTAAGAGTAGATTAAGCTTAAAAATTACTATAGGAAATAATAATAGCCGATTTCTCTAATAATTATAAAATTAATAATACTTACTTAATCGTTCTTAAGATTCTATACCTATTAAAATATTTACTTTCCTCCGCTCTAATTAATTAAATATACTTTTTTTTATAATTTAACTATTTTAGCCTAAAAGTAGATTAAATTTAAAAATTACTGTAGGAGGTAATTGTAACCGACTTCTAATAGTTATAAAACTAATAATAATCGTCCTTAAAATTCTATATCTATTAAAATATTTATTTTCTTTCGCTCTAACTAACTAAATATACCTTTTCCTATAATCTAACTATCTTAGCCCAAGAGTAGATTAAATTTAAAAACTACTATAGGACGTAATTATAGCCGACCTCTCTAATAGCTACAGAGTTAATAATACCTACCTAATCGTCCCTAAGATTCTATACCTATTAAAATATCTACTTTCTTCCGTTCTAATTAATTAAATATACCTTTTCTTATAATTTAACTATTTTAGCCCAAAAGTAGATTAAATTTAAAAATTACTATAGGAGGTAATTATAACCGACTTCTCTAATAATTATAAAATTAATAATACTTACTTAATCGTTCCTAAGATTCTATACTTATTAAAATATTTATTTTCCTCCGCTCCAATTAATTAAATACACTTTTTCCTATAATCTAACTATCTTAGCCTAAGAGTAAATTAAATTCAAAAACTATTATAAGAGGTAATTATAGCCGACCTTTAGTAATTATAAAGCTAATAATAATCGTTCTTAAAATTCTATACTTATTAAAATATCTACTCTCCTTCGTTCTAATTAATTAAGTATACCTTTTCTTATAATCTAACTATCTTAACCTAAAAGTAAATTAAATTTAAAAATTACTATAGGAGGTAATTATAGCCAATTTTTTAATAAGTGGCAATTATAAAATTAAGAACGCTTACTCTAATATATCTCTTCGTCCTTAAGATTCTACTTACTAAAATATCTACTTTCCTTCGCTCTAACTAATTAAATATATATTTAATTAGAATTTAATTGTCAAATTAAATTAGGGCTAAAATTACCGACTTAAGTATGTCCCCCATCCCTAAGATTCTATACCTACTAAAATACCTATTTTCCTTCGTTATAACTAATTAAAATATATTTTTTATAATTTAATTGTTAAAAGTAAATTAGGGTTAAGATTACCGACCTAAATATATCCCCCGTCCCTAAGATTCTATACTTATTAAAATACCTATTCTCCTTCGTTCTAATTAATTAAATATATATTTAATTATAATTTAATTATTAAATTAAATTAGGGTTAAGATTACCAACCTAAATATCCCCCGTCCCTAAAATTCTATACCTATTAAAATACCTATTCTCCTTCGCTCTAATTAATTAAATATATTTTTTCTTATAATTTAATTATTTTAGCCGAAGAGTAAATTAAATTTAAAAACTATTATAGGAGGTAGTTATAGTTTTATTTACTAAAATATTTACTTTCCTTTACTCTAATTAATTAAATATACCTTTTCCTATAATTTAATTATCTAATTGGTAAATAAACCGTACCTATATATTAATATATTAGGCGCGGTCTTACTTTCTATTTTATTATAAGTAAATAATTAGGGAAGGGCCTTCGCTAATGTTAATAAATACGAAAGCCCCTCTCTACTTATCTAATACGTTAATTATATCCGAAAGGTAAATTACCTAGGGATATAAATACCCTACTTAATAGCAATTTTAAACTATTTATAATTATTTAAATAATAATAAGGGTTATACTCTTTGAAGGCTAGATTTGTATTCGGTTTTAAACTTCGGTCGGTTAAAAGGGTTAGAATAAGTACAATCTCCCTTAAATAAATATTTTCTTATCCTTAAAAGGTTTAGATCGTTTAAAATTTAAATAAGAATATATTATTAGGCCGGTAATATACCGCGGAGTATAAGATCTACTTTAAAGCTTTACCGATAAATATAATAATCGAAGGCTAATAGCGAATAGATTCCTTTCCTAGTACTTTAATATATAATTCTAATTATTTTAATATATTCTAAATATTAGTTTTGTATTAACGATTATTATTAGAATACTTTATAATTTATAAGTAGGTATTAATAATCTACCCTTAAGGCCCGGGGAATATTTATAATATAAAATTTATATTACTATCCGCCCCCCTTTTACAACGGTAACTTTATTTATTCTTATACTTTCCTTTATAATTTTTAATTATATTTTACTTTCTTACGCTATAATTTACTTTAGTGGCCCTTTAAATTATTAGCGTATATACGATAGCGAATATACGGTTAAGGCCGTAAATACCGACCTATATTTTAATAATATACTAATTTAGTTAAATGAATAAGACTACCCCTTTTTTATTACTTTAATATTCTATTACGCCCTAATTTAATTTAATATTCTATATCCCCTTCTTATATTAATTATTATCTCCCCCCCCGGCTATTTTTCTCTATTCCTTAAATATTTTTAATTTTTATTTCTTCCTTCCCCTATCCGTTTTGCGCCAATCTTTTCTCTTTCTTACTCTATTTATATAGCCTCTTCTACGAGGATTTATATAGCTATTAAATATTTTATACCCTAAAGCGACTATATATTCTCCTTTATTTTAATTTCTTCTTCTTACGTCCAATCTTCGTTAATATTTCCTATATCGAGGATTTTAAATAAGGATTTATATAGTTATTAAGTATTTTATACCTTAAAGCGACTATATACTCTCCTCTATTCTAATCTCCTCCTTTTACGTCTAATCTTCGCTAGTATTTTTTTTAATATATTTTATATTGAGGGTTTTAAATAAGGATTTATATAACTATTAAATATCTTATACCTTAAAGCGACTATATATATTCTTCTATTTTAATCTCCTCCTTTTATATTTAATCTTCGCCGGTATTTTCTTTAATATATTTTATATCGAGGGTTTTAAATAAGGATTTATATAGTTATTAAGTATTTTATACCCTAAAGCGACTATATATATTCCTCTATTTTAATTTCCTCCTCTTATATTTAATTTTCGCTAGTATTTTCTTTAGTATATTTTATATCGAGGGTCTTAAATAAGGATTTATATAGCTATTAAACATCTTATACCCTAAGGCGACTATATATATTCTTTTATTCTAATCTCTTCCTCTTACGTTTAATCTTCGCCGGTATTTTCTTTAGTATATCCTATATTAAAAGTTTTAAATAAGGATTTATATAATTATTAAATATTTTATACCCTAAGGCGACTATATATATTCCTCCGTTTTAATTTCCTCTTTTTATATTTAATCTTCGCTAGTATTTTTTCTAGTCTATCCTATATATATAGCCTCTTTTACGAGGATTTATATAATTATTAAATATCTTATACCGTAAAGCGATTATATATATTCCTAAATAATAATAATATATATACTACGTAATTTAATTAACTAATAGCTTCGTTTTATTAAGTAAATTAGGGGGGGATATATATATATTCGAAATTATATTTAAAGGAGGCGATATTTAATCTATTCATATATAGGGTCTTTATATTAAATACTTTTATTTTAAATTACCGTACACTCCAATTACTTTTAACCTCCGCGAATAACCCTATTTCGATAATTAAATCCGCCCGAAAGAAAATAGCCCGCACGAATAGTAAAAGGGCGTCTTAAAACGAATTTACTTCTACGAACGGAGCCGCCTTTTAAAATGAATTTACCGCCTTTTAGAACGAATTTGCCTCCGCGAGCCGGGCCGCCCCTTAAAACGAATCTACCTCTACGAGCCGGGCCGCCCCCTAAAACGAATCTACCTCCGCGAGCCGGGCTGCCCCCTAAAACGAATTTACTTTTGCGATTATTCCTAGCCCCGAAGGCCGATTCTTCCCCTTAAATAAAGAATTTAGTATAATACGTATTACGCTAATATAATATAAGGTTATTTAATTAATAAATATTTTTAAAATCCTTCTATAAAACTGTTAGTATTATATTCGAAAAATAATAATGTTTATTCCTACTACTATTTAATTATTATTTAAATTATTTTTATTTAGGAATTACGCTATTACCCTTATAATTTCGAATATATATTAATAAAAAATCGCGAAAATTATTAGGTAGAAGCTAATTATTATAATATTTCGGATAAAATATAATAGCGCTTTATTTAATATTTTATTAATTAGAAAAAGGTTATATAAATCTTATAATTTATTCCTAAAGGCCGGATTATTTCTCCCTACCTTCGTTACTATCCTCTCTAAATATATTTCGATTATATATATATTTCTAAAATATCTTTCTTACATTTTAATACTAGATTTATTTTCTTTTATATTAATTTTAATTAGAAAATAAAATATATTCGATATTTTAAACCCTTCGATACTTCCTATTAGACCCGCGCCGACTACGAAAGTACTAGCGTTATTAATAACCCGAAATAACCGTATAATCTCTTTAAATATATTATTAATAAATATAGAGTAAATTATATTTCGGTAATTAGAGAATTCGCATTTATTCTTCCGGAGGAAAAAAAGTATAGATCTTTTATATAGGAATGGAAATATATAATAAGCGCGAACTATAATAATTATCGAAATTTTAACCTTTATAATTTCGATAATAATTATTTTAATAACGATAGAAAAATCTATATTAAAATTCCGAAACCCAAAATAACCGAAGAAGGTATTTTAAATATAGGAAAATAGCCTTTATTCCCTCTGTAGCCTCTGTAGGTATTAATAAATAAATCCCTATTATTATTTATTTCCAATTATTATATTATTTAATTATATATTATAGAATATAGATAGGAGGATATTAATAAGGATAATAGTACCGCCTACCCTTCTTAATAGCCGCCCTTTAATAATTTAAATAAGTTAAATACTATATTATCGCTGCCTATTTCTATTCTATTTATTCTTTAACTATATATAATAGAATGGATATAACCTAATTCTATAAATTAATAATCGGTGAATTAATAATCGGGGATATCGAATTAAGGGTTAATAATATAGAATTAAAAGTCGGTAATACGGAATTAATAATCGATAAAGGGGGAAATTTTAAATTATTATCTTTGTAATTAAGTTACTAATTTAGTTTAAGAATTTTATTGTTTAAGCTTACTAATCTCTTTTCTATATAAATAATTTATTTTATATATAAAATAGGAAAATAACCGTTAGAAACTTTTATTTAATACCCCGGTCGCTAATATTAGCCTTCGCCGTCGTAATAAGCCTCTACTTCCTATTATTATATAAATTATATTTTTATACCCCCTATTTTTAGCGCGGGAAATATTGTCCAAATCGGAAATTAAATTATTATAATTATTATTAATATTAAAATCACTTTTCGGATAATATTATCTAAAGGGAAGGAGGCTATTAGGGATTAATTTTTAATTTAATTAAAAAATTATATTAATATACTTAGTAAAGTAGGGATAGTGGTTAGTATTTTAAATACTTAACCCGTATAGTAATAATAATAAACGAAATCGTCGAAGAGATTATACTTCGAAGAATAAGGTAGGTAGGCGGTAGTAATTTCTTAATTATATAGGTTTAGGCTAATAGGTTTAGCCTATTCTTATATTAATTTAATCGTTTCTTATTTAATTAAAAGGTTTATTAATTCTCAAAGTTCGTCCCTTTTAAATATCCTAGAAATCTTTTAATAAACCTAATTCGATATATAAAAAATAAGTAAGGTAATTCGGCTAAATTATAAGGAGAGTAATAACGATATAAAATTTAGAGAAGTTTATTATACTCTTACTAATAATCTCTATACTTCTAATACATTAAATAGTATAGTTCTAAAATTAGCGTAAGAATAAGTAGGCGGCGGTAATAATCTTTTAATTGTATAGGTTTAGGCCGATAGGTTTGGGCTGGCTATTTTAGCCGGTTCTTATATTAATTTGGGCGATAAAACTATAGGTAGAATTTTAGATAGGGAACGTTAGATTCGTAATAACGACCTTCTATAGAATTATTAGCTTCTTCCCGTTTATTAAGACCGTAGAGCCTGAAAGAGGATAATTATTCGTAGAAAGTAGTAATAGTAATTTCTTAATTATAAAAGTTAGCCGGTTTTTATATTAGTTTAAACAATGAAGCTATAGGTAGAATTTTGGATAGGGAACGTTAAATTCGTAGTAACGACCTTCTATAGAATTATTAATTTCTTCCTATTTATTAAGGCTATAGAACTTGAAAGAGGATAATTATTTATAGAAAATAGTAATAGTAATTTCTTAATCGGCACAACTCCTACAATTGTAATCGGGACCGGTATTAGGTACGGTACTAGAATTAGGGTTCTGAAGAACCCTGACCGGCTATTAATAGTTGAAATAGGTTAGATTAGTAAATTAAAAGAAGTAGTAGCTTGAATAAAATATAGAGGTTATTATTTACTATTTACTTATTAGATGTATAATTAGCTGCCCTCTTTTTATGGCTTTTATAAATTATATTGGTGGTAATAATTTTTTAATCGGCACAGCTCCTATAATTATAATTGGGACCGGTATTAAGTATAGTATTAGAATCGGGGTTCTAAAGAACCTTAACCGGCTATTAATAATTGAAATAAATTAAATTAGTAAATTAAAAGAAATAGTAGTTTAAATAAAACGTAAAGGTTATTATTTACTATTTACTTATTAAATATATAATTAATTACCCTCTTTTTATAGCTTTTATAAACTATATTAATAGTAATAATTTTTTAATTGTAAAGGTTTAGGCCGATGGCTTTAAATTAGCTATTTTAGCCGGTTCTTATATTAATTTAGGCGATAAAGCTACAAGTAGAATTTTGGGTAGGGAACGTTAGATTCGTAGTAACGACCTTCTATAAAATTGTCAGCTTCTTCCCGTTTATTAAGATCGTAGAATTTAAAAGAGGATAGTTATTTATTTTAATAACCAATCCGAAATTACTTAAGTAGGAGATTGGCAGGCCGCTTAATAATAATAAAAGTCCCGTCCAGATTATTATTAAACTAATAATTATAGTATTTCATTTTAAAATAATTAATAAAGTAAAACCTCGCGCTATATAAATACCGGTATAATTTAACGGATATAAAATTCTCTAATCGTTAGAAATAGCGAATAATCCCGATACTAAGGAAACAGTTCTTTAATAATCGAATTCTACGTAATTATTATCCCTTTCTACAATTTCTATATCTATTTCAACGGTTAATATAAATTCCCGGGCACCTAACGACAATTTAGGCCAATAGGTTTAGGCCGGCTATTTTAACCTATATTATAATATTTTATTTTAAAGTAATTAGTAAAGTGAAACTTTGCGCTATATAAATACTAATATAATTTAACGGTAGTAATTTCTTAATTATAAGGGTTTAGGCCGATAGGTTTAGGCCGGCTATTTTAGCTTATTTTTATATTAGTTTAGTCGTCGAAGATATTTTATTTTAGAGAGTAGACGGCGGTAATAATTTCTTAATTAAATAGTACGGGTTTAAATTAATTTTTTTAACCTATTTTTATATTAGTTCCTCCTCCGTTAATTCTTCTACCTTACGTACGTCTAATATTAAGTCGCCCCTCCATTTTTCGAAAGTAAATTCGTATATCTTTATTAATTAAAATAATAATTTCAAATATTTTATTACTTTAAATAGAAGGATAATAAAAAGGTTATTTATTATTTATATTAGGATTAATATACCCGTTCGGATAAGGGGGGGGGAAAATTCGTTTAGAAAATCTCTTCGTCCTTAAGCGTTTTTATATATTTCTAATAATTAAAGTTTTATTTAATCGAAAGGTTTATTAGCTCTATATTTTAAAACGGTAATCTCCTAGCCTAAGTAATTAAAATTTTATTTAATCGAAGGTTTATTGGCTCTATATTTTAAAATGGTAATTTCCTAGCCTAAGTAATTAAAATCTTTATATTATTTAATTGAAAGGTTTGTTAGTTTTATATTTTAAAGTGGTAATCTTTTAACCTAAATAATTAAAGTCTTTTAATTTAGAATTTTCTTATCTTAAATAAGAAGTGAGAACCTAAGGGATAAGGACTTTATATATTCAACTAATTCGTAATAGACGGTACGGTTCTTTAGGTTAAAGAATATATTAATTTTAAGTAAGAAGCGAGAATTTAAGGTAGCGAGAACTTAGGGTATAAGCTATTAATTTTAATAGAATTCTTAATAATTTTAAAAATCGTCGAAGAAATAAGGATTTTATATACTTAATTAATTCGTAGTAAATAGTATAATTCTTTAAATTAGAAAACGTATTAATTTTAAATAAGAAGTGAGAACCTAAGGTAGCGAGAATTTAGGGTATAGGCTATTAATTTTAATAGAATTTTTAATAATTTTAGAAATCGTTAAAGAGATAAAGATTTTATATATTCAATTAATTCGTAGTAAATGGTACGGTTCTTTAAATTAAAGAATATGTTAATTTTAAATAAGAAGCGAGAATTTAGGGTAACGAGAACCTAGGGTATAAGCTATTAATTTTAATAAAATTCTTAATAATTTTAGAAATCGTTAAAGAAATAAGGATTTTATATATTTAATTAATTCGTAGTAGATAGTACGGTTCTTTAAATTAGAAAATATATTATTTAAAAGTTTAAATTATTAAAATTACTTTATATTACCCGGAATAGAGTATCCCTAATTATATAGGTTTAGGCCGATAGGTTTAGCCTATTCTTATATTAATTTAATTGTCGACGATATTTTATTTTAGAAAATAGGTGGTAATAGTAATTTTTTAATTGTAAAGGTTTAGGCCAATAAATTTAAATTAGAGAAATTGACGAAGGAGGCGAAGGAAACTATTAGGGATTGGTTTTTAATTTTATATTAATTGAGAATTTTCTTATTTTAAATAAGAAATAAAAACCTAGGGTATAGGCTATTAATTTTAATAGAATTCTTAATAATTTTTAAAATCGTCGAGGAAATAAGGATTTTATATATTTAATTAACTCGCGGTAAATAGTACGGTTCTTTAAATTAGAAAACGAATTATTTAGAATTTCTATAACCTTATTTTAAAGAAATTAGATAATTATATTTCGAAAAGTAGGTAGGCGGCGGTAGTAATTTCTTAATCGTATAAATTTAAACTAATAGATTTAAATTAGAAAAATCGACGAAGGAGGCGAAGGAGGCTATTAGGGATTAGTTTTTAATTTAGTATTAATATTATTATATTTTATTTACCCCTAATTAGTAAAATTAATATATAGATTATCCCGCCCCCCTTACAACCCTAATCCTAATATATTTTAATATATATATCTACCTTCGTTTTAATTTAATTATAGTAATTAAATTATTAAATACCTTATAACCCGCTATATTTTAACGGACTATTTAATATATTAATATTGTTATACTTCGTTTACCTTTAATTAGTAGGATTAGTGTACGGATTATCCCGCTTTTCTTATAGTCCGTTACTGTATATACTAAAATTTAACGACCTTTAATTTTAATTTTAATTCGAATTCGATTAGTAGTTCTAAACCGAATCCCGCTTAAATAATATTAATAGTATTATATTTACGCTTGAATCCGAAGGGTTTATTCTTGGGAATAATAAAGTATTTATAAATATAGAACTATATTTCCTAAATATTTAATATTTGCTAAGGAGTCTTCTAATAAGATACTTCCGGAAAATCCTATTAAATTACCTCCTAAACCGGGTTATTTTTATAAAATATAAAGGATAAAGTAAATAAAGAGGCTATAGTATTAATTTAAAAGAAGGTAACGCGGTATAGTAGTAATAGTAAAGTTTATAGAAGAAAAGATTAGGGCGCTAGAAAAGAAGTAGAAATAGGGTTCTCTTATATTTAAATTAATTTAATTTACCCTCTTAGCGGGTGGTTAATTAGTAAAATAATAATTAGAATTTTATAAGAGAAGAGTTAATCGTTATTAGTTAATATATATAAAGATACGGAATATTATTTTATTTAAACCGCTAAGAAAGTTATTAAAATTAAGGAAAAGGCTATTAATTATAGGAACCGAATTAATAAATGTAAATTATAACCGAAGAATGCTAAAATTAAGGTTAGAAATTTAATACTAATTTATAATACTATTTATTGCGTAGATATAAATGTAATTAAAAAGTTAATTTACTGCTAGCGTAGACTTTTCCGAATTTATAAAGTTTCTAATAGGAATATTTATTACGTATTTACTTTTAATAGTATTGAAACCGATAAGCCGGTTTCCTCTAAGAGGATTAAAAAGTTTATTATTTAAGATAGTATTATATTAAATCCGGATAAGCCCGATTTATTATTAGATTATTTCAAATTTAATATAATTAATATTATATTGAACTTTAATATTGAATTTATTTAAAATAAGGAGTTAATTTCTATATATAATAAAAGAGAATCCGCCTTTAAAAGTTTTACCCAATTTAATATACGTAAAGAAAAAATAGAAGAATAATTACAATGGATTAATATAGAGGTTCCTTTAATTTTCAGTCGACTATTAAGGGTTTGGTAGATAATTAAAGATAGTAATAAAGAATTATAAATTTAAAGTTAGTATTTTTATTAATCCGCTATTTTAATAGCAAAGGAAATTGTTTTTTATAAATTTTTATTTTATTTTTTTAACGAGAGTGGTAAATTAGATTCTAGTTACTTTCGAAAGGAAGATTTAAAGGAAGAAAGAAAAGTAGGTATATACTATTAAAGCCTAAAAGTAAAATTTGGATTTATTATACGATATATTCCTTATTTAATAATTTTTTTTTTTTAATAATTTTTTTCGACTTTTTCTTTTATTATTTATATTTTTTCCCTCTTCCGATCCGTACCCTAATAAAGTTAAACGTACTAATCCGTACCTACTATATTAAAATAAATTTAAGAATAATATTAATAAACGCGTTTTAATTTTAAATTTTTATTTAAATTAGGTTCGCTAAATACCTCCTTATTAAAACCCTTATCCTCTTCTATAATTATAAGTAGTATCCTCTCTTTTTTAAAAGTCTAAATACCTTTAATATTAAAATTTTTACCCTTTAAATTTAATATTTCTACTTCGTATTGAATATATTCCTTTTAATTAACTATATTATTAGGGATAGGATTATAATTACGCTCCTAATCCTACGGAGTATATTTATTAATTTTAAAAAGAACGCCGGTATTATTTATTTAACTATCTTTTAAATTATTATATTCCCCCTTAAATTTATTATTATAATTTTAATTATAAGTATCGAAAGTAACGAAGAATTTAAAAGAGGTAATATAATCGATAGCCTTCTTATTATATTAATAATAATTCCTATAAATCTCCCCCTTAACACTTAGACTTAAGGATACGTAGCTAACGAAAGGAGCTTAAATAAACGGAGTCTCCTACTATTATTTTTCGGTATAAATAGAGGTATAGGTCTTTTAAAACCTTTAAATATAGTAAATATATATAAAACTATTCTTAGAAAATAATTAGTAACGAAAACCGAAAGTTTATAATAAAGAATTAATTATTTACTCCTATCCGAATATTTAAATTATTAATACGAAGATATATTCCTTTTTTATACTTATATAATAATTGTAATAACCCTAAAGCTAGCTACCCTTTTTTTTAATATAAATCCGCTTATAAACTATTTTCTTCTTTTCAAAATCCTAGAAATACTTTTGAATTACGTACTAATATTCCTAAATAAAGCTAAAAGACGAATAGAAAATTCCGAATTTCGTAAAAGAATTAGGTAAAACCTATTTTAAATAGAGGAGACTAATTGCCGGAGGAAAAGAAACTTAATAAATTCGTATAAATTTAATAAAAACTTTATATTAAAAATTAAAAAGAATACTTTGAAAATTATCTTCGGGAAGAATATTTTTATTAAATAAATCGATATATACCTTTAATAAAATCTATTATTTACCGTTAGGACGTTCGTTATTATAACGTATTTAATCCGCTATTTTAAGAAGGAAATAAAGGACAGGAAATTTATTTTCGGGAATAATAAAGCGTTTATAAACGTAAAATTATATTTCCTAAATATTCTTTTTCGGTTAAAGATTATTATTTTTAAATACCTTTAAAAGATTATACTAAATTACTTCCTAAATTAGGTTACAATAATAAAGGGAGAAAAACGAGTTTAATAACGAGGAAACTATAATATTAATCCAAAAGTAAATAGCGTAATATAATAGTAATAGAATTTATAGAAAGGAAAGATCAAAATATCGGAAAAAATATAGAAATAAGGGTTTTTTATACTTAGATTAGGGCGCCCTAATTCAAGAAGATTAAATTAGGAAGATTTAATAGAATACCTAAGAACCTTAATAATTAGTTAAGTAGTAAGGGAAATTATTAAGACGAAAGATATTATTAAATTAAGTAATTAATTTAGAGATTTTTCGAAGAAAAAATTAGGATAAAAAGTACTTTCAATTAATATTACTAATAAAAAATAACCCTAAATTAATTATAATCTTTCCCCTTTACTTCTAAAGATCGAAAAATTTCCCCTTTTCTTATAAGACGAAAGAGAAGGAGCTAATTTAAAATATATTATTTTAAACGAAAGCTTTAATTATTTATAGACTTTTAAGATTAAATAAATTTACGGTAAATTTCTTTACCGTTAAAACTTAATTAGTAGGAGAGTTAATTAGTTTTATAATCTATTATAATAGGAAGAAATAATTGGCCTTAAACTTTTTTCTATTTATATAAAAATAATAACGGTTACCCTAATTATTAATATTATAACCCTTATAGAAATTTATTAAATATTTTAAATAAGGATATAATTATTAATTAAATAGAGAAAAAACTTTTAATAATTATAAGCCTTTACTTATTCGAAATCTACTAATTAAAGATAATTAGGAAATTGGAATTTATTTAAATTAATAATTGGTTCTAACTTTTCCTCCGATTTAAATAGAAAGAAAGAGGTAATATAAAGGGGTAGGACGAAAAATTTAAAATAAAAACTTACGCCGTTCTATTATATAAATTAACCTTCGAAATCTTTTAATCTAATTATTATAAATAAAAGATATCGAAATAAAATTAAATACTAATATCGTCGAAGGTTAAAGTAAGAGGAAATAAATATTTTAAATTATTAACCAATTATCTATAAAAGATTAGTCTTTCCCCCTCTCTTTTTAACTCCTAAATTATTACTCTTATTAAAATATAACTAAATTTCTCTTACGCCCTAAATATTTTTTATTTCCCCCCCCCCCAATTTAAAAAATATTTATTTAATAATAAATAAATTAATTAATATAAATACTCTTCTAATCTAGTCCGGTCCCCTACTTCCTCCTTCAAATATTTTTAACTTCCTTCCTAATATTTACCGCGCTATATACGAGAATCTAAAACATTAGAATTATAAAATTACTTATTAACTATTATTTAAATTTAAATTCGGAGAAATATACCTACCTCGTAACGAAGAGGTAGAAATCCACAATATTAATAACGATTAGAAATATACTCGTCGGGATCTAAATAACGGTATTAATTTCAAGAGATTAACCCCGTTTATTATTATTTTATATAAATTAGACTTAAACGAATTTAAAATTATTCTTACCGAATATCCGCTTCAACCCCCTTTAAATTAGCCCGATAAATAGAATAATCCTATAATAAATTAGGAATTTACCATTTTAAAACTAATTAATTTATAATATTATTATAATATTAGGAACTTCTTAGAAAGTATATTAATTATAGCTAATTTAATTTAAATATTAAAAAAATTCGGTAATAATATTTATATCCTTCTAAACGTAGAGCGGATTATTAAAAACGAAATATTAATTATAAATATCGTATAACGCTAAGGGATAGGAAGAATAAAATAGTAATATATCCTTATTTAATACAATTAATATTTCTTCTTTACTATCTTTAATTAAGGAGAAGTAGGATAGTTTTATTTTAATAATATTTTCGATAAGGAGCGGGAAAGAATAATAAAAAAGATTTATTTAAAATATTCAATAAATAATTATATATATATAAATAGGAATAGAAAGTAGATCGAGACCTTTACCGATAAAATTTTCTAAATTAATATAATATTCCCGGTATAAATATTTAATTAAATATATAGTCTCTAGGTACTTAAAATAGCCCGCGTATTCTTTATCGAAATAACCTATAAAAAAGGGAAGATTAGTAGGATTAATCCTCCTTCTAAAAGATTAATAAAATAGGAGCTAGGAATTTATTAGAATTAATATAATTAAATTAAGGATAATAAGTAAGTAGAAAGAATTATAGTTAGATAATAGATAAAAACTATTTATAATATTACTTTAATAGAATAATAAAGAGGAAATATAATAAATAAAGAGGAAAAATAATTAATCTACTACTATATTTAATATAATTATAAATTAGATATTAAAAATAAATTTACGTAAATTAAAATATTTAAAATTCCGAATATATATAAATAAATTGGCGAGAAATTCCCTTTTATAACCTAGCGGACGGTTGAATTTTTTTACAATTTGCCGGTTTAGTATAATAAAAGGGAATTATTTAACGAAAGATTAATTAAACGAAGCCCAATTAATAAGGAAATAACGGATCTAAATTAATAAATAATAAATATATAATTTACCCGAACTACGCCTTAACTTTCTAAAATTCTTATAAAAAATAGGGAACCTCCTACTACGCTTCGAATAAAGAGGGTTTAATAAAAGAAATTAGAGGAATTAATTCGACTAGTAAATTATAGAGAAGACGCATAAATATATATTAATTATTTTATATTATTATAGAAGATATAGGTAAATAGAAGCCTTATTATTATTAATAAGATCCTTAATAATATTGAGATAAGTAAAATAGAATATAAATACGCTCCTAATTTCGAATAGTATTTTAATTAAGGAACCGGTATTACCGTTTTTCCTAAATTTAATATCGAACTCGTTAGGAAGGAAGTATACGCAGAATTAGATAAAATTAAATTTTTATAGAAAAATAAGCGGGAATAGGAAAAGATTATTTAGAGATAGAAGAGGGTAAAGGAAAGGTAGGAAAAGAAGGAGGCTATAAAAAGAATTAAGAAAAGTAATTAGGAAGGCGGAAATATATAATCAATCTTTCTTTACAATAATTTTTTCCTATATCTAATTAATTTTTTCCTTTATTTTTATAGCGAATTTATTTAAAGGATTAGAGAATAGACTTAAAAGGAAGTTTAATTTGGAGAATATAAATTCTTTCTTTATTTTTTAGTATAAAGTAATATAATAGGGTTATTAGAATTAGAGTAGTTTAAATAGGGAGGAACAGGTTAATTAATTTCTCCGTTATAAAGACTAAAAATTAACGGTTAGGATAATAGCCTCTTAAGGATAAAAAAATAAGGTTTCTTCCTAAGAATAGAGGAAGGAAGGGAAAGTAGTTTAAATAAAATATTATTCTATTTAATAAAAATACTTATATTCGAACTTTACCCTAAATTTACTTTTTACTAAGTCCGTTTCTCTTTATAATTCCCTCTTTAAAAAAATTAACGTTTAAATTAATTTATTCCTCCAACCTTTTAGAATCCTCTTAGAAATAAAGCTTTACTTTTTATTTAATTCCTCGTTTATTATTTATTCTAACTATTACGCTTCCCTTATAATTAGGGACCGTTCTAACCCCGGTTTTAAATTAACCTTTATATTAATTTTAATTTTTATTCGAATATATTAATATTAGCGAAAACCTTCGATTACTATTAGTACCCGCCGTTTATCTACGTCCCGAATATTTTTATTAATAATAATTAGTAATTTAAGCGAAAATTTCAAATCTAAAAAAAAATTCCTAATTCCCGAATATACGCCTCTCCTATTTTTAACCGGTTCGAAGATAAATTCTTATTAAAAACGAATATATATCTTTAGCCGGTTTATTAGCTTTTAATATTAAATAAAGTATAGAAATTTAACGTTTTATTATTCGATATAAAGTAATAGTCCGCTTATTTCTTCGATAATTTAATTGTAAAGCTCTAGAACCGGTTACAGCAAATATTCTTCAAAATTAATACTATTTTTAATAGTAATATAAATAAAGTCCTTTAATATTTTTTTAAAGATTAATATTTTATAATTCTTTCCGGACCTTTATAGATTTCTAAATACATTAGGGATAATATAGGGGCGATTTATCTATTTATAAATCCGGTGCCTATTCTATTACTAAACGAATTCTATAAATTTATAGTGAATAATAAGTATATAGATAATTAATATACCGATAATATCGATTTTGTTTTTTAAGCGGAAAGATCCAACGGATTCTATTAAATTAAAATATAATTATAAATTATTAGCGTAATAAATATTAAAGGGAAATATACTATATAAGAATTTATAATCTAAAAAATAGTACGACCTTAATATAATTCTCCCTACCAACGCTCGATCTTTATATTTTTAATACCGGAACCTATAATTAGGTAATTGTCGAATAGTAATTTATTAATCCGGTATATATAAATTAATTTAAATTCGGATTCGGTATCCGTCCCGTCCCTCGAATTAATACCGGGCTTATCCTCCAATTTAATACCGGGCTCGTCCTTTAAATCAATACCTAATTCGTCCTTCAAATTAATACTAAACTCGTCTATATCCTCCAAATTAATACTAAGCTCGTCTATATCCTCTAAATTAATATTAAATTCGTCCTCTAAATTAATACTAAACTTATCCTCTAAATTAATAACGGGTTCGTCCTCCGAATTAGACCCGAATCCGCCCCCTATATTAATACCTATTATAGCCTCTAAATTAATATTAGAATTAAATTCGAATCCGTCCCCCGCATTAATATCGAATACGGCCTCCAAATTAATATTAGAATTAAATCCGAATCCGTCCCCCGAATTAATACCAGGCTCATTTTTTAAATTAATACCAAGCTCGTCCTCTAAATTAATACCGAACTCGTCCTCTAAATTAATACTAAGCTCGTCCTCTAAATTAATACCGAATTCGTCTTCTAAATTAATATTAGGCTCGTCCTCCGAATTAATATTAAATTCGTATTCTAAATTAATATTAAACCCGTCCTCCGAATTAAACCCGAATCTATCCCCCGAATTAACACTAAATTCGGGTTCGGCCTCGTAAAATTAGGCAATTATAAATATATTATATATATCTTTAAGAATTAAAGTAATATTTAATATATATATATGTTCGCTATTAAGTAAGGGAGTAAATTTCTTACGTAATTCTTTTATCCTATATCGATACGCTACTTTAAATAAATAATAGTGATTAATATTTATTAAATACGTTTCTCCGCTATAATTATAATATAAAATATATAGAATAAATTTATATATATTATATATATATAAGAATTATATATAAATATTATACGCCGTTCTATTATTAATATTATAATAGAATTAAATAATATAGCGAGAATACGTATCGATAATTATATAAATAACGATACTAAATCGCTCCAATTTATAATACGCATCGATAGATTAAATATAATTTGGGCCGGGAATTATAAAGCCGCCGTACCTCCGATGAACTTTAACTTTCCTCTATTTAATATTATTCGGGAAATTTAATTTATATAAATTAAAGAGCGGATTACAAAGAATATAGAAATTTTATTAACGTATAAAAGTATAGAATATATTTCGTCCCTTATATATAAGAATATTAATTAAATTATATTATTTATTAAAAAAGGTTTAGATAATATCGAATTTATTTATGAGTTTCGGTTTTAAATAGTGGAGGAGGATATCGGCTTAATACCGAATATTTCTAATTAATTACGTTACGATTATTAAATCCGTATACTATTATACTTCTTTAATTAATTTAATATCGGATAAGCTATATTCGGTCTAAAACTCCGTAATAATTTTTTTAATTTTTAAATCGCATTTAATATTAATACTAATAAATTTTATAAGAACTTTCTACGAACGTAAGTATTAGTATAGTATCTTAATAGTAATTTTAATACTATAATCTATTAAAAATTAAACGATTTATAGAAGTGTAGCGTCGTTTTTATAAAATTAGATAATTTCCTATTTATATAGGGCTATTTCTACTAGTTTACATCCGCCTATAGGAGTAATATCGAGTAAGATAGGCGATAGTATAATAGTAATCGTTATTTTACTATTATTATTACTATTATTATTATTAATACTCTTTAAATTTGGAGGCCGGAACGTATTCGTATATATAGCCGCCGAAAGGATACGCTATTAAGATTTGCGCTATAGAGGGGCTTAGAGTTGAATTACAATATAGGCCGTATTATATTATTATATTAATTCGCTCGATTTAATTTTACTTAATTAAGGTAGAGGTAAATATCCGTATAACGTTAGGTATAACTATTTAATTTCGATTAACCTATTAGTAAACTAATACGGGAATCGTAAAGTTTTTTAAGAATAATCTATAATAAAAACCTCTAAAAATACAATTAATTTAAACGGGTAAAATCTTTTATATTTTCTACAATAATTATTTATACTTAGAGGCTCTAATATATAAACTATAAGCCTCCTTCTAATTACTAGAAAATATATAATTAAATTAGAAAATAGGTCGCTAAAACTCTAATAACCTAGTATAATTACTATTAAAATAAAATTCTAATAGTATAAATTTAATTTAGAATATTTATACTTTATAATTTACAAATTTTATATAGTAAAATAATTCCGGCTATTTAAATTATTTATATATTAGAGAGTATTTACATTTTAAAAAGATTATAGTTTTAGAGGTTTTTATTATAATAATAAGATTGGTTTAAGTAAAATTAAATTTAATAAATAAGAGTAATATAGAATTTATTAAATAAAATAGATAATATAAGTTTTAAAACTATATATTTTAATATAATTTAGACCCGCTAATATATAATTTATAAAATTATAATATATTTAAAAGATTCTTTAAAATATAGAATTTTATATAATATATATTCTAAACCTTACCTTTATTTATATTTTTTTACTATTATATTTACTTATACTATATAGAATTAAATAATTAAGTAGGAATAAACTAACATTATTAAATTTTAATAATTTATTTAATTTTTGTAAAAATATTTTTAGCGTTATATATAATATAAAAATTATTTATATTATATATTAAAGTAATTAAAACTTTTATCAATATAGATTTTTTAAAAAGGGAGATAGATTAAATAATTAAAGAAAAAGAAAAATTAATAGAGAAAATAGAAAGTTACTCTCTATTTAAATTATTAAAATAAATTTAAATAATTAAAAAGAAAAAAATATTATAAAGAATATTAAAAATCTTTTATTAGTTTTAAAGAAATTTAATATTTATTATAGGGTATAATTATTTATAATATTAAAAATATATACGTCTATTTCGCGATTCTATTTTAAATAAAATTATAATTTATTTTAACCTTTTAATTAGATAGTATACCGGTACCTATATTATATATATTAGGTCGCTAGGGACTTGTTAGGACGTTGGGGCCGTACCAACGCCGAAGGACGTCGACGGCTCCGCAGCGTAGCGCCGTAGTGTAGCGTCGGGCCGGCTCGGAGACGCTCTGGACTTAGCTACTACAGAACTGAGCCTGCACGGCTATAAATGTCGGGCGAAATCGCCTCTAGAGTTGTCGGGTTTAATTATTAATACATCTTTAATTCTACCCCTACTTTAACGTCCCCTACGTATTACGCTACCTATAGATACCTTAACCTACTTCTCCTCTACAATTTTAATATATTAATAGTTCTTCCTACGGGAGTTGAACCGTTACCGGCAGGATATAAATACGTAGTGGACAATCCGTTTTACGGGCTACTAATGTAACCGCCCCCTCCGTTTTAATTATATTTAAATCCCCGGTTACTATCTTTACGGTAACCGACGACAACTCTCAACAATAATTTCCTCTTTTGTCCTAGTATCGTTAACCGACCGTTGAAGAAATAAATAAGGATAGTGGGGATAACGATTTTACCCCTTCGCTTAAATTATACAATCCCCTCTACTATTTAGAAAATAATAATATAATATAAAAGTAGCGTTTCTTCGAATCCTGTATAACCGCTATTTAATTATTCTTTAAATACTTCCCCTCGTAAATATCTCTTTACGATTAGAATATTTTCGTAAATATAACGGAGCAAAATCAAATCGGTAATTACTTTCTTATCCCCTTCGGTTTCCGTTACTAAAATTACTTCTTTTACGATTAAGTATGCGTTTTCTACTTCCCTATAGCTCCCCCTATCGTAGTGCTTATTGTACTTATAGTTATTTAGTAAGAGTAGACTAGCCTTTCTGATAATTATCGTTATAAATATAATATTATTAATTTTAATAGCGATGTTATATAGCTCCCCGACTTCGTTTTCGATTTTAACGAATACTATTGTATTTACCCCTACACTAAATTTTCGTTCGTCGCCAACTATTTCGCCGGTAATGCTAAGTATATTTAATGGAAGTACGTTAATACTATTCGGAACTTGCCTGGTTACGACCCTGTTTATAACGACTTTACTTAATTTAATTTACGTACGTTCTTAAAGAAGAAATACGCCGGCAATATTTAAACTTAAGAGTGCGCCGCCCTCGCCAACTTTGAAAAAATATAGTAAAGCGCTTCCGAAATTATTATAGACTTCTATAAATGATATAATACTGAAAAATTAAAATTGTCCTATAATTAACCGGAATACTTTCGTATTTTATATTAGGCCAACCGTTTACTCCCCGCCTTATGTTATAGTATTTTAGTAACTAGAAGTATTAATACTATAATTAAGGCTATAGTGTAAGCGGAATAATTAGAAGGTTTAGATTCGTTGGCGGCGGTATTACTACGTTAGCGCCTTTAAATACCGCATCCTTATTTATTTCCTTCTATTACTTTTCTTACTTCTATTCCTACTTCTATTTTTATAATTACTTTTAATTCTACTATTCCTTCTAATTCTTCTCGTCCCCTCCCGGCGGTTACTACCAATCCTAATATTATTTATCTTTATTATAGGTAGTCGGGATATACCTATAGTTAATATTAAGTAGTAAAATTATATAGTATTTACTATAAATGTAATAAGCCTAAATACTCGGCGTTTTCTTATACCAACCGAGCCTGCTATAATTATAGTAAACCAAGTTATATGTTATATTAATATACTATTCCCCGTAGTACCCCGAGTTAAGGCGCGAACGTAGAGCCAGTAGCTCCAGTAAGGACGGCGATTACTTCGGCTTAAGAAAGCGCGGGTATATTATAATTATATTTAAGTACGAAATTATTAGTAAGAATATATAGAAATTGGCGGAAAACGTATAGTTTAATAGATTCTAACGCGGAATTAAACCTTATTAAAAAGTATTTACTCCTATTAGATACTAAAATAGAATTTATAAATTATCGTTTTGTTAATTTCTCTCTCCAACCCGTTCCCGTTCGTAATTCGATTACTTATTTTATTAAAATATATAATTCCTATAGTATTAAGCGGAAGAAAAGGATTATATTTATTATCGTTAATTCCCTTAGCGTAGAAATTATCTTTAATTACCTTTAATTATACGAATATAACCCCGAAATCGATTAGCGCTATAAGAAATTCTAATTCCGGTTCGAATATAGTAATTTAAAGGAAAGTAAGGAGCCGATTAAAGACGTTTACAAAGTTATAATATATTTCTACGGTCCGCGTTAAGATTCTATCCTAATAATAAATCCGAAAGAAGCGTTGCGGGCGATAAAAAAATTTAATCCGCCGCTGTATATAAGTATTCTATTCGAAATCCCCTTATCCCTAAGCGAAAAATTGGCGGATCCGCCGACGGTTCCGAATATTCCCGACGTTTTTTCCGATATACTTACCCCTATACTTACTAATATATTTTTTAGAATTTTTAAAATTATATTAAACGGAATTTACCTACCGTTAAAGCCTTTATTAGAATTAATATCCCTAAAGCTGCCGGTAGCCGAATCTCAATCGGAAGAAGAGGTCGCCGTTAAACCGACGTTTCCCCTAGAGTATAAAGAATATTAATAGGTATTCGAAGTATCGGCCGTACTATTACTTTAATATAACCGTTTAGAGTATTGTATCGATTTAATTGAAGGGGAATCCGCTCTTTAAGGCCCGATTTATACGTTTAATATTAAGGAATTAAAAGTATTTCGGGAATAATTAATGGAGGCGCTATATAAAGGATGGATTCGTTCGTCTATTAATCCGGTAGGGGCCCTTATTATTTTCATTCTTAAAAAAAGTAGTAAATTATAACTATATATTAACTATTAGGCGTTAAATAAAATTATAAAGAAGAATTATACGGTATTACCCTTTATCTAGGAGATTTTAGACCGGCTAGCGTCGGCGAAGGTTTTTACGAAATTAGATTTAAAGGACGCGTATTATCGTATTCGGATTAAGTAGGGAAACGAAGAGAAGACGGCGTTTCGTACGAAGTACGGGCACTACGAATTCTTAGTTATATTAATAGGGTTAGTTAATACTCTTACTATATTCTAAGCGTATATTAATAACGTATTGGCGGGTTTAATTAATATTATTTGTATTACTTACTTTAATAATATTATAATTTATAGTAAGAACGAGAAAGATTACTGTAAATATATTAAAGAAGTTTTCTAACGTTTACGTAACTATAATTTATACGTTAACTTAAGTAAGTACGAGTTTTATATTAAGAGAATATCGTTTTTAGGATATATCGTATTTCCCGAGGGCATTTCGATAGACCTGGAGAGAGTCGTTGCGATCGTGGATTAGGAAGTTCCGATAAGTATTTATAATATTTAGGTATTCTTGGGGTTTACCGGGTTTTACCGACGGTTTATAATATTATATTCTAAAGTTATAGCCCTATTAACGGAATTATTAAAAGGAAGTAAACGAAAAATATTCGAATTATTAGAATTGGTTAAATTGGCGTTTAAGGAGTTGAAGCGGTTATTTTAAGAGGTACCTATACTACGGTACTTTAACCCGTCCTTACTAATCTAAATAAAAATAGACGTATTAGATTTTACGATCGGGGCGGTTTTAATATAATTATATAAAATACGATAGTATTTAGTCGTATTCTTTTTGCGTAAGAAGTCGCCGGAGGAGACGCGCTATAGTATTAGCGATAGAGAATTATTAGCGATCGTCGGAGCGTTGAAGGCGTAGCGGTAATATTTATTGTATACTAACGAGCCTTTTTTTATCTTTACGGACTATTTAAACTTTTAGTATTTTAAGAGTAAGGATAAAGTAAATGCGAAATAGAATTGGTAGGTATTAGAATTAGCGGTATATAATTTTAATATTAAATATTAGGTAGGAAAATTAAATCCGGCGGATAAGTTATCGAAGAAATTGCAATTATACGAGGTTATAAATATAATTGGAGAAGGCTACCCGTTAATAAAGATTATAGAGGAAGGGGAAATAAAGGGATAGGCGATACAAAAAGGAAAGGGGATAAGCGGTAGTATAAGAAGAGTTTTATTAATTAGTTGGGAAATATAACGGGCAGCGGCGGAGAAGTAGGAGTAGTACGAAGATAGAAGAGAGGACGAATCGGTTTAAGGATTAGAATAGGAGGACGACGAGTGAAAAAGGGAGTATAAGAAACGTAGTATCGGAGAATGCGAAGAAACGTTAAGGGAGTATATAGATTGGGAGGAGGCGGGAAATAGGTTGGGGAAGAAGGTATATTTCGCGGATAAGGTCGTTGCAAATTTTAGAAGAGGGGTAGATAAGGTCGTCGTCGGCTATATAGGAATATATATAGTAATTACGAAGGTATAGAAGGAAGATAGATAATTACCCCTATTGAATTAATAATTATTGGAGGCGTAATAATTAGATTTTTTTATTTTGGAGGAGATATAGAAGGAATTATTAGGACGGAGTTGGCGAGTAGAGAATTAGAAGATAGGGGAAGACGGAATACTATATTATTATTATTAAATTTACGTATTAGAGAGTATATAGGCGGAATTTCTTTATATTTACTATAATAATACTATTATAGGATATTTAGGATAACGGAAAACGCTTAAGAAAGTTAATTAATATTATTATTGGCCGATTATTACCGCCGACGTTGAGGAATATATTCGGAATTGCCCGATATACTAGAAAATTAAGCCCCGGAATTATAAGTTATATAAGTTCCTCGCGTCGTTGTCGGTCCTAATAATCCCGTAGTAAGATATTTCTTGCGATTTTATTATTAGATTGCCTAAGTCTTTTAACCCCGTTTCTAACTAAATTTACAACGCCGTTTTAATTATTATAAACCGGTTTATAAAATATACTCTCTATATTCTAACCTAGAAAACGATCGACGTATAATAATTCGTATATATTTTTTAGTAATCTATCTTCCGGCGATTTAGATTTCCTAATTTTATTATATTTAATAGAGGTAATTTCTTTATAAATTTCTTTTAGAAGACTTACTATTAGCTGTTAGATATCCGATGCCGTTTTAGTACCGCTTAGTACTTATAAACCGACGGATAAACGGAACGATAGAATTAAAGTTTCGAATTATATTTAAGGATCTTCTGCGGGTTAGAGTAGGTGGATTAGGCCGAAAAGTTGGTATTAGCCGAATAGATATATAATAACTATTTTTATACCGCTCTCGGTAAATCTTTATTAGAAGTATTCTTCGGTTATTATCCCCGTAGTCCCGCCGACCCCGAGAGAGGTAGGGGGAATATATTTCCTATAGTAACTATGGATAGGATTACGGAATTAGTTAAGGGTTGCGCGGCTATTGCTAAGGTATTAGAGAAGGTTAATAAAGGTTATGTAAAGTAGTATAATAAGTCGTAGAAGGATAAGGAATTCGCGGTTAATACTTAGGTCCTCCTAAATATAAAGAACGTTAAATAGTGGAGGCTTAGCTTTAAATTATCGGATAAATTCTTAGGCCCCTTTTGGATTACGGAAATTGTTAGGGATAAGAAAATAGCGTACCGGCTCGACTTTCCTAAGTACTATTATATTTACCCGGTCTTCCTAATCGTACTATTAGAGCCGTATTACGGCGACCCAATAATATTAACGCCGCGGAGAGGAATTATAAATATCGAAGATAATAGCGTTTAGTACGAAGTAGAGGCGATTATTAAATATAAGGGGTCGGGGAAGAATCGGTAATATTAAGTAAAGTAGAAAGGATATTCGGACGACGAAAATAAATAAATATTATTAGAAGATTTAAATTACCCGGATATTTTAAAAGAATACGAAGTAAAGGAGGCGTACCGGAGGAAGACCGCGGGAGGCCCGGTAATTAGGTTGATAAGAGTAAGCTAAATAAGTAATAAAAAATATTCGAAAGGATTAATAGAAATAGCGTACTAGTAACGAAAATATATTCGTCGAATATACCGCATTAAATAATTATAACGCAAGCCGTATTAATCGATTATAACGCAGGCCGTATTAAATAATTATAATATAGGCCGTATTAAACGATTATAACGTAGGTCGTATTAAATATATAATATATAACGTATTAGATGTATTAAATTAGAATTAGGGGAATATAGAGCGAGAAGGAGTATTGCGAAAACGGGAAGAAGGGTTATAATTAAGGCCAATACTATAGTTTAACTATAGAGAAGTCCCCTTTCTTATCCTCCTCAATTTTCTCGAAGATATTAACGTATTAGTAACGACCGAAGATAGTAATGGCGGCGGGGTATATTGGTATAGGAATCGAACCTATTATTTTAGAAATTAAGATTTTTGTGCGCTACCGTTATATTAATTGAAATTATTATATTATATTTAAATATTACCGATATCGTTATTAGAGGCGTCCTCTATAGGCTCCGGGGGAATTGTAATACTTTAATATATTATAAGTTAGCGTAGTTCGTATTACGTACGGCGTATTATATATTAGAGGTCGCGGATATTATCGCCGAAGTACGCTTAACTATTACTACCGGCTAGCGCGCCTATTAGCGGCGGGGGAGTAGCGTTAAGGAGGGGAGGGTTTTAGGGGTTCTATTTAGCCTATTTAGCGGTAGTAGGAATTACTTAGGTATTGGATTCGAAGTATATAATAAATATAATCGAGGGCTCGCGGAAATTATAGCGGAATATCTAGTCGATTTCTTCCTTCTCGACCTAGGCCGGGGCGAAGGGGTAGAAATATAATATATAGTATAAATTAATAATTTCGTAAGAAAGTTAGGCTGCGGCTACGCGGAACTACTGGGCGGCGGTAAGATTATTTAGAATACGTATAAAGGTTATAATATTATCTTAGAACGTTTGGCAATTCTTATAGAGTACCGGGAGGAAATTAAATATATATTTATTTAACGTTTCGTTATAAGCGTTATACGTTACGGTATTTATAATAGAGAATATTCGTTAAGGTATAGTATAGGAAATTAAAAAGTAAATAGGAAAGGAGATTTATTAGTACGGATATAAATATAAAAATTAACGGCCTTTAAGAAGGAAGTATTAGGGGCGTTAACCGGGGCGCTACTAATTGTACTAGTAGCGAGCTAAATTGAGCGGTTATACGGAGGGTTACGGACGTAATTAGAAAAGGTTAATAAAAGTAAGAAAAAAACGAAAGGAAATTAGGGAAGAGATTATACGCGTTAAAGGGTATAACGGTATTAGGGTACGTTTAATAAAAATCGAGGAATATTACACGGTCGGCGGCCGAGAGGTTTGGGGGAAGTATTATAAGAGCGGCGGCAGGGTACGTAAGAAAATAGGTAAGGGAGGAAGAGAAGGGGAGGAAAAAAAAAGAAGAAGGGTAGGTTCTTATAATTAGAATTAAAAATACCGGGTAGGGTAGGGTTAAGCAAGTAACGACTTTACGAGGGTACGGACGTTACCGAGAAGCTTCTAGTAGGCCGTTCTAGACGATAGAAAGTAAATTAGGCGGTAAAAAAGTACTTAGGATAAGGGTAAATAACCGAATTACGAGGGTATATATATTACTAAGAACGTTTCCAGTAGGCTATTCTAGGTAATAAAAAGTAAATTAAGCAGTAGAGGATAATTTAGGATAAGGGCAAATAATAATATTACGAAGGCGTATACGTTATTAAAAAGCTTCTAGCCGGCCGTTCTAAACAATAGAAGGCAAATCAAGCGGTAAAGGATACTTTAAAACGAAGGTAGGCAGCCGATTTACGAAGGCTCTAAATTTTAGGGAGAAGCCCCGGCAGGCTATTCCGGATAATAGGAGGTAAGCCGGTTAAGACGATAAGAAAAGGGTAGAGGCCAACGAGAGGGGGCCGAGGCCCGGGAAGCGGAAGGCAAAAAGGTAAGAAGGCCGGAATATTAGAATATACCCGGCCAAAGGATATTAGGAGGCGGAGAGAGCAGCGGCCTAGCAATAGTAAACTCGGTCGGGTAAATAAACTACGGAGGAAGGATAGCAGAGGAGTACCAATAAAGAACCGTCGCTATAGGAGCATTATAGGTTTCTAGGATAGAAACCTAGAAGGGGGGGAGTTATATTAGGTCGCTAGGGACCTATCAGGACATTAGGGCCGTACCAGCGCCGAAGGACGTCGA
Source organism: Neurospora sp. CHS-2018b (assembly GCA_009806015.1). Lineage (NCBI taxonomy): Eukaryota > Fungi > Ascomycota > Sordariomycetes > Sordariales > Sordariaceae > Neurospora > Neurospora sp. CHS-2018b. The sequence continues at coordinate 329,287 of RAOV01000021.1, forward strand.
CGGTTCCGTAGCATAGCGCCGTAGTATAGCGTCGGGCCGGCTCAGAGACGCTCCGGACTTAGCTACCATAGAACTGAGCCTATACGGCTATAAATATCGGGCGAGATCGCCTCTAGAGTTATCGGGTTTAACTATTAATACATCTTTGGTTCTACCCTTACTTTGACGTCCCCTACGTATTGCGCTGCCCGTAGACACCTCAGCCTACCTCTCCTCTACGATCCTAATAATACATTAGGACTAGCAATAATTTCTACGCTTTTAAATAATAGTTTTTCAATTACAAATTTAATAATATAAACGGGTTAAATAAAGTTTATTTTATATTCACCCTATTATTTATTCCTACGCTTTTAAATAATAATTAGTAAGCCGCTAGTTTAATAGTATAGGAAAAAGAATTCCTATATAATTCGAAATTTCTTAATTAGAGTAAAACGTAGTATTTAGAATACGCTTTTAATTAAAAAACCACCACCTTAATTAACCTAGTAAAAACTCTAACGAGGAAAAACCTAGGAGCGCTATATTCCTACTATAGTCCTAATCCTACGGTTTTAATCCTATAGTTCTAATCCTACGGTTCTAATCCTATAATTCTAATCTTATAATTCTAATCCTACGGTTCTAATCCCACGGTCCTAATCCTATAATTTTAATCCTATAATTCTAATCTTATAGTTCTAATTTTACGGTCCTAATCCTACAATTCTAATCCTATAATTCTAATCCTACGGTTCTAATCCTACGGTTCTAATCCCACGGTCCTAATCCTATAGTTCTAATCCTATAGTTCTAATCCCACGGTTCTAATCCTACGGTCTGTCATRGCTTGGMGCYAAGACCCCTGACATGCCTTCYGATTGGGTGCATCCTTAGCGCCACCCTCCGTGTACTGCCATTGGCTGTATATATATAGCCGTGCCCCCTTTAAGGTTGTACTTCTTCCTCTTTCTTCTTTTTCCTTATTTTTAGTTATTTATCGATAACGTCAGATTATTCGTATCACACCCTTCGAGATCTACGTGCGTGACACGGTCCTAATCCTACGGTTTTAATCCTACAATTCTAATCCTATAATTCTAATCCTATAGTCTTAATCTTACAACGGTTCTAATTTTAACCGTTAATATTTATAGGGTACTCCCTAATATTAATAGTTCTTTTTAAATATTAATTAAATTAAATTTAATAGGGTTAAAGGGGTTATATTTATAGTATTAATACCCCGGTAGACCGTAGGGTAACTACGCATTATACTATTAATAAAAATAAAATTAAAATTTCCTTTATAGGTTACCGTTCCCTTATTAGGCTAATATAATTTATAATTATACTTTAAATTAATAGGCCCCGTTAATGCTTATAAAATACTCCCTAATATTAATAATTCTTTTTAAATATTAATTAAATTAAATTTAATATAGGGCTAAAGGGGTTATATTTATAGCGTTAATACCCCGGTAGACTATAGGGTAATTACGCGCTATATTATTAATAAAAATAAGACTGAAGCTTCCTTTATAAATTACCGTTCCCCCGTTAGGATAATATAATTTATAATTACGCTTTAAATCGATAGGCCCCGTTAACGTTTATAGGGTACTCCCTAGTATTAATAGTTCTTCTTAAATACTAATTAAACTAAATTTAATATAGGGTTAAAGGGGTTATATTTATAATATTAATACCCCAATAAACTGTAAGGTAATTACGTACTATACTATTAATAAAAATAAGATTAAGGCTTCCTTTGTAAGTTATTGCGGAAAAGTACTTAGGCTACTAATTAGAATAGCCTTCCCGCAAAAGGTTTATAGAAGGCAACCTTATTAAAAAGTATCTTCTAAATAAAATAAATTTTATATATTTTTAATTATATTTTATAAAAGAAAGTAAAGGGTAGGTATAATTAAATAGTTTTATTATTTATTCTTCCTTATTACTTTCTATCGTTCTTTTTTATATACCTTCCGATTACTCGTTTAATAAAAGTATAATCTAACGGTTTAAATTATAATTTTTTAATTCCCGCGAAATTTTTTATTATAGGCAATTTTAAAAATCGATTTATAGCTAGCAAACTTAACTCTACTATTATATAATTTAATAAATTTAAACGAAATTATATAGCCGCGTATAATATAAAAGTAGGGTAGGTAAATTAAATCCTGGGTAAATAAATTAAATCCCGGGTAAGTAAATTTATTTTCTTTATATTAAATAATTAATATAGGTAAAAGATAAATAAAATATTTAAATTAAGTCCCGGGTAGGTAAATTTATATTTTTTATATTTAGTAATTATTATATATAATATATAAATAAAATTATTAAATTGAATACTAAATAAATAAATTTACTTTCCTTATATTAAATAGCTATTATAAGTAAAATATAAAAGTAGGGTAAGTAGATTAAGTCTTAGGTTAGTAAATTTATTTTATTTATATTAAATAACTATTATATATAATATATAAATAAGATAATTAAATTGAATATTGAGTAAGTAAATTTATTTTTATATTAAATAATTATTATAAATAATATATAAATAAAATATTTAAATTAAAGCCCGGGTAGGTAAATTTATTTATATTAAATAGCCGCCGCTCGTAATATAAAAGTAGGGTAGGTAAATTAAATCCCGGGTAAGTAAGTTTCTTTTCTTAAATAACTATAATCTTTAATATTAAATAATTAGTATATATAATATATAGATTAAATAATTAAATTAAATACCGAATAAGTAAATATACTTTCTTTATATTAAATAGCTTTTATAAATAAAATATAAAAGGAGGGTAGGCAAATTAAGTCGTTGGTAAATAAATTTATTTATTTTATATTAAATAGCTATTATAAGTAAAATATAAATGGAATAATTAAATTAAATTTTAAGTAGGGAAATCTATTTTATTTATATTAAGTAATTACTATATTATATAATATATAAATAAAATAATTAAATTAAATCTTAGGTAAGTAAATTTACTTTCTTTTAAATCGTTCTTAATAATATATATTATATTTTCTTATTAAATATAATTTATTATTTTAATATAATTTATAAAATATATTTACTATAAACGAATATTTATAATAATCCTTTTCGTAATTAAAATAAATTACTTTCTTTTAAATCGTTCTTAATAATATATATTATATTTTCTTATTAAATATAATTTATTATTTTAATATAATTTATAAAATATATTTACTATAAACGAATATTTATAATAATCCTTTTCGTAATTAAAATAAATATATAGCTCTATATATACTATTTAAAATATTAATTATATACGATTTAAAAATATATTTCTTATACGTAAAAATTATAAATAGAAATTTTATACTTTTCTTATTAATATATTCTCTAAATTTAATTTTATATAAATTAGTATTATATAATTAGCTTTATACCTCTATTAAATAGTCGAGGCAATTTAGAATAATAATATTAACGATATAATAATTATATTCTATAATAATTTTTGTACTTAATTTACTCTTTAACTACAATAGTTAAATTTTAGGAAAAAATATATTTAATTAATTAGTATAAAAGAAAGTAAATATTTAACAACTACCTTTTATAATAGTTTTTAAACTTAATCTACCCTTGGGCCAAGACGGTTAAATTATAAGAAAAGGTATACTTAATTAATTAGAACGAAGGAAAGTAAATATTTTAATAAATAGAATTTTAAGGACGAAAAGACGTATTAGGGTAAGCGTTCTTAATTCTATAATTATTAGAAAGGTCGGCTATAACTATATAATATATACCTCCTATAGTAGTTTTTAGCCTTAATCTACTCTTAGGCCAAAATAGTTAAATTATAGGAAAAGGTATATTTAATTAATTAGAACGAAGGAAAATAGATATTTTAATAAGTAGAATTTTAGGGACGAGGAGACGTATTAAAGTAGGCGTTCTTAATTCTATAATTACTACTTACTAAAGAGTCGGCTATAACTACTTCCTATAGTAATTTTTAGCTTTAATCGGTTCCTCGGTTAAGATAATTAGATTATAAGAAAAAGTATACTTAGTTGGTTAGAGCGAAGGAGAGTAGGTATTTTAATAGGTATAGAATTTTAAGGACGGGGGATATACTTAGGTCGGTAATTTTAGCCCTAATTTACTTTTAATAATTAAATTATAGAAAATATATTTTAATTAATTACAATGAAAGAAAGTGGGTATTTTAATAGGTATAGAATTTTAAGGACGGGGGATATATTTAAATCGGTAATTTTAATCCTAATTTAATTTAATAATTAAATTCTGGCTAAATATATATTTAGTTAATTAGAGCGAAGGAAAATAAATATTTTAATAAGTAGAATTTTAAGGACGAGGAAATATATTAGAGTAGGCGTTCTTAATTTTATAATTACTACTTATTAGAAAGTTAGTTATAATTACTTTTTATAGTAATTTTTAAATTTAATTTGCTCTTGGGTTAAGATAGTTAAATTGTAGGAAAAGGTATATTTAATTAATTAGAGCGAAGGAGAATAGATATTTTAGTAGGTATAGAATTTTAGAAACGATTATTATTAGCTTTATAGCTACTAGAAATCGGCTATAATTACCTCTTATAGTAGTTTTTAAACTTAATTTACTCTTAGGCTAAGACGGTTAAATTGTAGGAAAAGGTATACTTAATTAATTAGAGCGGAGGAAAGTAGATATTTTAATAGGTATAGAATTTTAAGAATAATTAAATAAATATTATTAACTCTATAATTGCTAGAGAAGTCGGTTATAATTATTTCCTATAATAATTTTTAAATTTAATCTACTCTTGGGCTAAAACGGTTAAATTATAGGAAAAGGTATATTTAATTAATTAGAGCGGAGGAAAGTAGATATTTTAATAAGTATAGAATTTTAAGGACGATTGGGTAAATATTATTAATTTTATAGTTACTAGAGAGGTCGGTTATAATTACGTCTTATAATAATTTTTAAATTTAATTTACTCTTAGGCTAAGACGGTTAGATTATAGGAAAAGGTATACTTAATTAATTAGAGCGAAGGAAAATAAATATTTTAGTAAGTATAGAATTTTAAGGACGATTATTATTAGTTTTATAACTGCTAAAAAGGTCGGCTACCACTACCTCCTATAATAATTTTTGAGCTTGATCTACTCTTAGGCTAAAATGGTTAGATTATAAGAAAAGGTATATTTAATTAATTAGAGCAGAGGAAAATAGATATTTTAGTAGGTATAGAATCTTAGGAATAATTAAGTAAATATTATTAATTCTATAGCTACTAAAGAAGTCGATTATAATTACTTCCTATAATAATTTTTAAACTTAATCTACTCTTAGGCCAAAACGGTTAAATTATAGGAAAAGGTATATTTAATTAATTAGAGCGGAGGAAAATAAATATTTTAATAGGTATAGAATTTTAGGGACGACTAGGTAGGTATTATTGGCTCTATAGCTATTAGAAAGGTCGGCTATAATTACTTCTTATAGTAGTTTTTAAACTTAATCTACTTTTAGGTTAAGACGGTTAAATTATAGGAAAAAGTATATTTAGTTAATTAGAACGAAGGAAAATAGATGTTTTAATAGGTATAGAATTTTAGGGACGACTATTATTAGCTTTATAATTGCTAAAGGTCGGCCACAATTATTTCCTATAATAATTTTTGAGCTTAATCTGCTCTTGGGCTAAGACGGTTAAATTATAGGAAAAAGTGTATTTAATTAATTGGAGTAGAGGAAAGTAGATATTTTAATAGGTATAGAATCTTAGGAACGATTAGGTAGGTATTATTAGTTCTATAGCTGCTAGAGAAATCGGTTATTATTATTTCCTATAGTAATTTTTAAATTTAATCTACTCTTAGGCTAAGATAATTAAATTATAGGAAAAAGTATACTTAATTAATTAGAGCGAAGGAAAATAAATATTTTAATAGGTATAGAATTTTGGGGACGACTATTATTAACTCTATAATTATTAAAGAGGTCGGCTATAATTACTTCCTACAATAGTTTTTGAATTTAATCTACTCTTGGGCTAAGACGGTTAAATTATAAGAAAAGGTATATTTAGTTAATTAGAGCGGAGGAAAGTAGATATTTTAATAGGTATAGAATTTTAGGGATAATTAGGTAAATATTATTAGCTCTATAGCTATTAGAGAAATCAGTTATAATTACCTTCTATAATAATTTTTAAATTTAATTTACTTTTAGGTTAAAACGGTTAGATTATAGGAAAAGGTGTGTTTAATTAGTTGGAGCGAAGGAAAATAAATGTTTTAATAAGTATAGAATTTTAGGGATAATTAAGTAGGTATTTTTAATTCTATAATTATTAAAGAGGTCGGTTATAATTACGTCCTTCGAATTTATAATAATTTTTAGCTTTAATCTTCTTTTTAATAAATATTTATTCGAAAAGCTATAATAATATTCCTTAAAAGACTACCGGTAAACGTTTTTAAAGCCCTTTCCTTATATTAATATAATTTATATTAATATTTTATATTTAGTAGCTTCGAATATTTATATTGTTCGTTAATATCCCTGAAGTTTAATATATATTAGGAATAGGATTTCCTAATTGGCAACGATAAATTGATATTCTTATTTATATATTCGGAGAAGGGAAGTAAAATTTCCCTTAATTTAAAGGATATTCAAAATAATAATAATGAACGAAAGGGCAATGCTAATAATTCGTATAAAGGGTTTATTAACGATAAGGCTATTATAGAAAGGATTATACAATATTTAAAATCCTATAATTCTATAATATAAGAATTGTCCGATTTATTCTTAAATATTAATAACCCCAAAATTAAATACTTTTATATATTTAAAATAGGGTTAGACTTTAAGATTTTAAAATACTAGCGCCCTTTACTATTAATTTTATTATTTTTATTCTTCTCTTTTATATTTTTTATTATTATTATTATTATATAAATAATTATTCAATCTTTTAATTAAATACTTTCGAATATAAGACCGAATTTAAAACGGTATACCCTTTACTATTTTCTCTTATTATTCGTTTTTCTCTTTCCCCGCCGTTTTTTATTATTATTTTACAACGGTAATTGTTTAATTTCTTAACTACTTTTAAAAGGAAAATTAAATACTAGATTATAGAGGAGTAAATTAATATTAAAGTATATATTTTATACTATAAATTTTATTAATTTACTGCACTTCGATTATTTATACCCTTTTCCACTTTTTTCCTATATCCTTTACGCCTTATTTCTTACCTATATATAGCCTTAAATCCTTATCCGAATTAATATTAAAATTACTAAGTTCTTTAATACCGATCTCTATTTCATCCTTATTATTATCTATATCCTTATCTTTATTAGAGCCTTTATTAATATAATTTAATTCGACCCGTATACGTATATAACTACCTTTAAAAATAATACCTTAACCCTTTAACTTTAAAGTCTCTGTTTTATATTTAATATAATCCCTTTAATTAATTTTAATTACGGGGACGGGGCAATTATTATACTTCTAATTTTAAAGCGATAATTTATTAATCCGCGTTTTTATTATAATACCTTCCTTCCTAAAAGTATTTTATAATAGAAGCGTAAATATCTCGCTTAAGGGTATAATATCCTTTATTATATTAAAGAATTCTGTAGAAGAAATATATTTTATTATAAATTTATTAACCTAAATATAATTACTATAGATTTTCCCCTTTAAAATATTATTCTCCGATCTATATTTAATAAAAGGAGATTAAACGTTCGGGGTTTCCTATTACTATTCGTAGGTATAAATAGAAGTAAAGGTTTTTTAAAATATTTGGATATAGCGAATATATATTACTTAATTCTTATAAAAGGGAAGACGGTTAATAAGAATTAAAAGGAAAAGGACGAAGAATTAATCTTATATTTAATCCCGTACGCTAATAGAATTTTCTAAATCCCTATATCTTTCCTAATATAAGGGTTCGATTAGACTTATAGCCTTTAAGTTATAGAGGCGGGTAGATTATTTTTCGTAAATACTCTTCGTACGAAGCTAATCGATAGGTAAAATCCCCCTTCGGTTATATTTATACTCTAGGGAAAATCGACGACTTAGAAAGATTGGGGCTAAATAGGTAATTATATTTAAGTGGAAAAGGCATTAATTAAGGCCTAAATAAGAATAATTTATAATATTACTATAGTTAAGTAGTAGTGTAGTAATAAAATAAATTTGGGAGAGCGGCGTATAATTTATATTAATGTTTAAAAGTATTATAATTTAGATTAATTGGGTTAATAATATATTAAGTTAGGGTATATGTAATATTAAACCCTATCTTAAATTAGTCTTCCGGGAATAAAGGGTAGAGAGACGGGAGGATATATTTAGTACGAATTATAAGATATAATAGATTACTAAAATTATTAGTAATATATATATTAGCGGGACTAGTGCGCGGATTATACCGCCTTCCCTACCGCCCTAATCCTAATATATTATAATATATATTTTCCGCCTTCGTCCAAATTTAATTATCGGAATTTATATATATATATAGTAGAATCCCTACATATATACGGTAAACCTATTTTTTATTTAGTCAACCGCTTAATATACCCTAGCTGTACTAGCCGTACTAATATACCGCTAAATTAATAGCTGCGTATTACTATATTTATATTATTATCGTTATTCTTTTACGTAAAACTATTTAAAATTATTAATTTAATTAATTATCTACCGTAGAGGGCGTTAATATAATTATTATTATTATAATTACTATCCTTCTTACTAGCTCTATTATTATATATATTATAATTATTATTAATATTTAAAGTATACGTACCTACCCTAATTTTAATACCCGCCGTATAAATATTAGTTAAAATATAAATACTTAGATTTTAATTTACCCTAATTATTAACATATTTACCCTAATCTTAATACCCGCTATAAAAGTATTAGGGAGCCCTTTATAAATATATTAATATTAGAGGTAATATTATAAGGATTAGAGTTCGCTTATATTATATTATTAATATAATTTAATTTTATAAATTTCTTTACTATTAATTAGAAGGGGGCGGGCCGTCCTTACCTAATTGAACCTATTTTTTCTTAATATAATAATTTATATTTTTTATAATGTACTAAATACTTAATTAATACGGGACGTCTAGGTAGGTGGCGATGGCGGCCTTTTTAAACCCTCTATTAAAATTATTAATAATAATATTGGGGTTAGGAATTTTGTAATCCTTTTAGAACTTCTTTAAATAATTGAATTACTATTTAAAATCTTTTTATCTCTCCCTACTCAAAAGATTAAAACTTATATTAAAATTACGACCTAGCGTATCGACGCTAGTGATATTAAGGAGGGGGAGGTTAAAGCGGTTAATTTATAAAAAGAAAGGGAATTAAATAGATTTATTTATATAATAATAGAAGAATATATAAAAGTATTAAATTTATATAATTATTTACTTTATATGTATTATCGATTAATAATATATAGGGGTTCTTCTTTTATATTTCGATATATTAATTGAAAGTTTAGAATATTCGGTTAACCCTCTGTTCGTTAGGGAATAGAGGATTGTAGTTAACTAAGTACTCGATGCTATAGAGCGTTTTATTCTATTTTAGGAGGTTAATAAATATTTTAATTAAGGTATAAGGATTATACTTTGCCCGTCGAATACGCTATTGAATATTCTAAACCTCCTAAATAATAATAAGGATTCGAAGATTATATAATTTTATTATTAGCTGGTTATTCGTAATTTTAAGAGGAATTATAATATTATCGTTTTCGAAGGTACTATTTAAATAATAAGTAATTTGGCGTATATTTATTTTAATAAAATTAAATAACTTTTCAATAGCGGCGTTGATTATATTTTTATAATTGCGACGAATTTATTACTAATAAATAATATTACTATTAAAATTATTAACGTTTAGTTTATAATTATAAGTATTATTAATCTCTTTCCTAAATTACGTATAGCCCTACTTCTTATATAATATAACTTTTATTTAATATAGGTATTTAAGCCGCTTCGATATAATATTACGTATACCTTAACTATTAGCTATATATTTATTACTGTAAATATATTTATAATTAATATATATAATGAGATTCTCCTCCCTTCTTTTAATATTCTTTAAATTCGAAGTCATTATAATTATAAACCTTTAATTAACTATATAACTTTATAGAGTATCGAACGTAGCCTCTTATATACCGAAGGGAATTAATATAAATAGCGAACGAAGTATTGGAAGTTCTCCGGTAGTAAATAGCGTTGGAAATTAATATTTAATAGCGCGTTCGCTAGGAGACTACGGTAATTATATTTTTAATCGTTCGCGGTGGCGTAGGCGGATTATTAGCGGCCGGGATTCGAAGGGAATTATATTAATTGTAGCCCGTTAAGGGGTAATTATTCGAATTGGAGTTAATAGTATTTTAATTAGGGATTTTAATTAAGTCCCGTTAATATTAATTATTATAATCGAATAAGTAAGAATCTAATTTATTCTAATAGTTTATTTACTTAAATTAGGTAAATACGTAACGTTAGGTAGGCAAAATTAACCGATATAACGAATTCGAAGATACTTAATTAAATAATAATAAAGATAATAGATAATCGCTATAAATAATTATATAATATTAAGGTAAAATTTCGTAATAATTTTATTTAATTATATAGTAAAATTAATAATTATTAATAGGGTATACGACGATAACGAGGTTGGGTAGCGATGTGTATAGTATGTTAGGGTGTATTAGGCGGTTGATTAAATAGAAAATAGGTTTACTATATATATATACGGATTCTACTATATATATATATAGATTCTATTTAATTATAATTACTAATTTACTAAATGCTTTATAACCAGCTATATTTTAGTAGGCTATTTACTATATTAATATCGGTATATTTTATTTATTCTTAATTAGCGGGATTAGTACGCGGATTATCCCGCCTTCCCTATAATCCGTTATACGTTTATTATTCCCCTTTTATATTATTATTAATTTCCTTAAGAATATTAGCCGTAGTATTTATAATAATTTAAAACGTTGGAACTAAAAAGATTAAAATTGGCTAAATATTTTAATTAAGTGTAGAAAAATCTATCTGCCCTATAGCGAGCTCGTAAGGCCGAAGTTTTAATAGGATTTTAAAAAATTAGAGGAATAAATCGATCTAAACGTTAGTTTTCTTAAGGGGGGAATTGTAAAGAGAAATGGACTTAGTAAAGAGTAAGTCTAAGGCAAAGTTCGAATATAAGTATTCTTATTAAATAGAATAATATTTTATTTAAATTACTTCCCCTTCCTTCCTTTATTTTTAGGAGGAAACTTTATCTTTTTATTTTTAAAAGGCTATTATTCTAGCCGTTAGTTTCTAATCTTTGTAACGGAGAAATTAATTAACCTATTCTTCCCTATTTAAATTACTCTAATTCTAATGACCCTATTATATTACTTTATACTAAAAAATAAAGAAAGAATTTATATTCCTTAAATTAAATTTCCCTTTAAGTCTACTCTCTAATCCTCTAAATAGACTCGCTATAAAAATAAAGGAAAAAACTGACTAAATATAGGAAAAAATCATCGTAAAGAAAAATCGATTATATATTTCCGCTCTCTTAATTACTTCTCTTAACTCTTCTTATAACCTTTTTCTTTTCTTACCTTTCCTTTACCCTCTTCTATCTTTGAATAATCTTCTTCTATTCCTACTTATTTTTCTATAAAGACTCAATTTTGTCCAACTCCGCGTACACTTCCTTCCTAACAAATTCGATATTAAACTTAAGAGGGATAATAATACTAATTCCTTAATTAAAATACTATTCGAAATTAGGAGTATATCTATATTCTATTTTATTTATTTCAATATTATTAAGGATTTTATTAATAATAATAAGGCTTTTATTTACTTACATCTTTTATAATAATATAAAGTAGTTAATATATACCTACGCGTCTTTTTTATAATTTATTAATCGAATTAATTCCTCCAATTTCTTTTATTAAACCCTCTTTACTCGAAGCGTAGTAGGAAGTTCCTTACTTTTTATAAGAATTTTAAGAGGTTAAAGCATAATTCGGGTAAATTATATATTTATTATTTACCAATTTAAATCCGTTATTTCCTTATTAATTAAGCTTCGTTTAATTAATTTTTCGTTGAATAATTCCCCTTTATTATATTAGACCGGTAAATCGTAAAAGAATTTAATTACCCGCTAGGTTATAGAAAGGAATTTCTCGCTAGCTTATTCGTATATATTCGGAATCTTAAATACTCCGGTCTATATAAATTTATTTTTAATATCTAATTTATAATTATATTAAATATAGTAGTAAATTAGCTATTTCTCTTCTTTATTTATTATACTTCCTCTCTATTATTCTATTAAAATAATATTATAAATAACTCTTATCTATTATTTAACTATAATTCTTTCTACTTACTTATTATCCTTAATCTAATTATATTAGCTCTAGTAAATTCCTAGCTCCTATTTTATTAGTCTTCTAGAAAGAGGATTAATCCTACTAATTTTCCCTTTTTTATAAACTATTTCGATAAAGAATACGCAGGCTACTTTAAGTACTTAGAGACTATACGTCTAATTAAGTATTTATACCGGGAATATTATATTAATTTAAAAAATTTTATTAATAAGGGTCTCGATCTACTTTCCGTTCTTATTTATATATATATAGTTATTTACCGAATATTTTAAGTAAATTTTTCTTATTATCCTTTCCCGCTCTTTATCAAAAACGTTATTAAAATAAAATTATTTTACTTCTCCTTAATTAAAAATAGCGAAGGAGAAATATTAATCGTACTAAATAGGGATATACTACTATTTTATTCTTCCTATCCTTTAATATTATACGATATTTATAGCTAATATCTCGTCTTTAATAATCCGTTTTATATTTAGAGGGATATAAATATTATTATCGAATTCTTTTAATATTTAAGTTAAATTAATTATAATTAATATACCCTCTAAGAAATTCTTAATATTATAGTAATATTATAAATTAATTAGTCCTAAAATAGTAGATTCCCAATTTATTATAGGATTATTTTATTTATCGAACTAGTTTAGAGGGGGTTAAAGCGGATATCCGGTAAAAATAATTTTAAATTTATTTAAATTTAATTTATATAAAGTAATAGTAAACGGGGTTAATCTCTTAAAATTAATACCGCTGTTTAGATCCTAACGAATATATTTTTAATCGTTATTAATATTATAAATCTCTACCTCTTCGTTACAAGGTAAATATATTTCTCCGAATTTAAATTTAAATAATAATTAGTAGGTAATTTTATAATTCTAATACTTTAAATTCTTATATATAACGTAGTAAATATTAGGAAAGAGGTCGAAAATATTCGAAGGAGGAAGTAGGGGACTAGGTTAAATTAAAAGAGTATTTATATTAATTAATTTACTTATTATTAAATAAACGTTTTTTAAATCGGGAGGGGGGGAAATAAAAAGTATTTAAGGCGTAAAAAGAATTTGGTTATATCCTAATAAGAATAATAATTTAGGAATTAAAAAGAGAGGGGGAAAGACTAATCTTTTATAAATAATTGGTTAATAATCTAAAATATTTATTTCCTCCTACCCTAACCCTTAATAATATTAATATTTAATTTTATTTCAATATCTTTTATTTATAATAATTAAATTAAAAGATTTCGAAGGTTAATCTATATAATAGAATAGCGCAAGTTTTCATTTTAAGCTTTTCGTCCCACCCTTTTATATTACCTCTTTCTTTCTATTTAGATTGGGGGAAAAGTTAAAACTAATTATTAATTTAAGTGAATTCCAATTTCCTAATCGTCCTTAACTAATAGATTTCGAATAAGTAAAAGCTTATAATTACTAAAAGCTTTCTCTCTATTTAATTAATAATTATATCCTTATTTAAAATACTTAATAGATTTCTATAAGGGTTACGGTATTAATAATTAAAATAATTACTACTATCCCTATATAAACGGAGAGAAGTTTAAGGCTAATTATTTCTTCCTATTATAATAGATCGTAAAGCCGACTAACTCTTTTATTAATTGGGTTTTAATAGTAGAAAAGTCTACTGTAGATTTATTTAATCTTAAAGGTCTATAAACAACTAAAGCTTTCGCCTAAGATAACGTATTTTAGGCTAGTTCCTTCTTTTTTATTTTATAAGAAAAAGGGAAACTTTTTAATTTTTAAAAGTAAAGGGGAGAGATTATAATTAATTTAGGGTTATTTTTTATTAATAATATTAATCGAAGGTATTTCTCATCCTAATTTTTTCTTCGAAAAATCTCTAAATTAATTATTTAATTTAATAATATCTTTCGTCTTAATAACTTCCCTTATTATTTAATTAGTCGTTAAAGTTCCCGGGCATTTTATTAAATCCTTTTAATTTAATCTTTCTAAATTAGAGTGCTTTAATTTAGGTATAAGAAACCCTTATTTCTATATTTTTTCCGATATTTTAATCTTTCCTTTCTATAAGCTCTATTATTATTATATTACGCTATTTATTTTTAGATTAATATTATAGCTTCCTCGTTATTAAATTCGTCTTTTTCCCCTTATTATTATAATTTAATTTAGGAGGTAATCCGGTATAATCTTTTAAAGGTATTTAAAGATAACGATCCTTAGCTAAAGAAGAATATTTAGGAGATATAGTTTTACGTTTATAAACGTTTTATCGTTCCTGAGAATAAGCTTCCCGTCTTTTACTTCCCTCTTAGGATAGTAGATTAAATATATTATAATAATAAATATCCTAATAGTAAATAATAGATTTTATTAAAAGTATATATTAATTTATTTAATAAAAATATTCTTCCCGAAAATAGCTTTTAAGGTATTCTTTTTAATTTTTAATATAAGGTTTTTACTGAGTTTATACGAATTTACTAAATTTCTTTTCCTCTGGTAGCTAGTTTCTTTTATTTAGAGTGGGTTTTGTCCGATTTTTTTACGAAATTCGGAATTCTTTATTCGTCTTTTAGCTTTACTTAGGAGTACCGGTACGCAATTTAGAAGCGTTTTTAGGATTTTGAAAAGAAGAAGATGGTTTATAAATGGATTTATATTGAAAAAAAGGGTAGTTAGCTTTAAGGTTATTATAATTATTATATAAATATAAAAAAGGAGTGTATTTTTGTATTAATAATTTAAACGTTCGGATAGGAGTAAATAATTAATTCTTTATTATAGACTTTCGGTTTTCGTTATTAATTATTTTCTAAAAATAGCTTTATATATACTTATTGTATTTAAAAGCTTTAGAAGACTTATACCTCTGTCTATATTAAGAAATAATAGTAGGAGACTCCGCTTATCTAGGTTCCTTTCGTTGGTTATATATCTTTAGGTTTAAGTATTAAGGGGGGGATTTATAAGAATTATTATTAATATAATAAGAAGGCTATTAATTATATTGCTTCTTCTAAATTCTTTGTTACTTTTAATATTTATAATTAAAATTATAATAATAAATTTAAGGGGGAATATAATATTTTGAAGGATAGTCGGGTAAATAATGCTAGCGTTCTTTTTAAAATTAATAGATATATTTTGCGGGATTAGGGGCGTAGTTATAATTTTATCCTTAATAATATAGTTAGTTGGAAGGAATATATTCGGTACGAAATAGAAGTATTAGGTTTGAAGGGTAAAGGTCCTAATATTAGAAGTATTCGGGCTTTCGAAAAAGAGAGGATATTATTTATAATTATAAAGGAGGATGAGGGTTTTAGTAAGGAGGCGTTTAGTGAGTTTAATTTAAATAAGGATTTAAAATTAAGATGCGTTTATTAATATTATTTTTGAATTTATTTTAATATAGTAGGTATAGATCGGTACGTTTAATTTTATTAGGGTGTGGATCGGAAGAGGGAAAAAATATAGATAATAAAAGAAAAAGTCGAAAAGAATTGCTAGGAAAAAAAAATTATTAGATAGGGAATATATTATATAATAAATCCAAATTTTATTTTTAAACCTTAATAGTATATACTTACCTTTCTTTCTTCCTTTAGGTCTTCCCTTCGAAAGTAATTAGAATTTAATCTACTACTTTCGTTAAAAAAATAAGATAAAAATTTATAAAAAACAATTTCCCTTATTATTAAAGTAGTGGATTAATAAAAGTACTAATTTTAAATTTATAATTCTTTGTTATTATCCTTAATTATTTGCTAAACCCCTAATAATTAATTGAAAGTTAAAGGAATTTTTATATTAATCCGTTGTAATTATTCTTCTATTTTTTCCTTGTATATATTAGATTGGGTAAAACTTTTAAAAGCGGATTCTCTCTTATTACGTATAGAAATTAGCTCCTTATTTTAAATAAGTTTAATATTAAGGTTTAGTATAGTATTGATTATATTGGGTTTAAGATAATTTAGTAACGAATTGGGTTTATCTAGATTTAATATAATACTATTCTAAATAATAAATTTTTTAATTTTCTTAGAAGAGACCGGCTTATTAGTTTTAATGCTGTTAAAAATAAATATATAGTAAATATTCCTATTAGAAATTTTATAAATTTAGAAAGGTCTACGCTAACGGTAGGTTAGCTTCTTAATTATATTTATATTTACGTAACGGATAGTATTGTAGATTAGTATTAATTTTCTAACTTTAATTTTAGCGTTTTTCGGTCGTAATTTATATTTATTAATTCGGTTCTTATAATTAGTAGCCTTTTCCTTAGTTTTAGTAACCTTTTCAACGGCCTAAATAAAATAGTATTTTATATTTTTATATATATTAGTTATTGTAGTGATTAATTCTTCTCTTATAAAATTCTAGTTATTATTTCGCTAATTAACTACCCGCTAAGAGGGTAAATTAAATTAGTTTAGGTATAAGAGAACCCTATTTCTATTTCTTTTTTAACGCCCTAATCCTTTCCTTTATAAATTTTACTATTATTACTATATTATATTGCCTTCTTCTAGATTAATACTATAGCCTCTTTATCTATTTTATTCTTTATACTTTATAAAGATAATCCGGTTTGGGAAGTAATTTAATAGGATTTTCTAAAAGTATTTTATTAGAAGATTCCTTAATAGATATTAAATATTTAAAAAATATAATTCTATAGCCGAAGAGGACGTTTACTTCGCTACTAATAAAGGGTTAGCCGCGGAGGGTATAAATTAATTCTTTATTAGCGACGGTTTTGGGAGGCATTTTAAATAAAGGGAATTCTACTTATAATTATTAGTAAATATCTTTATAATAAATAAAATATAAATAATAAATTTACGTTCAAATAAGGGGAATAGTAAGTTTAAAAGCTTTATAGTAATTGTATAGCCTCCTTCGCCTCTTTCGTCGATTTTTCTAGCCCAAACTTATCGGTTTAAACTTATATAATTAAAAAATTACTACCGTTACCTACTTACTCTTCGAAATATAATTATCTAATTTCTTTAAAACGAGGTTATAGAAATTCTAAATAACGCGTTTTTTAACCTAAAGAACCGTACTGTTTATTGCGAGTTAATTAAATATATAAAGTCTTTATTTCTTCAATGACTTCTAAAGTTACTAAGAATTCTATTAAAATTAATAGCTTATACCCTAGGTTTTCGCTTCTTATTTAAAATAAGAAAATTCTTAATTAAGTTAAAAATTAATCTTTAATAGCCTCCTTCACTTCCTTTATTAATTTCTCTAACCTAAACCTATTGGCCTAAACCTTTACAATTAAGAAATCGTTATTATTATTTACTTTTTAAAATAAAATATCGTTAACGATTAAACTAATATAAGAATAGGCTAAACCTATCGGCTTAAATTTATACGATCGGGGATATTCTATTCCGGGTAATATAGAGTAATTTTAATAGTTTAAGCTTTTAAATAACGCGTTCTCTAATTTAAAGAACTGTACTATCTATTACGAGTTAATTAAGTATATAAAATCTTTATTTCCTCGACAATTTCTAAAGTTATTAAGAATTCTATTAAAATTAATAACTTATACCTTGGGTTTTCGCTTTTTATTTAAGACTAACGCATTCTCTAATTTAAAGAACCGTACTATCTACTGCGAGTTAGTTAAATATATAAAGTCCTTATTTCTTTGACGATTTTTAAAATTATTAAGAATTCTATTAAAATTAATAGTTTATACCCTAGGTTCTCGCTACTTTAGGTTCTCGCTTTTTATTTAAGACTAATATATTTTCTAATTTAAAGAACCGTACCGTTTACCGCGAATTAATTAAATATATAAAGTCTTTATCTCTTCGACGACTTCTAAAATTATTAAGAATTCTATTAAAATTAATAGCCTATACCTTAGGTTTTTATTTTTTATTTAAAATTAACGCGTTCTTTAATTTAAAGAATTATATTATTTACTACGAGTTAGTTGAATATATAAAGTCCTTATTTCTTTAACGATTTTTAAAGTTACTAAGAATTTTATTAAAATTAATAGCCTATACTTTAGGTTTTCACTTTTTATTTAGGATAAGAAAGTTCTAAGCTAAGAGATTTTAATTATTTGGGTTAGGAGATTATTATTTTAAAATATAGAATTAATAAACTTTCGATTAAATAAAATTTTAATTACTTAGGCTAGGAGATTACCGTTTTAAGATATAGAACTAACAAATTTTCGATTAAGCAAAATTTTAATTACTTAAACTAAGAGATTACTATTTTAAGAGCTAATAAACTTTTCTATTAAGTAAAACTTTGATTACTAGAGATATATAAAAACGCTTAAGGACGAGGAGATCTTCTAAACGAATATCTTCCCCCCCCCCCGAACGGGTATATTAATCCTAATATAAATAATAAATAACCTTTTTATTATCTTTCCATTTAAAGTAATAAAATATTTGAAGTTATTATTTTAATTATTAAAGATATCCGAATTTACTTTTAAAAAATAGAGGGGCGATTTAATATTAGAAGTATATAAGGTAAAAGAATTAAGGGAGGAGGAGTTAATATAAAAATAAGTTAAAAGAATTAATTTAAACCCGTATTATATAATTAAGAAATTATTACCGCCGCCTATTTTTTAAAGTAAAATCTCTTTAACGACTAAATATAAAAATAGGCCAAAATAGCCAGCCTAAACCTATTGGCCTAAACCCGTATAATTAAGAAAAGAAATTACTATCGGCTTAAACCTATATAATTAAAAAATTACTACTATTATTTATTCTTTAAAATAAAATATTTTCGACGACCAAATTAATTACTATCCTTACTTTATTAAATATATTAATATAATTTCTTAATTAAATTAAGAATTAATCCTTAATAGCCTCCTTCGCTTCTTTCGTCGACTTCTCTAACCTAAATAAAAATAGGATTAGACGGGTCTATAGTAAATATCTCTACCGTTATAGAATAACCTACTTAAGAGAGTTAATCGGCTTTATAATTTATTGTAATAGGAAGAAAGAAGGCTTTAAGAATATAAAAATCGATTATAATATTTGTTAATAGTTTTTCTACTACTATTATACGTTATATACCTAATTTAGTACTATAAAGTTAAGAAATTACCACCTATCGGCCTAAATCTTTACGATTAAAAAATTACTATTATTAATACAATTTATAAAAGTTATAAAAAGAGGGCAGCTAATTATATATTTAATAAATAAATAATAAATAATAACCTCTATGTTTTATTCAAGCTACTACTTCTTCTAATTTATTAATTTAATTTATTTTAATTATTAATAGCTGGTTAAGGTTCTTTAAAACCCCGACTCTAATACCGTATTTAATACCGGTCCCGGTTATAATTATAGGAGCCGTGCCGATTAAGAAATTATTACTACTAATATAATTTATAAAAGTTATAAAAAGAGGGTAGTTAATTATATATCTAATAGGCAAATAATAAATAATAACCTTTGTATCTTATTTAAATTACTACTTCTTTTAGTTTATTAGTTTAATTTATTTTAATTATTAATAGCCGGTTAGGGTTCTTTAGAACCCCGACTCTAGTACTGTACCTAATACCGGTCCTAGTTATAGTTATAGGAGCCGTGCCGATTAAGAAATTATTATTATTAATATAGTTTATAAAAGCTATAAAAAGAGGGCAGTTAATTATATATTTAATAGGTAAATAGTAAATAGTAACCTCTACGTCTTATTTAAATTACTACTTCTTCTAATTTACTAGTCTAATTTATTTTAATTATTAATAGCCGGTTAGGGTTTTTTAGAACCCCAATTCTAATACCGTACCTAATACCGGTCCCGGTTATAATTATAAGAACTGTGCCGATTAAGAAATTATTATTACTATTTTCTATAAATAACTATCCTCTTTTAAGCTCTATAGCCTTAATAAATAGGAAGAAGCTAATAATTCTATAGAAGGTCGTTACTATAAGTCTAATATTCCTTATTTAAAATTCTACTTATAACTTTATCGCTTAAATTAATATAAGAACCGGCTAAAATAGCTAGCCTAAAGCTATCGGCCCAAACCCTTATAATTAAAAAATTACTACTATTTTCTATAAATAACTATCCTCTTTTAAATTCTACAATCTTAATAAATAGGAAGAAGCTAATATCTATAAAAGGTTATTACTACGAATCTAACGTTCCTTATCTAAAATTTTACTTATAATTTTATTGCCCAAATTAATATAAGAATTGGCTAACCTTTATAATTAAGAAATTACTACTACTACTTTCTATAAATAATTAGCCTCTTTTAAATTCTATAATTTTAATAAATGGGAAGAAGCTAATAATTTTATAAAAGGTTATTATTACGAATCTAACGTTCCCTATCCAAAATTCTACCTATAGCTTTATCGCCCAAATTAATATAAAAACCGGCTAAAATAGTTAGCCTAAACCCATCGGCCTAAATCCGTACAATTAAGAGATTACTACCGCTGCCTACTTATTTTTATATTAATTTTAAAATTATATTATTTAACGTATTAAAAGTATAGAGATTATTAGTAAAAGTATAATAAATTTTTCTAAGTTTTATATTATTATTATTCTCCCTATAATTTAGCTGAATTATTTTACTTATTTTCTACGTATCGAATTGGGCTTATTAAAAGATTTCCGGGATATTTAAAAGGGACGAATTTTAAAAGCTAATAAATTTTTCGATTAAATAAAATTTTAATTATTTAAATTAATAGATTACTATTTTAAGAGCTTTTAAACCTTTCGATTAAATAAGAAACAATTAAATTAATATAAGAATAAACTAAATCTATCGGCCTAAATTTATATAATTAAAAAATTATTATTACTTACCTACTTTATTCTTCGAAATATAATCTCTTTAACGATTTTGTCCGTTACTATTATTACGCAGGTTAAGTATTTAAAATACTAATTACTATCCCTACTTTACTAAATATATTAATATAATTTCTTAATTAAATTAAGAACTAATCCCTATTAGTCCAAACCTATTGGTTTAAACCCTTACGATCGAAAAATTACTATTATTGCCTACTCTTTACTAGTTAATTACCTGCTAAAAGGGTAAATTAAGCTAATTTAGGTATAAGAGAACCCTATTTCTACTTTTTTTTTAATACCCTAATCCTTTCTTCTATAAATTTTATTATTATTATTATACCGCGGCGCCTTCTTTTGGATTAATATTATAGCCTCTTTATCCACCTTATTCTTTATATTTTATAAAAATAACCCGGTTTAGGAAATAATCCGGTAGGATCTTCCGGAAGTATCCTACTAGAAGATTCCTTAATAGATATTGAATATTTAAGAAATATAGTTCTATATTTATAAATGTTTTATTATTCTCGAGAATAAGCTTCCTATTCTTTACTTTCCTTTAAAGACGGTTAATTAAACGCGCTATATTAATAAATATCCTAACGGTAAGTAGCAAATCTTATTAAAGGTATATATTTATTTATAGTACTATTCTATTATTTTCGAAGATAGTCTCTAAGGTATTCCTTTCTTTTTTTCGTATTAGGCTTTCGTTAAATTAGTATAGATCCATACCGTTTTCTACCCTTCGATAGCCGGTACTTTATATTTATAGTAGATTTTACCCGACTTTTTCAACGAATTTAAATCTTTCTATAGGGCTTTCGGGCTTATTAAAGAGTATTAGAGATTTCGAATAATAAAAAGATTTTATAATTTTCTTAGGCAAAATAGAAGATAATTTGAGTAGAAATATATTTATATTATATTAATATTAAATATTATTTTATAAATAATTTATTAAATTAAATATTTATTTATCTTCCCCCTCCTATTCGTTAAAATTATCCGGTTTATTAGAGCGGGAATTATTTAAACTCCTTAAACTCTCTAAATTAATTTTATATTAATATTTTTTAGTATACGTTTAGATTTAGAACGTAATTAAAGAAATTTTATACTTCCGCCGAAGCGCTCTAATTCTAGCTATAGTAAATAAAATAGCGGTAATAGTTTTAATTATAATTATAAATTCTAAAGCGGTTTCGGAGGACGTAGAAGTAAGCCCGGAGGACGCGGACGTAGGAATTATAATAAATATAGGAGTAGTAGGGGATATAGGAGTAGGCCGAGAAGTAGATTCGGTTTTTATTATAATTCTAGGAATTTTAGTAATATTAATTATAGGTTCGAAAGGTTGAATTTTAGAAGGTTTAAATTTAACCGTAATCGTAAGAAGATTAGTATATTCAAACTTAATAGGCTTAGACTTAATTACGATTTTATTATCTTAGCCTTATTTCGGATAAGTATTAGCGTTAAATATTTAAATATTAGGTAAAAAATATATTTGAAAATCGGTATTATAAACCGTCGGATCTCTACATTTATTTTTATTACTAAATAAAGCTTAGTAGTAATCTTCGGCCCTAAAATAATAAAGGAGGTAGAATAAATATTGATTATCATTACCCTTTTTCGGCGCGTAGTCGGGGATATAATTTTAAATATTATTTATAATTAATAGGAATTTAGGTAATTTACCCTATTAGTAGATAGTAGGCGGGTTATTAATAGCGTTTTTATTATTATTAGCGTAGGTTAGGGGTTTAACGATAAATTACTAATTGTATTATACGAAGTATTATATATATAGGTTATTAAGTTCGAAGAATTTCTTAAGGAGATAGCCGATAAATTCGGCTTTTAACTTATAGCTTTTATTAAGGTTCAAATATTTAAGAACGAAGATGGTCGGAGTTCTTTTAACGCTAATCTATTCGTTAAATAAATTAGAACTTCGGTAAATAGTAGTCTTTTAACTATAAAAGATATAAAGATTAATATTTAAATTAAGGGGTAGGTATATAAATTATTCCTTATTCGTTTAAGTACGGAGGTAGGCCTTACGTTTTTCTATATACAATTTTAATTCTTAATCCCGCGTATTAAAAGGCGTACTAGGCTTAGGTTTACGGCCGGGGGTAAATATACCCTTACTTTAAAGGGTCGAGGAATTTATAATATTAAATTAGAGAGGGATAAAATTAATAATAAATTTATTATTTATTTATATAATTATTCTTTAGGGTACCTTTAATAAGATTGGGGATTTTTAAACGTTAGGAGGAGAGTAAATATTAAGGGGTTAAAGGTATACTATTATCCTCCGAATTATTATCGTCGATAGTAAGGTTAATAACCTTTTTTAAAATAATTACCGTTACCTTAAAATTAGATTTCCGCTCCTTCTTTATAAGGGAATCTCTATTCCTTTTAAAAGTTTAGAGCGAATTAATAATAGGTTAGGTAGATATAAGCTCTAAATCTTAGGCTTGAAGTTTTAATTGTTAATTGTAATTACTGTAGAATTCCTAAGAAGGGAATGCAACTTTAATAGTATAATAGGCTTTATTAATCCTAGGGCAAAATTTAGTAATTTTAAAGTCGGAAGAAGTTATAATATATAGTGCCGGTAGTAAAGGTATTAAAAGTAATAAAAGAGGGAGTAGGTATAAGGTTATTACTAGTAGTATAATATATAGGTTGAATTTATAGATATTTATATATAATATACTAGAAGTTTAGCGCTAAAATACTTGCTTACTTATTAGGAGTTGATAAACCAATAAGCCGATAAGAAATATCGATTAGGGTTGTTCTATAGTATCCTAATTTGCTTAGGGTTTAGTAGTTACAATCCTGTAATACGAAATCTTGGCGGGAAACGTTCTGAAACTTTACAACGTTGGCGTGTCAAACTTTCATTTTGTCCCTCCCGTCAGCATAGGCCCCCATATGTATCTGGCCGTATACGACCGAGACAGGGAAGGAGGTTGTGATAAGCTGGGCGAGTTGAGTCAGATGACTGACACTGTTATATATTCTTGCCGGGATAAACATGTAAGCCACATCAAAACCAACTTTCACAACATCATGGACAGGGGTACGACGACTCTTGGAAGGCGGCCGAAGTACTGTACAAGTGATACTTGCAAAGCTGAATGGTAACCTTTCCGTCCTTTGGGTCCTCCGGAAACCAAAGTTACCGCCAGCCATCTGGTTTCTCTTACGAAATTCTTGGCAACAGCACCGAGAGAGGGGTAAGCTGGCTCGACTGGGCACGGAGAAGCTGGCACTGGCAGTGCTAGATATGTATCGGGTGCCGACGATGCGAAGCGGAGGTCAATTTGCCGTGTTGACCCGGCACTAGAGATGATCTGGCATGTGAAGAAGCGGTTGGGACCGTTGGGTGTTCATGCGTGATGGTTTGGGAACGGATGGCGGGAAGCGCGGCGGCGAGATGTCGTGATGTCGTGATGTCGTGATGTTGTTGGTGTTGATGGTGTTGTTTGGAGCAATGCAATGCCCTGAGCGGCAGGTACGTAGAGGGCTGGAGAAAGTGCCTAGGGGAGGAGGATCCACAGAAGAGCTCTGCTTGCTGCGTCCATCCCCGTCTGTGAGGGGTTCCAGCCTGCCGGGCCAAGCCGTCACGGACGACGACGACAACGAGCAACGGCATTGAAACTTTTGTCAGCAACCACCACCACCACCACCCAATGATGCCTGTCTTCATTCGCAATTCCACCTATGTACAGAGACCCTGGACACAAATCCCCAACAATGCTAACTCCTACGCTGGCCGTAATCGATAAACCTCAGCCTGGGTAGGGCTCCAGGGATAGCGACGATACGAGGGTGACGCCCCGTGCTTTTGGTAATTTACCCCCTGTTCTCCCTTGCACAATATTCTATTCTTGGTCACCTCCAGGGTTCAGGTTCGGTATACTTGTAGACAGTCGACCTCAACGCTGCCACCTAATCTCCATCTTCGAGGAACCGCATTCCGAAGTTATCCGCAAAGCAGGCCGCAAAGGGAAGTAATGCCCGCAAAGGCGCAACCCATTCGAGAGGGAATGGAAGGGTCGGAAAGGGACTCAGAGTCAGTGGTCAGCAAATCCATATCGAGACACGGCTGGAAAGGGCTGGGTACGGTACTCAGGCTGTGTCTTGATGGGACCGGGAGGGTTGAGTTGCATCTCCTTGGCCCTCGCATGTGTTTCGCTCCCCTTCGTTTCCGTTCTATTTTATTTTACCACACACGCTTACACATCACTTACCCTTTTGAACTATGCCAGGAACCCGTCGTTGCGAGCCTCGCGACGATATCCCGTCCAGCACCCCCGGCGGCTTTGCCCGCCTTCTATGCGCTTCCTCCTGCACTACCGAGCGTGCCGTGTGTATGTGATCATGGTACCGAAAGGCGCTCTGATGGCCAAGAGGTTTTGATAGCCGCCAGCGACTCGAGCTTTCTCTTAAAACATAGTATGATGATGATATCCCACGTCGTCAATCATATGGCAAAATAAGCGCTCGCTAGAGTCGGTTACACTATAAAGCCTAAACCTTCATGGATCTATGCTGATCATGTACAAATTGTCTGAAACAGGCCCACATTGAAAACACTCGATAGGACATGCAAGTCCGATCAGCTAGCGCACGCCCTTTGGGGGCAGAGTCTCACCTAAAACACAATGAACCTTGAGCAGTTTATTGAGGCTGCTGTTGACCATGTCTTGATATTTGGAGTTTATACGGAGAAATTGCCAGACCGGCGGGTTAGTGCCCAGATGAGTTAACTACCTTGCAAGACAGGATCTTCCTTATCCCTGTCTTGCCTTGCCGGTCTGCCTGCCTTCTTACCTCTAACCACCCCAGCTTTTCTTACACTGATCGTGACATATCATTGCAGTTGAAGCTCGGAAGTGAGTCATGATGGATGATTTGCAAAAACGTGGGCTTGATAGTGGGGTTTCCAACCACCGGATGTCGCAATGGAAGAGGTTATCCAGCCCGAGCCGACCAACTCAACTGGCTCTTATCGATCCTACCAGACTCCGGCTGACACACGCTCACACCCAAGATGGTGAGATATTCCCTTTGGGCGCAAGCACTGTACAAGTTGCGATGCGGGGAAGTGTGGCCCTCACCAACAAAAGTGTGTGGCGTTCTCCAAGGACGCCGATCCAATCGAAGGTCGCACCGTCAGCCCGTTCCTGGCCCAGTTCCTGACGAGACGGTTCCTGACAAGAGGAACATTCTGAGGCATTCCCAGCATGCAATCGCCTCTCGAAAGGGGATACCTGCCTGCACTGGCTCTCTCTCGTTCTTGGGAACCAACCAAGGAAGGTGATGCTCCCGTTCCGCTCCTCCATCCAATTCCATCCAGCACTCCGGACGCGCTGCGAAAAACAACTAGCTGAGGGCTGCAGTGCATTTCATCTCCGAACCGCTCTGTCGGCTTCGCCGCCGGGCAAACGGACAACACAAGGACGGACGATTTTTGGCGGCGAGGTCTGGACCTCAGACGCCCACTCTAGTGCGTAAAGACTATCAGCCTCAACATCGTGGGGCTCCGCTCCGGCATTGCGAATATCGCGTCGGTCTCACCCCAAAAAGCAAGTCCCAAGTGCGGAGGAGGAGCCTGTCTCAAGGTTAATGACGTTAATGAGAAGGCAATGTGATCGAACCTACACACTCGCATCGCGCTGACCATGGCGTGTCCTCGTCCCTCCCAGCTCATCGCCAACACAACTTCCCGTCTCGGTAGTTTTGTGAGCTATCAACTAGCCTACAGGGACAATGTAGGCATTCAGGTCATGATGGCAGCCACCAATCCACCATTGCAACGGTGGCGTGTGGTTGGTTGTAACACAGGCATAGTGAGCACTATGTAAACGAGGGGACAACAAGGCGACCGCCAACATTGTTGATATTGCAATTGCGTGAAGACAGCGCTAGGTAATTTACAAGTATTTGTAAAAGGCACCCAAAGGGGGGCCAGCTGACGATCGGATATGCAGAACTTAGTGCTAGCAGAAGCGGTGCATGCCTTTGGAGATATTGCGAGTTGATCAGTGCTGTCTCAACTCGAGCACACGGCTCCTGCAGCACATTGATCTTCTGTGCTTCTGAAACATCTCTTACATGCCCGTAAGTTGGACACTGACCGACGGCCGTCCGGGAACCGGCTTTGGCTCGTTCGACCGCAGGGCAGTTGTGGGATCACAGTTGTGTCCCGGAAGGACAACCCCCATCCCGTTGTTGAACATGAGAGTTCGGCCGTTTGTTTGACAGATTGGCCGCTTCTCGTGCCTGAGACCGAGACGTTTGGGTCCCGGCGGGCCGAAGATGGACAGTGGAGTTGTGGTAGGTATGTAATTGTCCCAGGAGGATGCTGGAGTCAAGATTTTCAGGGCCTGTTTTGGCGGGTTTCGTCGAAATGAAAAAGAGGCAAAAATTCCTCAGCATTCTGAGCATCGTGATTGGGGTACCTGAATTACAACGGCGACAGGGCAGATCGACCTGTTCCTGGTTCCTGGGGAGACCCCGAAAAGAGAACCTAGTGTAAACAACGCGGGTGCCTGAGACGGCTGGAGTGCTGGGGGCAGGCTAGCAGCAAAAAGCCCGGTGGAATTTTCCCCTATGCAGCTTTGTGTGCCAAATTTGCTGTGCCTCTGCTGAGTCTAATGAAGCACCTGAGATTGCCAGTGGATACGCTGGATACAAACGCGAGTAAAATTTGCATACTCCAAGACGGGAATCGCCAAATTTCAGCTGCAATGTGCGCACCAATGTACGCTGCCCTTTTTGGACGTCCTTACATGTGAAATGCCTGACCTGAATGCAGGCAATGCGCGAATGGTGGCAGATCAACGACCACTTCCCGTTTTGTCACAGAAGTGTAGAAACGGAGGCCGGTCCCTTTGAAATCGCGTCCCGTCCAGTCGCAGGCCTTGTGGAAGCTGAGTAAACATGATGTCGATGACTGCTGCCATGCAACATGTTTCAAAAGTTCTCCCGCCGCCTGCCGAGTTTGGATGTGAATGAGGTCTTGGCTACCTCTAGGGCCGCTCTCAATGGCCGGCCGACCGCGACGGCAACCGCATCTCCATTCTCCAGCGCAATAGCCGGCGGGCTGGGCCTTGGCGAGCGAGCACTGGCAGAGTTCGGACGGAGAGCGCGGAGGCCCGGTCGCGTGTTTTGCCATATGGCACCGGCACGCGAAAGAACCCCAACACATCTTGTGACAAACAAGCAAACCCCAGGTGCGATGAGGACAACAATCACGACGTCTGATTGCAAAGGATTTGCCGTCGTCATGGATGCCATGGGAAAGCAGGCCGACCGCTATTTCCAGAACATCAAGGACGCTCTTCTCTTGCAAACAGATTCCAGGACTGGCCTGTCCTCCCATTATCCCATTATTACGAGCCATTATTACACACCGGGCTCCCGTACGATCCCGTACTCTGCGTATTTTTGGAGTCGTGCGGGACCAGCAACAACGACGGCCAAAAATGGGTGAGAATGGAAATGAAAGGCTGCTCGGCCTGCTCCAGTCATCAGGTACTTGCGGCAGGTACTGTACAAAGGGCACTTTCTCTCTTTTCCCTCAATCGCCTTTCTTGCGAACCAGGGGGGGAAAGCGGTGTCATGCAGCAGGGCACCCCGGTCGGCCTGCTGTGTTTCATTTTTTCTCGCAGCGCGAACTCGAGGTCATTACCAGGAACACTCTGGTAACCTTTCAGGCACATTTCAGGAACCTTTCACTGCCGCTTTGAGACGTTCAATTACGCCAAGCTATGGCTGCGTCACCGCAAGTTAGCGTCTTTCATGTCCCGGTACAAGGCTTGGCACCCTTGAGTGCGATGCGCAACTTTATTTTTGTAACGCGCGCAGCAATTCGTCGCGCCAGCAGCGCTCCATCGCTTGTACCTGACCCCCGTGTAATGTACCACTCCACGGTCTCGCCTGCCAGGTACCGCCCGTTGCTGATACGGTACGTATGTAGAGGTACCATGTGTACCATGCGTACCACGCGTACCATGCCGTACCATTGTCGCCATTTTCCATTCACTCCATTCACGCTTTCTCCGTTCGAGGGCTGCGATCCACAGACCCTGGCAGCAACTGCGCGCTGGCCGCAGCCCTGTCTGTGAATTCGCAGAGCCTGCCACCCTGCCCATTCCCATGTTGTCCGTAAAGGGCAATGTTGAGGTCGTTACTCGGCTCATTTCCTACATATAAGCCAGAGCCCTCCCACCCTCCTCTCACCACCCTCGGATAAGCCATCATCAGATCAAACAACACCAATCAGCTCACCATCAGGACACTCAAGACACTCCAAACAGTCTTCAGATTACACAAGCCTCAACCAACAACAGCTTATATCTACCACCACCGCCAACCTCCAAGGAACTCACTCCGGCACTTGACTACAAAGTCATCCACACTAATATCAACAACAACAACCACAACACCAAAACAAACATCAAAATGCCTGCCGCCGCTCAGCGCCCTTCTCAGCTTCCTCCCTGCCCCGGCCCCCCTCCCAGCCGCCCTCTTCCTCCTCTTCCCAAGAGGGGTTAAGCAGCTCGCCTTAGCAGGGATGGAAAAGCAACACTTGAACATTTTGGCATCTCTCATGTCTCCTTGTCTCATCATCATTGTCTGTCTATGCTCTATCCTCTTTTCACAAGGATCGCGGCCGGGCCGAGCTTCCTCAAGATTGGTTTCACCGGCCGCGGAGCACAAGGCTGCAAAGTGCCCACTGCAGAGCCCCAGTAGCTTTCTCAGTACTGGCTCCTCTCTGGCGCATCAACCATCACAAGCTGCACGCCATAGTGCGTTTGCATGCACCCGCCTGCATGTCAACGCAGCAGCCTCTCACCGTCGGTCTCGACATGCCATCACTAATATCAACCACTTCAACGGTTGGTCGATGACCGCACGCATTTTCCGGCCGCTCTTCGGCCTTTGAATCAATCCAACGCGACAATCCTGCCGCATCACGATGGCTACCACCACTCAATCCAGTCTTTTGGAACACAATCTACAAGCCGGGCTCGCGGGTACTTCAACCACAACCCCCGCGAGCTTGAGCTCCGGATCCAACTGGCGCGAATTTTGCATTTCGACATTGTACCACCACATATTACCAACCTTTTAATCAACGACTACTCTCGCTATTTCTTCCGATTTGGAATGACGACTTCAACGAGCATTGCGAACGCCACATTTTTTGTTTTTTGTTTTTGGGAATTGTATCACCATCACTATGGGAGCATGGGCATCGGCGTCAGACATCATCATGGTCGCCGGTACGGGCATGGGCTAGGGGGTAATGGGGGGCACGGCATGGAAGGAATTGGAAGGGGGTTTCTGGGCGGGTTTGGGAACTCATTGGGAAGGTGTTTTTCTGTAGTCGGTCTACCGACATTCACATGTACTACCACAACTTGATACCACGAGCACTACGAGTGCCTCACTCTCTGAACGGATCGGTTTTCAACCATCCGAATACCACAATCATTTAATGATCTACCATTATGCGATTCTCCTTGGCTCTTCGTTGTGTGAAATATGCATCTGGATGAGGAGAACAGGGATTTGGTTTCCTCACTCCTGCGCCCACAATTCTGAGATCAAAATGATCCTTGATGAAACACGAATCTGTCCACCCGCCCCTCGATCGCTCTCTTACACTCCATGAACTGGATGACTTGCATGTGTTCATCATCTCCCCCTCGTCCTCTTTCTTTTCCTCATCTCAAACTGAAGTCCTCCTGCCTTCAGAAAGTGGAGAGTTCGTCTGGTGGGACCAGGTCACAGTTTCTGAAAATGAAAAAATAACCTGGAAAGCCAAGGGATATCTCCACACTCATGTGCGACTGGCCTCGGACAAGGTCGAGACCTGGTCCCAGCGTGGTTACATCATTCAAATGGAGTCAAAGTGAAAATATCTGCTGGCCCGGGTGACTTCTCGGAGATGGGCAAGACGGGAAGCATGGGCTGGACAGCAATCATCGACTCATCCGAAAGAATTTTTTCAATTTTTTTCAACACCAGCCTCGGGATTTCGCGATCGTAGAGATAAGGGCACGCGACACCAAAGCTAAGGTACTAGGGTAAAACGCGCAAAAGCAAGGAATTGCTGAATGCTGATGGGGTCTTTTTTGCTGTAGCTCGATTCGCGAGGTGGTAATGGGCAGATGCAAAATGGGGTATATCGGCGAGTACGGGAGACCGACTGAAGGACAGACTCAGATATGGTCGCCGATGAAAGGAGGAGATCTGAGATTTTCATCCTTCAGAGAAAGACATCGCCAGATCTTCGGTGTTTGATACACCTCTGGTAACAAAGCCATTCTTGAGGCTAGCTAGGCAAAGGTACGCTAGAGTCTTACAGTGTCGTCAAAATGCCGTAAGTTCTGTCTGTTTGAAAGTTACGTGCCTATAGACTCAACGTTACTTCACTTGTCGTCGACCATTACTTTGACTTTTACAAATCACGGATCTCCGATGAAACCGCCGGACGATGTCCGTTCATTGTTTACTTCAACCCGCCCGCTTCGGAAATCCTGCTCTCTCTCTCTCTCTCCTACGCTACCTCTCCTGTAACTTCCCCAAAGAGGTGGAGAAGCGAGCGAGGCTTTGAAGTTTGAACACGAAAAACCGCCAGTATTCGGCTACGAATACCACCTCACGATGGCACACAAAACTGCGCCAAGAAGGGCATGTTCGGAGGACGGTGTTGCGGCTTATTAATGCGGCAAGCCTGAAGCAGCTGTCCGAATATTTCATTTTCCACGCTGTTGTTGTATCGTGTGTAAGAGAGCGGCAGAGCGCTACCATAACTTTTTTTTTCCTTCGTTTCCCCATCAAGAGGCCATCCCCCCATGGCCCATGTCCTTTAGCGCAGCCGCGTTGCCGAAGCATCCCATCTCAATTCAAGAAAGAGGAGACTCTGTCTTCTTGGCGTCCAAGTTGGTGATGATACCGCGCAACAATGGTCTTGGCCTCAGCTCACCAAGGAAGGGTCGTGTAATGAAGGGGAGGAGGATGAACGGGGAAAGTCAACAAAAAACAACAAAACATCGGCCGCCGAGGAAAAGTCACGGAGAGCGCGCTTAAAGTGCCTGATCTTTACTTCGGGGGTGTCGCGATCTTCTCCATACCATCAAGACCCATCGCTGGCTCTTCACGTGGTTGGTATTGGTGCGTGTACAGTACACGGCAATCGTTTTCCTGATGAAACGCGATCTCTATGCACCTCATTCCGTTTTGGCCTGGAGGAGCAGACGCGATGATCTCTTGATCGAAGGTCCATTTAGGCGCAACCAATCGCATCTCACCTCCGTCGCATGGCATCGCGGCATGGCATAGACAATTCTCCCCCATCATCTCGTGCCTCATCTTGGTGTCTTCATCGTCGTTCGCCTTCCAAGATCTTCTCCGTCCATCCATACTACCTTCCCCTCCTCTCCCCCGCGTTCCTGAAGTTTCCCTGCCCTCATTTCTCTGTTTGAGTCTTGATATCGATCGCGTGGACAGGAGACGATCCTGGTAGCCGCGCGTTGCGCGCCTTGGCCTTTTCGGTGACTTGGCCAGCGAGATCTTGGTCACACGGGTATACGATGTGCACGATATAGGGAAATTTCAAAGACAGTGTCGCATTCGTAACAACATTTCCCCCTTTCATACGCCCTTAGCAAATGGGTTGTATGGTATTGCCATCGCAATAATGATGCCATAGCCGCTTCGTGACAAGAGCCAAGTGATGATGGTTCCTTTTTGCCAACCGCGGTGATCATGAGGTCGAACTTCATTCCTTCCCCAAATCTCGCACCCCCAATGTTACCTGTCCAATGAAGGGATCCGATCCTTCCCGTTGCTGCTTCGCGTACCTGACATGAAGACTTTGTATGTGGCAGCATGTGGCTATGCGCGGCGCAAGAAAGGGGAGCATTCATGTACACTGTATAGAACACCTACATATGTAGGGTCAAGGAGGAAATTAACCAGAGGCGAAAACACTAAAACCACAAGATCCTCACTGGCCACGAGTTCTTTTCCTGACGACCGAAAGGGAAATCGATGCTCACAGGAGTTGTTTCGAACCTTTGCGTAATTGCGTACGCAGCGTAATATTCACCCATCCTTTTTCTCCGACTCAACAACTTTGATTTGAGTGAATTGCCATGGATATTTCGGGATCTCACTTGCCATTGTATGATCGCGCCAGACTCCAGAGGAGACCAGGAGAACGTGCTAAACTCGAAGCAATCGCGGATGGCAACCTGGGTACCTCTTCAGTGCTCTTCGGGCATGCACGTCGGAAAGTAGATCCACAATCATCATGGCGTGCTCTGGCAAATTCAAAACCACCACCTTTCCGATTCCGATACGCCGATACGCCGATGCAGCACCGTCGGAGATGCATGCCGAACAGGACGGGTACAA
Source organism: Neurospora sp. CHS-2018b (assembly GCA_009806015.1). NCBI lineage: Eukaryota > Fungi > Ascomycota > Sordariomycetes > Sordariales > Sordariaceae > Neurospora > Neurospora sp. CHS-2018b. Next base: position 363,129 of record RAOV01000021.1, read on the forward strand.
TATTGGAAAGATAGCGACGATGACGAGCAATGACGAGAAAAAACAGAGAAAGTGGAGGTCGACGATGGTCGGTCGGGGTGTCTCAGACGTCGGAGACAATGAAGCTGCCGATACCGATGGGGATTGCTGCATCAATGATCCTATTTTCCTGCTCGGCGTAACCATCACATTTTAAAAGACCCCATCTTCAACGAAACAGATTCCCGGATGGGGAAGGGCAAGATGGAGTAGGGATGTTGTTGACTTCAGTTGTCGTGCTTTCAAGAGTGGAATTCCATCGGAGAGTTTGCGATCCGAACGGTATCCGCATGTTCATGCACGAAGGGAAAACCCATATTTTTTTTCCTTGTCTCCTAGTGTTGAGTTGACAAATCAGGAGGATGAGAGAGCATTTCCAAAAAAACAACACATGTGCGCAGCAGCGGCAGCACACGTTGTAAAAAGAAAAGAAATGCGGTTTGTGACTGGCTGGATTGCCTTCTGCGCTTCTGATTTCTCGGGCATACCCGCTACCCACCCCTGTCCCTTTGTGTCCGTTGTGAATGGTCGCTTTCAAAGTTGTGCAGTCGATGCGACAGCCGAGGCAAAGATGGGCATCGATCATCATCAGGTCATTGTTGCCGCAGGCAATTTTGATTAGATGTCAGGGACACTGCAGGGTCCAGGGCCCGTGCTTTCTCCGCCATCTGAAAGTGGAAGTGGAAAAGGGGAGTTGTTTATCTTATCTACACGTGAGTTCGCGACTGTGCAGGATGGGAATTTGCCGGATGAGGACAACGGGAGCTCACGTCAGAGGGCGACAAGGAGAGCTCGTCACGTCCCGCTTTTACGCTTGCGATAGCTTCAGACCAAGAGACATGATCATATCGGGTTTCGACCAATAGACGACTACGAAGATTCCAAGCCTTCTCATTTTCTCAAAATTACAGCCTATTGATAAATCGCTATCAGGCATCCGCATTGTGCTTCTGGGGTAGCATCTCTGTCGTAATCTCTTTAATCTCGGCAGAGCTTCGATCCCCCATCTTCCAACAGCCCATCGGCATTTGATTGACAACCCCCCGCGATACACGCCGCAAGATCCAACAACAACCGGCCATTCATCAACACAAACATCCCATCCCTATAAGGCTATTCCCAATCCCTACCTGACCCTCCGAAGCAAACAAATGACGCTAGAGCTCCATGTCTGGGGTCCGGCTTTCGGCCTCCCCTCTATCGACGCCGAGTGCCTTGCGACCGTTGCGTACTTCGCGCAGACCTTGAGCGCCGCCGACTACCTGCTCGTACAGAGCAGTCCCTCTGCCGTACCATCCCGTAAGCTCACCATACCCAGTGCCACTCAACCAGTCGCATCTCAGACCAACCCCAGTCTATTCCCCCCCCACGGGCAAGTGCCCACTCCATCCTTCCTCTCCGGCGTAATCTCATTCTCGTACGGTTCCCCAATGCCAATTCCCTCAAACTAACGACCAAATGTCATCAATCTCGATACAGATCACCTCCCGGCCCTCTACAACCCCTCCACGGCAACATGGACCTCCGGCTTCGACCCCATCGTCTCATACCTCTCCACCCTTCAACCACCCTCCTACCACCACCCTGACGTCACCACCCTTCCCCCACGCGTCCACGCCGACTCCCAAGCCTACAAGGCCCTGCTGACCTCCTCGGCCGCCCCGCTTCTCGCCCTGTCCCTCTACGTCTCCTCGGCCAACTACTCCGAAACCACCCGGCCCGCCTACAGCGCCATCCTCCCGTTCCCCTTACCCTGGACCGAGCCGCTCGCCGTGCGGGCCGCCATGGCCGCGCGTGCGGCGCACCTGGGCATGAGCAGCCTGGACACGGACGCGGAGATGGAGCGGCTGGAGAAGGAGGAACGGGAGCGCGAGGCGGCCGGGTGGGTGCAGATCCCGAAGGCGCTGAGGAAGGCTGTCGGGCAGAATACCGGTGTCAAGGGCCAGTTGAGCCCGGAGATGAAGAGGAGGATCAAGCTGGAGGGGCTGGCGGCGGAGGTGTTTGATGTGCTCGGGGAAATTGATTTCCTCGAAGAAGAGAAAGGGGAAGAGGAGGACAGAGAGGGCGGTGAAAGGATAAAGGTGACGCTGGAGACCAAGTGTCTTGCGTTTGCTTACCTGGCGCTCATGCTGCTTCCTGAGGTGCCGAGGCCTTGGTTGAAGGAGTTGCTGCAGAGGAAGTATGCTGGGTTATGCGAGTTTGTGGTGGAGTACAGGAAGAAGACGTTCCCTGAGAGTGGCAAGGTGCTGCCGTGGGCGGATAAGGAGAATGATCCTGCCGTCAGCGCCGCTGACTCGGCTCTCAATGTCGTTGGGCGGTTTGTTAGAGCCGTGGTTGACGACATCCCAATGCTTGGACGGGAGTGGAGTAGGTGGTGGGCGTTAAGGCAAAGGAGGGTAGCTGAAGAGACCTCTACTGAGACACAGCTCGTGGTAAGGAGGAGCGTTGGCGAGAGTGAACGCAGTCTCCTGCTGGCTGGTGCCGGGTTGACTATGCTGGCTGTCAACGTTGTCGGCCTTGGGATCTACTGGTACCGATACCGAGGGTTGCTGGGCGCGCCATTGCAGACGTGGCACAGACCACTGCTGGGCTTTGGCAGCTTTGGAGCGGCGGGAGCCATGTTCGCTGGTCTTGTATGAAGACATTCAGGCTTCGAGAACCCTGGGGAGTGTATGATATGTACCTATGATGAGAACTTGGAATGATACCAAAGCGGATGAGGATACCCAATAGGAAAACAATACAAGGTGAAGTTGCTCAAGGCAAAGAACCCCTATGCGACCCATCGTGAAGGGTATGCGCAACTGATGGATGCCATTCAGCAGCAGAATCAATCGTAACTGGGAAATGGAAAAGGCAGGAAAAAAAAAGAGATCTTTTGACAGAGACGACCACAGTTCTTCAACAACTTCAAAAAGTGCCAAAAACCGGTAACCTCAACCAAACGACCCTCACGCCAACCCTCATCTCACCCAAAGAGTCTTACTGGGTCCTTCTACATACGAGTCTGCTCCGGATTCATCCATTCAGCGGTGGCGGGGTGAGACCATCCGTCTGAAGAGTTCCCTTCTGCCAGTGGACACTACCTCTATTTTGGGCGTTTCTCTCATCTTGACATGGCTTCGCTCTAGCATGTGCATTGCTTTTCGGATCTCGTGGGATTCAACGAGGAGAGGAATGAGTTTCGAAGGCTGCGTGCTTGACCACTACACCAACGGCCCTCACACTTCTTGTGGGCTGACAGTATGGCATGAAGAGGTAGGCTATAAAGGGCATGGGCGACGCGCGGGGTGTGCATTAGCGGCGAGGGGGGAATGCGCGTGGCTGCGACGCAAGGGAGGAAAGCAAACAGGAGATGAGCTTGGCGGGAAAGGGACGTTTTACACTGTTGGAGGACGGTGGTCGATTGATGGGTATGAACGTTAAAAGTGCTGGACGAGGGGAATGGGGACGAGATCAAGTTTGAAAGGATAGGGTGAAGAGAAGTTTCATGGTGGTTGTCGGTGCCTCGGTATATGCCACATATGAATTCGGTGACGTTATGACACTGAGTCTTTCATCCGTTTATACTTGATAGTGATGCTGTATGGAAATGTATAAAACTGTTATGCTACATTTGTCCTAGTGTTTGTTGCAGCCCTCTTAAATCTGTCGAATCTCCTTGCCGACCATTTCAGGCCGCTCAACCTCCCACTCATCCCTGAGGACAGCAAAGGCGAGATCGCAGACCAACAAGCTCAGTCCAAGGCCCCAAACAAGCGTGATAGCATAGAAGAAGTTTGCGTTTCCGCTACCAGCATAAATCCAGAGGTGATAGAACGCTGGGCCGAGGAAGGTCGCGTAGATGATGATGGCGGCAATGACAAACGAATACCGCAGCAACGGGAATACATGTCTGTACAGCGGCACCATGCCCAAGAACAATGACGCATCGGCTATGCTTGGGTATGGCTTGAAGATGGTAAAGATACCCAGCAGTAGAGTGATCACCACGAGCGGCTGCTGGCGAAGGCGCACGCTCAGCCCGCCAACATACGACGACAAGTGCAACCAGAAGACGGCCAAGAAGAAGGAACGAAACGAGTCGAACATCTCGACAAAGAAGTACCACCACAGACCGATATTGGGGGCCAGGTCAGACAGTGTAAGTTGCACGCCATAGGTGGAACTGAGGAACTCCCATGAGCCGGTAAGGAAGAAGGACATCTGGAAGAGCACAGCCAGAGCACCGAAAACATCCATGACCATGGTCGCAGTGAACTTGATGCACGCATTGGGCGCTCCGGTAGCGGGCTGCTTCTGCCTGTCATAGCAGAGAAGAATGAGAGGCGGGAGGAGTAATAGCGGATACATGGAGAGGTAGGATGCGAAGGCCAGGGCGACCATGGCGTGGAAGTGTCTGCCGGAGATGGCATTGGCGATGGCGTGGAGAATGGCACAAGTCGTGAAGACGGTGGTCGAACGGCCAATGCAAGTCGCAATGGTGAAGGGGTTGAAGAGGAAGAGCGCAGCGATGACGGCACCACTCCAGCGCTTGTCACGGCGTGGGGAGGTGAAACGCGCGGACGAGCCAGCCTCGCCAGACTCTGCGATCCTTAGAAGAGCATCGGCGCTCAGGATATCGATAGCGATGTAGAGAAGGTATGTGAAGATGGGAAACGTCGAGAAGCTCGGGAGCAAGTTGAAGATGGGCAGCAAGAGGGGCGCCTGGTGGTAGACGCCGCCGTCGTAAGGAGAGACATTATGGTTATATAGGAAGAGGCCTTCTTGGACTGGATTCACGGAGTTAGCAAACTGTTTTCATTATGACGATGAAGCTACAACATACGGCGCTTGAAGCTTGTTACTGGCGTTGAGATCTCGACACGGCCAGTCAGGAGGTCTGGAAGACCGGGAAACAGAGTAAAGAGGGCAAGTCGCAGGACGGCAGCACCGGCGTACAAGCCAGCCGTCCTCCCCAACGTTACCTTGCCGCCATTCATTGTTCAATTCGCCATACGACGAGGTGGGAGCTGTGATGTCGAACTTGTCCCGGGGTCAAGTTGACGGCATGCACCTTGCGCTAAACAGGAGTCGCGCCCAGCACGTTAGGTTGCCCCGTCATCGCTGTCCCGGGGCGGACTGACAGCTGGCCTCCACAGCTGGCGGGTCCAGGTCCCTTTGGAACAAGACTAGGTTCTCCATAACTGGCCCACCTACCGTAGCATCATCATCCATCCACTCCGTTATCTAATCTTATCAGTTCAGGCGGTGGGTGATGGCATAAAAAGTTTAGGACTGCGACAGCCAGAAAAAAAGTCGATTGCAGTGCAAGCGCCCCACCCCCAATTGGCTTCGATAGCAATCGAGTCTGCAGACCAGAAGAGATCCATCCTTGGTCCTCTCCTTCTCTCACTCTTTCATCTACACCCAACAACCACAACCACCACCCACACTCCAAAATGCCTAAAATCAAGAAGAAGGGCCAGGCCGGCGCGGCCAAGAACTACATCACTCGCACACAGGCTGTGAAGAAGCTGCAGCTTAGCCTTCCCGACTTCCGCAAGCTTTGCATCTGGAAGGGTATCTACCCTCGCGAGCCCCGTAACAAGAAGAAGGTTACCAAGTCGGTCACTGCCTCGACCACCTTCTACTACACCAAGGACATTCAGTACCTCCTCCACGAGCCCCTTCTTCAAAAGTTCCGTGACCAGAAGGTCCTCGAGAAGAAGATCTCCCGTGCTCTCGGCAGAGGTGATGTTTCGGATGCCGCCCGCTTCGAGCGCCATGCTGCCCGCCCCGAGGCCACCGGCAAGCCCAGGTACACTCTCAACCACGTCATCCGCGAGCGCTACCCGACTTTCAACGATGCGCTCCGCGATCTCGATGACTGCTTGTCCATGCTCTTCCTCTTCGCCAACCTCCCCTCCACGAGCGCGGTTCCCGCCAAGATGATCGCCCGCTGCGAGCGCCTCTGCCTCGAGTTCCAACACTACCTTATTGTCTCCCACAGCCTGCGCAAGTCGTTCCTGTCGATCAAGGGTATCTACTACCAGGCCAACATCCAGGGCGAGGATATTCTCTGGCTCGTTCCCTACAAGTTCAACCAGAGGATCGTCGGCGATGTCGACTTCCGCATCATGGGCACTTTCGTCGAGTTCTACATGACTCTCCTCGGATTCGTCAACTACAGACTTTACAGCTCGATCGGCCTCAAGTATCCTCCCAAGTTCGACCAGCTCAAGGACGAGAACGGTGCTGAGCTCGGCGCTTTCTCCCTGGAGGGTGTCAACATGGCCACCCAGGGCGAGACCAAGGCCGTCACAAACGGAGAGGAACAGCAGGGCCCTGACCCCAAGGTCCAGGCTGAGGTTGACAAGATTATCAAGCAATTGAAGGAGGACGAGTCCAAGAGCGACGAGACTGCCGAGGAAGATGCCGAGGCCGACGATGAGGAGAAGCCCACAGACTCTATCGACAAGTTCGAGCCAGTTGCCCCTGGTGGTGATGTTCTTCCTCAGCCGGCGTACAGCAGCAATGACCCTTCGCAGCTGTTCGCCAACTTCACATTCTATCTCTCCCGTGAGACCCCCCGCCAGCCTCTCGAGTTCATTCTCCGTGCCTTCGGCTGCAAGAGGATAGGCTGGGATTCCGTCCTCGGCGAGGGTGCTTTCACAAATGACGAGTCGGATCCCTCCATCACCCATCACATCATCGACAGGCCGGTCGTACAAGCCGCTACCAACGAGGATGGCGATGGCGAGGACAACCAGACGGCCCAGAAGGTCGGACCCAACCAGAGATACCCCGGTAGGATATACGTCCAGCCCCAATGGGTGTGGGACTGCGTCAACGACGAGGAGCTCAAGAGCCCTGAGCTCTATGCTCCCGGTGCCGCTCTCCCTCCCCATCTTAGCCCCTTCGTCAAGGCCGCCCCTGGCCAGTACGATCCCACTCTGCCCCTTGAGGCTCAGCAAACCGAGGCCGAGGCCATCGAAGCCGACCTTGAGGATGCTGAGAAGGAAGGTGCTGAGGAGGGCTCCGATGTCGAGAACGACATGGATGTCGACGAGGCTGAGGACGATGAGGATGAGGAGGAGGGTGACGATGAGGATGCTGAGGAGGCCGAGGAGGAGGAGGCTGAGGAAGACGAGGAGGAATCCAAGACTCTCCAGCGCCAGCTTGAGCTGGAAGCCGAGCTCCAAGGCAAGAAGGTGCAGAACAAGAAGGTAGACCCCAAGACCAAGGCCAAGCTAGAGCAGCGCAAGGTCCTCGAAAAGAAGGCTCGCGAGGAGGCCGAGGATCTGGAGCGCGCGAAGGGCATGCTTAGCAAGAAGAAGCGTAAGCTGTTTGAGCAGATGCAGTATACCAACAACAAGAAGAGCGCTCAGGATGAGAAGCTCCGCGCTAAGAGGAGAAAGCTGGAGAAGGAGAAGGCGCAGAAGGCGTAAGGTTAAAACACTGGCAAGGCGTAATTTTTAGCACTTGATGTTTTGGAATGGGATACCAAAGGCTCATTTTTTTTCTTTGTGTAATTGACAAGTTTTGAATCATATCCATGAACTGATGCAAATGTGAACATGACTGTGACATGATACGAGCCTCCACGAGACTTGCTCCGAGGGTTAGGGATCGCTACGAAACAGCGGATAGCACGTCAAAGAAAAGTTCGAAGAAGCTGAGAACAGGATGAGTGAAAAGTGAGAGCACAAAGTAAAGTAATACAGTGATGAGTGAGAAATTTGTTAACGTTTTCATCCTTGTTGTCATAATAAATAAACTGATGTCTTCGGGCGTCAGTGCGGTTCTTCTGCATTCAATCTCTTGTCACTCCTTGTTCACCCAGAACTTGCGCCAAAACAACCCTGCAGGCGCAGCACCCACTAAACTGACAACAAAATGTCTTCACACATGAACCAAGAAGAATCCGAAGACGAGGATTGGGATAAGGACACTGAAGAGATCAATTCGATCGCTTCAGATGAACTGCACGAAACCCGCCCTAATCGCTGGAAAGGCCCTCCCTCCACATGGCTCACATTCACCGCACAGGAAAGAAAGGCCTACCAAGCGTTAGAGGGTTTGCGCAGGCGAGACTTGTCAGCACATCTCTACAACGCGCATGCACTGAAAGCCCGTGTAAAAAGGCAGAAGACAAAAGAGGTGAGTTCACCGCGGTGTTTCAAAGAATTAGCAGAGGCTAACATTTCTCAGGCAACCAACGATCAAAGTGAAGATGAAGATGGTCCGCGGCAGAGAGAGAATGAGTGGGCTCCGAGCCACCGATGGACGGCCTGGCCACTGAGGACTGGTGAGGTGGTTGATGATGAGCTCCTTCCCCGGACCGCCGACGAGCACGAGGCTTTCACGCTGCGCCGGCCCGTCCAGACTTACCCAAGCAAGAATCTGGAGGAGGAAATCTCGGCAACAATTCTACGGTGTGCCAAGGAAAAGTTCCGAAGCAGAGGGTTCCCGGAAGAAGACAACGCGGATGATCATTCACCAGTACATCCGGTGGGCGGAGGGAATGAGGGCGTTGTGGACTCGATAGAAACGGGCGACAACGACCATTATGACCAAGCAGGATCCAGTCAGTTGCCATCTAGCCCGCCACGACGCAACGACGAGTCGTCCCGGTATAGCGTACCACTCTCGAGCCCGGTCAAAGGCGAGCCGGTTTCCCAAGATAAGAGCAGTAATAAAACTGGCTCCTCTTCGCATTTTCCCAACTCCTCACGTCGACGCCGTCGAGCCCCTACGCCTACCTTTATCCCTGTCCCGTCAGTCGATGACGACAGGTCCTACAAACTCCTTCGTCCCGCATCGCGGCGCATCCTCTCCAAGCTCGATGAAACCTTAACGATCCTACACAACGCTCGCGTCGCCGGTCTCCGCGACCTGTCCGAATCTTCTGCTAGTGACACCGAAGATAACGACGTCGAGACGGAAGAACCTGTCCGACAGCAGCGCACGCGAAGAGGACGACCTCGTGCACCATCGCCATCACCATCTGCGGAAGCCACAGCTTCCGAGTCCAAATCAAACGCGCGAGGGACCAGCAAGCGAGGACGTAAAAGGAAAGTACGTGTTCCCCTCGAGGGCGAGACGGAAGAAGAGATGCTCGACCGTGTCGCCCGCGAGACTCACAAGCGGATACCCTCCTTTTCTCGGTCTAGAGCTTCCTCCTTCCACACAACCGACGACGATGACGAAACAGCTTCCGAGGCCGATACCGAAGCCGTGCCGCCAAGATCCTACCAACTACCCTTCTCCTCCAAGAAGACAAAACGTCCCACCAGACACAGGGATAGGAGCAGAAGCAGAAGCAGAAGCAGAAACGTAACCAGCACCACCGCCAACCTTACCGCCATCCAAGAAAAAGACCGCATGGACCGCGTCGCCCGCTGGGGTCTCCGCGACTGGCGCGACGTACTCGGCGCCGCTGCCCTAGCCGGTTTCCCGGAGAGCGTGATTGCCCGTGCCACGCAAAGGTGCACCAATCTTTTCGGGGAGGAGATGACGATGCATACCCTTTCTTCTTCTTCCTCTAAGCGTGTCAAGACGATAACTTACCACCCCGGCGATCCGCTCCCCGAGTCTTCTGACTCGGAGGTGGACGCGACTGATATTGAGTTGGAGCAGAGGAGGACGGTTAGTAGGCAGCCGAGTCTTGTGAGGACTTTCTCTCCTGACGATGAGGAGGAGGATCGACATGAGGTCACGGAGGGCGTTGAAGCTGCGTCTGAAGCTGGAACAGAGCGTGGTAGAAGCGCAAGCCGGAGCAGGAGCAGAGCCAGAAGGGCGGGTACACCGGCACCGGCACCAGGCCTAGGCAGCGGGCTGAGGGTGAGAAGACGGTCGGTCACGCCGGCGGCCGGAGGGGATGTGTATTTCTGCCCGTACCCTGAGTGTGCGAGAGCTGTGGAAGGGTTTGGGAGGAGAGCGAACATGCATCGACACTTGAAGCTTGTTCATGGGCGGAGTCCACCTGCGTCTTCCGCGGGTTCGGTGATGGGAGGGGATGATCAAGACAGTATGGATGAGATGGAGGGAGGTATCCATTTGGACGGGTTTTTGCAGCCGATTAAGGTGCGGAAGGGGTGGAGAGGAGGGGATCTGATGAAGAGGGAGAGGGAGGGGGGGAGGAGTTATGGGAGGGGGAGAAGGTTGGGGGCTGGATCGGATGTGGATATGGACCATGGGGATGCTGAGACTGGAGGACATGAGATTGACCTTTGAAACGAGGGGAGGTAGTATCGATAAATTCGGCATATCGCAAGAGACAGCAAGATCTGAACTGGGGAAACCGCTATTATGGAAGAATTGCTGCATATGCTCTTTACCATGTAAAACAACTGAATAGCAGTCACAATTCTTGCCAAGATAACTGACACTGATGACCCCCTTCTTGATATTTCTTTCTGCATAAACAAAGTCTTACTTATCACTGCCGTTAGTCCGGCAACCCTTCCGGGGCACGTTACGATCTTCAGACTTTTCTTTCCTCCGACAGTGCTTTTTTTCCTTGTAGTTCTTCTATTTCTTTTACCCAATCCAAGTGAAGCGGGTGTCTCCAACTTGAGCTTCCTTCGGATCTAACAGCGCGAATCTTCAGCACACTTCAAACATCCAGGAGGCACATCACCCTTTCTCCTCAATCAACCACAACCAGTTCAAGATCTTGACACACGCCCCATCCCACGCCATTATTATTCTCTCTTCCTTCGAAATCGTCAAATCCCCCATCCCGCACCAACTAATCAAAATACCCACAACACAACGCACCCCCCTCTAAAACCCACCCTTTGCTGTGATCCTGTGACCAAGGCTGAAAGGTACTTCATAAGAGCCAGAAAATACTAAATTTACAACAACGAGACTAGATGGCCGAGCGGTCTAAGGCGCCACGTTAAGGTAAACCCTTAATCCGAGAAATCCGTGGTCCGAAAGGGTGTGTCACTCTAGTCATTAACATAATCCACCTTCGCTCAGGTGGCAATTTCCTTTTTCGATTTCGAAGAACCTTTTTGGACTCTGAATGCGTAGTTGTGAATTTCTGCTCTGCTGTCGAAACTCCTTTTTAACAGATGCTGTGATGCTGAAGGAAAGTTATCTTGACTGACCTGGATATTTCGTGTTGCAATCGGTCTTGTGGGTTTAGGGATCCGAACCACACGTTATCGGCAAAGTCAACACACAGCATAAAAATTCGGACAAAGTCAGGAAGGAGGCCCTATGTTGGTTGCGTTTCGAAGTGTGTAGCAATGTTTGTTCAATTCTCCGAATTCTCCAATCCACTACATCGTGGCGGAACCATAAAACTCCAAACAAAGGAGCAACCAGTTGATATATGATGAGGGTATCAGTGCTCGATAAAGAGTACAACATAAGCGACAACAGCGAAAACCAACCATCCCGTCCCGTTTCTGAGGGATGATCTTTTTTCAGCCAAACAACCAAACCAACAAGACTAAGAATGATAAAAGGTATCCTCCCCAATGGTCCAACCAGCGCCAAAACACCTCCTCTTCCCTCTCATATTGACCGTACCCCGCCAGTTCCCCAACCCAACTATCGAAGTTTCTTTGAAAAGGCCACCAACGGACCGAGCCCGACACCAACTTAACCCAGCCGTGGGGTCTTCCTCCTGTTTCCGGCAATACCTACACTGGCATCTGCCGTCGGAATTGGCATGTTCTCCATGCCCTCTGTGATGATCCCGCTGGCATGACCTGTTATCTTTTTCTTCGCTATCCCACGAGGTGACTGTCTCCGATTACTTCTCCTGAAGAGCGGTATTTGAGTTGCATTCTCTTCAGTGTGTTCCGTATTGTTGGCGTGGAAACCGATCACCGATGCAGATGGCGGCGGCGGCGGCGGCGCCATTGACATTGTGCTGGATGACAACTCGCCAAAGACCGATGTCCCACCACCAAGGTTCGGATTCACTTCTCGTAGACTCGGGTCCAGCGGACGCGACTTGATTCGGGTGCTCGCGGCGGGACCGGGCGTGCCGAAAGGATTATTGCTTGGTGAAACTGGCACGGATAATGGCACTTTCGAAGGTGAACGCGAAGGCGAGACGACGATATCACTATATACCGCAGTCGTCGTTGCACGTTTGGCTGGGCTTGTCGTCGGCGTCGTTGAAGGCTTGTCCTGCATGCCTGCAATGAGCGTTTCGTGGCCCGCGGTGCGCGGAAGGTCCGTCGGATATTCATAACGCTTCTTCTCGGGAGTGTCACCGGTGGGCTCGTACTCGCGGATCTTGGTGCTCTGGATGTCTTCACGAAGGGCGGCAAGGGGCTGACGAAGGGACTCGTCGAGCGGCTCAAGAGACTCCCGCAGGGTCTTCGCATCGTTATCCATCTCGCCACTAAGGTCGCGGATACGGTCGAATCGCTCGCCGAAATGGTCCGCAATGTTAATGAAGGACTTTTCGACGGTCGAGGTGAGGTTCTCCATCGAGACGGCATGTTGTTCGTGGTGCGCGGAGTTTTCGGAGCGGGCGCGGGAGACGAAGTCGTCAAGATCCTGCATCTGGACATCGAGATCTTTGAGCTGGGCATCAACTACACGAACCGTCTCGGCATGGACAGATTTTGTGGTATTTTGTATAGAGTTGCTGTGCTCGTCGGCAGTCTGTGACTTTCATTAGCAAACGAGTCTCCCAAATGTGACACAGCCCAGGTAGCTTACCGCCCAGTCCTCCTGCATCTTGTTCTTGAGCGCATCACGAGATTTGACGACGTCCTCCATAAGTCTGTTGTCCTTCTCGTTCCAAGCGTTCATGCCTTCCAGATACTCGGACATACTGCCCTCAAACGTCGTATTTGAATCCATGACGGCCTGTCGAATAAGTGCCGTCTTCCCGGCCAGGCGAGACTCTTGCATCTCCGCCTGCGAGTTGATGAGGGAGCCGATCTGTAGCAGAAGGCTTTGCCTCTCTTCGGCCGCTTGTCTTCGCTCCTCCTCCAAAACCTCCTGGATCCGGGCTGACACAGTTGCGTTAGACTCCACAATGGTCTGACTAGCACCCTCCAGCTCTTGCCGGAGTCTATCAGCTTCGGCATTTTGGGCGGTTATTGTTTGAAGCAGATCCTCAAAGATGGATTTGCAGTCCTTCCCAAGCGAACTATACGAAGCATGTAACTGACTGTGGAAAGTAGTTAGTTCGCCCAGGACGTCACCTGCAATCCGCTCAGCTGCCGAGGCAATAGCCTGGAGCGATTCTCCACCGCGCTGTTTCACGGTGTCCCGAACAACCTTGATTTCTTCCAGCACGTTGTCCATCTCCTCCTTAGACTTTTGCTTCTGCTCCAGCAGCTGTGTCCTAGACTCTGCGAAATGCTCCAAGTTCTGGTCGAGAAAGGCTTGGGTTGTGGACAGCTTGTCGAGCTCCTCCTGGACGAAACTTTGCATCCGCTCTGATACGCTGGAGATATGCTCCTCCTGCCCCTTGCGAAACTCTGCAATCCGACTTTCAACAAGCTCAGTAATACCTGTAACTTGCGATTGCGACATGGCCCACGTGCTACGATTGAGCGCATGTAGGTCGGACCTTCTTCTGTTCTTCGCATGGAGCCCTTCGACATCTTGGACGGTCCGCTTGATGGTAGAAATAAGCTCATCACCCACTTTGGCAAGCTTCTGTTCGGTTGTTTGATGCGCCCTTCGGATGTGCGCCTCCTCCGCCAACGACTTCCTGGTAGCTGCCAACACCAGCTCGGTTTGGTCCAACACATCCTTGGTCTCGTCTAGCTGTGCTTTTGTGGCTTCGTGCTCTTTTCGGAGCCCCATAAATGTTGATGTCATCGTATACAGCTCCTGGAGCTTGTTTCGAAGGTTCGTTTCGAGTGTCTCGATTCTGGCCGCTTGTTCTTCCGTAAGAATCCGCCGCGATTCGTTTTGTACCGTCAGCTCTTCGTAAGCATCGTTCGATAGATAGACACCGTTTCGTTGACGAGTAGCAATCAGCTCGCTTTTGAGTTTCTCGATCTCAGTCGCAAACTCTCGAAGTAATGTCTTTTTGTTGAGCAACGCGTTGATTTGCGGTTTGTTTCGAATGTTCTTGGCCCTAAAAGCATAATCAAGTGTGGAAATCGTTTCCTCCATGTTACTCCTGGCCGGTGATATTGTCGCAATGATGCAAGTCTTTGTCCGCCCACCTAAAGAGTCTTGGAGTAGACGTGTAAGTTTCGATTCTCTGTAAGGAATATGGGGGCTGCGGTCGACCAGGGCGTTGATGACACGACCAAGAGTAAGCAGACTCTTGTTGATGAGACCAGCCTCCGCGGCACGTTTGTTCTCGGCTCCAGAGCGCTGGATGTTTTCGCTGCCAGCGAGATCAACCAAATTCAGCTTTCCCCCCATCAGATAATCCTCTCCATTCTCGGTTTGCTGCTTGACATGAACGGTAATGGTAAAGACGGTATGACTACGACTACTGAGGTCGTTGCACTTTGTCGCGGCTACTTGGCGCCTCACACTGCCCTCTTGAAGCCACCTGAGGCCGTCGGCCGCGCTCAAAATATGTCTTTCCTCCATGCCTTGCACAATGGTCGTGGCATGGCCCTTTTTCGAGTTGTCGTCAAATATTTTGAGCTTCGTGTTGTCCTCTGCTGAGAGCAGATCACGCAGCTCTTCATTATAAAGTTCGATGAACGAGCATCGCACGCAGTGTTCCTTGTCGTCCACTTCAAGCTTATTGAAGAGAGCATGCAGGACTCTGGGGATGATGCCTGCGGTGTCGGGAAGCATGCCGAAAGTCTGATTCATGTCGCCTGACATGGTATATGTCTTGCCGGTGCCTGTTTGGCCGTAGGCAAATATGGTGCAGTTGTAACCGGCGAGCATCTAGTTCAAGTCAGCCATGGACAGGCCCTGCTCGGTCTGATAGCCTTTCCTTACCTCTTCCAAGATAGGCTTCACCACCTCGTCGAAGACCATGGCTTGGTCGGCGGCCTGCGAGAAGACGCGATCAAAGGTATACGTCTTGTTGCTTACTGCATTGGGACCCATTGACAGCTCAACTATCCTGCCTTTGAGGCCCTCTGTCTTGACAACGACGGCGCTATTTTCCTTGACTTCCCGGTCATTGCGTCCTCGACAGCGCACAACGACGTTGATGTTTGTAGTGCCCTCGTCCTCCGGGTCGAAATCGCGCTCCTTGCGCTTCGCACCTGCTGTTGCCGACACCTGTGAGTCTGCGGGGGAGGCGGCGCCCGATCGCTCGGCGCGAGATCCTCCCGGTGCGGAGGCATTTCGGAGGGCTGATTGTCGGCCTGTCGAAGATGCCGTGTTTCTTGTAGCTGGAGGTCGCATGCTGCTGTTGGTACGCGTCCCGGCGGCGGATGGTGGACGCGACATGGCTGATGGTTTTTTACGCTCCATGCTGGAGCTGCGCGATTGGGCGATGCTTTATCGAAAGGTCGAGGTCGCGAAATCGAGAAGAAAGTCGGGTCTAAGGAGAGACGAGAAACGAAAAGATGCGAAGTGACGACTGTTGAGCTAAAGTACACAATGGGCGAAAATCAATCCAAAAAGCATTGGTGGTGGTGATCGAAGAGCTGATAGGAGAGAGAGAGGGAGCGAGGTCGTGCGTCGTTCAATCGGCCGGCCGGTCGATGCCTTTTTCTTATGTGCGACAAGCTGGAAACCTGCGAGAGACGGCAGTGTCGTCGTGGAGAGATTGGCGTGTAGAAGGAATCTACACGTCGTCGGGAATGAGCGACTGGACGTCGCGAGCCCGGCCTTTGCTTGTCGATTAGGTATGCGAGCGACTCGGTCGGTGGGCAAGGACGGGTTGGATGGCGGGGATCGCTTTTTCCAATGTTTGCGTTCGGTCCTTCGAGATGGGTGCTTGCCTTTGGCTGCTTTGGCGCAGGGACAGGCCGCCAGGCGCGATATCAACATCGGTCTCCACTGTCCACACTGCTGTATTGGGCCATTGCTGGGGCAACCGCTCCCCGGTGTAAGTAAAACAAACGCACAGACCACTGATCTTCAATAGCCAGGGGCTTGCGCTGTCCTTTCTTTCCGTCAATCATCGCGCTTGAGACGCTGACCAGTCAGGAAACAGCCTACCTACAGCGGACAGCGGCCTGTGACTGCCAGCCAGCACAATGCCCCTCTTTGTGTCCCTCCCCTCCCCTCCCCAGGCATCACGCTCTCCAGTCCACAAGCAGTGAGCACTGCTGTTTCAGTGCTGACCCCTCTGTCTTGCCTGCCGCTTTCACCGCCGCCTGCCGCCGTCTTCATGTGAATAGAGGTACGTGGGTACCTCTACGTAATCTGGGGCAGCTGCCGATGGTCGGTGGGCGCCCCCAGATCACGAGGGGACCTTGACGGACAACACCCAGCAAGCGCAGCCTCCGCCGACCATTGCATATAACGACACATCTGACGACCATCCAACAACTCCCATCCTCTTATTCTCGCTTTCTCTTTTCTCTCAACACAAAGCCAACACAACATTACACTGAATCATAGTACAAACAGATGATATCGCTGTCCGCCATTCTCGTCCGTCCGCCCTGCCACTAAGCCCGTTGGATGAACGAGACTCGACTTAGGAGTTCGTCCCATCTCCGTCGTTCCCATATACCACCCTAAGCGGTGTCCAACTCCCAAGTATCCTCATCAGGATATACAAGTTTCAACATGTCGACACCTACCTCGCCGCCGATTTCTCCCCTTCTCTTCTCCGCCCAGCTTTATCCTGGCCGAGCGCTCGGCTGGTTGGTGCTTGGAGCGTCGTTGCACGATATCTTGACCCGCCTCAAGACAGAGCCCCAGCGGTTCCCGAATCTCGATGTCAAGTACAGCCCAACCGAGCCGACAAAGTCGATTGTCATTATCGATCTCCCTGCAAACGGTATTCGTCTACAATTCGACGCCCCAGAGCAGCGGCTACGCTTGATCGAGGTGGTGGACTTTACAAAGAATCATATCTTTCTCAAGGCAGCCGATAACAAGGAGCGTGACCTTGTCCGTCCTTCCACAGCGTCTACCGCGTCAACCGATAACCCCGCGGGCCCTACGTTCCGTCACATCTATCAGCGGTTTCTTGGCCCCACCTATGATGGCGAGTTCGTTGATGGGCCGAAGACCCCAGACAACGCCGTCGACCAATATGGCCTATACTGCTTGTCATGGCCCGGCGTGGCCTTCACCTTCCTCATGAAAAAAGCAGCCTACTCGGCCAAGAAGAACGTGGTTGACCTGTTGCCATCCACCCAGGTCCCCGAGAATATGGGCATTTTCAGTGGGGATTCGTGGACACAGGCCCGACAGACGTTGTGGACTGAGGTGCTGCCCAGTCTCAAGACGTTCACGCCACTCACTAAGGGAAAGGAGGTGTTTCCTGACGAGGTTTCTCTGATCAAGATTTACGGTGCAGGGAAACTGCAGGTCTTTCGAAAGTGGACGGATCAGCACTTTTGGATCAGGCTTGGACAGACTACCCCGCAAGACCTTGTATCCCACTTGGGTCCTCCCGATGCCATATACCGGAAGAACGACCATAAGATGTTCGCTCACAAAGTGCGGACTGGTAGCGATGCCATGAAGCGACCAGACAGTGCTGATTTGAAGCACCAGGACGACCTTACAGATACAGATCAATCGTCGGCAAACGCTGGGTCGGATGGTTATCACTCTAGCGACGATGAAACAAGTGATGTCAGTATCGAAGGCGGCCACGTGTCAGGCGAGTGCTTCTACAACTATTTTTTCCATGGATTCGATGTGCTGGTCTCAAAGCCGACGGCGCCATCACCGGTACCGCCTTCTCAGGAGCAAGGGAAGAATGTCCCTAACGTTCCCAAGGACTGGCTTCTCACAGCCAATGCCGACAGCCTTGTTGCCACTAAGATTGTTCTGCACGGAAATGTGCCTGGGTCATATCCCTTCAACCGGCACCGTCGCTGCCGATGGGAGATCCCGTATCTTTCATCTGTTTCGGACGTCGTGATCAACTCGGAGTCCGATTTTCCGCAAATCGAAGAGAGCCTGCGCAAGGAGTGGCAGTCTATTTACCCTTCTGAAGAAGAAGCGCGCAAGGCTCAAAGAGGCATGGTTCTCAACAGAGGCTGGGGAGATAGTCCCGGTAGCAGTATCGAGTTTCTCGGCGGGTGGGAAGGAGATGGCGCGACGGCAGCACCGGACGCCGGTGGCACGGCCAAGAAGTTTGATGGGCCCGCAGACTCCACGACTACGCTTTATGGGTTCCCGGGACTCGTCTTTGAGGTGTTGAAGAATGGTGCTGTCACTGCGGTGACGGTGTTCTAGCCCATTTTGCATGGCTACGAAGGTGTCTTGTATTTTTCTCTGAGCGTTTGGGACAAATGTCGACTTAGACAGATGGTCCCGAGGAACACATTGGTTATGATGTCAACAAAGACACGATACTGGTCTTTCACGTTGGGTTTGGTTACATGGAGCTAATGGGCACACGGGTATTAGAGGGATGGGGCATCTCGCCAGTATTGTTTAATTTGGGCTTACAACAACAACATCCATAAGCGGAATTCTTGTCAAGGTGATTTAATCTCTCCATGACGCTGTCTTGTTCAGGGCCAAGATACAAATAACTAAACATGAGTTAACCTAGCAGTCTGGTTCCAAAACATTTCCATGCACATGGCCGTCCAAGTAGTACCTACACAGATGTCTAATGCTAATCTGAAATAAGGCAGACCAAAGTCAAGTGCTTTGTGTCTATTATATCGATCCTTGGACGTCCTATGAGCTCAAGCGGTAAACGCGCTGGGTATGTCATCACCTTGTTCTGCTTGAAACACACCATCCCTGCCTCCTTTGTTGGGGACAATGGCTTCCATAGTAGCTCACCGCTAAAGAATTGTTGGACGGTTGGACGGTTGGGATGTTGGAAATGGGAATGCCCCTTGTTCATCACATCGCAACGAGAGCTGTGGGGTTTTCTTTCCTTCTCGCAGATCAACCCCCGTCCACTAACATCTAGAATAGGAAGAGGAGGTAGATACACCTACCTAACGGGAGCTCTTCCCTTGTCACACCACCTCGAATCATACCAATATACTACTTCCTGCCTTGAGACAAAAGAATATCAGACTCAAGATGATGGCCACTCAACAGGCAGTGCTATGCAAGTTACAATGCCACCATGTGAAGATGCAAGAATGCAATTAAGGTTTACAACGTGCTGACATGCGTACAAAGTCAACACAACAAACAGCCCAGGCCCTGAGGAGCTGCGCTTGTCAGTGGCTCCCAGGCCCGGCGGAACGTGATCCATAGCGGGTAACAGTGGGGTACTCTGCCCCTGCCCCACTTCCTCGTTTTCTGGCTCTTTTGCAGGCAGGCATGCCAGGGAGCCCCCTATGAACTGCCGAAAGGTCGATGACACAGCAAGGACGATCCGCCGTTTCAACGGCCCACAGCAGGAAGCAGTGAGCTCTGCAGGGCGATGGAACCAGTGGCAGTGACGGGTTTTGGGTGGGAGCACGAGTGGAACTCCACCGAACATTTTGGAGAGAATGGAGGCGGAGGACTGGAAGTTGTTCGGGAGAGACAGCCCCGTATCGCATGCACTAGACCTGCACTGTCTTGGAAAAGTGACCTTCGATTTCGACCATCTGTCCCAATCCCATCGCATCGCTCCATCGAATCACTCCTTTCAGCGGCCTGTTCCTGTCGCACCAAGAGCCAGAATCCATTGGGCCATTGTTCCTCTCCCTTACATGCGCCGCTAGAGGTACCTTACCTATTCTTGCAGCCATCTTATAGTGCGCCCGGCGAATAGAAAGTAGCTCACGATATAGCATTGCACTGCATCGGTACCTTGCCCATCTGACGTCGTCGTTGGCCATTGTCTTGGTTTGTGTTCACATGGCAGACTGAAGCCACGGAAGAAGCGCCCAGCCCAGCCAGCCAGACCCCCAAGAACACAAGACTGCTACAGACACATTCGACTCTCACGACGACAAGACGGAGACACTTAGCGACGAACCTCAACCGGAGAGAAGAGGAGCCGAGCGAGCGAGGTTGGCCATACAAGACGCCTCGGAAGCCAAGACGGACTGCGCATCCTCTTCATCCCACACACAACGACACGAAGACTGACAACGATGCATATCATTATCCATTCCATGCGACTCTAGTTCTTCCGTTCGAAGACGTGGCATGTGAACGGCGCAGCACAGCAATGACCGACCAAGATGCCAGCCCATCATCCAACCTTCGTCCGCGCCGAGCAACTAAGCAACCCGACCTCGTTCCCGACCGCCATGACCATGCCTCGACAGCCATCACTGGCCAGGACCACCGAGTCACCACGAACCTCCCCGACGTCTCTGTGAATTCCTCGAATCTTAACGACGACCACCATGTCTACGACGTCGCCAGTATACCGCCCGATCAGCGACTCCCCAGTTCCCATCACCCTCGCGCTGATGACCGAAATTTCTCCAAAGGCGCCCTCCGCCCTCATAAGCACAGAACGAATGGCGCCTTTCTCCTTTCGGATCCTGTCTTCGGCGCGCATCCTCCAAATACTCAGCTACAGTTACCCAAGAGGCAGAGCTTGTTAGAGCCTAGCAGGAATAGGATCACTAAGAATGGCCTGGACAGGTCGCCTGGCCGGAACAAGCGTACGGGTCCTTCGAACGAGGTAGGCTTCGGGCTTGTTCAGCCCTTAGGATCGACAGCTGAGCCATCTGTTCGACAAGCTACTGCCACGTCCAACCGTGGTTCTCTGGCAGGCGAGACAGTCATGGGGATGAATCCGTCCCCACGAACAAGCATGGCGCCCCTGGATATGGAATCGGCGCAGATCGTGAATATGGCTCTTAACCTGAGCGAATCGAGGAGGATAGCGTCGCGAAGGATCATCTCTCAGCCAGTGCCTCCAAGACTAGGGCCAGTGCCGGAAAACAGTACCGGAGGAAGTCTTCGACAACACCTGCAACAGCAAAGAAGAGTTTCGCGGAATATGTCACCTAGACCGGACCATTCCCCGCGCATCGCATCCGCGCGGTCACTGCAAGCCCCAGCCGGTGTCGAACCATACCAATATCACTTTTCCCAGTCGACCTTAGCGAGAGCGCAAAAGGCAAGGGAATACTTGGGGTTGATGGCACAATACAGACGGATACTAGAACTGCTACCCCCATTGAAGGCCGACCGATCAGCCACATCTTCCACCGTCAGCCCTCCCCTGACGCCTAATGGCCCTAACTTCCCTACTAGATTACCGACCCATTACGCCGAAACAATAATTGGTCGACCTTACAATCCGCTGCAGTATATCCGCAACAGGAAGATTCGGGCTCGTGAGAGGAAGACTCTGGACGGAGAGGGTCAGGGCTTCAATGATGTTGAAAGGGTTTCCGAATGGGTTGACGAAGTAGCCAAATGGATCGCCAAGGGTCAGGACCGAGTACCGGGAAACCCTTCGATACCTCCGTTCTCTCCGGCTCGTATCCTCTCTCAGGAGAATTCTCCACAGTCCCTCGGCTCTAGGCCGACAACAGCAATGCCTAAGCTGAAGCGACCACGGGTTGACTGGGCCGTAGATCCGGCGGATATGATCGCAGACATCTATTGGCTTGAACAGGACGACAACAAGTTCCTTCTGGAGGATAGGAATTGGAAGCGCCTCTTTCCGCAAGGTGGTGCCGAAATTTATCGTTCGCTCTCAAGAGATGATACTCCAGGCTCAAGCAAAATATTTTCCAACTCCAACAGTCTCACGACTCTAGACAAGGCTCGCACGGAACAGCTCCCCCAGGTTGTGGAACAAAAGCCGACGCAAAAGGCGCATCAGGAGCAACCGCACGGCTTTAGTGCAAGTCGAGCTCGAGATAAAGCGCAACAGAAACTTCGAGCGCTCAAGGGATCCCACCATCGAGCCAACAGCTCCATATACAATCGCGACATTCTTCGGATCCATAGAGGCTCGTTTTCGGAGTCGTCTGATACGGACAGCGATCGGAAGCGGCGGGGCAGACATGGGACTATCTCCAGTAGTGGTAAGGACATACTGGCAAGGCAGATGGAGGACATGATCGCTCAGGAGCAGAGAGATATCGAAGCGCATCCTCTCTATGACCAGGATACGCAGCGGTTGAAGCCCCCAGATGCTGGATTGGCTACATCCGAAAAGGATTGGGAGAGGCCGCGGATTACACCGACGCCCAACCGCGCTGACAATGTTGATGGCCGCAGGCCGGCATCCCGCTCTGAGCCGGCTGACTTGGAGGGCTCTTATTTCAAACTCCAAGCCAAGCCAGCCCCGGCACAGGTTCTCGCTGGACGGACTGGCGTTGGGTCACTCAATGGGGATAGGCGGTTTTCAACGGATTATGATACATCACCACCATATTCGCCCGACTTGCGGCCAATGCATGACGTACTAGTTCCTGGACTGGGCATGGACGTTTCGCCAAGGTCAACGAGACCAAGCTCGCCGATAGCGAGTTCACCGAGCAGAAACCCCCTGACCAAAGTTAGGAGCATATTCCGAGATCGCAGTAGCGAGCGGTTGGCTGAGCTTCCATCACATATCGGAAGAGACGAGAACCCCGAATCAGTGCAGTTTCTGTCGGATCGGCAACCAGTAGAGTCTCCCGCAACATTGGGATCTGCAACTGGCATGCTTTCACCTCCCGAGCGGAAGGCCTCCCGCAGTCCTCTTCGCAAAATAGTGACAAAAGGAACCGACTCTAGCCAAAAGTCGAATAAGAGTACTGGAAACCACAAACTTCGGGAGGATGGTAGCAGTAGCCTGAAAGGGCTGTTCCGGGGCCAACGCATTGATAGTGTTTTGCGTAGCGGTGTCTCTAAGGTCAGCGATATGTTCTGGCGAAAAGAGACCGCCCCAGGTCCCGTCGACGAGTATGATTCTTCAGATGAGTCTGATACCGAGAGCAGAGGAAGGTCCAGGTCCTTACCCAGCTCGCCACCACAGAAGGTTGGTCGTAGTCCGTCCAACCACGGCAAGGCGAACGGGGAGAAGAGCTACGTGAATGTCATGCCACAGTTCATACCCACCGCGGAAAAGCATCATAGCAAGTCCAAATCCGTCGGCGGTTCGATCGAACAGAACGGTCTGCTTAGCGCTAGCCCCCCTTCGCGACCGCTCAGTCGTCGGTCCTCCCGCTTCGAACTTCTGAAACCGCCCAAGATCGACGTTCAGAATGCCTCGCCGACATCATCTCCAGGTCCACTGGAGATCACTCGCTCACGTCCATGGGGGCCTTCCGACGTATCTGACGTGGAGGGCTCGCGGAAGAGCAGCGTCAATACAGACGTTGGTGGTGTACGGGACGCCGACGTTCGTCTGAACGCCATGCTCTCCATGGCCAAAGGACGTCAACTCTCTAAGAGTTCCTCAGCAGGACGCTGGTCCATAGTCGACAGGGAAAACGCTACGCCCGTCCCTCCCCAAACCATCGTCTCCAAGCGGGAGATTGCCCGATTACGGGCGCTCCTCCTAAGCTCCGGCATCCACGCAATGGAAATTGACAGGCGCGCTAAAGCCCGCAAGCTCTTGAACACCTCCAACAAGCCCGACGACAACGCCACCACAGCGGAACCGAACTCAATTCCCCTCGCAACCACTTCCACCACAACCGCCAACACCAACACCAACAACTCCCGTCTCTCCTGGCCAGACATAGTCGCCCTCTCCCCCGACCCTTCCACCCGTCACCACCTCCTTGCCCAGCCCATCGCCCAAACCGACCTCTTCCCCCTAGCCGCCAACATCCTCTCCTCCTCCATCCAAAACTCCGCCACCGCATTCCAGTCCTCCGTCGCCGCCTTCCAGTCACAGACCGCGCCCCGCATGACCAACCGCGTCGAAGCGCTGCGGAGCCGAATCAGCGGCGAGCTGACGGAGATGACGAGGCGCGCGGCCGAGGAGGCGGACGAAGCCGGCGGCGATCTGATGACGCATCAGCGGCTGAAGGTGAAGCGGGTGGTGGATATGATTGATCGGATGGTGAGGAGACGGAGGAGACGGTTTAGGTGGGTGAGGAGGGCCGGGTGGTTGGCGGTGGAGTGGGTGCTGGTGGGGTTTATGTGGTATGTGTGGTTTGTGGTGATGATTGCGAGGGTGTTGTTGGGGGTTGGGAGGGGGGTGGTTGGGGTGGGGAGGTGGTTGTTGTGGTTGTAGTGTGTTGTTGTTGTTGGTGGTGGTGGTAAGAGTGGGAGGTTGAGGAAGATGGGTTTCTTGGATAATAGAGGTGTCTCTGGAAGAGACAAACAAGTCAGTGCCGTGTGTTGTGCGGTTTCATTTGTGTATACTTGAGGACTCGCATAGGTCGGGTCTCTCCATACAAAGCATGGAAGCTGGACGTGGGAGGTCATGGATGGATGCATGGAGCCTTTTTTCTTGTCTTCATTTTTCTGGACTGGCGTTTTTTAAATTGCGCTCAACCCATCACAGTTATTGTTTTGTTTCTTTTCTTTTGTTTACTCAACTTTCTGGTCTGTAGTCAAGTCAGGAATCCAACAATACCCGAGTTTGGCCGTCGAAGAGGACGGATTTTGCATACATAACTATAGATATTGGAGGAGGAAGGAGCTGGGTATAGCTGTAGCTAAAGCTAACGTTCGATGCTTTAAATCAACAGCCGAGTATGGAAGGGCAACCGTGGAAGAATGGCTGAACATGCCCTTCATTGCTGACACCATTTTCCTTTTGATTCGCTTGATGTTCGAATCCATTCCTTGCTCTCGTTGATCCCAGATCAAGCGAAATACCCAGAGCCAGTGGAAATTTCAGGAACATCATCAAGATCATCCGAGGTCATCCGTAACATGTTCTAGAATCGAGTGGTTTGTCAATTTTTGACAGTCGCCACAGATGTGCGTTATTCCGTCTTTGCGCCGTCCTATATTTTTCCAAAGTGATCCCAATCCCATGGTGTTGAGCTGTATAATACACGGGGCGCAGTCCTTTGAGAATGACGCTTCTCCACAGGCGCTGCGCCCACTTCCTCCCGACCCCATCATCCTATTCATATCCTCCTCTCCTTCTCCCCCTTCCTCTCCTCCTTCTTCTCTGCCTCTGCCGAGAACCGAGGTGGGAGGAGCCGGATCGATGCGAGTGGGTATAACTTTGTTTTTTTTATTTTGTCTTGTCGTCTTTTTGGTCCACTATTCCAACAACCCTTTCTTTCTTTACATGCCGAAGCCACCTCCACCACGGGCCTGGGTCTCCTTCTGCAGCTGGTCCGAGATCTTCTGGTGCGTCTCGAAGAACTTGGCGGCGCAGCGGTCGAGGCAGACGGACTCGCCCTTGCTGAGGTCGCCTTCGCGGTACGTCTTGTCGATGCACTTGAGAGTGCAGATCTTGACCATGCTGTTTGTTGGAGTGTGAAGTTAGTTAGCTGACGTATGGTTGGACGAAGGAAGGAACGGAATTGTGGAGAAGTAAGAGAATGTAATGGGAGGGTTATGGACTAAGAGAGAGGTGGAAGAGGAAGGGGAGGGAAGAGGAGGGGAGAGATGAGAATGCAGGAACAGAAAAGGGAAAGAAAGCATACCGGGAGTGCATCTCGGCGACAACCTTGAGCTCGTTCTCAACGGCGGCAATCTTCTCGGCCGAAGTAGGCTGCGGCCTGCCGAGTCCGAACATTTTGAATGGATTTGGTGAGATGGGGCTCGAAAAAATATGGAAGTGCCGCTGTAGATGGACAAAGCTCGTGGTGGTTAGAGACGCTTTTGGTCGTTGGTGTTGTAGGTTGTTGATCTGGGAACGGGCTTTTGGGGGGGACCTACTTTGGGATGGAGGGTGATGCGTCGCGGGTAGGTTGATGTCAGCGGCTCCGTTGCAGCGAAGCGACGACACTCTCTTTCGCGGGCGAGCGCAACAAGCTTCGTTCCAGGGCCAGCTTCTCTTGGCTCAAAGAACTTTTGGATCCGCTTTCTGCCCACTGACCCACTCACTAAAAAAGGCGGTACGGGCGCGGCTAATGCTCGGCTGCGACCTCCGCGCTCTCACGGTGAGGCCCGAGTTCGGCAAGGTCGGGATCCAAGGTGAAGACCGGTGACGCTCGGTGAGGGCAATTGAGGGCTCTGATTGGCCACGACCCCTCTTACACAGAGTCGCTCCAGTTTCGGCAGAGGCCCGCAGACTGGAGCTTGGGGAACGGGGCAGCCCAAAAAAAAAAAGTACGATATAAAAGGCGTCATGGCTCGAGCCGAGACAAATCTTTCTCCTCTACAATCAAGCTCCAGGTGGGCAAAACACACTGGGGCAACCACCATGATTGTAAGTCTACCTACCAACACACATTTCTTCTCGATACACAATCACATGCCCACTTTATATGATGATCTGCCAAAAACATTAGAACCGTTGCGACTGACACGCGCTTGCGCGTGCATGATCACACTATGCTCCATTTCTGAACTTCCTACCCATTCTCCCACCACTCGTTGTCAACAACTCTTCCTTGGCCCTAGACAACATGTCATGCTAACCAACCCATGACAATTCAATAGACGCAATAATGAATTCATCTACTCCCTGTCTTCAGTTCTTGCGGCCGTACGCCTGGAAGTGGAAGCCAGTGGGCGCCCGTAACGCGGCGTACCTGCGCTTCTACCACCTGGCTCGGCAGCACGAGTTGATACAGTCCAATGCCCTCAAGTATCCTCGCATTCGCCATGAAGGCGGTGCGCCCATGCGGATCCCCATCTTCCGGGAGAAGTTTAAGGATGTTGAGATGGGCAAGCATGCCGACGAAGAGGTCATCATTCATGGCCGGGTCCAGTCCGTCCGCCGGGCTGGCAACAAGCTCATGTTCCTCGACCTCAAAGGCGAGTTCGAGCATGTGCAGGGACTCTGTAACTTCAATAAGCTGCAAGTTACGGGAGTCGAGCTAGGAGAATTTAAGACGCTTGCAAAATTGTTGAATAGAGGCGATATTGTCTGTACGTGATTCTGGTCCCATAATGTCTTCTTCCCCTTGTTCTTGTCGCATCATATAACAGCGGCATGACTGACCGTGCACCTTTTTCTTTGACACAGCCATCACCGGCCGGGCAACCAAGACGCCGACTGGTGAACTGAGTATCGAAGCCACAAGGCTGCCCGAGCTCCTAACCCCAGCATTGGCTCCCCTGCCCTTCAAGCTAGAAGATGAGGAAGTCCGGATCCAGCACCGTCACGTCGACATGCTGGTCAACCGCAAGACCATCGACACCCTCCGGCTGCGGTCGCACTTGATCAAGTACCTCCGCGACTTCTTCCACGAGCGAGGCTTCCTCGAGTTCCAGACGCCCATCCTCGCCGAGAACGCCAGCGGCGCCACCGCCCGACCCTTCACCGTCACGGCCTCCGAGACCTCCGTGAACAAGAACCTCGCGATGCGCATCGCCCCCGAGCTCTGGCTCAAGCGTCTCGTCGTCGGCGGCGTCGACAAAGTGTTCGAGCTCGGCCCGGCCTTCCGCAACGAGGGCATCGACCAGACGCACAACCCCGAATTCACCATGTGCGAGTTCTACAACGCCTACGCCAACCTCGACGACCTCATCACCCTCACCGAGGAACTCATCTGCGGCGCCGCCTCGCACTGCCGCGACTTGATCGCCACCAAGCTCGACTCCCTGCCCGCCATCGACATGTCTCAGTATCAGCGACCCTTCCAACAACTCGAGTTCATACCCGCCCTCGAGTCCGCACTGGGCTTCAAGCTACCCGACCTCTCCGCCTCCTCAGCCCGCGAGGACCTCCTCGCCCTTCTTAGGGAACACAACATCGACGTCCCAGGCCTGAACAAAGCCGACATCACGCTCGCCAAGCTCCTCGACAACCTAGCCAGCGAGTTCCTCGAGCCTTACTCCCTAACAAAACCCTTATTCATCACCCACCACCCAGTCTGCATGTCCCCGCTCTCCAAGAGTTTCGTCTGCCCCAAAACAGGCCAACACGTCTCCGCGCGCACCGAGCTCTTCATCAACGGCAAGGAGCTAGCCAACATGTACGAAGAAGAAAACGACCCTGCCTCACAAAGGCAAAAGTTCATGGACCAGCTCAACGCCGCGAAGCGCGAGGCTAGCTTGGCTCCCGGTGTGTACAACGAGGAGGGGGAGTCGGCGATGGAGGTGGACGAGAGTTATGTCCAGGCGCTGGAGTCCGGACTGCCGCCGACGGGCGGGTGGGGGTGTGGGATTGAGAGGATGGTGATGCTGTTTAGTGGGACGAAGAGGATCAGTGATTGTTTGAGTTTTGGAAACTTGAGGCATGTTACGAATGTTCCTGGGGCGGTTAGGACAAATGAGGATGAGGAGAAGGCGAGGGAGATGATGGATGAGGCGGAGAAGAAGGGAGCGAGGGAGAGGAAGAGGGAGAAGAAGGAGAAGGAGGATGTCTCGGAGAGTGAGGCTTGATTTCTCAATTTCTGCCTTGGTGTCTTACGTTGTTTGTTTGATTGTATGATTAGCGTGTTAGCGAGTATTGTCTGATTTGTTGACTATGATACCCCTATCCTTATCCAGCTCCATCGTTATCTTTAATGTGATTGTTGTTGGTGATGGTCGCTGACATGATCATTGTCGTTGTTCCCTAGGCACCCGGTTCACAAGGCTCTTGATACCCAGAGGTGCTCACATTGTCTCCGTTGGGCTTTGCTGGGGAGACTTGGTGCTAGGAATGATGCTATCATTCAGTTCGCTCTGTTCCGTTTATCGTGGCCGAAAACATCAGTGTCACTCGGTATCTTAGGAGATCTCTCCTTTTCTTTTCAATGTCCATTTAGTTTCGTAGCTACTAAGTGCTGTGCTAACACTGAATCATCGAAACTCCTTAAATTCAAGGCTCGATGGGTAAACTTACGGCGGAGTTCGAGAAAGCTATGAAAGTTGAAAAACTGGCGAGGCTCCTGAAAAACAAAAGTTGCCTTCCCTTAATAGCCCATAAGTCATGATTCATTGTCCACCCTCTTTCCTCCATTCCTTGACAAAATCTCCTGAAAACCTAATGTCATCACCATCAAACTCGAACTCCATGCTGTGATGACAGTGGGTTGTCACCTCTCGCATCATTCAGATAACGAGGGTGAAATGACTGTGCCTGATTCTAGCAAACTTCCCATATCGAGGGTCCAGAAAAGACGAGTGGCAGATCCGCATGATATACAAATACCGATCTACATCCCCAAATCCGAGCGATGCGTGCCGAGCGTGAGAACGTGGTTTATCTACCACCCCCCCGAATAAGACGCGGCCTTCCTCTCCCAAGCCGCCTTGGCTCTTTCCCTTGCCTCCCAGTTGCGATTATACGGCTCCCAATCAGGCATGGAGCGCATATCGGAGACATAAATGCGAAAGAAATCACGGCGATTTGCTCTGTCCCCATCTCGATATTTCTTTTCCGTCTGCTCATCCAACAAAGGATTTAGTCCAGCCAGGAGGTATGCATTCTCGTACTGAGGGCCACCTTCGCGATGATTTGTACGTCCAGTCAATGGCCACAAAAGCTCTCTTGTCCTCTTGGTTGAAGACAGATGGGTTTTCCAGTGTATCGCTGGTGGAAATCGGGGCATGCCCGGTTTGAACTCAAAGAGTTCATACCGCCAAGCTTCGTCGGTCAATCTCGCCATATTGAGGGCATCTTTCTCCTCGACCTCGTCGCAGGGTAGATAATAGAGTCTCTGAATAGGCCATGACTTGCGGTTGCCCAACCAGATCTCCATGACGCGATTTGTGCGGTCACGGAAATGGCTGTCTTCATGGTTCGCCACAAAAGCACCCATTCTGCATCCCCAGCAGACCAGGTTCTTGATGTCGGCAAAGAAGTAATCTGGGAGAGGGGTAATGCATCCACTGCATTCCCTCTCCTTCGGCTCATGAGGAATCTTCTCGGCTGTATCGCCAGAAACTGCGGCGCCTAAATCGTTCCACAGGCGCCTGATGACTTCAGACCTCCAACGATGCGCGTTACGACCACGACCGGGAATATGGCGATTACGTTCCCATGTCAAGACCGCTTCACGAGCTTTGTAAGCCCAAAAAGGATCTGGACCGGGGAGACGGCGAATGAAGTGCCAAATCCCCGAGCTGTCACTGAGAAGGTCGACGCCGAGCGTGTCGGCAAGGTCCCAGCACGCCATGATCCGAGCGAAGACAGCCTTCGGCACGTCAAAGGTTGGCTTATGGTAGGTTACCCCGAAAGACCCAACTGTGTTGGGCGCAGAAGTTGGACCTTCGAAAAAATACGGGTAGAAATCCAAGCGCACTTCCTTGTGGCGGCCGGTAGCTGCAAGCCTATTCTTCTCCTCCATGATGCGAAGGAGGGAGTCAAGCTTGGTAAAATCAAGCTGTTTGCAGCGCGTAATGGCGATACTCTCAAGATTTGGCATTGACTTGATCATCAACCTTACCAGACCAATGTTGAGATATGGGATCTGGTCGAGAATCAAGTCTCGGAAACTCGTGAGAGTGGAACTCATGGTACGAACCATCTTAGTCAACAACTTGAACTCCCGTTCGAACGGCTTGTCTTGAGGGCTCGCAGCTTCGACTTTTGTGATTGGTGTGATGATCAAGGTATTCATCCGTATTCCGCCCACTCCGTTCCTGTAACTCTCCTCAATATGGAAGTTACCCGAAAAGAAGTCCCAAACTGCGAACCGACTACTGGTCAATTGGGCGGTGTCCTTGCAAGCCATTGCCAACGATGTCAGGTCGGCAACGGTAGGTTCGATGTAGTCCACTACTTTGTTGAAGATTTCCGGGATGTTCATGAGACGTACGAGTCCGCTCCTTCCGTTGTTAGGGTTCCTCCCATGGTCAGTCTTGATGGGTTTGGACGTATTGAGAACACCATCAGCTGGAGCAGGCGCCAGTAACAATCTTGGTTCGCAATGTTTGGTAGCTTGCATCAAGCGGAATGCATTGTCTCGGTTCGCCTTGCGGTAAAGCTTTTTGATACGCCAAAGGTGGCGTCCAGGAGTCTCTTTGTGGGCTCTAGGGAGTTGTCGAAGAAAGTCGCGCTCGTGTACCATGTCGTACACATCTTGGGGGTTTTTGTCACCCAAAGAGACCCATTTGCGCTTGTAGTAGAACAAGCGTCGATTGGGCATGTTGGAGCGAAAAGTCTGTGGAAACGTAAAGTCAGCCGCTGGCTCTCAAGAACTCGTTGCTAAGAAATTACATACTGTGCTTGCTAAGTCGAGGAGGCTTTCGTAACTGGCAGGCTGCTGCTTCTGGGGCAGCTGAAATTTCTGGAAGAAGTCTGATCTCGGGTGGGAAACGTCGGCGATGGTCCCAGGGAGAGAGTAAATTTTGCCAGCTTGGGTGTCGACAGAGGTCTTCATATCCCAGTCTTTCTCGCATTGGGCAGCGGATGTCTCCCATGTTTCGCTCGCATTCTCCGGTTGGAAAGAGTCCCATTGACCAGTATGACCGTTACCACCACCGGAGCCAGATTGGCCAGACCGCTCCGAGTTGCCGTGACTAGTGACTTGTGTGATATCGATCGAGTCCGTGGTAGGCTGCAGTGACTTGGAGCCGGTGGCCTGCGTTGACGTATCTCCTCGCCGGCCTTTGGCCTTCCAAGTACGGGATTTTGGCATGGTGTCGAGAGCGAGTGGCTCGGATCTTCAGGATAGAAAGCGGTGGATGGTTAATAGGTTTCTGTTGGTAGTTGTGAAATGATGCGAGAGCAGCGCTCCTTGGTGGTAGGAAACAGCGCACTTTCTACGTGTATCCAGAAGGGAAAGCGGCGGATTTGTCCCATACGGTAGAGGGGCAAGACGTAGGTGAGAGTGGGAAGAGATGGCGAAGCCCCGAAATCTACGGGGAGGGAAGTGGGAAGTGGGAAGTGTTATGGGGGAAGATGGTCGGGTGCGAACGGCGTGAAGGGGCAAGTTATCGAAAAGATTTGTTTTTTCGGAGATCTGTGTCGGGGAGGTGAAGGGGTTGATTGAGGAAACTTTGCGTTTTGATGGCTGACCTTTGCAATCCGCGTCAGCCTGAAGTCAGAATAGACCATTCACCCTATTGTTCTCGCTCACCGGCTGATCTCCACGCAGTGTTTGCTTTGGTATGTTCAGATGACAGAACTCCAATTGGGAGGTACACCGTTCAGTAGGTCTGCCAAAATACGGGATTGGGCACGAGTTGTCGCGGTTGGATGGGATGGTGATGGGACGAGAGAGGCATCAATAGACCGATGCTCACCGATGACCGCACTGCGGGCTCAGAATGCCCGAAAATAGGAAGGCACAATAGACGGCTGGTGTGAAAACCTGCAATAAGTAGTAGGCATCCACTGTAAGTTCAGACGGAAGGATCACACGCAGTCTACACTATTTCCCGTAGAGGCCATCAAGGTTCCTGCCTTATCTGCATGTAGTGCGGGATCTAATGCCCGGCTTCGAGACACTCAACGACACTTCGAGAAGTGGATGTTTGAGGCGAGAACAGATACTGCAATGAGGGAATTGCATCGATCTATCATCAACTTCCTATGCATTGAACTACATGGTCCAACTTCAAGTTGACTTTGACGTGAGATATAGGTGAGTGTCTTGGTAGGGCAGCATATCAAGGAATACGTCCCAACCAATGCCGTCTTGTTTGAGAGCCGCGGATACTCATTTCGGTGACCACATGTCACAACTGGAACTGAGGACGTACTTATAGCAGTCACTGTGCCCAATTCGTGATATGATCCGGCGAATTGCAAAGTTGACCACGGGCACTGGCCATTCTTCGCCTTGATGATGGCCCCAGGCGATACTTTGCTGGAGTTGATAAGAGTATATACCTGTCGTATAGAGCCAAACTAACTGGCGCACGCTTCCAATTATTGAAGATTGTAGGTAGGGACGCACTTTACCGACTAGAACAATGGCTTTGTTAATGTATCGATGCGAATCAGCACACAGTCCCATCAGGCTCGCGTTCATCTCTGCCGAGACGAGCGTAAACAATACCCCAGTCGAATTAGCATCCCCTATCCTCACCACAGCAACCGGGTAGCCTCGCGCCCTCATGTGAAGTTGTACCACTTGCTGAAGAAGGGTCTGGCCAACGCTGGTTTATATCCAAGAAGGACGGGGGCCGGGACTCTCCGCAGCGATCTTGTATGTCTCACACGCCGTGGTACGGTGTACACCTGCCGTATCCATCCTCGCTCCAGTGTCTTCGCAGAGACTTGAGAAAAGCACACGAAAGGAACAAAGAGAGCAAGTGGTCGACGTAGTCCTCATGTACTCGAGTCACTCTGCGGTAAACTGCACTTAACTCGGTATAGCGCGCGCGTAGTAGACCGCATACGCTATGCATTCCCGCCTACAGAACGCCCGGCTTGTAAAGATTTCAATGCAGTGTAAGGAAGTATCGAAATGATCGAGTACAGGCCCATGATTGGCAGGCCCTACAGGCCCAAGTGACCTTGAGTGGCTACCGACGACATATAGTGAGGGGATACAAATGGTGCTTGAGGAAATGTGCCACTGAACGAAAGCTGAACGGTTCTGGATTGTTCGATTTCTGATGAGAACGGAAGAGCGGCCGAACAAGAAACGGTCCTGCCAGGTGTGAAGGGGTCTGGAAAGGATAATCCGCGAAGCACACACACTCTTAACCCGCAATCTGCACTAATTGGTGTGTCCTGTATAGCCCACACCCTTTTTATACCACGAAAAGATAAGGCCCACCACAATCACGGCTGTCCGCATACCACAAGAGCGAGCTTCGTGGTGGGCTGCTTTGGAATTCTGGAATGCCCTATCGTCCTCCGGCTTGTAATAAGCCGGTGTAATCCGCATAAGGTAAACGTACAGCAAGGACGGAAGCCTCCAAGGCTTTCGATCTCGCTTGATACTTCGGCACGTGTACCTTGACCGGAAGAGTAAGCTCAAGGCAGGGAAACGGACACAGGCGGAACGGGAACGATGGGAGGTGCATGCAGGTAGACTGCCTAGACGGGAACCGAGCGGCAAAACATGTCAGGTGCTTCGCCGGACTGCAAAGTTGAGCAATAGAAAGGAAAGCAGACAGGTAAACAAAGCTCAAGGCTCCCGGGAAAAATAATAGGACAAGTAGTAGTACTGCCCGGCCAAGGTGCAATATCGGTTCATTGCCTGGAGGTACCTCCGAGAATAGTCGAAAACAGGATAGGAACAGCGAAGAGCTAGTTGGCAAATAACTTGCGATTGAATCGAGATCTGGCGGTTGTAGTACGTATGCGAGGCGACTAAAGCAACAATCTGGAGATAGCACGTGCACCCAAAATAGAGCCGACTTTACGATCATAGATGAAGCCAAGGTTGTGTCACCACCCCCGCGTATTGTCAGTACTTTAGCCTTCCCCTCAACCATCCTGAAGGGCGTCTTGGTGAGACTGCCTCCGGGTCCTCGGAGCGCAGCAAAATTCCGTCATATTTTCCATGATCACGATCCATACGACTGATAAGGCTTCGGTACTCGGAAAGGCGAATGACAGTTCTGTCAAAGTGGTTGATGTCGAGAACAGACGGAGGCGCGGGAGTTCTCATTGTAGATCCAATCACCGACGGGAAATCTTTGGTTGTCAACGTGATGTCCCACGCCCGTGTCTTAGTGCGTCTTTGGTGCCAGTCACATGGTGTGAGATGTGGGTGTGTTGAAAGCAGTGATCGCTTTGATCGACGGGTTGGGTTACTCGACAAGAGGGGCACAGGAGGTCTGAGGACGAGAGGCACGAGATACCGTCCGACATCGCCCAAGACGAGTCTCGGGCAATGAGAAGGATCGGACATCGGAGAATAATAACGCCACCTCTTTATCGTCGGTGCTTTTCGAGGGTCATCGGACGTTTACGCGATAATCTTTTGGTTTTTGACTTGGTGGTTGAAGTCGAGGTCCAAGTTGCCGTTGCTCACTTTCATGTTGAAGTTGAGGAGAGGGGAAAGATGTCTTGGCGAGGAAGTGCGAGAGAGAAACCCAAACCCATTGAAAAGGCCCCACATGCGAACGGGCCCGGACCCGCCCGTGAGCTCTGGCCATATGACACCAACATCATGATGAAATATGTGTGGTCGAAAACACTGAAGAAGCATGTCAAGCAGTTCTCGTAGCGAGACTTTACGTATAAGGCGTAGGCGAAGCAAAATGTAGATTGTGATGATGCTCCCGCCCGGCTAATACTTGCAATCGCTCACACGCCCCCGTCTGTCGGAGTTCATCGAGAGGAAAACGGAGCTTGAACCGAACTGTTCAGGGGGGCCATGCTCGAATCCACAGTGCAGCAGCCCCCGGCCTTCTGTACCTGACGCTACTGCTAGGCGCTCTGACCTGCTGGCGCCCACGTTCCAGGTTTGTGTGCTCCTCGAGGTGGAAAGAGTTTTTGGAGACAAAACAAATCGGGAATCATCAATGTGAAACGACAAATGGGAAACATGAGGTGGCCAGCATGGGCGGGAGCGCGTCGAACAAGTGGCTTGTTCTTCTTCCTCTCCTGGACCGGACTCTGGTTTGACGAACACCTGTTTGAAACCCCGAAGGACAGGTATGCAGGTCGCAGGTTGCGCATCCAACCTTCCCGTCCCGCTCGAGCTCGTTGCCCGTCACCATCGTTGGCTGCCGGTACAGGGCTTGTCTACCTCCGTCTCGGACGGGAGCATTGTAGGCAACGCAAGGGGGGAACCTCACCGACTCACCGTCAGGTCCTCAACCTCGCTTGTGTTCGAGGAAAAGTGGACCGGGCCGTTGCTGGAGCCTGGGCGTGAGAGCAGCGGTCAAAGCTTTCAAGGACAGCCTGGTCCAGAGCCGATTGGTACCCGTCTGGAGACTCGGCGGCACGGTCAAGTTCGGGATCACGACCGGCGACGGTGGGGAAATGGCAATTGTAGCACCAATCCGAAACTTTTTTTTTCTTCCTTCATCAGCATGCTCTTCCGGAAACGGCGCGGAGCCGTTATCGGACGTCGTCTGAAACGGAGCTTGACAGCTCTCTCGACACACCATCACCGAGTACATCGAGTCAGGAAGGGCTGAAGGGAAGAGGGTTGCGCAGCGCATTACAATCATCATCCAAAGTTGTCCGGTGACGTCCACTGAAAAGCACAGGCGCAACATGCCAACCACAACCCCGCCCGAGCCAACTGCAAAGAAGAGATCATGCGTACGGGATGGTGGTTGCATGTGCGGGAACGCCATCGACCTCTCAAATGGTCGAGCATTTTGTTTCTTGGTGCACCCATCAGACCACGAGAGGAGCCCATGGGCAAACCCCAATCAATCTTGTGCATTCCCGGTGAGTCGTTGCGTGACTGGAAGAGCTCTTCGAAACCAACAATGGCGAACAGTCAGCCTTCAAATGACTGGAAGAGACGACGTTTTAGTCCAGCCAAACATGGCGCGGAGAGGCCCTGTTACAAAGACCAACAAAAAGTCGTTGGGTTGACTTTATCTTTCGCAATCACAAACGACAGGTACGACAAGAGCCGGGCCTACACTAGCACTTTTGCGTGTTGGTGTGATAAGATAGTCGTCAGTATATGACAAGGAATTCGTGAACATCCATCTCTGATCTCACCGCTCTTGCAACAGGAACCAACCCATTTTGGATTGAAGGCGTCACCATCAAGTTTGCTCTGTTTCTGGCCCGGACTTGTTCCGAACACCATCGCCAATCTCGCAAAAAGCATTCTCGACGGCGTCCTAAAAGGTGCCGTTACATTGCGCCCCTGGAAGTGGAGGTAAGGGATACCCAAATGGTGATTTGCCGGGGCCGCACTAGGTCTAGCATCTTCTGAGCCCAAGCTTGTCCAGTTCCTGACTGGAGGGTGAACAATTTTTCTCCTTGGAAAAAAAGGGAAGAACGAGTTTTCCACAAGTCGCGAAAATGCGAACAGGATGCTATTCTGGAGCTCGTGGAGGTGCCTTCATGGTCTTCAACTTTCATTCAGCTCGTTTTCGAGCGAGCAAACCATCCTTCTTACTTCGAGTTCCGGTAGTCATCTTGCTCGCCGTCAAAGCGCATGTGGTTTTCCCGCCATGGTTACTTTTTTGGTAACCGGGGTCTCCATCCCGAAAGGATCAATGCGCCGCCGTGGTAAGAACGGTCAAATATTGTCAGCAGAAAAGGGATGACTCCTTTCAACTGGATCATCCATAAACATAAGACGACCAGCGTCGTTGTGATGTCAATAATTTGCGCCGCTCTGTCGCATTCTCCTCCACCGCCACAAACACGCGCCTTCAACTGATTGCAATCAACATCTCAAGCGATTCTACCGTACCATTCTCATCTGAACGATGGCATTTCGATTCGATTGCAGCGCAGCAGTCGCCAGCACCGTTCCAGTCACAGTGGAGTCTCGACAGCAAAGGTTGATTGCACATGAAAATGGGCCAAGCCTGAAAATTTCAGGGGTGGATCCCCCTTTGCTCGCTTTGTCCTGCCAGCTGCCCAGGTCAGCGCCAACCCAAGAACTCGACCAGACCAGTATTTCGTTTTTCAGTTTTGCGTTCTCTTCGTTGTGGAGAGGACAAACCAGGAGGAAACGGTGGAGTGCTGAATGATTGAGAAGGGATTTAAACCTTATACGGGTTTCGGGTGGAGTTGGATTGGGCAAGCTTTCAAAGTTCCATTTCAATACATGACGCAGGGGGGAACAAAACTAGGGTATCTGGTCGGCCACCTACCTGCTGCTGCTGGGAGCCTCGATCGCAAGCCGCCATATCGCTCCCAAACTAATCTGCGACATGCACGAAAGATGCAAGAGACGAGCGAAAGAAAGTGCGAGACTATGGAAAAATCAAGACGGAAAAGATTAGGTAACATAGGCAAAAAGCACACAGACTTGAAGTGGTACGTTTGATGAAGAAGCGCCGTGCTCCACCGTCTCCATAGCGTGATCGACGGAGGAGGAGCACGGGGATAGGGGGTCTAATTAAGCTACCAGACGCTAAGGGGTCTCCTGGCGCTAACGGCTTCTACATGCACGCTCATCGGCAGGTACCTATGTAATTCTCGTAGGATTCTCGTAGGGCAATCAACGGTCGTTGGAAAGGGGGAAATTGACCTGCAGAAAGCAAAAATGCCGGTACTTTCCTGCCAGGTATCGTTGGTTAAGCGTGGCCGGCACTGCGGCCAATCAGAGGCGCCTTCTGCGAGAAAGGACTGCAGCCAGAGCGCATGCGAAAATCACACATTATCATCCCTGTCGGGCTAAGCTGCTACTCGTCAGGACTAGAATCGTCTCCCTTCCCCTTAGCGCAGCCAAGGGTCAGGCGGGTTTAATCCGAATGCGGGGGCAATTCCTAAAAAACAGGGTATACCTACATAACCACCAAATTTGTTAGCAAATCAATGTAGATCAGTTTTGATGCATAACCTTAATGTATACCCCGCCCAGTCTCGTACCCTTATTAAACGAGGTATTAGGATCTAGCAATTCCATTCTATTATATCGCTATCCATCCCCTGGTATTGAATTTCGCTTACCCCTATCGATTACTCTATCGACTACCCTTATTTCGCAATAGAATTTAAATCCCTCTTTAAAGACCGTAGTATATCGTAAGCCGCCTTCGATTTACTCTCTATTGAGGAAAGAGTATAAATAGCCGTATATACGTATAAAGTAAGCTAGTTTAAAAAGTTTAAAAAAGTAATAAGAGTATAGTAAATTCCGTATATTATAACGTAGGGCTAATTAAATAGTGCTAAACCGAAGGCCTAGAATAGCGGGTATAATACGAAATTAATGGAGAGCGAGGACTTAGCGTTGCAAGCGTAGATGAATATACGTATTTTATTTAGTTAGTATTATTATACCCTATTTTTAATCTTCGCTAGCGAGCTAGTTAGCTAACTACTAAAATAATAAATATCGAGGTTAAGAATTGAGAAGTATATTGTACTATAGAGTGGATTATTCGCAATTATAATTATAAAATTGGGACTATATCTCGCTATTGGGCACAATTATACTTTAAACGGTATAAAGATTTATACTCCGTTAAGACTATATTGTTCGTATAGGTTCGTAAGATTGCTTAGAACCGTAAGACTATCGCTAATATATTTAAAAAGTATAAAGAAGTGAAGGAGGCGAACGATATTTATCTAGAGAATGAATAGAATAGTAATAAAGTTAGTTATCGCGTCGGTATATTATTTAAATCCTATACTATTTAGACGTATACTAAGATTACTAAAGTATAGAGTTCTAACCCTAATGTAAAGGAATTTATTACTATAATTGAAACTATTAATATAATTGGCCGTATAATGCCCCCCTTTATTATTATACCGGGTATTAAAATTAATATTAAATATATCGACAACCGACTAGATAAGGAGGCAATTATCACTATATTAATAAGCAGGTATACTAATAATTAGTTTACGTTAAATTAATTTAATTACTAGAATTAACATAGTTAATTATCTAAAGAGGGTACTAAACGGTTACTTTTATTGGATAACTATAGTAATTACTATACCTTCGAATTTTACTAACGATATTTCGATAATAATATAGTTCTTTTTCTACTACCTCCCTACGCAATTTATATCCTATAATCCTTCGATATCGGTATATTTTAGGTTTATAAATACTTTTACTAGTAAAATATCGTTAAGAAGTTTCAATATAAATAAGTCGAATATTCGAAGTTAAACTTTTTTAATAGTCTATTTAAAATTTGGAAGAAAGCGTTTAAGAGACGTATAGTAAGGTTTATTTAGGAAAAGACTAATCTTTCGCTATAGTAATTAAATGTAGTACTATTATAATTATATAATCTTTTAACGTTAGTTTTTATACCCGGCGCGTTTGAATAAAAGAAGGGATATATATTTATTAGAATTGCGGCCAGTTGGGAAGAGTACGTAATAATAATAGAAAATAATTTAATTGTAAGGGAGAAAGAAGATAAGGAGTATATATATTATTTAATATTAGAAATTTATATCCTTTATAAAGGGGACTTTAAAACCCCTCTTCGTAAGCCGCATATTAAAGAAGATTAAGTAAAGGTTAAGATTCCTCCTCTTAATTTAATTGTTATTATTAGTTATAGTATATACGTTGCGGGGTTGTAATTATATATTAACGCAATCGGGGAACCTATAAGCCCTATTGTTAAATATATTATATAGAAGTGAAATAAAGCTTAAATAACTTTGAGTTTAATGGCGGTTAACGAAGTTCAAACTTAAAGATATAGAAAGAGGGATAAAATTGAAGAGACGGTTCGAAAAGAGGCGAAGATTAACCGGTTTATAAATTGATATAGGCCAATTATTATAGGAGATGCCCGCTTTCGTACCATTAACGACGAATATAGTCGATAAATTCTACGTTAGAAGGAGTCTAAATGTATTAAAAAGAAGGATTTGGAAATCGAGAGGCTTACCCTTTATCGATAGTTATATAAGATTAAAGTTGGTAAGAGGAAGTATATTTTAAATCGATACGCTTAATTATATATTAAGAAGGTTGGCCGTAAAGAAATTATTATAACGTTAATTAAATTCGTTAAAAATATTGAGAGCTAAATTTATTTTATTGATAAATATCGTTAAATTAAACAATATTGTTAGAGGCGCTACTAAACTAAAAAGTAGAAGGTAATGGAAGATATAGCGAGAGATTAAGACCGTCCCTTTAATAATATCTCCCTGCCGTTTAATTAGGTATTAATTGGACCGTAGCTAATACTTATAATACTATAGATTTATAATGAACAGCTTATTGATAAGGTTATTGAGGAGTTAACTAATCTTTAAATTAAGAAGGAGGTTAACGACGGCGAGGTTAACGATGAGTCGTTTAGCGATAGGGAGGTGGTCGTATACGAGGAGGTGGGATATAAGGTATACGACGATAATTAATAGGGGTGGTATATAGGGGAAATGATGTAATGTAAATATACGGTAGAAGAATATTTGATATTTTCTATGCAATAACTGATAGGAACTCCAGATTTATGTGCTACTTTGGTTTATTAGTAAAATGGCTGGCAATGTAAGTACTAAAGTTACGTGTAAGTTTTTAGGAATTGCCCCCGCATTCGGATTAAACCTACCTGACCTTTGGCTGCGCCAAAGGGAAGATGGGCGTTTCAAGACCTGACGAGTAGCCAGGAAAACGCAGCTTGGAAAAAACGGACCAGTTTGGGTCATCCATGAACGAGGACATTCTCTCATCTCCGTCAAAGCAGGCATTCTTTCTTTTCGCACCAACCTCGCATACCTAGCTGAGGCAGCTCAGGCAGCTCTGACAGCTTCAAGTTGGGACTAGGAGCTTCTTGGCACCGACTGCCGGCCAGCTGCCGCTACACAGAAATGTTCCGTTTCAGACCCTGCAGCAAGCAAAACTGGCAACGGAACCAAGGTTGTCCAGAAGAAGGGGGTTGTGGTGAGTGAGGCAGGGGGGGTGACGGGACGTGAAGGGGGAAGC
Source organism: Neurospora sp. CHS-2018b (assembly GCA_009806015.1). Lineage (NCBI taxonomy): Eukaryota > Fungi > Ascomycota > Sordariomycetes > Sordariales > Sordariaceae > Neurospora > Neurospora sp. CHS-2018b. Next base: position 404,528 of record RAOV01000021.1, read on the forward strand.
AGTCGACCAGTCACAGGGCGGCTTTTGAGAGCGCAGATCACTCAGGAAGTCCTACCGCCGTTTTCTTTCCCACGAACGACGAGGGGGACGAGGGGACCTTGTGGGAGAGTGGAAGTGGAAGTGGAAGCGAGAAACCTTGAAGCCAACCTCCCATGCCTCTTGGTGTGGTCCTGACCTGGCAACCCGGGACGAGTCGCTGCACAGTCACAGCCAGACGGAAGGTTAGTAGTACGCCCAGACTTTTGCCTGCTAGGGGAGCTGCTAGGGCAGGCCACTCATTGCCCATTCTGCCAGGGCTTCAATAAACTTAAGTACCCCAGGGGTCATCACGCGGTTTCCTCCTGCTTCCCTCCCCTTCTCTTTTCCCTCCCGCCATCACAACTTCTCCCTCCAGAGATTTTTTTGTGCTTCCCACACATCCACCACCTCGTGTCAGAGCAACGTCGCGTAATAATCCCCCCCAAGCGCACGCTCTCTGCCTTTTCTTGCTGTCTTTTCTTCAGTGATACCCAATACCCCTTTGTGTTTTTCTTCCTTTTTTCCAGATACCCCATCCCTATTCCACACACTCTTCAAAATGTCCGACGAACAGAAGAACGTTGAGCTCCCCCAGGAGACTCAGCCTGTCACCACTGCCGACGTCCCCGCCGAGATCAAGCCCCTCGAGGTTGTTCCCGTTACTGAGGCTCCCGTTGTTGTCGCCGACGCCGAGGCTGCGCCCGCTGCCGCCGCCACTACTGAGGCTATCGAGGCCGAGGCCGCCCCCGCTGCTGCTGAGGAGGCCAAGAAGGAGGAGGAAGTCAAGCCCGTCGAGGAGGGTCACCTTGAGCACAAGGGCCAGCCCGCCAACTTCCCCAAGTAGGATACTCACAGGAGCGCGTCTGATGGAGAGAGTCGCAAAGCTAACACTATCACCACCAGGAACCTTCTCTTCTCCAAGAAGTTCTTCTGGTTTGGAAACGAGGCCGTCGATCTGAAGTCCATCAGCAACTTCAAGGCTGACAAGGCCGCCGATGTTGCGCACCACGTCACCGCCTGGGCCGCCGAGACCGGCAAGGGTCTCCTCTTCTTCAGCGAGAAGTCTGACAAGGCCGCTCCCCACGGCGCCATCCACCTCGTAAGGATACCTTAATCTTTGCGCCGCGATCATCTCACATCTTGCTAACCGCTATTTTACAGGCCGATGCTTCTGAGCCCGCCACCGACGGTCCTACCAAGTTCCACTTCACTGCCAAGGGCCACAAGCACGCCTTCAAGGCTTCTAACACCGCTGAGCGCGACAACTGGGTTGCCCAGCTCAAGGCCAAGATCGCCGAGGCCAAGGAGCTCGCCAACACCGTTGTCGAGAGCGAGACCTACAAGAAGACTATTGAGACTCTCAAGCCTGCTGCTGTGAAGAAGGAGGAGAAGGCCCCCGAGGCCGCTGCCGCTGCTGAGCCCACCACTGAGGCTGCCGCTGAGGCTCCTGCCACCGAGGAGACCCCTGCTGCCACTGAGGAGGTCGCTACTACTGAGCCCGTCGTTAAGGAGGAGGCCAAGGAGGAGGGTTCCAAGCGCCGCTCTGCTAGCCGCAAGCGCACTTCGATCTTCGGCAACCTTGGCTTTGGCAAGAAGGAGGAGAAGAAGCCCGTTACCGTTGAGGCTGTTCCCGAGCCCAAGGAGGGTGAGACCGAGGCTCCTGCTGTTGAGGCCACCACCGAGGCCCCCGCCACGGAGGAGGGTGCTGCTGCCACCGAGCCCGCTGCTGTGGAGACCTCTGCTGCTCCTGTTGAGGAGGCTGCTGCCCCCGCTGAGGATAAGAAGGAGGAGGCTGCTGAGACGCCCGCCAGGCCTACCCCTGCCAAGCGCACCAGCCTTTTCGGCAACCTTTCTTTCGGCAAGAAGAAGGCTGCCTCTCCTGCGCCTGTTGCTGCTGAGGAGGCCCCTGCTGCCACCACTGAGCCCGTCGCCGAGACCGCTCCTGTGATCCCTGCTGTTGACACCACCGAGCCCCTCTCCGCTGAGGTCAACTCTCCCGCGACTGTCCCCACTGAGACCGTCGAGGTCCCCGCTGCCACCAACGGCGAGTCTTCTCCTAAGAAGGAGGTCAAGACCGACAGGCGCAAGAGCTCCCTCCCCTTCGCCTTTGGAAAGAAGGAGAAGGCCACCTCTGACGAGGAGATCGAGAAGCCCAAGTCTCCCTCTCCCTTCTCTCGTCTCCGTGATACGATCAAGGGCAAGGGTAAGGGCAAGGCCGAGAAGACTGAGAAGGCTGAGGAGAAGACCGAGGAGGTTCCTGCCATTCCCGAGACCGAGGTCGAGGCTGAGGCTGCCAAGGAGGAGGTTGCTCCTGCCACCACCGAGGAGGTTGCTAAGCCCGCTACCGAGACCGAGGCCACCCCCGTCGCCCCGGCTACCGAGGAGACTGAGGCTGAGAAGCCTGCCTCCTCCGTCCCTGTGACTGCTGCCGCCTAGACATCGGCACCGTCGGCGTCCGAAGGGCCGCTTCGAGTTCGATACACTAGGAAGGATTGACACGAGGACTCCCTCAAAATAATTCCTTAATAACTACAACACAAACAAAACAAATACCCTACCATACTAATTAATCGCTGCGGGTTTGGTCGGAATCGGGTCTGCATTTCGAGAGATACCCCTTTTGAGATTGGTTTCTTCTGATACCCTCATGGAAAGAACGAGTAAGAGAGAGAGAATAAGAGAGACAAACGGGCATGGAAAGCTTTGCACTCGCGAGAGATTTTTGTCTTTGGTTCCAGTTTAGCATCATCTGTGTCTGCCTTTGTTTCTTACAGTAGTGTCCTTATAGCCAATCAACCATACTACCATTATACCCAAGACCCCATGCTAAATTCGCCCGCCGGGCTATCGCTACTGCATGATCATAAGAACATTAAGACGTAGAATTTTCCTTCACCTTTGCGCTCACTTCTGCAAAGGCTGACCCATACCTCCAACCGTAATCATCTTGGTCACCTGGTATTCTCCGATACCATAGAGCGATCCTTCCCTTCCGAAACCACTCTCCTTAACACCGCCAAACGGACTCGCGGGATCCGAAATCAAGCCAGTGTTGATACCAACCATGCCAACCTCCAGGTGTTCAGCAACTCTCACGCAGCGCTGGATATCTCTAGAAAAGAAATAGCCCGCCAAGCCGACCTGGGTCGAGTTAGCGTGCTTGACCACCTCGGCCTCCGTGTCGAAGGGGAACAAGCCAGCCACGGGTCCAAAGGTCTCCTCCGACGCCATGGCCATGTCGCGGGTCATACCCGTGATGACGGTCGGCTCGTAAAAGTTGGGGCCCAAGCTTTCGAGCCTGTGGCCGCCCACCACCACCTTGGCGCCCTTCTTCTCGGCGTCCCGGACGTGCTGCTCGACCTTGTCGATGGCGCGGTGGTGGATCAAGGGACCGTGCGTGACGCCTTCCTCGAACCCGTTGCCGACCCGGAAGTTGTTCTTGACCTGCTCGGCGAATTTCTGGGAGAACTCGTCGTAGATGCCACGCTGCACGTAGATGCGGTTGGCGCACACGCATGTTTGGCCTGAAGAGCGGAACTTGGAGGCGATGGCGCCCGCGACGGCCGCGTCCACGTCGGCGTCATCGAAGACGATGAAGGGCGCGTTGCCGCCTAGTTCCAGAGAGAGCTTCTTGAGCGTGCCCGAGCACTGCTTCATCAGGAGCTTGCCGACGGGCGTGGAGCCCGTGAAAGAGATCTTGCGGACCACCGGGTCGGTAGTCAGCGTGCTGCCGACCTCGGGGGTGTTCTCGAGAGCGGTGATCACGTTGACGACGCCGGGAGGGATGCCGGCGCGGTGGGCGAGCTCGGCGATGGCGAGCGCCGTGAAGGGCGTCTCGCCGGGGGCTTTGCAGACCACGGTGCAGCCGACGGCCAGGGCGGGGCCGACCTTGCGCGTGATCATGGCGGCGGGGAAGTTCCAGGGCGTGATGAGGCCGCAGACGCCGACGGGCTCCTTGATGGTCCATACGCGATTGCCCGGGACTGAGGAAGGGATGGTGTCGCCGTAGATGCGGGGGGCTTCCTCGCTGAACCACTCGAAGAAGTTGGCGGCGTAGGTGACTTCGCCCTTGGCGTCCGCTACCGGCTTGCCGTTCTCCCAGGTGATGAGGGTGGTCAGGTCGTCGTGGTTTTCAACCATTAGGTCGTACCATTTCCGCAGAAGCTTGGAGCGCTCGCGGCCCGTCTTATGGCGGAAGGTCTCAAAGGCGGCTTCGGCGGCATCGATGGCTTTCTTGGTGTCTTGGGAATCGAATTCGGGACAGGTGCCGATGAGCTTGCCTGTTGCTGGGTCTTTGTAGGTGGAAAGCGGAGTTAGCTGTGCGTATGTGATATAATGTGCATGACTGCAAAGGCACAGCATGGGAACGCAGGCATAGACATACCATTGACTTCAAAAGTCTTGCCCGACTGGGCCTTTACCCATTCGCCATTGACATAGCAAACGTCCTTCTTGAAGAGTGATGGATCTTTGAGCTGTTAAAGGGAAGGAAGTTAGTAAAAGCGGCTGTTCCGGCATGACCGAGTCTGCTTATACGGACCTTGGGAACCATGGTGGAGGCTAGTCGTGAGTATGAGTGTAGTACTAGTGGTAGGGATTTCGTCTGGAAGCGAGATCTGACGATGGCTGTGTTTCTGGAGGCGGAGAAAAGGGATCTTTGTAAGAAAGCCATCTTGTAGCACGAGTTCGGGTGTGGGTGTATCTCGAAGAGGGCGGCGACGGCGTTTCAACTGACTAGTGGTTTGTATGAGAAGAAGGGTACCTATGCAGCGAATAGGTGCTTCAGAAATCCGGGGCCGCGGATGTCAATGCGAGGGGAAGCTCAGATGGCAGTTTGACGGGTGAGGGGATGCCGGTAATATGCGGGGAAGAAGTTGGAGAAAGTCGAGATTATGTCGTCTGTTATTTTTGGATTGGATGGACGCGATGTCGGCTGATGTTGTTTGTCCTGTCGATGGGTTCGCAGCACAACACTTCTGCAAAGAGCTATGACGACCGCTAGTGGATAGCGCTGCTGCAGTGGAGTTAGTGGACTGTTTTCCCCAAACAATGCTAGCCTCGATGACGTCCGCACCCGGCCTTATCGGGCCACGATAAAGGTGGGGTAAAGAGCTGGAGGTTATCGTCGGCAGCCAACTTCCCTTCTCTCTCTCTTTCTCCTCCCGTGCCCTCCGTGTCCTTCCGTTGGAATGATCGGCGTCCAATCCCCACGTACACCTCGGCTGCTCACAAGGTCACAGCGTCCTTCGATGTCGGAGAACCATCGGGACGAAGCTGCGTCCCAGCCTACACAACCATAACCTCACAACATCGATATTGCTCAACTGCTCCCCTCAGTCTACAGCCCTTTATGAGACAAATTATCCATAATCCTTATAACAGGGCCGGGTTTCGAAACGTCGTGGCACAAAGGCGATGGAACTAAGGAAAGCGCTTGCTCCTATCAAGGGAAGCTATGTTCTTGAGCTAAAGGAAACGCCAGTGGTTTCTCTCGACGTGACAGGAAACACTCGTCTCGAAAAGGGTGCTAGATCAACGACTCGTTATAGCCTGGAGAAGAGGAGACTCCAGATTCTTGAGAAACCATATAGACACAGGAAATTTCGAGTGAAGCGGTTCTCCGATTTCCGAGGCGCGATGCCCAAAGCTCGAGTCTCAGCCACGGGTATTTTCGTCGCTCAGACCTCCCCAAAGTCATTTCACCTCCTTCGGCCAGCTCACTTGAGATAACTCCCAGGATGAAATTCTCTTCTGAAAGAACCGTATGCTGAAGCCAAAAAGGGGTCAGTCTTGGCGGAACCACGAAGTCAACAAAAGCCGTCATCTCACCCCTGATTCCTCGGTGACCACCCCCTGACGACCACGAGCAGCACCCGCTCATCCCCTCCCATCTCCCCGTCCATCCGTTGCTCACCTGGTGTCGATCACACCCAAAAAAAGCTCCGAATCGAGGGATGCGGGGTAACAGACAACGTCTTGTCCTCCCAAAGGTTGCACCCCGAGGCGAACCACACAGATTACACCATTGGGATCTCATAGTAGCTGCTCAAGCTACTATCCGGATTGGCGAATAGTATCTTCGTTCTGAGTTTCCCTCGTCAGCGGACGGACAAATATTGCGTCTCACAAGATCTCGTCGTCGGAGTCCTTCCACCAATCCAAACCAGCCCGGCTCGGGCAAATAATGGTCAAAAAAAGCCATGGGATCACGCCCAGAGGAAAGTATTGACTGAACGAGATCAAGATCAGGATTTCTGATGGTAAGCTGAGGTTGGGAATGTGATGTATAAAACAAATTTTCCCCGGTTTCCATCCATCGTGATCGAACACGTCCACCCTTTGCGGGGTTCGGTCATGTCACACTGCTGATCGCCTCATTCAGGCTCAAAAACATAGCCAACCGTATACTCCAAAATATCCTCGCGTCTCATAGTACACGAGCATGCAACCCGGGCCTACTACCTTTCGGTTTTCGTCTATCGACGGGGGTTCCCCGTTACGACATATTGCAAGTCCGAGTGGCATTATAGGCTTCGCACACAGCATTGAGACTGAGATGGACTACGTACTTGATCTGTCGTGGTGAGCAGGAGAAAGACAGGGAACAAAAATCCAGCATGGGCCAGCTTCATCTAAATACCATGCCAGCGCCGGTCGGCGAACGAAAATGAAGTTATTGTCTCGGAAACTTAGACGCAGCAATCTTCCTCTGACCGACGCCGACATAATCTAGCCCCTTACATTTAACAATCATGAGGCGAATCCTGAGCCTCATTGCCTATGCTTCCGTTCCAACAGTAATTAATGCGGTGCAGATATCCGTCGGCGAGACTGCGCCCAGCAACCCGGTCTTCGACGGGTATGTGAGCTATAGCATCGAGTTTTCTAGCTTCCCCGACTTTGCAGGTAAGACTCCTTGGACGATCGCCGAATCTGACAGCTTCTGAAACGCGCTTTGCTTGCTTGCAGGGAACATCTCTCGTCCAAACACCTTCTCTGAGAATCTCCTGGACAACCTGGGCAACATCATTGGTACCAAGCCGTACATCCGCGTCGGCGGCAATACGCAGGACTATGCCCTGTACAATGCCTCGCTGCCCTATGCTCTGAATGGCACGATCGATCCCAAGCGTTCATCCGATTATCCAACCACCATCTTCATTGGCCCCTCGTTCTTCGAATCCTACAATACCTTCAAGAACACCAAGTTCATTCATGGCTTCAATCTAGGCCTAGGCGGCAACCGGACATCCGGCTGGCAGACGCTTCTGGACACGGTTCCGCTCGCCTGCAAGGCCTTGGGTGGCAGGAAGCTGTTCGCGTGGACATATGGTAACGAGCCGGATCTGTTCTCTACTTCTGCCCAGGGTCCTGTGAGACCGCCCAGTTGGAACGAGGCAGAGTACGTCGACCAATGGCTAAACGGCACGAGAAAGATCCATGAGCTACTCGAGAAGAACTGTCCAGACCTGGCCAAAAATGGTACCTACGGGTACATCGCACCTTCATTCGCCGGCGTGGGAAACAAGTTGAAGGCACCGAAAGCGTGGGGCGAAGGACTCAACGAGGACAAGAACATTAAGCTGTTTGCTACGCACAAGTAAGTTCGCGGAGCCGCCAGGAGTATGTTGACCTTTCTAACGACGTCGGTGATAGTTACATAAGTGGCGCAACCTCCCCAGGGGTTACCCTCCAAGGGACCCTGATGAACCATTCCATGACCAAGGCTTCGGTCGACGCTCACATTGTAGAGTACGACAAGGTCAAAGCCATCGATCCTGCGGCTCCACCGCTCATTTTTGGCGAGACCAACTCGCTATACAACCAGGGTCGACCGGGGCTCTCAAACACCTTTGGCGCAGCTCTCTGGGGTGTGGACTTCAACTTGTATTCCGCAAGTGTTGGGTTCAAGAGGGTACACATGCACATGGGTACTGATTACCGGGTACGTTTCTGTCTACCCTTTCGCACGCCTTTTCTTTCCCACCCTACCTACCCTTACCCATTTCTCTCCTGGTTCCTTCAATATCCTCCCTCCCCCCACTTCCCGTCTCCCAACCACTGTACCAACTCTAACCCTCATCCCATCCAGTACGCCTCCTGGCAACCCATAGCCACTACCAAAGCCACCATCGGCACCAAGGCCCCTTACTACGGCAACATAGCCGTAGCCTCCTTCCTCGGACCCCCTCCTCCATCCTCCCCTTACTCCCCCACCTCCCCCCTCGCAACAGTGAAACACCTCCCCATCTCCTCCACCCCTTTCCTCTCCGCCTACGCAGCCTACCACTCCACCACCCTCACCCGCCTAATCCTTCTCAACCTACAATCCTACAACACCACCGCCTCCGGCGAAGGTCTTGTGCCCTTGCCTCCTACCTCCCTTGCCCCGCGGCCCTCGGTGACATTTAACTTCACCTTACCCGCCACTTACCTCCTGAATGGGGAAAACAAAGCAAAAAAGGTGGTGGTGAAGAGATTGATGGCTAACGGGAGCGATGCCATTACGGGAATTACCTGGGATGGTTGGAGCTATAATTGGGAACTGGACGAGGGGAGGCCGGTTAGGTTGGCGAATGTGACGAGGAGGAGCGAGAGTGAGAGGGCGTGGGTTGGCGAGGGAGTGAGTGATGGCGGGAAGGTGGGGTTGGGGGTGGTGGTTGAGGCGGGGAGTGCGGCTTTGGTTGAGTTTGTTTAGTTATGGGGGTTTGTGAGGTTACTTCTTTTTTTTCCTTGAAAGAGGGGAAAGAGGTGGTATGTGGATGTTTTGAAGAGGTGGCAAGTGATCAAGTGTTATCACGAGTAACAAATACCAGGCAGTGGAGGTATGTAAGGTAGTCAATCAACAATTGAGACCTGTTATTTTGTTTTGACTCTGATTTGCTCTCTGGAGCATTCATGGCGGATAGTAAGCCATTAATATGATACAATCCAGTTCCAGTCCTTCCCGTGGTATATAAGATATGTACAAATTGAAAAAGAAAGAAAAACGAGGAAGAGGTTCCAGTGAGTTGGTATCATGAGCTGGAGAGACAAAAAGATCCAGCTTCCTTCCCTCCGCGTTGTAAATACCTGTGCTGTCCTGTCCCGTGATCTTGGTTGGTAGATTCCATCCATCCTATAAGATGGTTTCGGGCGATGACGTCTCCTTGGTTGATGTGGCCGATATCTTCAATGACCATAGTGACTGATGAGCAGCAGGATAGCTCTGCCGTAGATTTGAGCTGTGGAATCTTTTCGGGCTCCCTGGGAGCTGTCGCTTGCCCCGAGTGAGAAACACCGCAGTCATCCACGCATCGTCCCCTCCATCCATCCCCATCCAAAAATTAAACATCGAACTCCGGTCATTCGTCCTCCTTCTGTAAACTTGGACTCATCTCCCACGCGCTCACTTTCACAGTCGCGCGCACATCCCTCATCATCACTTCCCCAAACACACAACAGCCCCATTTCAACCGCTCCTCAAAGGCAACCTCCGATCCAACGTATGAAAAGCCTGCGTCCTCGGCGTAAACAGCGGTGGCTCCACGCCCCCATAACCACCGCCACCGTAACCACCACCACCGTGACCACCGCCCATTGCTCCCGACATGTGCACCGCCCTCGGGCTCGTAGGAGGCTGCTGCGTGGGTTGCATCTCCCACTCCTTGTTTCCGTAGTAACCCGTACTTGGGCTACCGCTGCTCATAATGCCGATGCCGCCGTGAAGAGCGGTGACGTTGACGATTGGCTGCTTGCCCTTGGGCTTGCTCTCTTGCTCGTCGTCCGAGTCGTCGTCGTCGTACATGTCGAGCATCTTGTTGGGCCACATGGACCAGATGGAGAGGATGAAGTTGCATAGGTAGAGGAATCTGTTTTGGTTGTGTCAGTAATGAGTGACTTTGAAAGAACAAGGGGGAAAGAAGGTGATGGAAAAACATACAGCAAATAGATGGTGGCAGCAAAAGCGCCCTTGGCAATCTGGCAGTTTCCCTCGGCGTTGAACGGCCTCGCGACCGAGCATGACTTGGCGATGTACCAGGGCACAGGGCTGGGGTGCTCCGGGTCGGCGTAGTCGGGGCCGGCCTGGCCGTAGACGGAGACGGTGTAGAGCACCGTGAGGCCGAGACTGACGGTTAGGCCGATGATAGGGTAGAAGAACTTCATGATGATCATGATCATCTTGACTAGCAAGACGAAGAGGGAGACGACGGAGATGGCGACGTTGAAGTTTGTTAATCTGAATTTTTGCGGGTATTAGTGCCAAACCCTCTTGACGGTGATGGCGGGTACTGGGACACACTCACAGTTGTGACCATACAAAGGGAACTTTAGGTAGGGGTTGATGGTTGGCGTATGCGTAGAGGATCATGTTTGGTGATGAGTTCCATCCCATGAGATGGCCGATCTCCCAGAATTGTGTCCGGAAGACGTCTGGCTGTTGAATTCCGAAGAGGACGAGGACGCCGACGATGCCGAGCAACTCAAAAACCATGCCATAGTAGAGTGGCCGCCTTACTCGCCATGGCCGCCGGAGGAGTCTGTATCCCTTTGCCGCCATTTTGGAAATGTGTTGATGTTGTGTTTTTGCAAGTCGAAAAGATGCTGTCCTTTTCCCAAGCACAGTAAATCGTCTGTTATGCGATCTTCCTTTGATGTTCAACCCTTCTTCCGCCTGATGTTGGTATTCGTAGATATCGTCGTCGTTGTCGCCTTATCTATTATTCGTTCGCGGGCGTTTATCGTCCTTGTATGTTGTATGTACCCGATATTGCTGAACTACCAGCAACTTCCCAAGCGGCTCACATCGAATGCCCAAGATGCCGTCGTCGTTTTCTTCGAATCCTTCAAACCACCCCCACGACAGTCGACAACAATTTCTGAAGAGGGCGATATTTGGGTAAGGGAACCGTAGAAGCTGAAAAACCGAAGAGGCTGACGAAGTACCTTTGGGAGGGAACGGGAAAGGATTTAAGAGACAAGACAAGACCCTGGAGAGGGCGACCCTCATGATTGCTCGCAGAAGGCCATCCTCTCTTCCCGCGGCCGCAGACCAACCGACCCGTCGAACCAATGTGCTTGGCTGCCTCGATGAGGATAGCAGAAGCTCAGTGTTACCCTTGTCCGCCCCCAAAAGAGCTCTGGCAAAAATCTCTGGAGCCAATGCCAGACAGGCTGATGGGCTGCATGGCCCCAGGTCAATCACGCCAACGGCCCAATCGGAGGCCGTAGTTGAATGGCACTGGCGGCGTGTAAGCGCCCGCCATCCCCTCTCGTGCTCCAATCCCGCGCGGCACAGAGCAGTTCACGGTTGGACTGTTGGATTGAGGGCGAGTTTGCGAGTGGTGAAGTGCGATTCTGGCGGACTCTTGCGTGCAACCGACCCCGTTGCTGTGGCTGACACACCCACCTGCTTGTTTTGGTACGAGCTTGTTGCTTTTGGACACGGGCCCTGACGGCGAAGAAAGCGGGATCATCACCATCATCGCCATTCGGCCCCAAGGGCAAAGTGCATCAGGAAGGGGAACATGAAAGATGCCATCTGCAGTTCAATTCAAGACACTGGTGGTGTTAAAAATGTCAAACTGTCAATCCAAGTGATGCAGGGTGTTTTTATTCTTGGCTTACATATTGCAACATCACCATCGTCAAGGGGGTGTTCCAGTGAAGATGACGATGATGATCGGCAACCATGCAACAGTGATTTGCCTAAAGGCTTCTGGACTCGATAGACGCCCTGAAGCTCCCATCACGGCACGCTCGTGCAATATTTCCAGAATATCGGGAGATGATGTCTTGACACAACGGCAGGTGGAAAGGGGTAATTCAACTATTGAACAGAAGCCGCCAGTGTAGGCGCTCTCCTATGTGCCATCAGCAGGGTGATCACCTCATGGCACAGCGACAGGTCTAACTCCAACGGTTTTGGCCCGGCACTTGCCATCATCCATCACCGTCCCATAAGGCGTTACGAAGAGCCGGGAGGCCGTTCACGTTCCATCATGGTTTCGAGCATTTTGCCCGGATCAGAGATGACCGAGAGAGTCAAGAGAGCCCCCCCCAACGCACAGAGAGAAGTCATGGCTTGCACGCTAGGTATCCGTCCTCGTCGGCAATCGGCCACTGGAAGCCATCAACTGCAAACCGTACCTGTCTCGATTGACCGGCAAGCTAGATGCTAGTGCATCGAAGGCGATGATGGGGGCAACGAAGGGAGTGAGGATGACGAGAAGAGGATCAATTGACAATTGACACTTGACAGTCCCCTGCTCGACGCCCCGGCCTGTCACTGTCACTGTCGCTGTCACTGTCACCAAACTCACCATCGCCCCGCTGTCCGCAAAAGCTCAAGAGAAATGGAACTGGAAGCCAAAATGACGGGCAGACAGAACTCGCCAATCACAGTCCATCCAAATAGCCGCCAAGAACTTCCCAAGGAGTCGCACACAGCTTGGCCCCTTGGTCGGCAGTGCTTACACAGTAAAGCGCTCTTCAGTCTCCGTACAAAACGGCCCGAGCCCCCGGCGCGATCGACCGCGAGTAGATGACGACGAGGCGGACAAGATTCCACTTTTGCGGATCTGAGTTCAGCCGGTCAACCGGTGAGGGTTGCCGTCCAGTGGACCTCCAGTTGAACCGAGTTGGGCCTACCGAGGTGTGTCGAATGCATGGGGGTTAGGGCTTGGGGCGGCATTCTGATTTCTGGTCAGAAATGCCATCGGAGCTCACCGTTCACCGATCACCGTCCCACCGCGCATGCTGCCGCCGGTCCGCCGCCTGTCTCGTGACCGAAGCTGGCCGTGGGCCCGTCATGCAACGACACGCCGCGAATGGAGCTTGGGGCCCTGGCGGGCTCGGGGGACTCGGCTTACCCAGACAATGCACGGTCAACCCGTCAAAATGTCAAGGTATCATTGTCGGAAAGATCCAGCACGCCGTCCACGCGACGAAAGGGCTCTGCGAATGGCATCCTTCTTTCGGCAACAGAACCCGAGCCCTTCAATTGCAATCCCGCGTTTGTCGTCGGCGAGCAGATGGCTGAATGTCTGTACCACTGTTTTATAATTGGGTGCTGCCATCGGAAAATCCCATGGTCATCGACCGTATTGTGCTGAGCAGCTGCTGGGCATGCGTCCGATATTATATCTGAGATATGCACACACAAAAAGTGTGCCAGCGAAAATATCGCCGGTTGCGGTAGCTAACTGCCATTGACTGCATGGTGACCTGTTGCCGTGAGGTCTCATGGCCAAACAACCATCTCGGTGGCTTCGAAAAAGATGCACATCCAACGGTCCAGAATATTCGATTTCATCCTTCGACATGCCGCTCTTTCCACGACAAAGATGCTCAGATCTGAATCTTCTGAGCACCATCGATAATTACCCTAATACCACCTACCACTTGAGCCGCGCTAAGACGTCCGCTGGTTGCATCAGCGCACTTCATCGACGATTCCAAGCAGGCCCCCGTGGGTTTTCTAGTGACATGTTAGCAATCCCACATCTCCGGAGTGCATTCCGTTCGGTGCCCGAGAATTTCAGGCCCAAGATCGGCGGTCCGGTCGTGGAGTCTTTGCATGCTCGCACCGACGCTTTGCATGCTCGCACCGAAAATATTGAAATTTTCAACCTCTTCCAGATCGGTTGGGATGTCGGCGGTCGGATGAGTTGGCATGCGCGTATTTCGTGAACGGATTTGGTCGATCGTATGCCGAACTGGTTGCTGCCCCCATTATACCCGAGGACCTGGCACACCCGGGAACCCGGCAAGTATAGGCTGGGGTTCAAGTTTGAGGCGGACAAGCCGGACCCTTTTGGGAGACAAGGCGGCCTTGTTCGGATGGGATTCGACAGAACATCGGTCTTGTTGCTCATGGGATTTTTCAATTCTCAGTCAGCCCTGTTCAGAGATAAGTTGCGGCACAAGCTCCTCCTCAGGGGAGGTCAGTATCTCCAGGTCGGAATCGAAGCCGTGCCTTGAAAATCAGTTCTCAACAATTGTGAAAAAAAAGGCCACATGTTTTTTATGTACTCGGTTGTAGCACACGGCACGACAAGTAGCAAAGATGGAGAGCTAGGGACAGGAAACACACGGCATTGGTCAGATCCGGCCCGCCAAGAAATTCACGCACCCAAAGGGGGAAAGATATGGGCCCTTCCAGAACGCGAGATCGGCGGGGCCCATCAATCGCAGGCTGGCACAACCGCACAATTGTGCCAGCCAGCCAGCCGAGCCAGCTGCCTGCCTCCTTCTGTCTGGCTGTTTCAAACAAGACGAGGTCGCCTGGGGGGCCACTGAGTGACTGAGGGGGCTCTATACGTAATTTTGGTATTGTAACAAAGCCTTGGAACGAAGAGCCTTTGAGCCTCTGTTGCAACGCAATGGAACTTTGTCGTCGTCGGCAAGGGCCAATGGGTCAGGCAGTGTCAGGGCAAGTCGGAAAACCGGTGAGAAGCGTGACATCGACGCGCCGGAACGGGGTGACAATCATGGCTGGACAAGCAATAGCTTGTCAGCGGTAGATGACCAATCCATCTCTCTCTGTCGTCCTGCACACCGCAGCCCTGAATCTCGATCGGTTTGCTAAGAACATGGGAGTCGTGATGGAGAGAGTTTGGAGGATTGACAGTCCCTAGCGGAGGCCGGCAGAGGTAGGGCGACGTTGATTGGGAGTGTGTATGGACAGAGCAGATCTGCCCTGGAAGCAGCAGTCCAGCACAGATCTCGCAGTGGTGTTTTGTGCGCCCCTCACCGACAGCCTCAAAAGTCGCGCCTAGGGTATGGTTTTGACCCGGAAATGACAGCTTGAGGTTGGTATCGATAATTCGGTATCATGCCCGCCTAAAAGGGTTTCGAAGTTCGTTGTTACAAGCAAGTCGTCTCAAAGGCGCCGTTTGCCAAAGATGAGAGCACTGTACATGTGACGTGCCGCAACGCCTGCGCGAAGTGCACAGCATATTCCGTATTGCGAGCCGATATTGCTGCCGTGCAGTGTGGTTCACTCAGTTTGAAGTGCGCCTTCTTATTCGGGATGTGTCAGGTTGCGGCGGCGGCGGGTCTTTCGCGATGTTTTTTTTTTTTACTCTTCCTCCAATTTGTCTTCCATGTTCCTTGCACAAAAAAAAGTCATGGATTTCCGATGACAAAAGAGTGGTGATGGGGGCACATTGGCTGGCTTCTGTCATGGTCGCGGAATGAATGCATTGCCGTATCGAGGTACGTACAGACGAGGTATGGCTGCAGTGGTTGGTGGCCCACAGCAAGTCAAATTACACAAGACGGAAACCTTGGGCTCTGGACCTCCATCGACCGCCGCCATCCCTGCTTGGCTGTTGCTGCTTGGCTTGTTGTGGCTCCCGTCTCTTCGCCCTTCCCCGTGGAGACTCGCCGGTCGCCAATCACCAGTGTGATTTCAAGGCAAGAACGGGGGGGACGACTTTGCTGGACTCTGCCCAAGCATTCTCTGTCACCTGTCTGGCTGCCGAAGCGGCCATCAACCTTGTACCTTCCAAGTCCCGATCGTGATCTGTCCCGTCTAGGCAAGCTCAAAGACAGCAGGCGCAGACGCACCCAAGACGTGATACGATACCACATAACGGTTGGAGTTTCCGCGTGACAGCATCCCGTACTGTATTCAGGAGCCCTCTTGCAGCACACGACATCAGGTCGAACGGTATCGGTACCTCGCAGGACCTTACCTTACCTTTCAGTCCGTGCCCAGTTCGCGCCTTTGTATGGAACGCAGCGGCGAGACATTGGCAGAGACGTCCATCCAACACTCAAACCGCCTTCGCGACACACACACACTCTCTCACACACACCCGTACCTCGACGCTGGACTCACTCTCCCACGCCTGCCCCGCCTTCTCCTGGCCGTCCTGGCTGTCCTCCTGTCTCGCTCCTACCTACCCAACCACATCCGACCCGACCTCTGCCGTCTGCCACTGGCATCCTGCTACGCCGGGACATGCCTTGAGGTTCCATCCATCATCCTATCCAACTGCTGCCCTCTCTCCCACCTATCCGCTACTTACCTACGTACCGACTTACCTCACTCTCTCATCTCACTCTCTCCATTCTTGACACCCTCTTTCTCTTTCGGTCCTAGGTCCTCGTGCCTGGTCCGTCTCTGTCAGTTCCGTCGTCTGCCCCCCCCTTCGTGTGCGAGGTGACGCCCGACTGTGGACGTGGACGTGGACGTGGACTCCCAGCTCGGAATTACGGTGATACCTACCGTGACCTCTACCTACTACACAAAATCTACACGCACTCCATACTCCATACGTTACCTTACGCCTCTCTCACTAGCTGCGAGACGGATCCCCTCGTTACCTATCCCTTTTTTTATTGCTGCCCCTCGCCTGCTAGCATTGAAGCATTTGGATCTTTGGAAAGCGGTGGCATCGGAACTATCGCTGAACCAGCCACTCACTGTCCTCACTTTGAAGAACGTGTCCGGTTGACACTCTCATTCCCCCGGGTGCGCCAGCGAGACCACGTGAGTAGGAGAGTCAAGATCTAACCCTCGGGTCTGCCTTCTCATCTCTCCCGGTGGACAGCGTGAACTCTCGTCGGTGCATAATCACAGCGAAGAGATCCGTCAGAGAGACTGTAAAGACGGAGACACCTCTGACCAACAAAGACGAAACAACCTGGAAAAGTGTGCCAAGACAGGGAACCCAAGACTCTCAGCTCTCTCTGTGTCTCTCGCTTCAGGCCCTTCCTTGGTCATCCTAAAGACCTGCCTAGAGTAAGACCTGAAGTTAGCAAAAAGCCGCAAGTGGTAGCTTCAATCGACAGCTAGTACCTGAGATTGGGCTGAGAGTTGGGGGTTGTTGATACGCAAGAGAGATATTGGACGCCCGACGCACTACCATACGTGCCAAACCACGACGGGAAGGGGGAAAATACCATAAAAGCGGTTGATCACCTGCTCCCAAACCCGACCTGGCAGGCCCAAGACGACAAGCATAGCCCTCCATCAGAGAGTCCTGCTTTTCGAGGCAAGAGGTTCTAGATCCGAGCTCCCACATCCCAGTTCCCAGCTCCAAACTCCAGCTCAGTCTTGCTCCACCTCAACTCCCAGCTACCATTCCTCGTTGGGATTCAACAAGGGAGCCAAACCAGCATAGCACTCCTCAGACCAAGCAACACGTACATACCTCATATCTCCATATCTCCGCTGCCCTCTTCGGCTCCCGCACAGGCTCCACGTCTTCAGCCTTCGCCAACCCCAGAATTTTGACGAATTTGTGCCGCTTCCATTCCATGGCCCCAGTCCTGGGTTTGTCAACCTATTGCATGAGCTTCTCTTGTGCCCATCCGTCACCCAACGCCCACGACCGCCCTCAGCGATAGACTTGGTACCAAAGGCGATCTCGGCTGCGATTCCCGTCTGTCCTTCGCGCAAGGCAGTAAGGTTTGGTGCGGCCCGCCTCTGTGCCGTAAGCGCCGCTTTGAATTAGCGGGGAGACTCCTCTTCCTCACCGACCCCTTCATGACTCTGCAAGATACGACCAAGTCCCGAACTTCCGCTGAGGACGTTATCAATCCGGGTGCAGACCTCCCCAAAGCTTCTGCCTTTGGTATCACGACGACGGTTTCTGGAGACCCCCCTCAATCGTTGACCAACCTCCCTCCGGCTTCTGGTCGCACGGTCCCGGTTACTCATCTCAACCATTTCCAGACAAAAGACTGGACGAAAACTCACCACCTCTCAGGCCTAACTGCTGGGATTCAGGACGGAAGATTCCCAGGCGTCTGGGCGCCGAATAGCGGACGGTATGGTCCGATAGCCAACAAGGCGCCTCACGAACATCTTGGTGCTCTCTCGATTCCACCTATCTCGGAGCACTTTGACCACCCGCAGCCGTTAGCAACACCACCCTTCGAAGTTGGACCAGGAGACGCGCAGCTTACACTAGGAAAAAGGATCACCGCCGAGGACAAACAAAAGTTGCGACCGTTCGATTCCCCCTCGAAAAAACCGCGTTTAGTGGCACCCGGCAGTGTTCACCTACCACCCTTACCACGCACCCCCGACGAACTCGTTTCCCACTCGCCCGGGGTCTCGTCTCCTCTTTTCTTCTCACACCGAGCAAAACAACAACACCCGACTCCCCGCATGCACAGCTTCTTCGCAAACGGCATTGCCGCTTCCATCATGAGTAGCGTTCAAGAAACGCAGGACGGGGTTACGACCCTGCGCCTGCCGAAGGGTCATGTCACCACTACCACGGCGCAGGGTTCAAACAGGTCTTCCAGCACACCAGGAAGCTGGACTTCATCAGAATCCCTAGATGCCACGATGCGCAGTCCGGATGGCAGGCCTCTCGCAATAGTCGCGCCGGCGCTCCAGGCGATACCTGCCACAGAACTCCTGGACCAAGATCCCAGGCCGGTATTTATCGTCGACCTTGGAAACCCTTTGAATGCCAGCTCGGGCTTGTTGCATATCGTGTATGCTAACCCTTCCCTCAAAGCCTCAACTAGTGTTTTGGAACTCCTGAATGGGGACACGGCAGACGCAGAAGCAGATAGTTTCGATTTCGCCCATTTCAAGCGTTGGGTGATAAACCCCGAGGCAAACACCGAGTCGATCGATTTGGCTCCGACATGCATAACGTTTGGCGGGATCAATTGGACGTGTTCGACTCTCAGAAAGCGGTTCCGAGTTGTTACTGGACATAGCAACATCGTCTCCGAGACACCGACGACGCCGAGCCCCGTAGCACAGATGCCCCCAGTACTGAGCCGGAGTTCACGCGGCTCAGTATCAGCCCGCGAACTTTCGCCCGAGCGTGGAGATGCTGTTGATTATTTTGGCCCGATGGAGGAAGTCGGCTCGCCGCGCCCAAGGTCATACTCGGAGCCTAGGAGCCCTTCGAGGACAATCATCGACACCTCCCTGGCAGGTCTGAACGAATTGCCCATGGTTCTCCCCCTGTCGCAGGTTTATACGACTTTCGACTGGACCCGAATTCCCGCCGACGACCCGAATCTTGGCCCTCATCACCGCTTCGCACGCTCTATTGACTGGGCATCTACGCCCTTGGGGCCTGTGGAGGAGTGGCCGGCGGATTTGCGCATCATGTCAAATATGATCATGGGCAGCCCCCATCCGGCAGCGCTGTATTGGGGCGAGGAGTTTGTCGCCATCTACAACGAAGCCTACATTGCGCTTGCCGGGAAGAAACATCCGCAATTGATGGGCGCCAAGTATAAAGATGCGTGGCCAGAAATTTGGGATGAGGTCGGACCAATCTTCGATGCCGCATGGAATGATGGTAGCGCGACGATGAAGCACGATGACGGGTTGTTCATAACACGGCATGGGTTCCTGGAGGAAACCTTTTTCAACTGGGCTATTATCCCCTTGGTCGGCGGTGACGGCACGGTTGTCGCACTTTACAACCCGGCCTTCGAAAACACCCGGCGGAAGATCAACGAGCGGCGGATGCTGACCCTTCGCGAGGTGGGAGTAAAGACGTCGGAGGCTCGCGACGTGAAAGGCTTCTGGGGTATGCTTCAGCAGGGTCTGGAGTACAATGGACTCGATGTGCCCTTTGCCCTCATCTATTCGGTTGCGGAGGATTCCGAGAGCGAGGTTGCATCTATCAACTCTGGCAATGTCACGAATCCACCCCAGATCACACTGGAGGGCTCCGTCGGTGTTCCCGAGGGACATCCCACTGCTATTCAATCGATTGATTTGCGGACTAGCGATGAGGGTTTTGCGCCATATATGAGAGACTCCATGGCACATCCAACCAATCCCATTATTCTGAGCGAAAACGATGGCAGCCTACCCCACGAGTTGATCGAAGGTTTTGACTGGAGAGGATTTGGTGACCCCTGTCGGACTATTGTTGTCTTCCCCGTCCATCCTACGACGGCTGGAGACATGGTTGTTGGATTCATCGTGCTTGGTGTTAACCCCCGACGACAGTACGATGAGGATTTCCAGCTATTTGTCAACCTGCTCTCCCGCCAACTTGCGACATCCATGGCGTCTGTGGTCTTGTTCGAGGAGGAGATTAAGCGAGGCCAGCGGGCTGCACGATTGGCTGCTCTGGATAGGCAGCAGCTTTCAATGCAGCTTCATCTTCGAACGCAAGAGGCTGTTGAGAGTGAGTATCGCTTTGCGCGCATGGCAGAACTTGGCCCGGTCGGTTTGTTCATCGCCGATAGTCATGGACGTATCAACTACTGTAACGAGATGTGGTGGAGAATCTCTGGGCATGAGCGGAGCGCAAGCACCCTCGACGCTTGGATGCAGAGCATAAGGGACGAAGATCGCGAAGGTGTTGTGAATGTCTGGCGTCATTTGGTCGAGGAGAAGGTGCCGGTGACTTACGAGTTTCGATTCAATGGTACGCGGAAAATTGTCGATGGCCACACCGTTGATACATGGGCTCTGATGAGCGCGTACCCCGAACGAGACGAAACCGGTGAACTCAAGAGTATCTTCGGATGTATAACCGATATCTCGCAGCAAAAGTGGGCCGAGGACTTCCAGAAACGAAGACGCGATGAGGCTGTTGAACTCAAACGCCAACAAGAAAACTTCATCGACATCACCAGCCATGAAATGCGAAATCCCCTCAGTGCCATTCTTCAGTGTGCCGACGAAATTGCCTCGGGACTTAACAAGTTCCGGCAAGAGGATCCGGCGTTCCGAGGGCCCGACACTTTGGAGACGCTGGTTGATAGCTGCCTGGAAGCTGCCAACACCATTTCCCTCTGCGCTAGCCACCAGAAGCGAATCGTCGACGACATCTTGACCCTCTCGAAACTCGACTCGCAACTCTTGCTTGTGACACCGGTCGATGTTCAGCCAGTCCAGGTTGTGGAGGAAGTTTTGAAGATGTTCGAAGCCGAACTGAACTCCAATGACATCAAAGGTCATTTCCAGATCGAGCAGTCCTATCGCAATCTCGAAATTGACTGGGTGAAGTTGGACCCATCACGCCTGAAACAGGTTCTCATCAACCTCATGACCAACGCCATCAAGTTCACCCAGGGCCGACCGACACGGGCAATTACCATCAACTTGGGTGCCTCAAAAGATGTGTCATCGGCCGGGCTTTCATATTTCCCGCCACGGCATCCAGACCAAGACGATCTTACGGACGACGCAGAGTGGGCTACCGGCGAGAAGATCAACCTGCACTTGGCAGTTTCAGACACCGGACCGGGTCTTGATGAGAATGAGAAGAAGATCCTCTTCCAGCGATTTTCCCAGACCAGCCCCCGAACGCACGTCCAATACGGAGGCTCTGGGCTAGGCCTCTTCATCTGCCGGATACTAACCGAGTTGCAAGGCGGCCAGATTGGAGTCTATTCCGAGAAGGGCGAGGGAAGCACGTTTGCTTTCTATGTCAAGAGTCGTAAAGCGGAGAACCCGCAGCCGGTTCCGACTGTTGTCGACAACTCGATGTCCATACAGCCACTTCAGCAGCGTGTCAACCCCCTAACACAGGGTCAGATCAGCCACCGGTCATCAGGATCAGCCGCATTCTCTCTGCTCGGACACGGCCGGTCACATCCGCCACCTACCAGAACACAATCCGCTCCCGCCCTCACGGACGTCACCCAGACAAGATCCCTTGACGTCCTCATTGTCGAAGATAATTTGGTGAACCAGAGAGTCTTGCAGCGTCAATTGCAATTGTCGGGTAATAACACGTTCGTGGCCAACCATGGCGGAGAGGCCTTGGTGGAGTTGAGAAAGTCTCGCTTCTGGAATGAGGAGATCGCTGCGACGGACGATGCTGCATCAGCGCTCCCGAGGAGCAACAAAAGGGCCGCAAGCGATGGCGGAACCGATGGCGCGCCTGATGGTGAAGAAAACAACAAGAACATTTCTGTCATCCTCATGGACCTCGAGATGCCGGTCATGGACGGAATGAGCTGCACTCGCGAAATTCGCCGTCTAGAAAATGCGGGCGTCATTACGCGGCATATTCCCATTATTGCCGTCACTGCGTACGCACGGCCTGAGCAGGTCGAAAGTGCCAGGGCCGCTGGTGTGGTAAGTTTTTTTTTTTTTTTTTTTCTCTCTCCGCTGATCAGCTTTTTTTTTCCGGGAAAAAGGAAAGAGCGAAGAATGTCTGCTGACCGAATTTTTTTTCTGTGTAGGATGACGTCATTTCCAAACCGTTCAGACTACCCGAGTTGATACCCAAGATCGAAGAGTTGGTTCTCAAGTACGATGGAGCACCATAGTGATGGGCAAACGGATCGGGAACTAGATCGCTGCTGCGAAGCTTCAGTTTGACGGCTCATTGAGTGCAATCACCTCCAGCTTCATTCCATCACTACCACAAGCGCAAGGCAATGGAACTCATTCAGCAGAGTTCTATGCTCAGAGTCATTGTGATAGTTGTTCGTTCTTGCGTCTCGGCTGCTATCTGGAGACAGGGTATTCCCAGTACCGCAAGTCTCCGTACCGTACCGTTGAGCCAGACGAGCACGCCTGGGAAATGTAGCGTGCACGACTACTAGGTCGATGCCCGGGGGATGAAAATCTCCGAGGGATATACAGAGCACACGAGTAAGTACCAAGAGAGGAAGTGTCAGGAAGTCATTGGAAGGAAAGGGCGGGGTGCAAGAAACACGCCAAGTTGTGTGTAATGGGGTTTCGAAGAGGTTGAACAAAGCGGTAGCAACAAGGAGGACTTCGTTGGAATTGTGTGTTATCGGATCCGTCGTGCTTGCTAGTCACCAGCTGGTACTGGCAGGAGGAAGGAACGAAAGAAAACGGGCGGGTGAGCGTGCTTGCGGTCAGTTGCGAGATGCGTTGTGTGGAAACTGGAAAGCAGATGGAAGGAGGCAGGGAACAAAGTATTTTGGATCTTGCATAAGCAGAAGTTTCGTTATATACCATACCATTCATCGCCATGCAAGGGAATATCTTTTACGCGCTAACAGCCCATCCAAACACACTCTCCGCTCGTCTCTTGTTGTTTTTGTTGTTTTCTTGTCTCTGTCTTGAATGCTCTGAACTGTGTTTGCATTGTACTTTTCTTTGGGAGTAGGGGGCTCAAATGACTGGAGGGGAAAGCTCATGATCAACATCAACATCAACAACATATGTATGTGCCGGTTGAAAGGCCACATAGTTGCGCCATTGAGCAGGATCTGATAAATCAATCACATGTCATGCTGAGAACGTCACGTACGTGGTGACGTCCAAGGAAATAGCTTTCAACAGGTGATGAGTTGTTTGGCCACACTCAGCAACTTAGCACCAACAATGATGTTACCAAGATCACGTTTTCCAACCCTTGAGGATTTCTTTGCTTGTTTTCTTTTTCACCTGAAGTCGTCTCTCTTCACAAACACTTCCTCCCGAGTCATCCACCCCACATCTTGAATCCCATACACAACCCATTCAAACTCGAAGCGAAAGGCTTTGCCTACCCCTAATCAACCACTCACATAAGATCTTTGCCTAGCTAGCTAGCCACCAGATCTCTCTTCGAACCAGCGTTCAACATAATAGAATTCCCATTGGATAGTTCGTGGCCGAAAACATCGCAATTTGAATCTCTGTTCTTCAACAAGCAAGTGATTCAGTTATCTGGAGTCATCAGGTCATGTAGTCATCGAGTCATTGGCCCATTGGATTATCGAGGTTATTGTACACACTCATCCAAGCAATACCTTCCCTTTCGTCTCTCGTGAAGAAGTATGGTAAAGTAGTTCATACATAGCTTCCGCGACTACACCAGCAGAGAGCGACGGACTACCTACCTAGGAATACTTTACTGTCTGAGAAACCTACCACCGAGAGAGTAAGAGTCAGATACCTAGTCAGAGAGTCGAGACAACAACCAAGTTGTAACTGAAGTGCGTATGGGCCATCCGTTGCATCACTTGCTCTCCATCGCTCCTTCTTGTAAACCCTCCGACCGCCAGTCTGAACGGGAATCAAGGAGCGACCCGACGGTCTGAGTCGCGACTTCCCAGACGTAAGTTGTTCGTTCATTTTACTTTCACCTTTCGGCAACTACTTACCTGCCTCGTCCTTTTGTCAAGCATGCGCACGCACCGATAGGCTGGTACTTAGACTCAACGTATAAACGGATCTACGTATCAGCACAGTGAAGGGAGTGGCTTGCCGCTTGGCTGAAGTTGTCACACAAACCGTTGATGAGGCTGGCTGAGGGATGAAGCCCCTTCTTGGCGTGGCTCTCCTGGGGTTGGCTCTCCCGGGTACTTGTTCGTCCTCATGTCACTCGTCGATAGTTTGTCTTCGCCAGCGAAATTAGTCAAGATTTACATGGATTCATTAGAAGTAAACTGGAGCAAATCCGGTTAAAGGGTTATTGTGTGTGAGAATGATATTTTCAAGAGTGGTTGACAAGAGTTCTGAATCAGCCGAGACAACTGTGATGAAGTGGTCTTTGATTCTCTTCAAGACAGTCGAACAATAGTCCAAATAAGCTCAGGGTTCTCACATATAGGCGTGAAGTCTAGATCGTGCTGTGGGTTGCCAACCCTTAGCAAAATGGACACTCATTTCCCGGCTAACTGGATTAAATGACTTCCAAAGGACAAGGAAAAGAATCTTCTTATCATCAGTATGTCTCATGGGGTGTTGCTGCTCCTGTTCGTTAGTGACATCCCTGGTTTCTCGCTTGAAGTGGGCGTCCAAGAAACCAAAAGCCGAGATTCGAATTCAGTATCAGCCAGCCCAGTCAATATCGGACGGTCCAGTTGGAATGCCCGGCTAGTTTTTCGTTCATCAGCCTCTGTGGACTTGATTAGCGAACAAAACTGTACGCTCCATAGCCCTTCGTGCCCTTCTGCCTGATCATGAACGATCCAGCTGCCGCTTCAATCTCGCTCATGGATGCCGCACACTGTCAGGAGGACACCCTCAGTCATGGAAAAGACGAATGAAGGAGGGTAGAAGGTGGTGACAGATATTCCAATCAAGATTGCATGTGCGGCTCTAGGCCCTCTCTCAAGCCACCCGGTGGCTACCTGTCGTGCCCTCCTCTTGGGCCCGCGGAATGCCCTTCGAACCGGTTCCCCAGGACGCCACCAAAAGCACAAACTCCCCAGGGGCGGCACTGTCAGCGAACGTCAGCAACCAAAGTCGTTCGCGATAGGTTGGAGGGTTTTGTGGGCTTATAAAGCGGCGTGTCACGCCACCAAGCTGAAACTGGTTACCCATCAAAACCATTAGAGGGTGTCAACCACACAACCGGCGAACTTGGGATGGGAAGCGGTCATGCCGGATATTTGGGACTACCAATACAATATCGAGGATAGGGAAAACAATTGCCCATCAAATTCCGTAGGGGTTTCCGAGCCACTTCTGGAGGAATAGCTCTATTCGGTTCATCGTTTGTCATGCAATGACGACAGACTTTTCCGGATGAATCTGACTGGTTCTAAGCAATCATCGATATGCTGCAGCTCTAGTTCTGACGGTCCGTGAGACGTACATTAGCTCGAGGAGCGAGGTCGTAGTGGTGATATCGTGACCGATCTCATTGGGATAGGGCTGCACCGCCAAGACACCATCTTGGTGTGAACCGTGGGAGGCCTTGGAAGGGAATGCAGAGTGCCCACGCGTCAAGGAGGTTATAAAAGCAAGACTTCCACGCTTGTGGCTGAATTTGCCGACGGAAGTGATCTTCTCGTCAATGGTCTCACCTGCTGCACTCATAAGTCCTTTTCAACCCCAAATTCCTGCAAGGGAGAGAGGTGAAATATTAAGAACTCGCTTGCCTCTTCACACTTCCTTTTGCTCGTTCCTGCTCCCAATTGCTTAACCATATTCGAAAAAATGCCGGGCGACAACAACGACGACTTGGAGAGAGGTGGAAGGGAGGCACAGATGGACAAAAAACCAACACGTTTGCCACTTGGCTTGTTCAAGGGCTCGGTCGAATCATTGACGCGCTGTTTGAGTCGATCATCCAAGGAATCCAAACCCGCGGCAGAGACACCGGGCAAGAAATATGTCCACACGCCGACTCACGCAGCCTCTTCGCATCTCAAGACAACCAGGACGAGAAACATGGACCGGGCAAACGAAGTCCTTTGACCATAATGGTGGGCAAGACGTGAAACGATATTCCAACTGAGACGCAACTTGTTAGTGAGTATTGAAGAAGGATCTTTTGAAAGTGCAACGGGCTGACTAGCGGCAAACCTTAGGCGACTTTGTGGAGCACGATGTTGATGAGACAGACTACGCCCTCGAGCACGAGACACAGCCTCGAGTTTGGTTCCACGGAGCGAGCCTAGTCCAGAATGCTATCCTGCCTCGGAATCTGAGCGAGTGTCGAATAAGTCCGAACATTTCGAAGCCCTCAGCACAGGCCGAATCACAGGAGGCGAGAGACTTCAAGCGACCTGGGCCAACATATGACGACGGATGGAAGACGACGAGTTTTAGATTCGTGATTGGTGGAAGATGTGATCAGGGAACAGGGAACTCGCCGTAGGGGGAACATGGTTCGATAGGAAGCAGAAACACGACTGAAGCAGGTGATGGCGGTGATGGTACCCCAACTCTTAGACCCCAAGGCAATAGAAGACTCGAGGCGCAGTTGCTCAGATTAAAGGGCGACACTTGCGACCGTCGAGATGATTCCAATATTGAGTGGAGGGGATGAGCCTCACGTCAATTTCTCCTGGCTTTGCGTGAAACAGCTTTGCCCCCAAGGCACCTGGGAATTTGTTGATGTACCGCTCAAATATTGAACCGTTATAGGAAGTTGCTGAGCATCTTTCTTAGGCTGGCCGTGTTGATAAGGGCCAACTGTGAACAATAAGTCGAAGCCGTGCCCGCCCAAAGCCCTCGATGATGGCTAAAAGAGACCCGTATTCTCGAACCAAGAGATAGGCTGCGTTGTCCCAGCATCAACATAATGGAGAACCCCACGACAACTAAGCCGCCAGATAAGAAGTCGCCGACCTGATCAGATGATGCGAGTACGCCGTAGAGAATAAGTGTATGGGGGCCATGGGGTCCCGAAGGACGCTCGGAGGGCTCTCGACGGAAACGGGCGCTCAAGGTCAAGGTGTAGAATAGTCCGAAGCCTGTCAGTCGTATACCTAGCTGAGTAGTGAGTAGTAGCCAGGACCAGCACTCAGGGGTAATGGGGTGCCCCTGGCATTAGCGCAACACCAGGAACTGCACGTCAACATAGCCGTTCCCGCATCTGCACATCAGCTCTGTGATGCTCTCGAGAGGCTCTGTGTAAGCTTCTGAATCGTATCCGAGTTGGGAGGGGCAGTGATGGCGGTGATAAGCGTGGCGCAGCACCAATAGTTTGTTGTGGTTGGTGGTGATAGCCGCAGAGAGTAGCATTGGCGAAGCGGCGCGGCTGTACAAGCGCGGCAATTCAGGAAGCAAAATTCAATGACCAGATGCTTGATTCGAATTTTGATGGTCTCGGCAGGGGAAGACAACGTTGGTGACGACGTTGGTGACAGGTTTGAATCTCGCATGCGTGCGGTATCGACGTGGTACAGAGTCGTGTGTCGATGATGCTTGTTGTTAATATCAGGGAGCCAATCGATTCCCTTCTGATACCCCACAGGTGTTGTCCAATGTGATGGTGTGGTTCTGTGAAAGATACCTGGTAGTTGTATGTGGGAAAGATGAGATGCAGGTGATGTGATGTTGAGGAGAAAAAGCGACAAGTGGAAGGAGCCGGGAGGAAGGAAAGGAATCACCCTGGCCTCACTCCTCACTGGTCCCCGCTCCAGGAGGTGTTCGCACCTTCCCGCTTTAGCGCACGGCATCCGGCAGCCCGCCCGTTAGCGGCTCAGGTACAGCGTGCATGTACCTGGTGTTTTAGAACCCCCTCCATTTCAGTGGGATTTTGTTTCTTTCAGCGCTGTTGGTGTTTTGTTTCAGGCGGGCCGTGACTGACACGAATTCCCGTCCCTTCGGTTCCCGTCATCCCGTCCCCCACCCAGGGGCAGTTCGGTCTCCGACTCGTCCGGTCGGCACCCATCTGATCTCACCGTCATCTTCATCTCCCGCATCGGCCGACCTCATCTCTGCGTGGTCAGAACCTTTCAGCCTCCGCCACACGCCGGTCCACACACACTTCCCTCGGTCTGCTGCCGACAGGATAACACCCTCAGGACAGGACCTGACTAATCGAGCAAAACCCCAATCACTGAATCCGGCCTTGACAGCAGTTGCCTACCTAGTTGATGAATAAATTTGCTTCCCAAGTTCTGGCAAACGACATGACCGACTCAGTGTCGGTCAAGCAGTACGGGTTGCTTCATGATGACACTGAACCCCTCAAGTGTTTGTGCAACGCCAGTCTGCCAGTCTAGAGCAGGCCTGGAAGGCAGCAGCAATACTTGACCCGAAGTTTCTCAACACCTCATGCTATCACGACAACTACCCGTGCGTTGCTCAGGATCACGGCTAGGGCTTGAAGACCCCTCACCTTGATGGCCGTCGTCTGGACTCTGAGTTGCCTTCTTCTTCTTCCTTCGGCAGGGGGATCCCGAGGTGTATCCTGAGTTTTCAAGGGCAAACTACCTTAAATTTCAGCCATTATGACCGGTGTGTGAGAGACTTAGCCATGCTGCGCCCTCGCCATACCCTACGGGCCTTCCTAACAACGTGTTTAACGGTCATGAACGCCACCTCGCAAGGCGAGCAAGTGGCCTTCCCATTCTCGAGAACCACGCCAGGCGAATGGGGCCAGAGGAAGGTATCCAGATAAGCATTTGGATTTGTGCTACGGAACACGCCTGTGGTTGACACTGACATCCATGGCCAAGGTCTTTTATTCGTCAGTGAAGAATACGGGCCAGTCCAGTCGGCATCGAGTAAAGAAATGCGGCCGAGTCCTGTCATCTGTTCGCGGGGAAAATCTGGGAACACAGCAATCTACAGAGACCCGGACTATCGATAAACTCGCTGTCCTGACGCCGGTCGCCGCTGTTGTGTAAATCCACAAAGCCGTCCGTTGCTACCCATCAAGCTGAATAGGTAGATAGCCCTATGCACGTTTTCGCCATATATGGGTGAGTGCTGCCCCAAACACTGACCTGAGCCTCAGTTGGTTGGACGGCTGGCTCCAAGCAGTGTGCATTTTGCTACTCTTCCATTGCTCCCTCGAACCATTCTGTGCATTCTTTACTCATACCAAAAGTAGTATGCGTAATCTGGCTGTGTCGTAGGTTACCATTTGGGGGTCGGGAATGCTGCAAAGGACGACGTCGTCCTCGACCTTTGGGCGGGTAGGTATGATGCGGGCTGCAACGCTACCGTAGGTCTATTTGAGCTACTGAAGGGGGGCCGAAATAGAAGCTTTGCAGCCCTGTTGACCAATGGCATCACCACCCTGGACCCTAGGGCAGATCTTGGTGCAGAGCCTAGAGCCAGGGTCGAGTTGACCGGGGATGCTTTGGAATGATCCCCAAACAACATCCAACACACTCGAAAAAGCCACGGCTAGTCTCAGAGAGGATGCCGAGTCTGGACAACAACCACCTGGGGTGCCAGTCGAGGTACTATCTACGGCCAACATGGATGTTGACCCGCGGATGCCACATTCTCATCCCTTGCCCGCGGATAACTTCCTGGACGGATACAGACACCAACACCATTCCTCTCTGAACTCGGCACTCTGTAAAAGCCTACTACGCATCCACGATGAGAACGAGTGAGTGATGGTAGAGTATGACGTGCGTGACCACGCCACACTCGGTACAGGAACTCATCCATGTTACTCTACCCGTCTCTCAGGCGTCCATTCCTTCTAGTTGCCCCCTTTGCAAGTGCGAAGACCAACCCAACCATGCGGGTCAGCCGTAATTTGTACGGGTCGTACAACACACATCGACAAAGGTCCCAGGCCCCAGCATTCCGATGCTACCGTCAGGGCGGTCACTTGCGAATATTATCACTCGCCTCCCCATGCCTTTCCTTTCTGTTTTGTCTTTTGGCCCAAGGTCCTTCGCCTTCTTGTTGTGTCATCATACCGTTGGCTGAGAGTTCCATAACTGCAAAGCAGAAAACAACACCTTTCGGCACCGACAAGTTTTATCACTCCGCTTCACCCCTCACACGACATGTGCAAAAACAAATTCACACTTCTACCCTAGTCCTTTCACTTTCTTCCGTTATGCCCGGGGGCTCCGGCCAAGATGTTGTCGAAGCCGGGATCCACAATCCGAAAGCTCGTCTCCCCGCGGAAGACCCTGTTTGTCGAGGAATACGAGGGCTCTTACTTTCACCACGACGATGAAGGCTACAGGTCGGTCTACAGAGAGCTTAAAATGAGGTCATGGGGTCTTCGAAGGGGTTCAAAGCCTGACCTCGACGTCCCGAAGAAGGAGGACCTTCACAAGATACTCACAATTATCCCACCCCTTCCCGACACTCCGCTCTCATCAAGGTCTTCTTTGTCCAGCTGCGGCTATAGCACAGACCACACCAGTCCTCAATGCTCTTCCCAGCGTGTCGGAGGCCAAAGTCCTCAGAGGAGTCCACTTCTTTGTCCTGAACACCTCGAGCACCAGCCACACCAAGCCCGAGGGAGAAGCCAACCCTCCAGCACGACACCGAGGACGCCTCCCAGAACACCAAGTACACAAGAGTTACACCAAATTATTATTCTGCCGCCTTCACCTCCCCTGCAACAAGACGAGCCCAACCGGGATTATACGATTCGTCGACCAAGTATTACTGTGACTGGCCTGGGGATCAACCATCAATCTATATCTATAGAGGAGATTGCCGAAGGCTATACCGGCTCCCGAGAACCACACCGTTTACCAAGCAATGGATATTCGAACGACATCCAGCAGCTCATTCCGGAGATGGATAGGGCATTTCAGCCACAACGGTCCCCGATCGAAATAAAGCTGCCGCTGCCGGCTCTTGTAATCCCGCCGACGACATATTACTCGGCAAATCACACAAAGCCTTTGACGCCTGTACATACTCCCTCCCAGTGGAATAAAGCGCGGAGAAGAAGTCAGGCGTCATTGCAATTCTTCACACAGCCTTCCAAAAGGTCTTTCTTGCTCACAAGTCCGGCAAGGTTTGCTTCGGCCAGCAGGACAAAGAGAAAGAAGTCAAAGAAATCCCAAAGGCGGCCGCGCATAGTCAGCACACAGGTATCAAAATGGGCACTACCAGACACTGCCCGAAATTTATTCGAACGTTTCAACCCTATCGAAGCGGATGAAGTGCTGCCGGAGAGCATCTTGCAGGAAATAATGGACAGAGCTTGTCTAGCCCAGTCAGCGATGAATGATGGAGTGACGGCAACCGGTCAAGAAGGTGATCAACCATCCCAGCAGCCCATTACGCCGGTCGAACCGTTCCACCTCGACGACTTGCCGACACGGATCGACAATGCCGGCGTGAGCTTGACTTCGGCAACTCCTCCACTTGAGACGGCACGACCGTCTTTATCTGGTCACGGCGAGATCACCAGAGACGACTGCGCAACACCAAAGCAGCAGTCGCAAGAAGATGGACAGAAACAGAACCGGCCGAGAAGTCCTCCCGTCGCTTTGGCGGAGGATGGAAAGGAACACAGCCTACCCATTATGTTTCGCCTCGAAGAAGAAGCTCAACAACCTCCCAAGCCCCCGAGTGTCGCCCATCTTACACCTTCCACTACCGGTCCCATCAGGCCCGTACCCCGGCGCACGCCGTCCAGGCAACTACCTCCCCTTCCGACCATTCCTGAGGGCATCACCAGTTCGATGTTGACACCTACATCTACCTCATCACCTGGATTTGGCTCCGATGTCAGCAATGACGACTTCATTTTCCTCAAAGGCACCCCATACACTGTGACGATGCCATCCTTCCGTCACGGACCGATCCGACTACCCAAGCCCGAACCTCCCATTAACCAGCTCGCCGCCAATGCCGAAGATGGTCTTGACTGGGTAGCTTTTCAAATATCGATAGGGAGCGGTATCGGCGACTTCGACAGCGACCCGCTTGACTACTCACGGCCTTCGGATGCTGAGCTTAATGAGCGCGACGACTTTATTGCCTGGTTCTCCGGTTTCGGGTTCGATGGGTATGGTGCGTTGAGGACCTTTCCGACCGCCGAAGAGGAGATTGAGCTCAGGAAGCAAAAACAAGAACATGCCCCCTTGCATACGCATTCCGCGAATTCTGGTAGCCCCTTGAACATGGGTAGACGAGAACCTCCAGACAGCGGCAGCAGAGGTAGAGTGCCAACTGGGAACGAACTTCGCCGGATTCAGCATTTGCAAGCCTACGACTGGGACCGAAAACATTCCCATGAGCGGTCGGCGAGCGTCAACGATCATCTTCCTATCCATGCCCCTGCGACTCACATTGCTGCTCATCAGATGGAGCAACAACACTATCTGCCCTGGATATCACGAGAGACACCTTCCTCAACCTGGTCTATCGAACGTCAGTCGAGGGACCATCTCGAGAAGCCTACAACCAACACTCCCTATGGTCACGCTCACAGCCAAAGTTGGAGTTACTCGCCGTCATCTTTCCCAGCGCCAACATCCAATCCCACCGTTCGCCGGGATCATAGCCGCGGTCGCAGTTCAAGCGATGCCGCCAACACCAACACCAACACCAACAACACCCCGGTTCCAACATCAATCAACCGCAATCAATCACCAACGCTGCGAACGTCAACACCAACAAAGACTCCAACATCCCGGTTCCAACCACCACACACTCAAAGACCCGGGACGCCACAACATCCAATCCAACAATCCTCCTCCCTTGCGCTAACATCATCCTCACTATTCTCATCACCAACCATCCGATCCGAATCCCCCTTTCTTCCAGGTTTTGCTTTCCAATACGAGCAACAAACGGTCATTCCATCGTCGATTGTCCCAACAACCCAACATAAACATCAACAAGCACCACCACCACCGACAAAGCAAACAGCCAAGAAAATCCCCCAATCAATCGATGCGGCCCGCGCCCGCACTTGGCAGCAAGGGTCTCAAGGACCTCGCCACCGCCGCAACGACTCGCAAGAAAGTATAAAAAGTCTGCCGCAGAGCCCGGCGCTCAATATGGTGGTGTCAAGGGACGTGAATGGCCAGGAGTACGTGATCCCGATGGGGTTCAATTTGGATCATGACTTGGGGGATTTTCTGAAGTGGGAGGCGGAGCACGTTGCGTTGGGGATTGATTGATTGATCAACTGATTGTTTGCATGGAGTTGATTGTTGTTGAAGGGGTTGGAATGTTAAGGGAAAGGAAAAAGGAAATACGAGGGGGAGGGGAGGCAAACTGAACTAATGGCGTTGGTGTTTCCGGCTTGGGTCTAAGGCTTTTTTTTCGCACATCTTTCTGTTTCTCTCCTTTTATGATACCATTTTTTAGTTGATCTATATCATAGCGAAAATAATTTTCATCTGCAAGATTGTCGATGGGAAGCAACTGTTGAGTGTACATATTGTATGGACTGTCGAACTTGCACGGTAATAAACACACTCTGAGTATCGATATCACTGTCGCCAAAACACAACATGCGCACGTCAATTATCCCAGAAATCTAATTCACATGGGATTATTCATCTTTGACCAAAGATTGACCATTCTCTTCACCATGTGGGAACAGAAGCACCCAACATATACGAATATGAAGGCTCAACCTGAGCCACGACTCCCACGACCCCCATGAGCCAATTCCATGAGGCGATGCCACAACTGAAGGCACAAGTCGTTCCGCACCCTTCATAATTCGTGCCACAAAATTTAAATGAGGCGAAAGACGCGGTACCTGCATCACTCCAAGACCATACATCATTTTCATATTGTCAGGACTGAGCAATACAGGCCTCCATCGTTCCTGCCTGCGCGGCCGATCCCAGGGACAACTGCTTACTTCCCCACGATGTGGAACTGAGCTGATATATAGAAGGCACGCCCGGCTGTGAGGTAGAAATTTCCCAGGCACAGAAGCAAGCCATCACAAAGGGGAAGGAGGCAAGGGCTGTCAGGGAAGGAAGGAAGCTATTCCAAAAATACCTAAGCAAGACAACTGATTGGAAGTCTAGTGGGCTACGTGGGATCGTGTATATAAACCTCCCAGGCCCCCAGCTTTTTGGCTGGCTTCCACTTCTTTTGCTATCGGAATCAAACACTTTGCCGAGTTTCTAGACTTTCCACTCTTTTGCCTTACACGTCCATGGTGACCTTATATATTGATGGCGGAGAAAATGGTCTGGCGTTGATCGTGCTCGACTCAATTTGTCACCTTATTCGATGAGAACTTGGTTTTACTTGGTACGTACCTTCCAAAGCGAGCAAAGCAAGTCAAGTTGCCTATTCACATTGCTCCGGCATCCAAAAGAAGGCGCTGATTGATACTCAGAGCCAGGAACAGGAGATGAAAGTGCAGCTGCTGATGCGGGAACATTGACTTCCCCATTACACCTTCCATAACATAGCGTAGCATGGCTTCCGCAGGCAAGTGCCACGAACCGGCGATGTGCCCGACGGTGTGTGCTCGTCCAGTCGTCCTTGAAGGACAGCCATTGCCGGACTTTCGCTCGACGAGGAGTTGGTTCAACCATCTTCATCACAATCAAGTTATATCCATCCATCGTTGCTCACAGCGTTTCCACGCATCAGCTACGGATGGATACATTCCGTTCCATGTTGTGTTTCCTTCAGACCTTCCTTCCCTTCCCGTCTCCCGTCCCAAGCAATTCGAGTGAAAGGATCCTACGAAATTCGTCTCACGCCATCCCGCATCTTCCATCCCATCTCAACCCTCGCTCCTTCCCTAACTCACCGACCAACCTGCCCTCCCTCGCTCCTTCCCTCTTTACCATCCGGTATTTAGCCCCCACACCCGCGCCTTCCTTCCACCTCATCCAGACAATCAGAAACAGTCACCCGACTGCCGAGTTTTCCAAGTGGGCAACCACTCAGCTCAGCTCGAGGCGTGCCGCGTTCGACTCCCGGACAAAGCACTTTGACAAAATGATTTTCTGTACGGCACCCATGTTCTAGAACTTGAGCGAGGACGGATGTCATTCCAGCGCAGCTGGCCGCTCCTAGCGTGGACTTGGACTGCTGTATAGTCTATCTAAGTGACCTTGTTAATACTTCTAGTACTTCGAAGGCACGATATTCTTCGACTCTTGAGATTGAGTACCCGTGACTGAATCATTCGAGGGAATAGGTACAGGGACCGAACTGGGGGGAAGAATAGAGATCGTGCTTAGTCGGGTTTCTGGATTATCTACATTTTTTTTACACTTTTTTTTTATTCTTACATTTTTAATAATGTATTCGGTGCTGAGATTGCGCTGTAGTTGTTACCACCAAAGTTCTTGCTGCTCTTGATGTCGTGATGCAATATGTATAGGAGTAGTGACAGCTCGGATTGATAATGCCACGGTGGGTGCACATCTACCTGGCGATGAAACTATCAAATGATGGACATTGTTCTGCTTGCGATGCGCAACTCATAAACCAATGTTACCAGATCCTGAGACAATTGAGTTGATAAGAATCATGAAGACTGTGTGGACTTCGAGTTTACTATCACCACGCATCACTACTGACAGACACTTGTTATCTCCAAACCTCATGCCTCACCCATATCAACATCATCACCCTCCCCTTCGCTATCACTCTCCTCATCCCCATCCGTCGCATACGGCACAAACCGAAAGTCCAAGAAACTCAACCCAGCTCCTCCTCCCGGAACACCCCCGCCCGCGCCACCAACCCCCTCCACCTCCACCATAAACTGCATGCTCAACACGCCCTGCCCATCGCCTCTCAAGCTGACCTTGCTCGCGATCCTCATCGCCTCCGTCGCCGCCTTGATCGTGTCAAACTTGAATGTCTGGCTCCATCTCCTCTCTCCTTTAGCCCGATCCACCGCCCTGACCGAGAACGTCTCCAACAGATCCCTTCCGCGCTTAAAGTCCACCGTGCTCTCCACCCCCGGCGCTCCCGCACCACTGTGGCTTCCGGACGTTCTGAACCGCAGATACGGCTCCTTGCGCGAGACCACGATTGTCAGCCGCTCGGGACTGATGCTGCCCACCTCCGCCAGCGCGTCGAGCAGGTAGCGCGCCTGCATGATCACTTTGAAGGACAGGTCGTCGACGTCAAAGGGGATATCCTCCGGCATCTCGGGTAGGTAGGTGGTCAGGTTGCAGGTTGTCTTGACGCCGGCTTCTTCGAGGATGATGCTGAACGGGCCGCCGTCGGAGGGGTAGCTGAGGACGCAGGTGCCGTTGGAGGAAGAGGCGGATCCGCCGCCGTGGAGGGTGTGGTGGCTGAAGGCGTCTGAACCATTACCACCGCGTTGTTGGTGGTTCAGGCGTGGGTTGGCGCGCACGAGGGGGTCGATGTCGGAGCGGGCTTGGCGGGCGGCGACGTCGGCGACGCCGAAGATTTGGAGGGTCTCGAGGAAGGCGGGGAGGGAGATTTGGAAGGAGAGGGGCTCGGGATCGCTGTCGTCATCGTCGTTGCCCGCGGCTGGCGGGAGGTTGGTGGTGTAGCTGGCGAAGAGGTTCTTGTTCCAGTGGGCAGCGCCTTGCATGACGCGGGCATGGTCGGCGCCGAATCTGAGGCCCTCGGGGGTGATTTCGACGTGGATCTTGTTGGTGAAGCCGATCGCTTTGAGGAGCTGGTAGAGCGGGCGCGTAGAGCTGGCGACTGCCCTGAACAATGGAGGGCCGGCGTCTTGAGTTGGTCGTGACATGTTGCTGGAAAGTGACGTCGAAGATCTATGTATAATAAGCGTAAAAGGAAAGATGGCGTGTGATGCGTGTGATGTTCAAAAATCGGCTAGGTTTTTGGTATATGACTCTATGTATTGTACAGAATCTCGCGGGGGCGTAGTGCGAGGAGACTGCTCTCTTCTTCTTCTTTTTTGATCTCCAGGGTATCTCAGTATTAAACGTAAACTCCGACCGCGCAGAACATGTAAACAACGCCGAATCTGCGCCCAGTAGAGGTCAGCGTTGAAGGTCAAGATGAAAGAATGACTTGATTCGGAAAATGGATGGTCGAGTGGAAACAGTCGAAGCACAACGGGAACGTACGCAAAGGCCAAAGAAGCCGGGATGCCCAAGAGAGGCAGATTGACGATGGACCGGTCTAGGAGGTGGTTTCTGGTCAGCACAAGGTCAAATCGGGAGATGTTGAGGCTGCAACGGAATCGCATACTGAGGATAAAGGCGCCAGTCAAGGTGAAGCCGATGAGGAGGAGGATGAACGCAACGAAGAATTGACTGCCTTTGCCAACAGTGGGGAGAAATGGGCTGCCAGACGCGGCGTGCCAGACCTCGAGCAGTGGTGAATCCATTTAGTCAGGGAAGCAATTGCTTATGGGTCGAGGGAGATTGAATTATTCAAGCTGAAGCTCAAGATCCGGACATCCAAAGCACACAAGAATCGAGAACGAGGACAGGCAATGGATGGAGATTCGACGGGAGTTCGAGAGAGCTTCCACCCAGATCAACTGAAGCTCCAGCACAGATCGGGACCTGACAGTGGACAGCAGAGGGACGACACCAGACGCTGCAGTGTTGGTGAACGTGTTCGGAGCCTAAAAGGGTTTAGCGTGGACCGAGCACGCGAATCTTAACCCCTGTTAAGTCAGCCCTGCTGTTTCCACCTTGACGGAATGGTCCACTTTCTCCTGCTCCCGCTCCGCAACCACCACTCCACCACACGTCTCCCGACGCGGTCACACTACCGACAACGGACACCAACTCCATCCATCAACCATCATCGATCATCGATTCATCAGTTGCGAACGCATCCAAGCATCGATCGGTCCTCAGCCGAGGCGGATATGCCCGCTAATTCCGTCGCGGCCCTGCCGTACAACATCAAGATGAAGGAAGAAAGTCAGTCTCCTATCACCCCTCTTCCCTCCGCGCCACATTGCCCCTCACTCCCTCGTCCAAGTCTCCCGCCGCGGACATCACTGACATGAGCGTGAAATGACAATAGACACCAAACGTAAGGCTACCGAGGAGCCTACCTCTCCCTCGTCGGCGAAGCGAATTAAGCACAGCGACTCGACCGAGGAGACGGAGGACACGAAGAAGCCAAAAATCCCCGCCATTCCCTTCCCAGAGAAGGCCGCCGTTATCGAGGAACGCAACGGCGAAATCGAGTTCCGTGTGGTCAACAACGATGGTGAACGCGAAAGCCTGATCATTCTCACCGGCCTCAAGTGCATCTTCCAGAAACAATTACCAAAGATGCCCAAGGACTACATCGCCCGCCTTGTCTACGACCGGACCCATTTGTCTATTGCCATCGTCAAGAAGCCACTTGAGGTTGTTGGTGGCATCACATACCGACCGTTCAAGGGCCGCCAGTTCGCCGAAATCGTCTTTTGCGCCATTTCTTCCGACCAGCAGGTCAAGGGCTATGGCGCTCATCTCATGTCGCATTTGAAGGACTATGTCAAGGCTACCTCGGACGTCATGCACTTCCTCACATACGCCGACAACTATGCCATTGGCTACTTCAAGAAACAAGGATTCACAAAGGAGATCACACTCGACAAATCAGTATGGATGGGCTACATCAAGGATTATGAAGGCGGCACTATAATGCAGTGCAGCATGCTTCCGCGAGTACGCTACCTCGAGATGGGCCGCATGCTCCTCAAGCAGAAGGAGTGTGTTCAGGCCAAGATTCGTGCCTACAGCAAATCCCACATTGTCCACCAGCCCCCCAAGCAGTGGAAAAACGGCGTAACACCCATCGACCCTCTCTCAGTCGAAGCCATCCGCGCTTCAGGATGGAGTCCAGATATGGACGAGCTCGCCCGCCAGCCACGCCACGGGCCCAACTACAACCAGTTGCTGCACCTTCTCAATGATTTGCAGAATCATGCCAGTAGTTGGCCCTTCCTGGTACCCGTCAACAAAGACGAGGTGCACGACTACTACGATGTCATCAAAGAGCCTATGGACTTGAGTACCATGGAGGACAAGCTTGAGAAAGATCAATACAACACGCCCGAGGATTTCATCAAGGACGCCAAGCTCATATTCGACAACTGCCGAAAGTACAATAACGAGAACACCCCATACGCAAAATGCGCCAACAAGCTCGAGAAGTACATGTGGCAGCAGATCAAGGCAATTCCCGAGTGGTCACACCTCGAGCCTTAGAAGGGTGGAAGTCGTGAGGACCGTCAGATGGAGGAGCAAGATGTTGCCCAGGATGACAATGACAACTCTGTCACACATGGCATATACGAAAACGTTGTTGCCCATGTCGACAATGATAACGTTGATGCTGATCCGGATTGGAGCGAAAATCGTCCCGCTACCAGCGCTAACCGCGTCGGTCGACCCCCCAAACGTGGCCGTGGTAGGCCAAGGATCCACCAGAGAGGGGGAAACACGAACAGGGGCCGTAGCACATGGACACAGCCCCAAGCTCAGAAAGATCCGAAAGCACATGATCAACCATCTGGAGAGAAAAAGACGGTCACTCCATTTTTTGAACCCAGGAAAACCCGAGCCACCGCTAAGAAGGAGGATCTGGTGTTGCAAGAGGCGATTAGGACTAGTACTGAACCTGACAGTCGTCATGGCAGCCGGGCACTGTCCGCTGGTGCTGACAAAGAAACGGTGATTATGAACACTGGCTTTGATGCGCGTGGTTCGAAGGCTGGCCCTGAAAAGTCACGTCCCGATTATGCAGTACAGCCATTACAGGATCTGGAAACAACAAAGAAGTTACCAGATCAGGAAATGGATGGTGGAAAGAAGACCGGAGGAGATGGCACTAAGAGTAACATCTTGAATGGGAGCCGAGACCATGCTCAGGGGTTCATACAGGCACCAGAGCCCCTCATCTACCCAGACGGTTTTGGGAAATGGGAGCAGGAAGCTGCGATAGACCGGTACGGAGATGAAGTCCTCTCGGAATTTCGGTCAATATGGCGAGAAATACTCAAATCCACCGACACCCAGAACCAGAGGAGTTCTGTGGACGTATGGAAGTCGCTGTTGGATCCCGATTTGGCTACTCGATTCCGTGCGTCACTGTCAGCGCGGTATCGTGAATACACCAACCGGTGTAAACAAAAGATGGAACAGGGCACCCCAACACGAAATTCCTCCGGACAGCCCAGGGACCAGCAGCACCAAGAACAGCAGCAGAAGCAGCCAGGGAAACGGAAACAAGAAGAGGCTGAACCAGAAGTGCAGGACGACTTGCCGGTCTCGCATCCGAGACGACGCAAGCTGGCGGCATCGCCTCCGTCTGACAGCACCATTCTTGACAGTCTTGGGCCGAACAAAGGTTCCGCATGGAGGGTGATAAGGGAGCCATTTGGGAACCCTGT
Organism: Neurospora sp. CHS-2018b; assembly: GCA_009806015.1. NCBI lineage: Eukaryota > Fungi > Ascomycota > Sordariomycetes > Sordariales > Sordariaceae > Neurospora > Neurospora sp. CHS-2018b. The sequence goes on from RAOV01000021.1 coordinate 444,856, forward strand.
TACGGACATCTCGGGGAAGTTCGAGATGGACGCGGGGAGTCCAAGTGAAAAGGTTTCTTTCAGGATTCGGAAGGAACCAATTTCAAAGGTACAGGCCCAGAGGATTAACAAGCTTACTGGGAAGCGCTAGAAACAACGAGAGGGCCTATACACAGCGGAAGAGGAGGTTCTCGACGACCCGGTCATGGATCGCATCTATGTCAAGCGTGCCGTGGTTTGAGCGAAAATTTAGCGGAAGAGAGTGGGATAGTCTGGTGCGCATATAGCGTAGACATGCAGTTGGTTTTTTTTTTTCCTTCTTCTTTTTTTCTTCTTTTTATACCCTTTGTTGGTGGTTGAAATCCATAAGATTCCAGAGTTGGCGATCGTCCACAGATAAGCAGCTTGAGGTTAGCACTACTTATTCAAATGCTTTCTTCAAACTGTCATCCATGGGCTAGACATATGTACGGCCCCAAGTTGATCTGCCTGTGATACGACCTGCTGGGCAATGGCAAGCAAGAACGACGGTTGGAGAAGTCATCTCACGCGGCAACGGATAGACTTTCATGCAACAGACACAAAGAAAGGTAAGAAACCCTTTCACCAGAACGTGTGTGGAATCATATTGACTCGACGTTGTTATCAATACATGGTATCTCGTGCTACAAGTGCCAGCAAACACAAATCATGGATCTTCGACTGAATGCCTCATTAAGGTGAAAGTACAAGAACAACGTCAATTAAAGCAAATCATAACCATCATGATTCTCCTCAACCCGAAACAACACCACTTAGATCGCCGCACGCCGCGAAAACTTGGCCTTCAGCTTCTCAAGCTTCCCCTTCCTCGCAAACTTCTTCGTGAACTTGGCATCAAACGCATCCAACTCAACTGCTCTCTTCTCCACGGTGGTGTCGGCCCTCTTGCCCACATGTGCGGGGGTAATGTCACCGCAATCTGGCCTCTTGAGCTTGTCACCAAACTTGTCCGCCGCCCAGATCAGCACGCCATTGGTCCAGCCGAAGCCTTCGACGACCTCGTACTCGCCTCCGCCACCAGCAACGTTGGTCGAGTTATCAGAGTACTTCTCGAACATGATGCCCTTGGCGTCGGACCCGAGGCCCTGCAGCTTGGGCGTCTCCGACGTGGATCCACCGGTGGCCCACCAGGTGCAGAAGGTTGAGTCGACGTAGCGCTGGGCAAGACGGAGGGCCAGGTTCTGTGTCTCCTGGTAGGCCGGGTCATCCTCACCAAAGGTGGCCGGAGTGTTGAGGAGACCGTCCATGAGGACGTGCATGAGGGGTGGCCAGACGTTGGGCTCGTCCCACTGTTGACCGGTGACGAAGTTGGTGGCAGGGATGCCGCCTGCCTTGTTGTCGAGGAAGTTCTTGACCCGGTCAAAGGCAAGCTTGACAGCCAATGGGTTGGTCTTGAGCTGGTCTGGGGCGGCACCAGTCCAGAAGGGGAACATCTGGTTGACAGAAAAGAGAACCTGGTAGCCTTCGGGGGTGCCGTTGGGCTGTTCGAAGGAGAAGACCTTGGGGTCGGCGGGCACATAAATATTTTGGGAGGACGATGTTAAGTTATAATCAAAGTAACTCCACAGGGTCGAGTTCCACATGAGCTTGTACATGGCTTCGCTGCGCTGTTCGGCTTTCTTGGCCCACTCCTCGGCCTCATCCTTGTTGCCCTGCTGAGCGAGGAACTTGCCGATGGTGACCTCATTCTGGTAAAGAATGGAGTTGAGATCGACAGGAACAATGTCGAGGACGTTGAGCGAGCGGAGAGGGAAGTATACGTCCCGGGCTGCGTCGTTAGGGTTCTTCAGCCACCTAGCACTGTAGTCCCATCCTGACTCAGCGCCACTGGCGAGGTTTGCGTAGAGCAGTGCCTTCTGAGTATCGTTAAGAGGAGTCTTCTCTGGGTAGATGATACCAGAGGTAGCATAGTAAGAGTGGTTGTTGGCGGAAATATAGTCCTCGCGGTAGGACTCGGGACGGGGTTGGTTGTTGTCGACGTGGTATCTGCAAGAAAAGGTGTTAGCCAGACATGCTCAGGCCATACCAGATCGTTCTACCGCTGATTCAACTAACCTCTGGAGAGAGTATGTCTTTCCATCTGCAGTGACTTCGACAGTGCGGTTGGTGATCCACCACTCCCATTCCTTCTTCAGGATCGGCACCGCTCTTTCAAGAATGCTTGTGTCGTTGGTGTATTCAACGTAGATCCTGACCATCTGGGTCAGAAGCGGAGGCTGCGACCGGTCGAGGTAGTAGAGCCTTGCACCATTGGGAACAAATCCGATCTGTTCGACCAAATCCAGGAAGTTCTCAATGGTGTGCTTTGAGATCTCGGTGAAGGCACCTCCCGTGCGGAGAAGACCTTCAAGAATCCAGAACGAGTCCCAGTAGTAGGGCTCACGGAAGCGGCCACCAGCTACAACGAAGGTACGGTTGACGGGGATGAAGCTGTTAGCGCATCCCGTGCATGTTTCGCCCGCGCCAACATATTTCCTGGTGAGGTCTGGCCAGATGTTGATGACCGAATCGACAAATTGCTTGATCACATCGTCACTGACATTGTCAAGAAATGTCGGCGATACATGGAGCTGGTCGGTTGGTACCGCTTCAAGCTCGCCACCAGCGGGTCCGAAGTAGGTGGTGAGGAATTCGTGAAGCTCCGAGTTGTTGCTCAATGGGAGGGTAAGCTTGCTGAAAGCTTCAAGGACCTCATCGACGGGTTTGATGGTGGGCCTACAAGGAAGTTGGGTCAATAACGTGCTCATATCACCAGAAGATGTTGGCTAGTCACTTACATGTCAACAAAGGTCTTTGAATCCGAGAATGGACGAGCAAGCTCAACTTGGTGAAGAAGCTCGCCATAGCAATAGATTGGCGAGTCACATGGAGCCGTTACAGAGCCATTGACATACAGCGCTCGGGCTCCAGGCAGAATGGCAGCAGCCAGAGGCACAGCTGCCCCAAGGAGTCGTGATACCATGGTTGTTGTTGGTGTGAAGTCGGGAAGATGTCGATGGCCTCACTACCTCATAGTCCAAAACTAGCGGTAAGAATTTCGAAAAATTGTTTTTGGGGAGAAGAGAGAGGAATAGCAGTGTTATATACCGGCACACGACAAGACAACCAAAATCTGGTCCAGATTCCCGACCAGTCAGGTCCAATGCTACCAATTTCTGCAACTCCACAAGTTCGGTGAGAAAATCAGGACGGGAAAGAAGTACCGATGACAAGCGTGGTGATGATGTGGGGAGTGCCTGCCAACCCGGTAAGCTTTCCACTTTATAGCCCCAGTACTTTTATATGTAACATCAAATCCGGTAGTATTTCACCCGGCGATGAGCACTCAACTTTGGGAAGGCTCGCTTCAGACCATCCCGTCGTCAGCGGCAAGCAGGCTATGTTCCCTTTGCGGAAATCTGCCCAACTTCGTTATAAATGCAACGGAAACCTGCATGCAGCTGAGCCCTGCTTCCAGGAAACAGAATCGACGTGCGTTGAGGTACATAGGCGAGCAGTCATGCTTGCTCCTGCTTCCCTGCACCCCAGCTTGTCGAGAGAAAAAGTGACGCTGATCCTCTCCGCATTTCTCCAGGTTCCATTGTTTTCTTTGTGTCCAGGTCCATCCTGAGTGGGACGGGTCAGCACGAGGCATTTCTGGGGAACGTAAGGAATGTGAACTTTTTGTGTCTCATCTGCTGAACCCAGCAACCCGAGTAAGCCATGATGTGCAGGATAAGGGTATTGTTCTCGTGTTTCCCCAATTCCTTACATACAGTTGTGAAGCAAGCACTTTAAGCATCTCATGTCGTGCAACATGGAAAGCTTCCCGCTGTGGATGACAAGCCAATCAATCATGTCGGTTCAACATTAGGTTAAGTAAACAATATTTCCATCTCGTCTTTCTTGCAGAGCCTGTCACACCCACAGACACAAAGTTCAGGACCCAACATTCGGCCATCTGGACCTGAGTATGTCCGTTGGTGTCATTCGAATACGCGGAGAAAGTGATAACTCAGCAGAGTTCTTGTCGCGTCTTCGGAATTGGCTCGGCGCATAACTTGCGAGGGGAGAAATGCAAAGAGCAATGGATTGAACACCAATTCTCGCCGCGCAAGGACAACTGCCGATTGGAATGTAGAACAACAACGAAGTTGAAGAGCTTCAAATCACCAAGTCCACATTCTCCCCCGCATCCGGGGCGTGCGGGAGAGTGTGGACTCCAACAACAACTTTGGCTGACCCTGCCTCCGGCATTTCATTGACCGCAACCTCTCGGCGCTGTCATTCGCTCTTTCTCGGTGACGTCAGGCTAGTTATAGTGGATCCTTGGAGGGTAAGACCGTAAGAGTGGGGTCATCTCCATTGCGGGAAGCAAATGTGGGGTCGAGGGCCCCTGTCCTGTCGGTGGAAAGATGGGATGGAAAGTCCCAGTGCGGAGAAAGAGAACAGCCGTTCGGTGTTGAATGCAACATCACACCAGGACAGGAACACCCGCCCCTTTTCGATCAACATCATCAGATTCAATACTAGTAGCCAACCGGTGTGCTCGCCTTTCGGAACTTCCAGCCATCTCATTGAGCCATCCAGTATTCACATCTCCTCGGCGCATCTAAAATGCCATGCGCTTGTCTGTACAAAGAAAGACGAGATATCAACCAATTCAAACAGAGACATGTGGAAATCTGAAGAAACAAGAGATGTCAGCCACACAAGAAGCCACCTTCGCGACTATGTGCTTGGTATCAATAGATTTTTGTTGGCGAACTATGCGCCAAGCAACCGATTCATCAACAAAAACACCGTAAGATCACGATATTGGAAGGTGCCGAGGGTGCCTTGCGCCCGAGTCTTCTCCTCATTCGCTCTTCGGCGGTTCGGCCTTCCTCCATGCGTTTTTCTCGGCCCTTTTATGGATGTAGAGAGCGGGCCGGGGGTTCACGGTGAGGCTTAGACTCTTGGATTAGGTAAATCCTAGAGGTATTGCAAGAGGCTATTACTTGTACATACTCTATTTGCTCCGATATTGCGACGTCTCTCCCTCAGCCTCCTGGAAATCTTCTCCCGCCTTTGTCGTCTTCTCCTGCATGATCGTCTTGAAGATGCTCTCCAGCTTGGGTAGAACAAAATCACGGTTTTCATACGCCTGGTAGCTGATGACCAACCGAGGTGCCCATAACTTAAGTCCGGATTCTTTACCGAGCTCATTCATCCTCTCCACCGAGCACTTCGCATCGTTCAAATCGAGCCACACCATGTTGGTGTCGACAGGATGAAGGAACTTGCCGCCCAAGCCCGTCCATATCCTCTCGATCTCCTTAGCCAAAATATGCGCTCCCTTCAACTTGCCGCCTTCGCCGTTGGGCCCTTTGCCGAAGGTCTCGTCAACGGCAACCCTCGCCGCAGCGGCCACCACGCCCGACTGCCTTAGTCCACCTCCAATTGACTTCCTCACCCACCGGGCATGCTTGATAACGTCCTTAGGGCCTACCAGCACGCTGCCGATGGGCGCTCCAAGGCCCTTGGAGAAGCATAGGCTGATGGTGTCAAAGCACTCAGCAAACTCGGTAAGGCTTCCAGCACCAGAGGCCACTGCCTCCCACAAGCGCGCGCCGTCGCAGTGCATCTTGATCCCATGCTCGCGGGCAAAGGCGGAGATGCGGCGCACCTCGGAGAGCGGCATGATCATACCGTTGAGCGTGTTTTCGAGCTCGATAACACGAGTGGGGCATGTGTGCACATCCCCATCGTCGAGGTGAACGTTGGCCTTGATGTCTTCGAGGGTAAGGTAGACGCCGTTGCTAGGCAAGACGGGCTTGAGCATGGCGCCCGTTAGGGATGAGACACTATGAGATTGTGTTAGGGCTGGTCTTAGTAAGCAGTAAGCGCGAAGAACGGAAAGACAGAAATGGCCTCACCCTCCAGCCTCATATTTTACAATGTGGCAGCGGGCATCACAGAGTACACCGTGAGGCGGTTGGGTGAGCAAAGACCTCATAGCTAGCTGGTTGCCCATGGTGCCTGACAAAACGAGGAGGCCGGCCTCCTTGCCGCACAAAGCAGCGCAGTGGGCCTCAAGGTCACTGGTGGTGGGATCTTCTTGCGTGACATCGTCGAGCAGAGAGCAGGACTGGATAGCGGCAAGCATGGACGCCGTGGGAGTTGTCATGGTGTCACCTGAAAATAGCGTTAGTCCACAGCCATTTGACTCGGTTTGGGCAGATTCCTTACTTCGGAGATCGAAGCCTCCCGGGCCGGCGCTGCCAACCCAGGCATTTGGCACATCTGACAGGCTCATCTTGAAGGGTGTTGTTGACGAGAAACCACAGGACTGTCGAACAGACGAAAGAACCACCGGGGTTCTGAAAGATGAGCGTAAAGATTGTCGACCGGCGATGTCAAGTTGTCGGGCAACTGCTCTTAAGGACTGGGCCGGCATGGTCAATTGAAGTGGCGAAGAAATCCCGTCACATTCGCCGTTGGACACCGGACAGAGGTGGTTCAGCCCGGCGAACTCTAGACCTCTTCCGGTGTGACTCTGCGGGCATATGTCGCCGCCGTCTCCGGCATAATCGGAGCCCTAAAGGGCAAATGTTTTCCACTGTAACGGTGCTCCACCTTGGGCATTTAGGGGGCCGTGATGGAAATTCACGGCAGAGCTGCCCCTGTGGGCACGGCCCTCTTTCGGGGAATGGAACATTCCGGGCATTTTGCTGCGTTAGATTTGCTTGAATCAACTTTGACGTAAACTTTTGAGGCCATTCGGAGAATTCGTTTGGTTGAACACAAATTCCTCAAGAACGCGAGGTTTCCTCCACTAAGGATACCTGATTTTCGATTGTTGAAGATTTTCATCGCCCGGACGTGCAATCGGCCTTGAGGCCCTTGCAGAAGGACGCCAACCCTCAACACCAACAGAACACCACTAAAATGCCACCAAGGACCCTGACATGCCCTGTTACTACCACAACCCATGGGACGCCGCCACGAATGATTTCGCTCGACGACAGAGTGAATCATATGCGAATTCAAAGGAGCAACTATTCAAGCCGGTTCAATTAATACAAACTCTTCGATGTTCCGACATTCTACGGGCGGCCGCTCATCGCAGTTCAGATCGTACCAAAAGTCGGTGTTTCACGATCCCTTCGGCCCACAACTTTACTCGGGAAACGAATGGGATGCTGTCCGAAAGTCTTCGGACCCGAGCGAGTTCGGGCCTCGTCAGCCCACATGGACCTGCCCCGAATGGTGAGTTTACGGGGTGCACTTGCAGACGGAATCTCGGACATTGTTGTTCCTTCCTGAAGAAAATAAATACATATTCCCTTGGTTCGAAGAAGACTTTTACCATTACAGAAGAAGGACCTAACAATGCAAGCTCCAAGGTTCTTTCCGATCTGACCGCAGAAACTGGAACCCAAAGCAAGTCTGGCGTTGATCTCCTGGACACCCGGCCTCATTTCACCTCTTTCAACTGTCGGAGCCATCCTTTGCCAAAATCTTTGATTGTACTATTTGCAACACCCCTCCATCTTTGATGTTCCACATATCAACAGGCACAATCACCAACTACGAATCTGATCTAACCATTTACCCTCCTTGCTTGTACTAATGCGGCCTCTACCCAAAGCAAAACCCCGATCGATGCTCCTTTAACGGCTCTCCAGTGCAAGGTTCCTCCTCTTCTGAGCCAGAACAGAACCTCGCTCACATTTTGTAAACAACAACCCATTCCCTTTCTCTTCATATCCATTGGCTGGACTAGGACCTAACACCCCCGGCACAGGAGGACCAGCGCCCATCCATCGCCATGTACATCTGTCACCGGAGCTCAAGGCGAAGCCAACGGAGAAGGACTGTCCCACAGCCTAGGATTTCCAACGTGGAGGCCCTCCCAGTCCCAGTGCTCTAGCACGGTTGGAACCCCTCCGTCGAGTGGGAGCAGTTGTACCCCGTTGAACAGGTCCAGATTGTTGTTCAAGTGATCCTGTTGGAGCTGCCAGTCAAGCTGCCCGTATTGGCCTGGATCGTTGATTTGACCCATCTCATACATAGCTGGCTGGAAGTTGCTAAACTGATCCACGGTGGTCTGCCATGACGCTGTTGCTGCTTCTACTGGCGGCGGCGGCGGGGGGCCGCACATCTGGAGGAGCTCAGCATGATTTGACCCAGCATCATCTCCCACTGCTGCCTCGAGTGCAGCCGAGTTGTTGTAGGTAACAGCTGAAGCTTCGCCGGAAACATTGCTGCCGGTGTTGTTGCTTTGACGGGGTTCTTCCACCAAGTGGATGGCCGAATCGATACTTCTGCCCTGCCGAGCAGTGCCCGCGACTTCGAGCCCACCAGCAGCCAAAGCAACACTCGGAGACATGCTCTTGGACTTCACTCGCTTCGTGGACCCCATCAGACCCTTCTCCCGATAGCTAAGTGGCAAATTCGCAACCATCTTTTCCAGAATTCGGCACAAGCTCAATGCCGTCTTTGAGTCGCCGGTACACTCGTGCAGCATGCTCAACCCGCGCTTGATGGATTCAAGGACAGTTTCTCGGTGCGGCAAATTCCGAGCTTCGTCGTGGACCAGCCCAGAACACAGGACAGTGGTGGTGTCAAAGATACAAAAGACGGCATAGTGGAATTTTGCGCCGGCAGACGCGAGATGATCGAAGAACGTCCGAGATACTTCCATGAGGCCCAATGCGGCTAACACACCCGACTCACGAAGTTCCAGCTCCAAGTCAGACATTGGCTCTGCAGAATTTCGAGTCACGAATTGCTTGAGAGGATCGAACAAGCATAATTGGCCGACGAGGTGAAGATAGCGACGTTGGAATATGATCCAGTCATTCTCCGCGTCCCATTGAGTGTCCGGGTTTTGCAGAGCATATGCAGCGGGTAGTTCGTCCAGCCACTGCTGTACAACGTCTCTCAAAGCCTTACTCACCAAGGCCTTACTCACTTCGGTCGGGATGGAGTTGTCGGGCGGCACGGGCTTGTATTCTGCTGCCATCTTCAAGCACAGGGAGCTGTGGAGATTCATGTGCAGAAACGGAGACGGTTTATCTGGGTTTTCGGGGTCTTTGTCGAGAGCTAACGTTGGCTGTACGAATGTGCAGTCGGCGTGGTTTACGAGCAACGGCCGAGAAAGCATCGAACCCAAGGCGCTGCCAATCTGTTAGCGCATTCATCGTTGGCTGGGGCAGGATATTTCACTTACAAGTCCCACAGATACAGGATGCCCCAAAGACGTCTTCTCATCTCGCGGTCAAACTCCGACATGCCATCAGATAAAGAATCCTGATGAAGTCCTATCTCATATGCTGCATGAATGGCTGTTCCTAGGGCATGCCACGCTTCGGTCCATTTCTCGGCCGACTTGTACCAGAAACCGGTCAGGAAGAGCTGCTGGACATGGGCTAGTCCCCCTTTCCCAGAAGGTATCGTTTTACTGAGCTTCTCCGCTGTTGTGTGCAAGGCGGTGGCGAGTGTCAATGCATCAGTCCCAAGCTCACGCTCTAGTCTGTCCTTGACGCCGGCGTTCAGAATGTACAAGGCCGAGCAGGCACAAACCCGCAGGATCAGACTGGTCAACTCTGGTGTACGCTTGTTCGCGGGTGTCGCCCACCATCCATCATACTGGGTCCTAAACTGAGGTCGATACAAAGCGTAATAGTGATGGTTTGCACCATTGAGCCAGTTGTCCACCAGACAATCTGCTGAAGGTCAGGCACAGTCTCGCGCGCAACGGAAATATCGAAGGGTGAGTGGCATACCTATATATGGCTTGGCAGGCATTGACATAATGGCACTTTGCAGTTCCTTCGACTGGACAGGCTCATCGTCCGCATTAGCCGTATCCTTGTTTGCCTTACCAAGCAACACGTGGTGTGTGTGTGGCATATAGCCGAGGGCATTGAGAGCATCGACCTCGTCGGCCTCGTCGTCTTCACCATATTGGTAGCCGTTCTCGTCGAAATAGGACTCTTCTTCGGGAGATTCTAGAGCCCGTTTCTTTGACACACTGAAGAGGACGCTACTGTCAGAAGGAAGTTCCCATTGCCTCTAAGTTGTGTGGCTATGATATGGCTTACCTCGATGAGCCCTCGTCAGAGGCTGTGTCACTTTTGTTGGCTTTCTTCGGAACGAATCTGCAAAGATGGGCGACTCCTCTCTTCGAGCAATGGTTGCATGGAAACTGACGGTTACACTAACTCCAAGGTTAGACAGGCGTGATCGTTAAGTCTTGAAGACCACATAGAGGCTGGAGGTGTTCAACACCAAAAGCGTCTCAGAATTTACCTTCTGCTTCCGACGACGGCACTCCAAGCACGAAATCGGCTGTGCGTTGCCCTCGGTTGTCCAGCTCATGATGGCGGTTGCGACGGATTGCTGTGCACGAGCGGCTGGGAAGATGAATGCCAAAGTGGACAAAGCAGATATATTTTGTCACACTCAGGATGGGATGATGTCTCGTCTTGGTGAGCGCGACCCGGATGTTTGATATGTAAGAGAAAGAACCTCTAGCAATATCGGGCTGAGCGGGCTCAACGTGATGAACGCGGTGTCTGGCTTCGAGGACAAGAGCCTTGTCAGTGTCTGTGCCACAGCAGGTGATGAGCCAGCTTCAGAAATTGTGTAACGATGCTAACAATATAAGCAGGCATCGATTTACATCGGCTTCTCGACGAAAATCGATAGTGCAGACGTCGAAATACCATCCCCTCCTTTACCGCCTTGTCTCCCAATCACCTCCCGCCAAGTGCTGTCGGAGGGTTTTGGGGGCACATCGGTCCACACCTTCTGATCGCAACCCATGTCCCTGGTGTGCATCCAAAGGCACCGGTAGGAGGGTGTTCACGAACCCCGAACCCCGGTTCTTGGGTCATGGTGAACGACAAGGAAGGCCTGTCCGGGTGTCTCTGATCCAGACCTCAGCCGAGTGATATCAGCCTGGAAAGGAAATAGAACCGAGCGGTACAGTGAAGATATCCTATCTCGTCAGGAAGAGGTCTCGCTTTGCTCGCCAGCTTCCCTCAGCCTACCTAGGACGGTACTAGCCTAGCGCTACCTAGCGCCCTAGGTGGTGCTGGCCCATTAAAACTACCCCTCTATCCCGCTCAGCTATGTATGAGCCTCTTCTGCGTTAACCTTCAGCCGCTATAGGCATGCATATTTCAGTCTTCTATTGTTGTCTGCTCGCTAACATATCCTTTGCTCGTACGATCGCCAAGATCGTGGTTTTCTGGCAAACAAACTTCTCGTCAGTAACTGCCGTCCTACTCAAGGGCTTGTCTGCACACCGACAAGCCGTCTCGTGGGGTAGTAACGGTAAGGGCAACAGCATGACGCTACATACATGTTGAACTGAGACATCATAGATATACCTGCGAAACGGGGCGCAACAATTCGGTAACCTTGATAGAGACCCTGAACGGGAGCTCTATCCGCCCAAATTAAGGGAAGCCAAGAGCCTGGCGTCGACAACTCCGGGGTAACAGCTTCTTCAGTCTTCCGTTTCAGCTGTTCAGGGCGTAACGTTCGGGACACTACACTATCAACACTGTACACTGGGCAAGTTGCCTTGGATAATAGTGCTTCGAGGATGTCCTGAACTCGGTCTTGGCGAGATCAGCTTCTTCAAGTTTCATTTGACTTTTCTTTTCGAAGCCATCCCGTCATTGTGTTCTGATTCCATCTAAGCAAAACAAGTTAGAGGTTAAATGGCATCCTCATCTGCACACTCAACCTTCCAAAGTTGCCCAGGAGGATGGTAACGCGGCAAACGTTGATCATTGGGGCTTCGATGAGTGGAGGGTTCGGATGAAGGGTGCATCGAATTGATGAATGGATATGGCTGATGCCCCAAACGCTACGACAGAGTCCGGAGCATTGCATCCGCCACACCGGCCACAGGCTATGCCTTGAGGTCGATTGACCCGACCCCTATCTTCTTTATAACTTCGGTATTTGTTTAGTTCGGCGATCTCTTCTCAACGTTACGCAGTTGCAGGTCGTTAGCTTTGCGTTAGCAGGGGTTGCCAAGTTATAGGCTGGTAGCCAAGGTGACATCCGGCCTCTGAAGCTTAGGAGTCAGGTGCGGAGGGTCTTCTTGACCGAACTTTTGACATTGGTCGAAGTTAGACAGTGTCAACAACGTTGTTGCATCAAGGTCTCAAGGTTGTCTGTGTTCAACTTGGCAGCTTTCTTCTTCCCTTTATTCGGATGCTATGATACAGTGTTATTGTCGGATATGAATACGAACTCGAGATCTAAACCGGTGTTTCTCGAAAATAATGTCGCTCAAAATCATGGAGAAACCGAGGGACATGGCAACTCCAGAAGGAACTACGAACCCCGATACCGACATTTGGAAGTAGCATGGGCGGATGGAGAAATCCTGATGGGAAAAGCAAGAGTTGATACTTGCCGAGATCCATCCAAATTGGATTCTTTATCCTTTACGGGGTATCAATGGTCCGAGTCAGGTACCTACGCACCTGCCCCCTCAACCATGTTGACCTCTCAGCCCGGTCGAGATATCCGATTTACTCACCCCCTACGCCCATCGTCATCTGCCAATTGACCGGTAATTCATCCGTGAAGGATCAAGAGCCAATCTCCCAAACTTGACGAATCACACAGTCGCCCGATCGCACGCACGGGAGAACCCAGTTCTCTGGTACGATGAGACAGAACATCGATGCCATGTCTTCTCCACGCTCCGGGCCGCAGAGCTGTGTTACCCATTTCGGTTTCCAGGATCATGGACGCAATTCGAACTCTTATTGCATGTGACCAGACCGTTAGTAAGAGCTGAGACGGATGTATGACCTGATCAGGAAGGGGAAATTTCGGGAAGATCGTCATCGTGGTTATGGCGTTGACCGTGAAGCCGGGACATCCCTCATAACATTACAAAACCCCTGGATTTAATCATGGAGCTGAGGGTCTGTTGATCCCGATTCCGTATACCAGGAAGCCGGGTGCGTTGCGCTGTCGAACCGGCCCCGACCGAGTGCCACAAGAACTGGAAGAAGATTGCTCGCCAGATACTCACTCGCTTTTCTCCTCTGGCAAACACTGTGAGAAAGGAGAAGATAGCTGCATCGACGGGCCGTGATCTTCACAAGTCAGGCGAGCCGGGACGGATATACGCGGTTTATACGGTCTCAAACTGCCGAAAGTTTGCCTCTGCCTCTCGGTCCGAGAGACTACATCGATTATTAATGGCAGTTTTTCCACAATATGGGATAATGCAACTCCAGTTCCTGCCAGAGCTCTGGCCCCAGTAGGTAAGGTCTACCTATATGGGACACACAAGCCCCCTCGCTCAAGGGGTGTGGCTATAAAGAAATACAGCTACCACGCAGCGGGATACTACCATATCTCAACCCGCACCGTATGAGTTGGAGACGGATGCCACGCGCAAGCTACAGACCAGACGGGGTCAAGGGTATTGTATGAATTGCGCACTAACAAATCGCATCACCGCATCACAACCTCATGGAGCCGCCTAGACCTCAGACTAAGCAAGGATGGAAGTTAGGTACGGGGGAAGAGATGTCTTGGATGGACGGACGGACGAACATGGGGATGAATCTCGGCGACGCTATTGTCCGTTCGGCAAATGGGTTGGGTTTGAGCGAAGCCACAGTTCGTTCGTCTAATGTTACATGAATGAGGAAGGGGAAATCGAGGCCTCTCGTTAAATTTGGACGAGTTTGGTCTGTTGGCGCTAGATAAAGGCCTATCGAGCGAGGTCCTTGTGCGATCGACGGACGTTGAGATAATCGGTGGGTGTTGGGCAGCAGTGGATTGGGTCTAAGACATACCATAGGCAGTTTCCGAGGATCATCAGGCTGCTGTTTAAAGATGTCTCATCGCGATCAGGATGGGATTCTTGAAAATTGAGACCGGGAAATTGGATGTCGGTTTTCGGGATGGTGGTGGGATGGGACGGGATGGGATGGGATGAGATGTGAGGGATGTGATGAGGGCGGCTAGGGCCGTGGATGTGAGGGACAGTGAGTATGCAATGTGAATGTGACGGAGGAGAGGGTTGGAGAGATTTCATTTTGACTTTCACACTGCTTTGCTTTGCTTGGTGGTACTGATTGTCTCAGGCCAAGCTGGTGATTACGCGTCACAGATTATGGGCGAGTGGCTGAGGAGGAAGGGAGGGTGCCTTGAGGCAGGTTTAGGCTTGATAGGGGTTCTTGAGGAAGATGAGTATGTCAAGTCTGTCTCCTTTACTCTTCTTTACCTGCTTGAGCAATGACAAGAACTGACTTCCTGTGATAGAGCATGCCACCAATATCACTCCATCGGGCTTGTGTTATTCATGGTTAATAGTCACCTTCAGCTACAGCACTACCTGTTGGCGTAAAGGGGTGGCATGAAGCTGAAGCCTCACAGAACAGATGAGGCGTTGCTACATTGCATGCGGAAGACAATGCGGAATTCTTCCGTGAGCATCCAGACGCTCACCGGTTACCATCAAGGTCCTCTTGAACAAGGAGCTAATGCATCAACAACCACAGATTCACAAACAGGTCCCGGAGCCGTTCCACACAGAACCACTCTGGAGGCGCATATGCTTCAGTATTATGCAAGCACATAGAAGCCAGACATTTTATGTGTCACACCAACCATACACCAAGACATTTCACCCCTTCAGCTTCCATTCGTCCACATATCTCGGCCACTCAAGCACCACAACCCATAACCTAACGCAAGATCTTCAGCAGAGCTGCCACCGGCCCCATGTCCTTTGCTTCATCTCTGGGAAATATCCGTCCCGTCTTCCATGTGTACTTGACAAGTTCGTTTTTGGTGAGAAACATCTGCGGGATGTTTCCTACCTCGACGGCATCGAGGAAGTCCCAGATGTTGACGTTGATGCTTTTTAGAGCCTGATTAAATTGCGAAGCGTCAGCACGTCTGCTCTTCGTGTCATTCTTTCTCTCATACGCGAGATAGTTCTTGCGTCTTCCAACGTACTCCTCCAATGAGTTACAAGTGTTGCCTCAGTGATGGTTATGGAAGATGAAAACGCTCCAATCCCAAGCGCATCATAAAGCAGGTATGAAACTGACGAAAATGGGGAAGAGACTTTTGCATGGCATACATACCGTTCGGCACTTCTTCTTACTGGAAAAGTCACCACCCAACCCAAGGTCCTGACACAGACGCTGCCAATCCTCAAGGTCGCCGGCGCCAAAGTAGTTTTTCCATCGGACGACGACGTCGTATCTTTGGGGAGGAGCGGGTCTCTTCTTTTTACCCATGATGATTGATGATGATGGCTCGAAGAAGGTGAGATTATGGGTGGCTAGACTCTTGATCTGATGACAAGAGAGACAGAGGCCGATCGGTCTTTGCTCGATTGGCACGTTGACGGAGGTTGACGTGGTAGACTGGCTGGGTTGGCTGGGTTGGTTCATCTCCGGCACGTCAGGGTTGGATGGCAAGTCTTCCCAGGTGCGGATGTTCTCATCATGATACAGTCTGGGGAGGGGTTGCGTTTCATGGTTGTGAAAAGGGAATGGAAAGGTCAGTTCTTTGGAAGATGGAAGGGGGCGTTGACAAAGAAGTCGCGTGCCCGGAAACTGTTGTCAAGTGTTGTTGGCCTCCTTTTTTACAGATCATGAAAACGGACATCCCGCCTTTTAAGCATGAGATTTTCGTTGGCACCGGAAGGTTAGCAACGATATCCGCTGTAAGAGTAAGAAAAACGGGAACGGGACTGACGGAGTGACGGGAGTAATTGCAAACGAAGGGACGGACGGAGATAAAGCTGGTAGCCGCGGGCTTCAAACTTTGATGGCGACGGCAACAACGAAATTCCCTTCTCACGGCGAAAGCGAACGAGGGAGGCCAGAGAGATGGGAAATTAAAGGAACTCCTTTCAAGAGTCAGCCCAGTCAGTGATTTGGGTCGTTGGTTGTGGAAAGCATCTAACGTTGACTATCCAAACGCTCAGTTCATACAAGGACTCTTGAAGAAAGCTTGGGCAGAGGACCAACAACTTCTACCACAGTCTTCTTCCCCATCATTGATTACCCACATGCCCTTTCCTCATCCCATGGCATACATCCATCAGATTCCATCCCATCATATCCAACCTACTTCATGGTTTCCACATCCCTCTCATGTTCTCCCTTTTCACAAACTCCCCCCATCTCCATTCAGCAACCAGCCAAATGCCCGCCCTGCCCTACCATCCCCCCCTAAAGAGACCCCTCAACAAAACCCTGACCGGTCCCACTTTATCCTTCTCTGCCATGTGCCTCGGATAGATCTTTTTGTTGGCAACCGAGTACTGCGCCAGCTGGCCGGGGTTTCCAAAGCGTTGCGGGGTGGTTCCCTGCCGGACGGCATCTAGGAGGTCGTAGATGTTGACATGTACTGATTTCAGGACCTGTATGTAAATGGAAATAAGAGGTTAGAGTGAGAGTTAGGTATGGTTTTTTTTGCGAGGAGGGGAGAGGGAGGGGATGTTGGTTAGAGCTGGGATTATTGGAATAAAGATGAATACTTGTAAGTGAAGAGAATGGAAACCGGCAAACGAAAACGCACCTCGCGACATTTAGTAATGCTTGGAAGCTCCTTGTGGATGCCAATGTCCCGGCACAAACGCTGCCAGTTCTCGAGAGTGTTTTCGCCGAAGTAGCGGGCGAACTCGCCGACGATTTGGTTGTTCTTGTTCTTTTTCTTGCCCATGTTTCGTCCTTGGTGCCTTTTGACTGGGAAGTCGCTTGGTGGTTAAAGTGAGATGAAAGGAAGTAAGAAGGTTCGGGAGCGAATATGTCGTTGTCTTCAACAAGTCTGAATGAACAGACTATTGAATATTAGAGGTATGGTGATACCTCTTTGGACAGGAGTCCTTGATCCTGTCGAAGTTGTCAATGACAACTAAAATACAGTTCTCTGAAGAAAACCGGATGATTCCCGAATTCATGATCAATGGAAAAATATCATCTTTTTAAATCTTTGCCCACACTGAATGGAATGCAATAGGCCATCCTCAGTCATTGCCAAAAGCCTTGCCGTTGGAGATCTACCCTTCCTGTCTTTTTGCATATTGATTGATGTATGAGGCCTACAGTCCGTAAATGTCAAGCCTCCCGTTCCGTCAAATCAACGTGCGAGAAGACAACAACCACCACCCAAAAGTTCCTTCCCTTTAGCTCTGGACTGCAACAATGCCAAAAATGAGGCGAACAATTGTGAGTGAGTATTCTTTATTCACCAGTGACTTTCTGGTAGTGAGGATATCTCAGGATGATGGCAGCATCGTAGGCTCCCTTTTCGAGACGAGTGTTGCGACCGGTGTCTACTACTGTCCTCCTGCAGCCGACCATAAGGGAACGTTCTTGATGGGCCTTGACGGTGAAGGACGAACAGATACAAGATTTGATGGGAAACAAACAAATGAGGGTTTGGCTCCTGGTTGAGGGGAGTATGCGAGTTCCCGCTTGACTCCTAAAGACCCGTTTCAAACGCTCAACGACTTGAAAACTTTAGCACGTCCAATGGCACGAATTAAAAGTCTTGTAATCATGCGATGAAGTGTAACCTCAAACCGGACAGAAGGATCAGTTGACATATTTGCGCTGAGCTGGAAAAAAGGGTACCATCAAGTCAGCGATATGTTGACCCGGCAGCCGGCCAGATGGAGAGTGAGGGCAAAAAATGGGAAGAGATGCCCGATATGCCCAACGTCAGTCAACGGATGCATGAGAACTCGGGCGACGCCGCCCTCCACAACGGCGACTGGCTGACGGGCCGCTTGCCTTACTTGAATGTGTGAGAGGGCGATTCGTCGGGACAGAGATAGGTAGTACAATTCTCAGTGAGATAGTCGTTGGGTCTCAGATGGGTAACACAAATGCCATGTTGTTTGTCGAGTCTTGGCCGTACTGAGGCGCTGAGGAAATGGAAGGGTAGTACGTAGATGAACCACGAAAGATTGGGAGACGGGCCGGATGAAACTTGGATCTGACTTGATGTCTTCCAATGGATATGCGATCAGCCTTTGATTGGATGCCGGAGGCCGTCAAGGCCGTTTCAATCCGGAGAGAGGGGGAAGGATGGGGCCTCAAGCCTTTATATAGGCACGCTTGTAAGAGTCCAGCACACAGACGAGCTGCGACAGTGGAACAAACCATATGAACTGGACCAAGTTTTGATACTTGGTTTGCGGCTGCTCAACCTGACAATGGTGATCTTGTTGATGATCAAGTTGCTGGTCAAGGCGTGCTTACCGATCGATGCCTGTATCACACACCATCTCACCTAACCCTCTTTTACCCCAACCGTGCCCTTCTTTCACGAGCAATAATCACGACAGCGGGAATCCGGGGTTGAGACATGGGCAGATGAATGCCGTCAAATGTGCCTTTCCGCAGCATGCCTCGCATCCATCCATGGCCGCTGTATCGGTATCATGCCGACATGCCCGGGGCGTGCGAAGCATGTTGACATGCACGCTTTCTGGGGTAAATCGTGCCGTTTGTGCTTCGTGGGCAGGGCACGATCAACGTCCCCCCGAAATGTCGGTGTCGAAGTGAGCAGAAGTGTCATGGTCAGTCACTGGTCTTGCTGAATGGACTCGTTGGCGACTGGCAAGTGCTGCTATGCAGCCCGAACAGGCCCGAGCTTCCTGCGGTGCGGAGAAGCTGGACGAAATCTGGAGTCGGCCACGACGGCAGCACTTGGCCTATCAGACGGGCCGGGCCCACTTGCGTCTTTTTCACTTGCTGTCCCCGGCATCGAGGGCATGCGGCTTGGGAGGAGGCTCGGCCAGTGAAATCTGTCCCGGATGCGACCGGCTGTGCCTGCCATTGGCTGTGAACGAGTGACAAGACGTTCCAGAACGTCATCGTCAACAGCGACCCGCGAGTTGTACCTGCGCTTGCTGTTGGTGGTGGTGGTTGTCTCGGATATGGAGACGCTTTCCCCTTTTTCCAACACCTGGACTTTGGGAAGAAAGAGCTTCCCTCAAGAGAAATCCGTTTGGTTTGAAGCCACATCAAAAACATCTTCGAAGCCGATCCGTTGTGTGTGCATTGACGATTCCAATGCTTTCTCCATGTGATGCTCCCACTTTTCTCTCAATGCCCTGCAAAGACTCCAGGTATCCCAGCGATTATCGTGCCCCACCGGCTAGCACCAGGGGCGACGACACGATGAAACCCCACCTTGCCCACCTGGGACCCGACGTGGCAGTCTCTCTGCAGGTTGAGGCTCCTCCAAAAGAGCGACTTGTGAAAATAATGCCGAAGGAAACTCGGAGAAGGAGTGAGACTGTGAGAGAGAAAAAAAAAGAATTGCGACTCCGCCTGTGCGACACTGACGATGGCCTTTGAAGGATCCAGCATCATCAGCATGGACCTGTGAAACGTGGGAGATGACGCCAGATTCCCAGATCTTTTATCTGATATTTCTGACAGCTCTCGGTACCTGTGAAACCTCAGTGACGCCCAACTTCCTCGAGGTCTCTGTCATATTCCAAGTCCTCCAATCTTTTGGCATTTGGTGAAGGAGCATGGACAAGTTCCAGGAAGCCTGTAGATGCTGAGGACTTCCACTCATTCTGCCAGACAAGACACCGCCTGTTCTTGGGTTGAAGGCACCTTTCGGGATTCAAATGAATCACAGCCGAAAAAGCGCAGGAACGACCTGCGAGCCTGCGTTAGCTCTGAGGGGAAAAGTCTTGAATCCCAAAAAAGTGGAAGCGAAGATAAGGCGAAGTGAGATGGCATCAACGTCTCGATAGGGAATGGGCGCACAAGGGTACCTTCCACACAAGCGGTAGCGGCATGGGGCTCGCTGGAAGGCACGAGGGGTACGTACCGGTTCTACCTCTAGGTACCACTGACAAAGTCGACAACGTGTCAGGCCACTGCCCAGAGAGAAAGAAGCGAGAAAACCTAAACTTCATTATTCCGTTCCAACCCGCCAGTCCCATCCATCTTCTAAAGATGGCAGTTACGAGTAAGCATGGTGTTGCCATTTTCGGGCAATCGGAAAGGATTGCGACAATTTCTGGTTTCTGAAAACTCTTTTCTCAGTTGTTAGTGTGTCTGGTGCCAATGCACGGCCGACAGTAACTGCAATGACTATGCAACGAGTGACCACATTGTGCGGCAATCTGCAAGACTGCCCACTGCGTCAAAGAACAAAAACCAAATGGAGATCCAACCTCAACCAAGGTTAGACTGCCTCAAGCACATGTGGTGGTTCCCGAAGCCTCCTACCTACGCACTTCCATTCATCTCTCCGTCTGTCCAGTTGCGTCGGTGTGATCCAACGGGCCAGGAACACTGGCTTTCATCCGGAGGAGTCTTCCATCTTGTCTTGTCTCTTTGACTACCCTCTCTTCTTTGCTTCTGCATTCTGATGCCGTTCCATCTTCCATTGTTTACTTGCTCCTGACTCCTGTCCGTACATCACCAACCACTCAAACCAACTCCAACTGCCTCTTCGAACCGTCGTCAACTGACCTCCAGAGACTAGTCTACACAGTACATACCCCGGCGGCGAAAACCACAACTTCACAAGGACTTGAAAACCACCCGCATCATCCCTCCATCGATCCCCCATCATCTCCATGGGCCTATGGACCCGGACAGGCAAGACAGGCCCTGGATTTTCCCGATTTTCCTGTCCACTTTCCACTTTTCCCGCAATCCAAACCCTTCCAACCCCACCCGCCTAGTCTAATTGTACCATTACCGCCGCCCTCATTGGCCCATGGCCAAGGTGTGCCCAAGGTCAACGTCCTTTGAGCAAAAGGGAAGCTCCATTCGAGGGCATCAGGCCCGTCCGGGGCTCGTCGGCCACCGTCTCCATTCCCGGCTTGGCAGCCCTAGACGCCGGTGGACGCCTAGGACGCCCTAGTCTGCTAGCTTCATGCGAACATTTCTTCACGACCCCGTCCGAACCCACCAAGCATAGATCCTGGATCTCCAGTTCCACGCTGGCCGAGGGAATGGCATGGTGGGACTCGTCGCGCCGAAGCCTCGGGGCTTCACTGAGATCCAAAAAACAACATCCTCCTGTCGTCGAACCTCCAGCCCCTGCTCCTACCGGTCCTCCCCAAAAGCCTCTCCATATCGACACACACACTGTCCCGCCTCACTTGACCATGGAACTGGAGAGGGCCCTGCTATCGCCCATTACAGAGGAACAGCCCGTTGTAGCGACGCTAGCAGAGGCAACAAACACCGGCCCTCTCGTTGTCCACGTTCATATCCAGTTCTACGATCAGGACCTTCACTCCGTCACTCACAGCCAGACCTACGTTAGCTCGCCATACTTCGAACCTACGGGGAGGATATGCAATGGCTTGCTTCGCCGCATCGAGCACTGCTCCGAGGAGCTCATCACCCGGACCGACCCCACGGCCCTTGACATGATCAAGGAAGGGACTCACGACCGTAAGCCATTGCGCTTCGAACTCACCTATCGCGTCACTAGAGCTGGATGGATGGGGGAATGGGCCGTCAGGACGTACAGGTCGTATCAGCAACGGCCCTTGACAGCGGCGTCGGCCAAGGAAGTCATCATCGCAAGTCACAAGACGATAGGCATGTTTTTCCGACGACATGACAGTGATTTCCGATGGTTGGGGGGCTCTGTTCTCGATGCGACTACCGAAACCGCCGAATCTTCTCTAGAGTCAGAGGTTGGGCAGATGTCGCTCGTTGCTGTTCCCTCACCCCGATTTGTCGAGGAGTCCCAGACGTTCGAATCCGTCCCCGGTTACAGTATCGAGGTCGCCTTCCGACACAGGAACCCACGACGACTTATTCCGGCATTCAAGAGGGTAGTCAAGGTTTACAGCAAACAGGCGACTCCTCTTACGGCTGAGATGAGCAGAGATCTACTGGCCAACGGAGCGGAGGCTATTAATCGCAGCTTAGGTCTCAGGAAACAGAAGCTTGAAATTCATGCGCAGCAATGTACCACGATGACATGCCAGCATCGCGACAGCACGGCCCTCAACATCGACGTGAGGATATCAAACGGAATGGGGCCTTCTCACAACAACCTACAGCGCAGCATAAGAAGCAGTCTCTCGTTATTTCACGATTCTCATGGCGAAGATTTTGTGCGAGATGTTGAGGAGTCCCTTGCAGATGTCACACAGGCCGTCGATACCCAGATCAACCAAACGAACGATTTCGAGTTTACGATGGTCGAGTTGAAAGGGGCGAAATGGTCAGTTCAGGAACCAGCGACATTCACAGTGGGCGCTTCTGCATCGCACGGGCGACGAGACATCCAGGCGGTTTTGGACCGTATCCAGACCGGCATCGGCGATGTTCTACAGGGGCATAACACAGCTGTACGTGTCAACGCACGGAAACGGGGACATCTGGTGTTCCAAGAGGTGATACAAACACATGAGATACCCGGAAGGTTAAAAGAGGCTTTCCAATCACCCGAGGAGGAACGGCCTGTCCTTACATCCCGACTTAAGGAACGAATACAGAAGGATATAGATATGATTTTCAAGGACACCTGCTCAATCGACGACATTGCGCTGGAAGAGGAAGAGAGACACTCTCACCCAATCGACGTTCCGCTCTCACCGGGTCTTTCAGTTGAGTGGCCTGAGAGACAAAACGGACCGTCACTAGAATTCCCCCCTTTATCGGCAAAGACTTCGAGCGAGCGAGTAAACGACAACCCAATATCCTTCGTCAAACGAGCATTCTCTCTCAAACGGCGCTCCACATCATCATTAAGGCAAAGCCTACGGTCTATTGCTAGCAGCAGATCCAGTTTGAACAGCCAAGACGACAATTACTCCGTTAATATCCCACATTTTCCCGAGGCCCCCGCGAGACCGGTATCTCCCACTCCGGCAGCATCAACAAAGTCCTCGAAGAAGAGGTTCAGCCTCGGCAAGAAAATTTCCAACATGTTCAAATCGAAAGACTCCAAAAGCGACTCGAAAAGCGATTCGAAGACCGATACCAAAAGCGAGTCGAGCTCTAAGCGACGGTTTTTCAGGTCTTCCTCCTCCAAAAGTACTAATGCAGCGTCCGCAGCACCTGTAGAGCCAAAGTTGATGCGAGCTCACACCACCATGGAAGCAAGCGGCGGTCGGACGCTGCATCGCCCTACGCGTTCGATGACGTCGAATCCATTAGGTAGCTATGACGCCACTCATGCCGCAAGAGGATCTGTTGAACACCCTCGACCCTTCCAAGCAGCAACCCCAAACCTGGCGAACAGGCACGGGTTTGCATCCAAAACTTTCGAGACATATCCACAACCGACAGAACCGCGATGGTCTGTTGATCGTTTGGAACGACCCGTAATGGATACTCCGCAGCTTTATGAGGATGCCAAAGAGTTCCCGCACCAACTGCTCACTCCGGGGCTCACGACACGAAGCACCGACACCCCTAATTCTTTCCATTGGTTGGCGAGCCCCGCAGCCGATGCATACTCGACGGCACCGTCTACACCCGCATTGAGTTTAGGTGGAGAGTCTTCGCCAAGGCACAGCTTGCTAATAAGCCCGATACATGTGAGGCATCCGGAGTTGAAGGATAATACTTCGAGCGACTTTGAACCCGAATCCGAGCCCGAAGAGCCCGAGGTTCGGACGGGGGCGACTGCGGTGGGCGCTTCGGTCGCGGCGGGGACGGAAGTTCTGGAGCCTCCGGAAGATGAAGTGCGATCTATTGTATTCGCGCCCAAGGACTACACCACACAGCCCGAGCAAGTAGCCGACGGGTCCGATGAAGAAGCTGTAAAGCCAGAGTCTCATGATGCTAGCGCAACGGCCATCTCGGTAAAAGACACCACGGCTGCGCCGTCGGATTTGCACAGTGAGCCACCACCACCACCATGATTATTCCCTGTATCGCACTATAGTCTAACTCTTACACCTAGAAGCAGAACCGGAGCCTATAGTATTGGGCGAGACATTGGCTTCTGAGAATCGAGAACTCGGAACCGAACCTGCACCACTGTCCAATGAAACTCCGTCTGAAGAGTCGGACTTCCCCAAACCAGATATCCGCCCGCCGCAGCCCAGTCATGAGACAACGGTCTCTGTGGATGCCCGCGATGCAAAGTCGGAAACAAAGTCGGCTCCAGATAATGGGACCGAAGTGCAAAATGCTCCCGTTGTCCAGAATGAAGATAAGGTCGTTGCAACTGAGACCGACTATTTCAAGGATTTCGAGTCTCTTGCCAAAAGCAAAGCGACCGCGGATGTCATCGGCTCCGATATTAATGCGACTGAAGCAAACGACGCGCCCGTCTCTCTGGTTGATAACCCGGCCGATGACCTGACCGGCCTGGTTGCGGAACCGGCAATTACCCAGTCCGGGCCCGAGGAGGACAAAACCGAGCATCAACATGACCAGGAATTCGACACACAAGTATCCGACGTGGAGGATGTGCCCCCTTCCTCCACCGAGGGGGTTGCTCATGATGTCCAGCCGACTGTGAACGAGTTTCAATCCGGTCCCGAAGATCAGACTGCTGAGCCGGATAATCACGAGGCTGACGCCGTCGCAAGCGAAACCCGTGATGAGCCCCCTTCAACGGATGAAGTCACCCAAGATCGGAATGATAATGTTCCTGAAGATGAGGATGTCGACGCACCTTGGAGGGACGAAACAAGTCCTATGGCTGAGCCTACTGCTCAAGAGCCCGAGCGAGCGCAGTCCAGCCCTGAAGTAGAGGCACCTGAAGCAGGTGAGGATAACATCAAACACCCTACTGAGGATCTGGAGCAGAATGGGTCCGCGGATTTTCCAAGTGACGTCTCCGAGCCTTCGGTTGCGGATCACACTACCTCCGAAGCATCAGGGCAGCCCATGGAAGCCAGGGAAAATATGGTTCAAACGGACACATCAAGCGAGGAGTCTGTCTCCGAACATGACAAGGAATCCTCCGAACTAGCAGAGGGTGACAGTATCTCGCCCGCGGAGTCCGAAACACTCGTCGAAGATCAAGAGGAAGAAGACATGATCAATACCCTCGCATCACTTCACATCTCCAATACCGACAAAGCTACCGGCGCGAGTACCAAGGGTCATCACGTTTTCTTTCCATGGACGACAAGTGCCGTCGGTCCCGCATCAGAGCTTCTTGATTTCAACAGTCAGCACCTTGACGGGAGTGCACTGGTGGCGCACGTAGAGATCCCTGATCCTGAAACTCGGGAGCCATCGGGCCTTGAATCAAAGGACGTGGAGAATGCCTTCGGTCCCGTATCAGTACCCGTCGAGTCCAAGGAAGATGTTCCCTTCGATAATGACACATTCAAAATTCCCGATGAAACACCGAATAACCTCAAGCAACCGGATTTGGAGTTTGAAGAGAAGGACCGGCCTCACTCCTTGGTAGACACCAATCTCCTCCAACCTTCTGAAGCTCTGGACTCCAAGTCTGATGCTATTAATGTCTCTGAGGGCCCTGAAGTAGCGGCAGAGTATCTCGATATTCAGGAAAATGATCGTGCCCACATCGCCCCCGAAGCCCCTATTCGGCTTGAGGAGGCACCCGATGCTCAACAAGTCCAGAAGTCGGAAGTGACCCTACCAGAGGTCGACAGGGCTGACGAGCCAGTGGCTGTGGCTACTGTAGAGCAGACTCCTGATGCCGAGGAGGACTACGAGCTGTCATTTGGTACCGTTGAAACACCGGCAGATATCGATGCTGTGGAAGCTGTCGATGATGTCCAGCACGTCGAGCACGTTGAGGATGTCGGGACTACCTTTGAAGCCCCGGATTCACAAGAAGACGAGAAGGTTGAGGTCAGCGCCACTGAGCCCGACGTGGCCGCTCAAAATGTTGGCAATTTTGAGGAGCGGGACCAGCCTTTCGTTAGCACCTCAGACGACGTCGTTGAGCGTGGCCATGCTTCTGATGAGGTCTACGATAATTGGGATGTTGCCGTTGGGGAGAAGCCTCACATCAATGAGAGGGACACCGAGTATCGTGATCCCACTTTTCCTCAATTCTGGCCCAATTCTTCCTCGGTCTTTATTCCGTTTGCCCCTCAGGAGGCCCTGGACAATGACCCTGTTTTTTTTCATCCCGATTCAATGTCCATCAAGGATGTTCCAATTCTCGGCGTAGAGACGGTTGAGTATCGCGACCCAACTCTACCGCAGTTCCGTCTCAACGACGTCCTCGAGACTGCCGCTCGTTCTTATGCCGTTAGTGAGGCTGCAGAGAAGGGCTTTGAGGCTTTCGAACCTACCAAAGCAGTTAGCGGTCGTGTGGAAGAAAAGGCCAATTACCGGGATCCCACCATGCCCCAGTTCCGGCCTCATGTACTTCTGCAACCGACGCCCATCCCTCTCCTCTCTCAGGATGAAATGACTGAGGATAGCAATGCCTCTCAAAAAGCCGTGGAAGCATTCAAGGAGGAAATTTCTCATCGGGGCGAGGACGAGACTGAGTACCGTGATCCTACAATGCCTCAATTCCGGCCTAATTCCTCTGGCTTTGTTCAGCGCCCCTCGGTTTATGATGTGATGGCGGAGACGGATGGATATGAGGAGCCACCGGCTTCGCCCATTGATGAGACACTGGTCGAGACTATCAAGCCTATCCAGGACGATCTTGATTATTGTGATCCTACGATGCCTCAATTCCGACCTAACTCCTTTGGGGTTGTTCGGCGCCCCTCGATTTCTGTTGTGCTGACAGAGACGAATGGGTATGAGGAGCCGCCGGCTTCACTCATCGATGAGATCCCGGTCGAGACTCTCAAGCCTGGCAAGGATGATCTTGATTATCGTGATCATACAATGCCTCAATTCCGACCAGACTCAGACTCCGAAAGCATGCCCATTCCCTCCATCTTTGAGGAATCTGTCGATGAGCAAGGAGAGCAATATGATGTACCCGTTGAAGGTGACAGCGAGGAAAGCTCTTCTCAAGGCGATCAGACCCCCGAGTACCGTGACCCAACAATGCCCCAATTCAAGCCGAACTGGGACGGTCCGGAGCAACCTCACCTCAGCCAAGGTGGTGTTGAGCAACCGACAAAAAAGAACGTTGAGCTGACCAGCGTTGGGCCTATTGAGACTGAGAAGGGCGAGGATGCAACTACCGAAGTGCATCCAGAAGACACGGAGTCCACTGAGCAGCTTCATGAGTCCACTCAGCCTGAGCATGTCGAGATTGAATCTCCTGACGCTGAACAAGTTGGAGACAAGCAGACTGAATCGCTTGAGTCTGATTATATCCGCGACGAATTGACGGAAGCAAAGCCTGTGAGGGTAGAGCCTCCTGAACACATCCTGCTTGATGCTGCCCCTGCTATTGAATCTGTGGTCGACACTCATTCCGTTACTAGGGATGAAGAGGCCGAAGTTGAGCCGAGTGAGCCCACCAACGTGGACTCCCAACCTGCACTTCCGTCAACCACTGAGCAATCCCAAGAAGCCCAGGAGGAACTCTCCCAAGATCAGTATGACACTCTTTTTGAGCCGGTTGACCCCAGGTCCGCTCCCGAGGATGACAAGATTGAAACCGGTGCTACTGAGCTTGCTGAGAGTGATTCCGAGTCTGCGTCTGAGCCAGCTTCTGAGTCAACTTTTGAGCGTATCCCAACCACCCGAGCGGAGGAGCTTTACCAGGATCAGTATGATGCACTCTTTGAGCCGAGGGAAGAGCACATTCACCAAGTCGCTGCGCATGATGCAGCCCTCAAAATCCCAGCAGTCTCAAAGATCAACCAGGTCGAGTATCGTGACCCAACGATGCCTCAGTTCCGACCCAATGTCTTCCTTCCATACCGCGATCCCACCATGCCTCAATTCCGGCCTAACGCAATCATGATAATCTCTCCAATCTCTGTCCCTGAGAGAGTACAAGAATCAGTCGAGGAGCTCGATCCTGACTACATCGTTGAGCGTACCATGGATGTTCTTGATCAACTTGAAAGCGAAGAGAGAGCGGGTCTAAATGAAGAAGTCGTCGAACAAGCGATCGATCTGTGCGAGCAAGTTCTTGAGCAATTTGGTGCCGAGCCTGAACAGACAGAAGACCTTCTTGAGCAGCTTGAGACCGAACAAACCGAACGCGGCAAGGAGTTGCTCGAACAAGTCACCGCTGAGCGTGCTCTCCAAGAAGCCGAGAATATCCTTGAGCAAATCGAGGCCGAGGCTGAACAAACAGAGGGGCTTCTCGAGGAACTCGACACTGAGCAAACCGAGCGGACCCTTGAGATCGCCCAAGACCTCGAGGTCCAGCACCCACTCGAGGAAACTGAGGAAACGCTTGAGCGACTCAACAACGAAGTCGAACGCACTGAAGAGCTCCTTGAACAGGTCGATGCTGAGCAAATGGAGAGGGTCGAAGAGCTCCTCGACCAGCTTAAGACAGAGAAGGAGATTGAGCAAAATGAGGCAAGCCTCGAAGAGATTGATGCCGAGGCCGAAAAGAATGAAACGCTGCTCGAGGAGCTTGATATCAAGCAACATGAACGCGCAGAGGAGATCCTCGAGCAACAAGGGTCTCAGCAAGATGTCAACCCCACTGCTGCGGACGAATCAACAGAAGAGCCTATCAACCCCCCAGTGGCTGAACAAGCAATTGATATCCCTGAATCGTTCCTGGATGAGTTCCCCGAAGACAAGGAGCAAACCGCCCCCTCAGCTGTCCTTCCTGCCGAAGCTGCGGTCGCGGAGGCTGCTGCTGAGGTGCCACTTGCGCCCCACGAATTGGTGTCAGAGCCATCCACTCTTGGGCACGCTGAAACCGGTACCACTGAGATGCAAGATACTCCCCGACAGCCGACTGTCGCCGTGGTTGATGAGGCTACTATCAGTGAGCCGAGTGTCATCCGGAATGTTCAGCTTGAGCATCCCGGGATTGAGCTCGCCAATCTCGAAGATGAAGGTCTTGAGGATGCTGATGTGGAGTCCGATGTCCCTGCAGCTGAGCCTACTACTGGCCCCGTCATTGTCAACTGTGACACGTGGGTTGAGCATACTGATCTTGGAGATATCGTTCTGGAGACCCGTGCTTCTGTTGTTCAGCGAGTGGCTGAGGAGACTTCAAGCCATGAGCCAATCCTTCAAGAAGTCCACCCAGAGTTCCCCAACATTGAGCACGCCAACCTTGAAGATGAAGGCCTTGAAGATAGCGAGTTGCAAGCAGACGTCACTGCCGCTGAACCCGCGGCTGAGCCAGTCGTGATCAACTGCGACACCTGGATCGAGCATGCTGACGTTGAGGATGCTGGTGTTCAGGTCCAGGTGCCTGGTGTTGTGTCTTCCGGTGGGGAGACGACCATGGGATCGATCGTGATCCCTGTTCAAACATCGCACGAAGAAATACCTGCTGAGAAGTCTGACACTCCTCTTGCTGAACCTACGCCCATGTCTGAGTGTGTCGCTAAACCTGATCTTGAGAATCTGGCTGCCACTGAATCTCAATCCGAGCAAGAGACCAGCACCAATGAGCCGAATATCGATAGCGATATCAACGAGGATGAGTCTTTGGCTAGTCAGGTTTCGCATGAGCAAGATGCGGATCTTGAAGAGCAAGATACTCTTTCCGAAGTGGTTGATCGAAGCTTGGGTGATGCTCCTGGCGCTGAAGACACAGATGACTCGACTGGAGATGTGGATACAAGCAATGCCGATGGGTCTCTCAGAGTCGAGTCGCTTGATAACCTCATTCGATCCGCGGAGGTTGTTGAGAACAAGCTGAGGGAAATCCCCGAAGTTGAGCCTGCCACTGGCGAGGATGAGAAGGCCGAGGGTGAGGAAGTGACACCAGCTCTGGAACCAGTCGAGGAACCGTTGCCTCTGGCACCCGAGGCGATTACCGAGGAGACTGGAGACTTTGACAAGACTCCGCTTGCCATTCCAACGGCCAAACAGGAGGATTTGATCGCGGAACAGGAAATGCTTCAAAACATCCCAGCAGCTGCCCTTCCTCAAGCAGCTACCCTTCCTGACCTGTGTCTCCTTGAAGAGATCGCCCCCCACCAGCCAATCTCTGCCCCAGCAATCGGCCTCGTCACTCGAGAGCCATCAGAGCCAGCCCAGCAACTGTCTGACATCTCCAATCCCCGTCAAGCATTCGGAGTCAGTCCTCGCGGCTCTGTCGACACCATCCGCGGTTCGGATGTTGACGAGGAAGAAGCTCCTGAACTATACGCTCCTCCTCCGACGGCTGGTTTCTTCGGCTTTCATCACTATCACGAGAACAAGTGGGCTAAGGTCGGCCTGTTCGAAGTCTTGATCAACTCGACCTCTCGTCGCTTCAGTCTTCCTCTTCAGTCCTTGTTGCACCGCAAGCATAGGTCCGACGCTCGTCAGTAAGCGACATTGGCTGGCATCAGAGAGCTCAACAAAGAAGAAAAAAAAGAAAGAAAGACAAAGATGATCAAACAGTATGAGTGGATGCGTGAAAGAAAAAAGGCGTTTGGAAAGGTTCACAGTTGACACATGCTTTCAACTCGGAGGGGGAAAACAACAATCACGCACGGTTTCTTGTTTTGCATACACACATACCCCACTCCGCTCTCACACATTGCATGTTTATGGTTCTGCATTCGGCGGTCTTCTGCCCTATCGTTCCAACGAATTTGTATATTCACTAGGTTTCCTTTGGTTGGGGGTTTGGGTTTTAGGCATCGGCGTTTTGCACTTATGATATACCACGAAACTAAATGGATGGTTGGGGGTTGGATCGGTGGCGGCATGGTAATACGGGGAAGGCTTATACACAATTATCATTATATACCACTTTCCTATGAGAACATACAAAACGGATGGATGGCAAACTGGGAAGACGGATGAGAGCAAAAAGAAGATACACGAGATGGGATGGGATGGCAGGTAACGCGAACCAAGAAGTCAAGCAATAGCAGCATCCTTTTATGATTTATGTTTTTACGTTGTATAAGTAACAAGAATTGAACTTGACGAGATAGAACGGAATGGATTATTATGATGGGGGTATGGGAATGGCAACGGGGATAGATGATGGATAGCATAAGATATCAAATACCAATGTTAGTTTTGCTTACCGCATACACACCTCCTACTCGGAGGAAATGTCACAAAGGTTGACACATCTATTGTTACCGCCTAATTGAACAATTATGCGCTTCAAAAGTCCTAAGAAGAACAAAAGATGCAGTGCGTCACCAGGAAGGCATAGCAGTAGACGTAGTAGTAAGCCGGGAGTTGCCTCCGCTTTTCATTTAGAGCCAACCATCCAGACTTTATGATGACATTGCCCAATAGACATGTACATTGCAAGATGCTTCTCTCGGATATCTTGCCGTTGAGAGGGTGACCAAACTCCAAAAACAACCCAAGAATTTATTAAGATTCGCCCTTTATAAACGCCCAACTCTGAACCAGATTTTGTGTAACCGCGCTATGTATGTATGCTTGAACCGTAAACAAGACTGAGTAAAAAGAAGTGAAGAGACGGGTGAGAAAAGATAAACAACCTATGAAGCAGCGATGGCAGCGGCGACTGGCTGCGAGGACTGCTGTTCAACGGCGGATGCAGCAGCATTAGCGGCGGCTTCGACGGCCTCGGAAACGTTGATTCTCGTCGAGGGAGGGGGCTGCTGCTTCTCGGCTTCCTCGTCACCATCCTCCCTCTTCCTCTTCAGATTCTCCTGCTGAGCAACATCATTCGTCAGGTCGTTCTTCTTCTTCTCGTCTCCTGCCGTCTCCACCTTGGATTTATCATTACCGCTGCTGCTTCCATCGACAGTAACAAGCTTCATGAACTCATCCGTCTTCCTCGCCATCTCCACAAGCTCCTCATCGCCCGTCAACCCCAACACCTCGACAATCTTGCCGTAGCTCTTGCAAGGCGTCAGCTCCCTATACTTGGGGCTCTTGCCGGGCACCATCTGCGTCAACATGAACTTGGTGTTGTGGAACTTGTTCTCGACCTCCATCGCGAAACGGACGTACTTGGCCACGGCCTCCTCCCAGGTCGCCAGCCCGCCGTCCGCCTTGGCCCGAAAGCACGAGCCGTTCTTCTCGGCGCAGGTCGCGATCATGGCGCCGTCGGTGCCGTACTCGGCCATCAGCTCGAGCGCGTGGTCCCGCCCTTCGACGTCACCGTTCATCACGCACGCCACCCCGTACTGGTGACACACGTCGGCGATCATGCGCAACTGGCCGCGGATGGCGCGCTCGCGCGGACGCATGGGCGTGGTGCGGCAGTGGATCGTCAGGCCGGTGATGCCCGTGGCGCAGAGCCGGCGGACGAGCGCTTCGGTTTCGGCGGGGGTCTCGAGCAGGCGGATCTTGACGCTGATGCCGATGTCGAAGGCCGGCTTGATCTCGGCGACGAGGGCTTCGAGGATGGAAACGAGCGTGTCGGGGGTTTTCAGCAGAGCGGCGCCCATGCCGGCGTGCGTGCTGAAGGGCTTGGGGCAGCCGGCGTTGACGTCGATTCCTGATACATCGGCGGCGACGAGCTTGGCGCACTCGACGGCTCTGGTTGGGTCGGAGGTGCCGATCTGGAAGATGTGTCGGCCGGCTTCACGGACGGGATCGATGCGGTAGATGACGGACTCGTCGAACAGTTCCTTCTTGACGTTGTTGGTGGGGACGCGAGTCCATTCGATGCAGTTATTGCGGGGGTTGACACGGCGGGTGGTTCCGATTATGGCCCGGTCGATGGTCTCGGGGCCTGGAGAAAGAGGATGTTAGTCAAACTTGAAGGCCGTGAATGTTGCGGATGGTTGAGTTTAATTTGTTGGGACGCACCCCATACGAGATCAGCACCATAATGGAGAGCCAACAAGCGTGACGGAAGCTCTCCAGAACGGACCATGGGAGCCAAAACGATCTTGCCACGATAGTCGACGCCCCGCGACGGGATGGGCACCCTCTTCTGGGTCAGGCCCGCGGCAGCAGCAGCCAAGGCCGGGGCCGTCTCTTCGGTAACGGATGTCATGATGGTTCGGACGAGGCGCAATGGAGAAAATGGCATATCATCTGTTGGCGTCTCTGCCCGGACAGAGGAGGAAAAAGAGGGGAGAAAAGGGCGCGGCGCGGGGGCGACGTGAGGTGTTGAAATCGGATTTTCTGAAAGATCGAAAATAGCCCACGGCGCTATCCAGAAATTCGATCTGCGATCGGCGGACGCCGAGGCGGGCTGGCCACCGATTGTTGCGCTCGGGGTGGGGCCGAGGGAAGCCGGAAACTCGGCATTAACCCTAACCCCCCAACACAGCTTATGAGGACCTTTTAAGATTTGTGAGTGCCGTTATCAGATGAAAGGAAGGACCAATAAAGGATCAGATTGATGTTGCCTGCTCTTGACAAGACGTCTGTTTTCACCATATGACTCTGGCGTTTCAGGAAAACCTGTGATATGCCGAGAATCGACTGCTCCTGATCATGCGTTATGTTCCTGAGGTTAAACCTGGTGATGCTCGTCCTGATCAATATTCTAGAAGGATGGATTCAGGCTATCTCTTCAAGGACAACTATGTTCTTGTAGTTAGCTAGCAACACAGCGGAGCATTACTTACAATATCACCAGTGGTGGATGGCGAACATAGTCCCCAAAGCTGCTCTTTAGTTGTTTGAAAGGGGGCCTTTGTTGTTATTCAACAAGCCACATGAGGCTGAGTTCAGGGGTTGTTGGTGAAGTTGAACAGTCCATGTTTTCGTCCCCAAACTGTCTGTGTCTCTTCACCACCCACGAGACTCGATCGTCAACTCGTTTGAGGTCGATGACAGCGCATCGATTCATTTGTCTCACGAGTTCTCAAACTGCAACGAAGCGTCCGGGGTGCATCTCCTCTGCAGTGACAGCGGTGAGGGTACAAAGATACAGTGGACAGCACACGCTGGAGCCAAGCTCCGCTCTTCGGAAACGTTAGGAAGTGGCCCCAGTTCGCTCAGCCAGGCCAGACCCCAAGAAGAGGGCCCTGGAGGCATTGATTCACGAGGGGCTGTTGAGTGGTTGAAAAAGAAGCCGCGGCCAAAGGGAACCGCGACGAGACTTAATCACAGGAACAGGGCATCCGAAGACCTACAACACCCCTCCCGACGCTTTTTTCAAACCATCTCACCTGCCGTGATTCTACGCTAGCCGTCAAATGCAGTCTACCAGGTTGCGGACGTTGCTGCCAAAGACGCGGTGCCGGCCATTGCACTTCCGGTCCCAGAGCAACTTGAGCACCAGACAGCACAGCACGCTTCCGCTCCCGCACCCGCGCCCGTCGTCGTTGCAGCCACACATCTTCCACCTCCCGTCCGTCCAAAACATGCCGCCACAATTCGGGCGTCCCGGCCAATCGCAGGCCCGCACGCTGGCGTCACTCAGCGGGCCCCAGTCCAATTCCACCCACACCCAGTGCCCGGTCGGAGCTGGGACCCCTCCCCCTCCATCTGGCAATGGATCGGGGGGAGCTGCCCAATCTCCGAATACAAAACCGCTGTCCACCCTGACGAGACCAAACATCACCACCGCCATTTCCTCCGCCAGAACACAACAGATTGCCCGGCATCTCTCGTCGAGCTCAGTCGCAACTATGGCTTCCCAGTACAGCATCCGCAAGGTCGGCGCTCCCTACACCTTGGAGCACCGCGTCTACGTCGAGAAGGATGGCGTCCCCGTCTCGCCCTTCCACGATATCCCGCTCTATGCCAACGCCGAGCAGACCATCCTCAACATGGTCGTTGAGATCCCCCGCTGGACCAACGCCAAGCAGGAGGTAAGCTTCAACTCCAGCTTCTCTCGAGGTATCCCGCGCATGTAGCTTCGTTTATACGAGGCTGATCGCGGGGTATTTACCTCACCCCCTTTTTCCGGGCACACGCGCACGCAGCCTGCTAACAACTCTCCCATAGATCTCCAAGGAGGAGCTCCTGAACCCCATCAAGCAGGACACCAAGAAGGGCAAGCTCCGCTTCGTCCGCAACTGCTTCCCCCACAAGGGCTACCTCTGGAACTACGGTGCCTTCCCCCAGACCTGGGAGGACCCCAACTCCATCCACCCCGAGACCAAGGCCAAGGGTGACAACGACCCGCTCGACGTCTGCGAGATCGGTGAGCTCGTCGGCTACACCGGCCAGGTCAAGCAGGTCAAGGTCCTCGGTGTCATGGCCCTTCTTGACGAGGAGGAGACTGACTGGAAGGTCATTGTCATCGACGTCAACGACCCTCTTGCCTCCAAGCTCAACGATGTTGAGGATGTTGAGCGTCACCTCCCCGGTCTTATCCGTGCCACCAACGAGTGGTTCCGCATCTACAAGATCCCTGACGGCAAGCCCGAGAACCAGTTCGCCTTCACTGGCGAGTGCAAGAACAAGTCGTGAGTTTTTGCCGGTTTGTCACCGCAACTGCAACATTGGCTAACAAATAAAAACAGGTACGCCATGGACGTCGTCCGTGAGTGCAACGAAGCCTGGGAGCGTCTCATCACCGGCAAGACTGCCCCCGGCGGTGTCTCTACCACCAACGTCACTGTCCAGCACTCCCCCAGCCGTGTTGCCCCTGACCAGCTTCCTCCTCTCCCCGCCAACGAGGAGCTCCCCCCTGCTCCCATCGATAGCTCCATCGACAAGTGGTTCTTCATCAGCGGTGCTTCCGCTTAGAGAGCTCATTTGTTGAGATAGAATAAAGACATCATTTTTTGGCACCTCGTTGTCTTGATGAATTCGTGAACTGCCCTCCATGGGTTGACTGTGACCCTCATATCGTTGTTTTGCGTAGAGTTGGGCCCAGTTTGGGTAAGATATGCCTGGCACTTTGTGGTTACAAGCTTCGTGCGGTCAGAGACTGGTCTTCTCTGAGCTTGTAGTCCAGGGCATGGGATAGGAACTGTGGAGAGATGCTCAACATTGTCGCCCCATGAGTTTCGCTGCTTATATACAACGGGGCGGTGGGTGAACGCACCATCGAAGAGGGAAATACGGTCCTCAACATGAGGCAGTTATTCACCGTCACTGTGTCAAAGCGGGCATACAGTGGTGCATATGAATAAATCCATGGCAGAGGTGCTATCTACGCATGTCTATAACAACAGGTAACCAAACTGCCTTGCCAACTGAAAATCGCCGGCCCCGTAACGCCTCCCAATGCTTTTTGTGTACACTTACAACCTCTTTCCCAATACAAATACAGGTTTTTATCTTTCGTTGTTTTTGGCTGGTAAGGCGATCTTACAGATCTCTCGGAGAGGTCGTCAGGTGCAAAAGCGGTCGGTCTGTACCATACCGATCTGGCTCGAGGCTCACTGGCCGTTTCCAGGTAAGGTAGTTAAATGCGCCTCCAGGTATCCAGCAACTTCCCTTTGTCCCTCCCTGTTATTGTCGTCTGAGCATGACAGATCAAAGCCAAGCACGCTGGGTATCAAGACAAGAGGAACCCTCCTCACTCTCCCTGTCGCTTTTCCCCTTTTCTGACACAAGTCTCCCTCGTTTCTTCCCGCAAAGTTCGATTGGCGGATCAACCCGACAAGCGTATCGAAATCGTTGGGTTTCGAAGAGAACTAGATGAAAAGTCGTTTAACCGTCGTTCAAGTCGGCCTGCTTCTGGAGGATACGAGAGTGGCGATCCACCTCCTCGACAATGCTCTTGATGCCCATGTTCTCAACGTCGAGGTTCATTTCCTTGCCGTCCTCTGTTTTGTTGTTGCTACGTTAGACTTTGACTCGACTACCGGAACAAAACGCAACGGAAATACGATCGGGATTGCGACTGCAACTGCAACTACAAAGAGGGTGGGTGAGTGTGACAAGAAACAATCAACGTACTGAACTTGACATAGAGCAGAGGAGTCTCGGTGGAATTCCGCGGCAGGAGCTGGGTGGTGATGTTCATGCCATTGGAGCGGGCGTTGGGAGGGAGGAAGGAGAGGAACAAGCGGGCGGCCTTGGCCTTGGCCGAGAAAGGGTTGAAGCGCGTTGATACGTCGGTGATGAAGCGGGTGAGCATGTTGGGCGAGAGTTTGTCGGGTCTCAGGTGGGAGTTGGGTTCGGGAAGAAGAAGCAGGAGGAAGGAGGCCTGACTGCGACTTTGCGACGGGACTGCACACCGGACGGGGACGGGGACGGAGACGGAGACGCGGGAGACGGGAGACGGGGTCTGTGGAGGATCGGACGGGGGAGCTTGTGTCGCGATTTGGACTTCGGTTCGGTCTTCGTGCCTGGCGCCGGCCGGCAGTGTGGGGGATGCGATCAAAAATTACTGTAGGTACGTACCGATTGCGCCGGGGGCCGGGAGGGGTGTTCTGATAAACGGAAAATGCGGGACGGTGCGCGCAACGTGTGAGCGACAGGCTGTGATTGGTTGAGAGCTGGGATTAAACGGATTGAAGCTTTATTTCCAGTCATCTTCTAACATTCACATACATAAAAGTCACTACACATGTATAGAATCTGAAAAGATATATTTCTCATCGTCATGTATCGTGTGTTTATATCGCCCGTATATGGGCCTCTCATATTCTTTCCTTGAGCGCAGCAGCAGTGTACTACAACCTCGAAGTCCCCGTTTTCATCAGCCAACTCTCCGTTTCCGCCATCCGCATATGATCCGTTTCAAGGAACTTCCGAATGACGTTGCAACAGCCCCCGAGACCTCGAGCTCCCATTGAACATCGCTACAGTGCTCTCCTTTTCAGGCCAAGTTTCCACTATCACAATCAACCACAGCTGCTGATCAACACCAACCGCGATTTTATACTGTTACATCCACCTTTTTCGGCAACACCTACAAGTCAACACCCTACAATTACTGTACCGACGCAAAACAATAATCATTAATGTCATCGTTCGAAACGCTCCAAGAGCGGCTCACGGCCCTCCAGGAGACGACCGGCCAGCTTAAGGAGCTCATCGAGCGTCTCGCCACCCTCAAATTCGAGCCCGGTTCCGTTCCTCTCAGCAACAGCATCAGCAGTCTCGCAAACACTGGCGCCGATGGAAATACCAACAATGAGGCCGCCGACTTGAGCGCGGAAATCAGCCAGGTCTTGCGCGAGGAGGAGGAGGATTTGGAGTTGTTACAGGAGGAGATCATCGACTTGCGCTCCGGCCGCCCAGGGAGTGAGGCAGAACACAAGAAGACAAGATTGAAGGAGGGCGCGCAGCGCTTGGCTGTTGAGCTTAAGGGGTAAGCTTCCTCTGTTCCGAAGATACCAACTTCGCGATGATGGCGACGATGATGATGAACAAAGGACACTAACAAATTTCCTTCTCAAAAAGCTGCCGAACCTCCTTCCGCAAAGCCCAACTCGCCGCGCGCCGCAACCTCGAAACCGCCCAGCGCCTCGAGCGCCAGCTCCTCCTAGCCTCCTACGTCGCCGTCGCCGCCAACCTCGCCGCGGCATCAGACCGCGGATCCGGCGCCTCAACACCCGTATCTACTGCCGCCGGCGGCGCTCAACCAACCTCGACTACTCCACCCCCTCTCCCAACCTCCGCCGCCGCTTCCTCAGATGCTCCTCCTCTCGACCCCCGCCAAGCTCTCTTCGGCAACCGCCGCCGCAAGCAGCACCAAACCAATTTACCCCCCTCCCACGACTCCGAAGTCGTCTCCGCCTCCTCCACCGTCACCGACGCCCTTCGTCGCACGCACGCCCTGATCGCCTCGGAAGTAGCCAAGTCCGCCTTCGCGTCACAAACTCTCGCGGAAAGCACAGCCGCTTTAAAGGAGTTACAGCGTAGTTACGAGGGGATCGATTCCCTGCTTTCACGCTCGCGCGACTTGGTGAGCACGCTGCTGCAGAGCCAGAAGAGCGATACCTGGTATTTGAGGACGAGTCTGTACATGCTGCTGTGCACGCTGGGGTGGCTGGTTTTTCGCAGGTGGTTGTATGGACCGCTTTGGTGGGTTTTGTGGTTGCCGTTGAAGATGGTTTGGAAGGGGGGACGGGTGGCTTATGGTGTTTCTACGCACCATGGGCATGGTGGGGTGGAGACTGGAGCAGGAGGGGGGGCGAGGATGGAGGTTTTGGTTGGGGATGGGGATGGGAAGGGAGGAAGGAGTGTGGTGGGGATGGCGGAGGAGGGGGCTATTCCTACGGTTCAGGTTGACGTTGGCGACGGTGGCGGTGGGAAAGGGAAGAAGAGGGATAATGATAATGATGTGGACGAGGAATCTGTGGTTGAAAAGGTTGGGAGGATTATCGAGGAGAATTTGCCGCCTTTGGAGGATGAGAAGGATGATACTCACGAGATCGTGGTCGAAGATCCTGAGCTGGAACAAGGCTGGATTGGTCAGGAGCATATTTTTACCAGAGAACAAGGAGAGAAAGGAGAAGAGGAAGAGGAGGAGGAAGTGGGACAAAGGAATCCCAAAAAGCGGATGTGGGAAGAACCCGTGGTGAACAACCCGATTAGGGATGAGCTTTGAGGCTTGATAGTTTGCAGGAGTTTAGTATATGAAGTCTCGGCCAGAAGTCACTTAAAACAAGAACAGCCTGAAGCCGGGGACAATGCCCATATGTTTGTCATCAGTGTAGGCTTGTGATCAATACGCTATTCTGGTGATAAACTGCGCCTTCTGTTCTTCTCAAGACTTTTGGAGTAATTAAATGTTCAAGTGGGAGGTAACAACAATCGATGTGCCAGCCTTTATTGTAGTGACGCTGAGTATGAGGTGTGTATGCGGTATGAGCAATCTCTATACCCTCTTTATTTCCGTGTCTTGGTAATTTGATGCGTAATGACCAACACCCCTCAGGTCTACTTCAAGCCGCTCCCCCATGCTTCAACTGTTGGAGGCATAATTACACTCGCTTTCCCTGGGCCAACAGATCCGATACTTTGGGTGGGAGCACCAGTTGATTCCTGTCATTGCGCCGATGAAAGTCCACAAGCGCAATCGCCGTCTTTTCCGGCAAGTCCTCATGAATGAAGTGTCCCGCTTCGGGAAATACTTGCAAAGCGTATTTACCTGTATAACACAAATTTCGAGTTAGTCAGTCATAACGAACCCAAAGATAACCACCAGAAACAGAAGCAGAAACAGGAACAAAACATACCTTGCATCTGCCCAATAGTCAACTCAGTATCCAACCGATCCGTTCCCGCAAGCAACAACATCTTGCCCCCCCTCGCCTCCAAAAACTTCTTGCTCAGCCCCACAAACCAATCCTCCCAGAACGGCTGCGTAGCCGCCAAATCCGTCTTCCACCGCCACGGCTTCGCCGTCCCCTCCGTCCCCGCCACCCCTCTCAGCTGATGCAGCTGCTGCCTTTGCAGTTCCTCCACGGGCGCCAACAGCCCGGGCACGCTTGTTCTGGCTGACGTCGAGTTCCGGATCGTCCGTGATCGCACGTGCCACTCGATTCCGTCCTTCAGTGTCGCGAACCCTTGGGGCCGCGTGGAGAGGTAGGTTTGCATGCTTTGTAAGGCGTCCATGGCCGAGCCTTCGACTACGTCTAGGACGGCGTAGCCGAGGAGGGAGGGGCCGAGACGGTAGGATTTGGCGAGCTCGGTGACGACGGCGCCGCCGAGGGAGTGCCCCACGAGGATTATGGGCGGCAGATCGGGCCAGTGCATGGCGGCGCGGGTGAGTTGGATGACGGTGAAGAGGTCGGTGGCGAGGGTGGAGAGGCTGAGGTCTAGTGGTGGTGGTGGTGCTTGTGCTTGTGCTTCCTTTGTGGTTTCTCCTCCTTCTCCTCCTCCTGGGACTGGGGAAGGGGTAGTGATGGTTGTTGAGCCATGACCGCGTGCGTCGAGGGAGAGGATGCCGGCGTTGGGAAGGCGTTTGCGGATCTCGGAGCTAAGGACGGCGAAAGAGAGGCCGGAGGAACCGGCGCCGTGGTGGGTGACGAAGAGGGGACCTTTGCCGACTGGAGAGGTGAGGTAAGCGTGATGGGTAACTATTAGTTGTTTGTTGTTACTTCCACCGTCGGGTCCAGCTTCCTCCTTGAGAAAGAGTTCTCGTTCAAAGTAAGTCGTCCAGGGGATAGGGTCCATAGATCGACTGGCGAATCTGATAAGAGGTGATATTAGCATTCGTTGATTGTGTTGAAAGACAAAGATGAGGGCCAACTTACCCCTGTGGTCGCGCAAATAGAGCCCTCCCCGGAGAAGGGATCACTGTTCCTGTCGATGAAACAGAGGACGCTGATGAGGAGTCGTCGTCGAAGGGAAATCCGCCTGGACTGGGCCCCGCCATTTCTCGATCTTCGTCCGCCTCGTTAAACTCCGGCATCGTCGTTGCGGTCGGTATCTCCGCTGGTGGCTGCCCCAACGCCTGGCTGCCGAGCCTCGCCTTTGCCCACTTCTTTTGAAGCTCACTCATGGCGTGAGCTGTAGAGGCTTCCGTCATAGGATGTTTGGATAAACTTCCTTCATTCACACCCTCCTTTGCCCTTTGAAGATACGGTGCTGTGCTGCTGATGGCCGTGAGTTGAAGTGTATGTACTTGATCTATCCGCTCCTCTGTCAGGTTGCTGAGGAGTGATGTTCAAATAAGCTTTGTTGGATTGTCGCCAGTTGATATCGAAAGTCGTAAGCAACCAGAATGGTTGTAGTCAGAATGTTCGCCGTAAAGGTTTCCCTTATGCGAAAAGTCACCTGTTGACGACTGTAAAAGATGAAATGTGTCCAACACCCTCGCCAGGAGAAGCAAATTGTGTATTTTGGCGAATTATGATTGAGTGACCACAAGTTGAAGGTGGCCTTTTTGATGTTGGGGGTTTGGGTCCGGTGATGTTGCTGGAGCGTGGAGCCCAGATGGAGGGTGAGGTCATTAGTGGCTGTCGAGACGATGTTTGCACTGTTCTGTACCTGCGGGACAATGCGATGTAGCAAGAAGTGTCACCACGGGGAAGGTAAGTGCAGGTACACAGTATGTCATAGACCGTGCAAACTGCTCGCGGCACCCTTTAAATGGTTGCACCCATCACCACCACTCTTGAACATTGAGATAGGCGCAACATAGGATCACCAAACTAATCAAGTGTATCAAGATACATGGTGAAAAATCTCATGAGCGGAGGAATTCTTCGACTCGTTTCTCCGGCTGGGAGTTGTTAGAAGCGAAAGGAGTGCAAGTTGTCTTTACAGTCGCTAAGCGCCCGCTGTAGAATCAGCCACGACCGTTGGTCTCTTTCCACCAACATTGAGGTACTTTGTCTGTCTCATCACTTTTTACACGTTGTCACCAAAGGCTTTGAATTAATTTGCCGCTTTTCACCTGAAGAAGCGTGGGCGAATGAGATGTTTTGTTTGCACGGTCTACCGCCGCTCCTTTGTTGCTAAACTGTTGCCGTGCCTTTTGGTCCTTCCCCATGCCCAACCCGTTCTCACATCCATCTCCAATGACTCCCTTCACCCATTCACAACTTCGAATCCGGGTTGTCAAGATACCACGTCGTATCTCCCTTCTCCTTTGTCGAGAACCCATTCCCAAGGTAGTAGAACCGATTCCTCTTCGGCCCGTCGTAGACATAATCCCAGTCCTCGCCCCGGAAGTTCTCCAACATGTGGAAGAAGTGAATGCGGCTTCCCGGATGCAGCGCCGTGACCGGTCCGCTCTCCTGCCCATTTTTGAACCATGACCGGCCCTCGGCACCCCACGTTGTACGAGGCATGAAAGCCGAGATATGCTCGAAGTAGTCATCAATCGCATCCTGAGAAGGGCAGATGGCCTTGATACACTCGGTCTGGCATTTCTTGATGATCCGGGTGATGTACTTGGCGATGTGCTCGGTTAGCGTGAAGACACTGCCGTGGCCGATGGGGGCGTTAGGTCCTAGGAAGACTGGCACATTACAAGTCAGCATAATCTGTTTGATGTTAAAGAGATGGACAAGCCTGGCTTACCAAAGTAGTTGGGCATGTCAGCAATGGCGCATGACATGTAAGATTTGGGAACTTCATCTCTGAAGTTCTTTTGCAGATTTCCCTTGCGTCCGACGATGGGAAACCGCGGGCGGAAAGATGTATCGAAACCGGTGGCGCAAACAATTGCGTCGACCTTGATCACTTCGCCAGATTCCAGTTGAATACCCTCGGGAACAAGGCGTCTGATCCCTCCTCTTCTAATCTCGACATTCTCCTTGGTGAGTGCCTGTAGGTAGTCTTGACCAGGGGTTAATCGCCTCGTCCCTAGTGGAAAGTCGGGAATCAATGCTTCGCAAAGCTCCTTGTTCCCCCCAAGCATCATGGTCATGTATTGCTCCGCCTTTTGTTGAGCAAAGGCTTGTAGCGGGCTTCCTGCCAGAACCTATGTGACAGTTATTTTAGCGACAACCCTGGACTTGTTAAAAAGCGGAAGAAAAGAAAAAAGTCTCTTACCATCGGGAAAGCATTGTTGACTTCCTTTTCCACGGCCTTGACGAAACGGCGATAGAACTCAGGGTCGGACTTGAACCTCTCTATCGTCTCCTGAGAGAAGTTCTCTTGGTCATCGATCCCGATCTCACCGAGTATCTGCAAGAGTTCCTTGGACTGGCCCATCATCTTCCAAGCCATTACCCGTGGCGGAGTGACCCAAGTGGGCGTTCTGAAAAGATGGTACAACTTCTCTGCCTCTGATGAACCGTTAGCCGAGCTTGTTTGGCAAAGTAACAGAGGAAATGCTTACTCTTCTGCAGTTCCGGCACAACCTGGATTCCCGTCGAACCATTGCCGATGACAGCAACTACCTTTCCTGCAGCGTCAAAGTCCTCTGGCCAGTTGGCGGTATGTATTAGGTCTCCATCGAAGGCAAAAAGGTCCTCGACATCGGGCCATTTCCAGTTGCTGTAGAGCAGAACCGTCAGCCATTCGACATCACAATACATTTCATGGGTATCTGGGGGTGTCACTCACTTCAGGATACCCGTTCCATCCAACAGAAAGTCGGCATAGTCATTGATCTGCTCGCCTGTCGTCAAATCTTGTACCATCAAGTCCCAGCGTGCTTTCTCTTCGTCCCATTGCGCAAATTCCACACGATGCGAGGTCTTGATCGAGTCCCGCATATGCTCCTCGTCGCATACTTGGCGAAGATAACCACCAATCTCATCAGCTGAGGCATGGAAATTGGTCCAGTCATGCTTTGGCTTCCACGAGAACTGGTAGTTGTGACTTGGGATATCACATCGGCAGCCAGGATATCGGTTCTCGAACCAGGTCCCGCCCACATCTTGGTTCTTTTCGTAGATGACGAAGTCGTAGTCCGTAAGATTTAAGCGGAGGGTACGGATCATGTTCAGCCCGCTTGCACCGGCACCGATGCCGACGATCCGGAGATGCTTGGTCGTGCCAAGAGGCTCTTCTCGAACCGTATAACTCTCTTCGAGGGAGCCATTCTGCGAAAGGGTTGGGGTTGGCAGATCATGGGTGCGGATGGGCAATTCAGGCCCAGATGTGTTGATGACCATCTTGAAGAGTGAGGAAGTGGATGTGC
Organism: Neurospora sp. CHS-2018b; assembly: GCA_009806015.1. Taxonomy (NCBI): domain Eukaryota; kingdom Fungi; phylum Ascomycota; class Sordariomycetes; order Sordariales; family Sordariaceae; genus Neurospora; species Neurospora sp. CHS-2018b. The sequence goes on from RAOV01000021.1 coordinate 489,208, forward strand.
CTGCTATGGTGCTGTGATATCAGGTGATCTTGAATAATAAGAAGTATGAGGATAGGTAGCGCACAGATGAGGCCGAGAGCAAGCCGGGTATTTGTAGGAAGGAGGAAGACGTCCACTCGGGGGATTAGGTGAATCAAGGCGTCGGTAAAGATGCTTGATCTAGCATGGATCGGATTGCAGACTTTAGCAAACAATAGTGGCGACTTGAAAGGGAGCCACGAGTGCCGATACGAAACCTCAAGGTTGGTTGTTGAAGGAGGCTGCGACCCGGTTTCGAATTCCCAAAGCGCTTTTAATGTCCACTGACAAACCCACAAGAAGTCCGGATGGCAACAATGGAGGCGCCTACTGGGAAGCTGATGAAGCCCGTCCTGGCTTTCATTGTCCCTTGTCTTTCTGATATTGAATCAGTAGGTAGGTAGGTGCCAACTCTCGGTGCTGTTTGTCCGGTCCTGATACGCGGGCAGTTGGCTGGTTTACGGAGCTCCACGGGCGGGCAACATGCTTCAACCAGAACCCATCTGACCAAACATGGTTCGGCCGTCAAGCCGCAAAAGCCATCCCGTCCGTGGCATCCCTCCTCATTGAGCCAGCATCCCAAACCGGGTGCCATGGATTAAGCAACGCACATATGCCATCGGAACCATTGCACACAGAAGGGCCACACAGTGAAGGTTGGGTGGGCAGAGAACGGCAAACGGATCTCGAGAGTTGGCCGAGGCCTCGGCAGTCCAATGGAAGAGCAGTTTGTAAAGTGTGAAAAGCAATGTATCATGTAGGTCCATGTCCAGGCCTTTGATCCTTCTAGCCAAGTGCTGATGGCGGCGGAGGTTATGGAGGGCGAGGACTGGAGTAGTAAGGTGCAGTATGGTGTACGGATTATGCGTGGTTATATATGTCGTATTTGGTCCAACCACAGCGGCGGGATCTCGTCGATTCAACAACGTCGCCGGGGCGCGACGAATGGGGATCGTCGCCTGGTAAATTCCCCGAACCTCGAACCTGCGAGTGCGAGGGCTTGAGGGTGAGTCGCCTTGGTTGACAGCAACATCTCACCATCTCGATTGTCGCAAGCGATGTTTTGCCGTGCAGGCGAACGATGTCAGGAGAGCATCCGACGGGATGCATGAGAGATGATGAATGGTCAATGCGTGGTCAGTGGTCAGTCCTCGAGAACGGCAATCCATCATGTCGGACAGGGCACGCACCAATCCACTTCTACGGAGGCTTGTATGTTCGACTGTAAATTTCCCCACTTTGCCACTGTCAACCGGTTTAACGTCACACCAGTACACCACACCCAATTTTCGTTTGCACCCCGCATCCCCGCAACCCCATTCTCACATCCTCGCTACCGCGCTTCGACTTTCAACTTCCCTCTGCATTACTCCCAATGTCTTTTCATTACTCCCAATGTCTTTTCATTGTTCCCAATGTCTCCTCATTATTCCCATTGCTCCCATTGCTCCCAATGTCAAACTTGGTCATTTAGGGACCTGGTCATTTGGGGACTTGGTCATTTCGAGGATTTGGTCATTCTTAGGGTTAGGGGTTTTGGTCATTGAAAGACTTGGTTATTTTTGGGGACTTGGTCATTTGGGGACGGTCATCTCGAGGATTTGGTCCTTTCGAGGATTTGGTCATTCTTAGGGTTAGGGGTTTTAGTCATTGAAAGACTTAGTCATTTTTAGGGACTTGGTCATTTGGAACGACGGTTGCATTTCGATACTCTTTTTGACTTTTCTCCATTGACATTGGGAGCAATGAAGAGACACTGGGAGTAATGAAGAGACATTGGGAGTAATGAAGAGACATTGGGAGTAATGAAGAGACATTGGGACGTGTAGTAGAATGAAAGCGTTGCAGCGGCGATGTAGAGGTGAGAGCGGAATGGCGTTGCAGAGAATGGGTTGCGGGGTGCAAACGAAATTTGGGTGTGGTTATACAAGTGACAGGTGTCTGGCATTTGGTAAAGTGGGGAAATTTACAGTCGAACATACAAGCCTCCGTACACTTCCCCCGGAAAGTGCCTGTTTGGGGCTTTGGCATCCTGTAGCATGGTGGGGCAGCCGATCCCAGCTGTCCAACGGCCCGATCTTGAGTCCTTGGGCCTGCCCCACGATAAGATGGCTCCCATACTCAACCCTTGATCACGGCACAACCCTAAAGACGACAAGATAAACATGGATTGTTTAGCATCGGTAACCTCAACTGGCTCCTCACATAAGACTAACGTTCTAGACTTGCAGAAAACCTCGGTCTCGATAGCGGCCTAGTTCCATTTTACTTTTACGAGGGAAGAAGCAAAGCGCAAAAAAAAGCGGGGGTTTAAGAGGCACGGTATACGATCAACTCAACGCAAACATGGCGTCTGGATTTTCTTTCGGTTTTGCGGGAGACGACATTGAGGACGACGGGCAACCAACCTCTCAGGCCAACAACAACGTATCACCTCCGACACCGTCAGCGGCGACAAGTGCCAGTGCTTTTCCCGTTCAGGGAAAGCCTCTACTTCCACCAACCCACCATGATATCGATCACATGCTGTCGAGGTTGCCCTCCAAGATCGCCTACAGCCTACTAGATGTCGAGCTAGAAGAGGGCAAAACCATTCAGATCCCGCGCCGAGAGCTGTGGGATGTTCGGGTGCAGCTCATGGCTGAGGATGATGGCTCAAATATCTCCGAGACGGAGCCCGGCCTGGGGGAGCACGATGTTAAGACGGGTATCTATGAGGGTGGCTTCAAGAGCTGGGAAAGCAGTGTCGACTTGGTCAAGGTGCTCGCCTCCGAAAACGCACCCACGATACTCAATCGCGATCCTTGTGTGCTGATGGAGGTACGCGTCCCTTCTTCTTGGCTTTCCAGAGAGGTCCTGCTCGCTTTTCTTGATGCTTTGTTGTTGCTGACAGATCGCTTTTCAGCTGGGCTGCGGCACTGCCCTGCCGTCCCTCGCGCTCTTTCAGTGGGCAATGAACGAGAGAAAATCTGGGGAGAAGCAGCCGCTTACGCTTGTACTGGCTGATTATAACCCATCAGTTCTCTATCTGGTCACCCTGCCCAACTTTCTCCTCGCTTGGGCGCTGTCTCAGCGAGAAAGCACGCCTGCCCTGGCGGATGCCTTTTCGCTGGAGGACGAAGTCGAACTGCTTCCCGGAGTAGTCGAAGCCTTCAAGGAGTTTCTTACCTCCAACCAAATCACGCTTTCTTTCCTATCGGGTGGATGGTCCCCCGAGTTTATCGACCTTCTTTACAGCTCCGGTATCCCCTCAAACCCCACAGGAAGTGTCCAGACACTGGTCATTGGCGCAGAGACCATTTACTCGCCTTTTGCCCTCGAGAGCTTTGCAGCCACGCTGCTTTTGATTCTGGAGCGAGAGCGCAAGGATCGTCCAAGTGGCCATGCTTCCTCTATCGTGGGCGCAAAGAAGATGTACTTTGGCGTCGGAGGATCGTTGGACGACTTTGTCTTGCGGATGAGAGGACTTGGTGCTTCGGTTGAGCCTCTGCGCGAGGAGAGTGAGGGTGTCCGGCGTGGAGTTGTGCGGTGTTTTCTCTCCTGAGGGTCGCTTAGGATACAGCAACCTGGTTAAAGATTCCCGTCACACCATCCCCGCAGAGACAAAAACCCATCGACGCGTTGTTCTGATAGGGCTTCAACAGTTATGCATGTCCCAACAATCAACTGACCCCTTCATGCAGCACGACGCTGGGTTTCATCGATTCAAGTTCCACGAGTTCGGATGTACGGTCTCCTAGCTATGTTTCGGTCCACCCACGTACCTGTCAAACATGCGGCGACATGGACAACCCCGTCTGTAGGCGGTGCGACGTTGTTTACTTTTACTCGGCCTCGATTCCTGAAACAAAGTCATGCTCACGAGACGAGATCTGGCTGTTTACGACATCTGTGCGGACAAGTTGGAAATAAGGCGAATGGCAACCAGACGTGCCAGACTGCCGCATGAGTGTGTGTAACGTCGGTAATCATTGGAGCCATCGAAGCCCGAATGACAACCGTAAACGACGTCCAATGGTCTGTCATTATCCCATTCGTCATTGCTGCACCCAAATGATCGGAGCTTATGAGGCTGACCGTGGTCAAGTTCCGTTAGCCGCTTCGACGACATAGTTGGTCCTGATATCGCAATGGAATCGCTTCCCACCAAGTTCCCATCTTCTCTCGGCCTGGTATGCCTCTTGACAGCAACGATGTTGACCAAATAAAATGGGTCGTCACTCTGGCATACAAAAAGTTTAGGTATATCATTTGCTGGTCATGCACCTCATGCTCGCAGCCCAGTCTGTCCATTCCCCTTTATGCATATCGCCTCCTGAAGCCTTTTGGACCCGAAATCTGCGAATGCTATGCGGCGGATGCATCATTTACAAGATGTGGCAGTGTTGCCAAGACTATTTAATATTCGGCCCAACGATTGGAACAATTTGATTCTCTCATTACCAGTGCAGACGCCCATCGAGCTCTGACCAAACACCAATCTTCGTGGAACCAAAGAGCTGAACACTCGGGCTGCCGGATATATATGAGTGGTCAATCCACAAGCAATCGAGTGACACAAGAAGCCATCCATTGCTCGCCCAATCATGCGCTTGGGCTTATGATGGGCGGTTGTCTGCGACCTTTTGCACAGTTCTTCTTTCCTATACCCAGCACGGTATGACTATGCGCGCCTCGCCCCTTGAAGTTGAGGATCACCTGAGATAGGGGTCCCAATGAAGTGGTAAGTGTTACCGATTGTCCAGATCTTTGCGTAATAACGTTTCCTTCAAGTGAACGTCAGGTCGTCATTTCAAGTGTCGATCCTGGTTGCTTGGGTTGTGATGTGACTTGTGTGAACCGAGAGACACACACCATCGTAGCGTTTCGCTCAAACATTTACCAGCTTTTTTACTCGTTAGTGCCCTCATGAGGAAGACGGGATCTCACCTGCAGTTAGGGACGAAGGAAGAGGGCTGCTGAATATAACAATGTCGACACCCTCTAAAATTCCATTCCTTCCAGTCCATCCCGCCCATGGCTATATATACATATAAGTACTCATAGACTGGATGACTGGAAAGGTAAAAGGGGGGTTGAGGGCAAGACGATGGACTGCAAGCCAAGCATTGTCCGAAATGCTGCAGAGTCAGAACCGTGCATCTCCAGTTCTTGGCGGCAGTTCTTGGCGGCAGTTCTTGGCGGCACTTCCAAACCCGAAATCAATCTGCCAATAGAAGCACCTGGTTTCCCGAAATGAAAACCCCACACATGCGCACACGATGCAGGAACGGCAGTGCTGCATGATCGCACCAGCATTGAGGTTGACGGGACTGACGGGATGAGGCAAACATGATGCGGATGCCACGGCTTCATTGTTCGATCTCGAAGAGTCATAAACAATCCAAACCCCACGAACATTCTTTGCGATGTCGTTGTTGGTTTTGCTACAAAAGAAAAAGGGTGTTCCATTTGCATCCACGAGACCGGTCGCTGTTTTCATGTCAGCACAAGGTGGCAGTGGTGTTGAATGGTTGCACTTTTGCGATCCAACAAGCATCCAACCGTTGGCGGGGCATAACATCACGGGATCCGAAGCCTTGGACATTTCCATTCGAGCACGAAGATGATGGCAACACATGAACAAAGCGCCACGCCGAGGTCTGAACTGGAACATGTCTCTGCCTTTTGACCTCATCGCATTCCTAACTCGGGAGGAGGAGGAGGAGGCGTGATGATGTGCCTGGCGGGAGATCTACGAGTTGATGGGTTTTACAGTATGGGACCTGGATCTTTGTGCTCCCAGGACACTGCGTCATTGCCTGCATCCACATACAACTGAATAATATCTCGACAAGCGCGACTTTACGGCAACAACTCTTCAAGAGCCATCTCCGAGCAAATGTTGATCAGAAGACGCGGAGATGGAGGCGAAACCAAGAGCCATTTCACCGGATCGGGCAAGCGAGGCCCTGCAATTCAGCAGTTCATGGAAAGCGACCCTAGAGGTGTAGGGAGTTGGCGAGTTGTGCAGAGGTGAGAACTGAGAAAGGGTGCCTGGAGCGTCCCATCGAAGACCCCTGCTAGCCCTCGAGACCATTTGATTTTTGCCTGAATACCGCCTTCTGATTGGGTGCGCGCGCATTTGGCAAGAGTTGTTTCCCCAGCTTCACGACGTTTTTTTTGGGATTTGGCGAGCGACTGAGGTTGCTTCGAGGGTGCCTGCCACTTTGGACTGGATTGTGCCATTCTTTTTAATTGACCCGCCGTCCCCCCTGCCCGTTGCTGGACTTGTCACATTGTTCTGCCTCGTTCCCTTCTTTCCAGACTTTTCGAAGCGTCAACCTACACCGTCCCTCTCGTCTCCTGGCCTGACCCTTTAAAACCAGTACAATCGCTACCTACTTATATCGTCCACCTAATTTAATTCTTCTCCTTTCTTCACTCACTACCGCTTCATCCATAATCGAAAGCTCTTCACCACACTCACAGCACTCAGAGTATTCTAGTAATCTCCATCGGGTACGTACGCGAACATCCATACCCAACCCCCAGACTAGTGTCCCGGTCGCCGATCCACACAATCCACCGTCCACCGCTCCACCGATTTCCGCGCGCCCGCGGCTGCTCCCAGGATGTCTGTGGTCCCCAGGTGAAGGGCGGAAGGCGGAGGAGACCCGGAACGAGATGTGATCCGCTTGGGAGGCTGGGGGCCGCTGTCACAAGTTTATATCATAAGCACCCCGACTGACCGCGTCTTTTTCTTCCACTTCAGTTGCTCGTCATTTCTCTCCCGTCAACAGTCTCATACTACTCGATTCGGCCGTAATCCCTCGTCAACATCGTCAAAATGAAGTTCTCTCTCGCTGCCGTTGGCGCCTTCGTCGCTTATGCTCTCGCTAAGCCCGCCCTCACCAACACTGATTTCAACATCCAGGAGGGCGTCGATTATACCCTTGAGTGGAAGGATGCCACTGGTCCCGTCACCATCACCTTGATGACTGGCCCTGATGCGGAACATATGACTCCCTTCAAGACTATTGTTTGTAAGTTTTGAACCTCATAACATTTCTCGAAGGGGGCGCGATTTGCTGACAAAGTAAAAGCCGGTGTCACTGGTGACTCGTACACCTGGACTCCTGAGGATGTTCCTTCCGGCACTTATGCCTTCAAGATTGCCGATGGTGACTCTAAGGCGGACGAAAACTACAGTGTCCGCTTTCCCTACGTTGGCAGTGTCGAGGCCACCAGCAGCGCTTCTAGCACCCTGAGCACTGTCACCAAGACCAGCACCTCTACCAAGGTCTCCTCCACTGCTGAGTCGAGCACCATTGAGTCCAGCTCCGCTGCCTCCAGCTCCGCTGCCTCCAGCACTGATGCTAGCAGCACTGTCACCTCTGCCGGTAAGTTACATGTCGTGATACGAGCATCCTCACTATATATCTTATAACATATACTCATGCAAACAATCATCATTAGCCTCTTCCGCTGCCACCACCACCACCAGCACCCGTGCCGCTACTTCTACCGGTTCTGCCCCTACCAACAGCCCCCCCAACACCAACAATGCTGAGCGTTTCGCTTCTCCTCTAGCGCTCATCCTCGGAACCGTCGCCGCCCTCGTCTTCTTTAACTAAGAAGCTTACGATTATGTAATCGAAGAAAGCCACAACACTTTTCGACGTGGTTTCTCGTACATAATTTCTTTCTTCTTGACGGAGCAACATGTTCATAATTGAGCTTCGACGCTTCAGCACGCTCCCAACGACTGAATAGTCTCCGAAGTCCGCTTTTGGAAGTTGGGGATAATCCTGTTCTTGGTGTTGGCTTGGTGTTTTACTGTGGGAAAATTCGGGCGCTTTGTGATGGTTTAATGAAAGGATGGATACGAACGGGAGGAGAGCTATTGCGGCAAAAGTGTGGCTATGGACTATAATACCCCCGATGATGGATAATGAAGCTGCTTAATGTGCATAATTTCTACTATCAGGCTTATTTCTGATGAGTCTCACTCTTGTAGATGAATTTCCACCGATGGGCTCTGGGTAACCATCTCGTCGTGTGAGCAATTTGAATCACAAGTTTCTCCAAACACAGCCGTTGATATCCCTTTGGTGTTATTGTTGGGTTTGTGACCTCACCATGTGCCCAGTTACATTCACATTCCCCAGCTGATCAACTTACGTACATGTTTCATCCACAAACAATCCACATACCCCAGATTTCTCCAGGTTCCCCAGATTCTTTTTCTTTGATCGTTCATCCAAAATGCAGGGAGACGATGCAGGGACCTGTCCCCACAAGACCAGTGCCGGCATGAAAGACGTCACAGAGACGGGGTTCTGGAGTTTGTTTGGATGTTTGACATTTTGGCTTGGTGGTACCAAGCACAGAACAATGAGTTAGGATCCAGGGTCGCAAATGGCAGTCAGGCAGCACAGGGAAACATGGATGGACTGAAGTGGACATGGTACAAAACTCTCAACGGCCAGACGGATAGCTGCATGCGTGCGTACCGCAGACGGTAACGCCAAATACCCGTGTTGCCGTGATCCGTGATCCGTGATCTGTAACCCGTCCGTCAATCTCGGCCCTACTTTTCTTTTTCAAGCTTTGGCAGGGCAGAGAGGTTGGAGAGGTTAGAGAGCGTAGAGAGCGTAGAAAATGCAGAAGGGGAAAGGTAAGCAAACATTGGTTCCCCATTCCCCTGTTGCTGTGATCTTGCGGTGCCGTATTATGCCGTGCAGCGAGTCCTGTGATGTTCTTGGTCCTGTGATTTTCTAGCCCTGCGGCCTCCCTCTCTATGACCCATGTGGCTTTGGGCCCGTGGGCCGTTGGGCCTTCTTTGACCGTTGAATTTGCCTTCTTCTGCCGAAGCCGTTCGGGATGGGCCTAGATTCCGGGATTGACGATAAACTCGGTACGGGACCCTGGTGTGGTTATGATTTGTTGCGTTTTCCATGGAAGGGAGGAAGAGAGGGATCAAGCCGAAGGAAAGCGGGACGGTGACCGGGCTTTTTCCGGCAGGGCAGCGAGCGGTTGAACGTTCAAAGGCTTAAGGCGGACCAAAGAGGTATCGGTGGAATATTGGAGTATTGATTTCAGCCTTGTGGGGATGACACGGGATGGCAACGGGCGCTATCTTCAGGGATGGGTTCCATAGGGCAGCTCATGAGGGTGATGATAACGAGGCGGGATAAACTTGGTACACGTGTATTGAGGGTGAAGTATGGACCAGGGTAACCAGCGTCGAGACGCCGTCAAGACCAGCTCATATCGAGTCAATTAAACTCTATCTGTTTCTCGATGTCCGACAATACCCAAATGCTTTCAACGCTCCGGTGCCATTCTTTTCTGATACCAAACATTTTGTCTAAGACAAAGACAAAAGAACCGTCGATGGAAACAACATATGAACGCCGCTGGTAATGCTCCCTAAAGGTATGTTTTGCGTTGATGAGGATATAATATGCAGAAAACGTGTGATATGCAATATGAAGATCCCTAAATCGTTGGTTTCGGTTTCAGAATACAATGCGCTCTCCATCCTTGACGATGCCGCCAGTAAATAAAAAGATATTTGTTTATCCCCTTCTATGTCGCTTTGCGCAAAGAAATTCTTATGTTGTCCTGTATTCCCTTTCCATCCTCCAGTCTAGAGGCGTGGCTTCGGCGTCGCCATGTCCGCCGGTTCCTCAGAAACAAGTACCACGACCACACAGATATCGTCCTCCTTGCCGCCGTGCCAGGCGTCCTGGGGGTAGTACTTCTTGACCTCCTTGGCGAACGGGCCGTCCAGCTTCGCATTCATGCTCGCCGACTTGGCAGCGCTGACAATATGCGTGGCAATGAAACTCTGCAGCGTGAAAATAGGTTTGTCGTCGCTGTCGAGCTTGGTGAAGGGGGTCAGGTCCTCGGCGACCTGGACCCCAGCGTCGGTGCCCTTCCATGCGCCGAGCTTCTGCATTGTGCTGCTCACCAGACGGAGAATATCCTGGTTGAACAGGTTGTCCCAAAGACCATCACTTCCAAAGACGACAACGTCTCCATGCTTCAGCTTGTGGCGGGTCACATCGGCGTCGCGGGGCTGATCGATAAGCAGTCCCCCGCCAAAGGTCGCAGCGCGGAGCAACATGCTAGGCGGGACCACGCTGAGCTGAAAGGGAGTGTTGAAAGCGTGTGTCTGGGGTTCGCTGGCGGTGTGCACCCCGTTGAGCCTGAGTATTACGAAACCACTGTCGCCGAGGTTCGCAACCTCCATCGTGCCGCTCTCATCCAACATGCCAACTACCGCCGTACTGCCACCAGCCTTGATGGTTGGGTCATGGCAAACGGCCTCGTATCCCTTTTGCATCAGCGAGCGTGCCGTCAATGGCGCGTTGCCACTGTTGTTCCCATCACCACCAGCGGGCGCCGGTGACCCATTGTCCGCCGCTGCCGCAATCTTGGTGGGCTGCTTGTCGTTTTCGTATGCGGCAGCCGCCATATAGTCGCAGAAGGCATGCGAAAAGTCAGCCGGGTCGACACCGCTGTCCATCCAGCCGCCCACACCATCGGCTACGCCCAGCGCAACCTCGCCGGGCTTGTGCCCTACGCGGCTAACGAAGAAGGCATCCTGGCCGGACTCCGGGCGCGCCGACTTTGCCTTCTTGCCGGGCTTGGATACGCGGTGGTAGGGGTTGAAGTGGAAGACGTGGGTGGACGGGTTGAAGGGGCGGCCCTTGCCGACGTACGAGGCGGCGATGTTGTAGACGAACTTGGTACCGGATCCGGAGGCAGGCTGCTCGGCGGCCGTCGAGTATGGAGCTTTCGTCATGAGCTGGTGGGCAATCCGTCGTCCCACTCTCGGAGGCAATGTGCTTAGATATCGCATGCCGTCGACAGCGGGTCGGTTATGGTTATTATGGCTGAGGAGGAGGTACGACGCGCTGCTGGAGGTAGGGCTGATGGTCAGGGTCGAGGACCTCGCCAGCCGCAGGCGGGCTGTATGACATGGGGCCGACAGCGTGCGGAGAGCGCTAACGGACGCCATTGCTTAGTCGGACGGTCAATTGCCCAGGTTGCGGAGGGGGTTGGGGGTGGTGGAAACTCCTTCAATCGGCCAGGGGAACAGGCAACGGAGAGTCGTGATTGGTATGCCCCTGTGGTTGTCAAGGAACGAGATCGTTGATCAATGGTAGATACGCCGTGGGCTTGGTTTGCGAAGCCCCTGTGGGCCCGCTGTGTCGAGAGAGAGGTTAGAGAAAGGAGAGGTGTCTGTAAACCATGATAGTGTCTGCGGGCAATCAACAAACAACAATCGCCGGCAAAGCAAGCGGGAACAGACTGACGACGGGGACGCACGTCAGAAATCCGATGTGCGAAGTGGACCTGGCCAGACATTGCAGATTGCGATGTTGTGCAAGAAGAGGGTTGGGGTTAGCAGTGTGGGAAAATGGAGATGTTAGCGCGCTAGCGGCTATAGCGACTGCCAAGTTGGACGCGGCTAACAATCACGGCACCGCGCTGTAGTGGACATCTCCATTCGAATTTGTGAAACGCTCTGACACATGTGATACCAAGTAACAGATATACCGGCTCATCCACTCTGTAATGATCACAATAGCGTAGCAGACGAACCAGTGGTTCTGGAAAATCAGATAATCAGCGACAATCAGGGATGAAATTTGCTATTCACGGTTAGACGCTGTCCGGATAGCACGGCTAGTGGGCATTCCCCACGGTCGGAAGTCGGGACGCTGAAGAATACGTGACCTCTCATTGGCTGCTGTATACCGAGGTGTTCCGGGAACACAAGGCGGTTGAAAGAAAGTCATGACGGCCCGGGGGGTCAGCCAAACCCGCCCGGATACGCCACTCACGGTAGAAGGCATCTCCGTCCACTGCTAGATCTCTCACTCGCTCCGCCTGTGAACCCGGTTCCGGTTGATTTAAACGTAGTCTGGCATTCACCTCATCCGCCAAGCGGCTTCCATTGCTTGCTTTTCCGCATTCTCGTCTCGTCTCCGTCTCGTCCTCATATCGCACATCGCCATCAAAATGGCCGCTCTCCGCTCTTCGTCCGCTCGTGTCTTCGCCGCTGCCTCCCGGCCGGCCTTCCGCCCCGTCGTCGCCGCCCGCGGCATGGCCAACCTCGCCGACGGTGCTACCCAGAGCCAGCAGGCCTCTTCCGAGCAGAGCCCCAAGCTCAAGACCTTCCAGATCTACCGCTGGAACCCCGACACCCCGACCGAGAAGCCGCGCATGCAGAGCTACACCCTCGACCTCAACAAGACCGGTCCCATGGTCCTCGACGCCCTTGTCCGCATCAAGAATGAGCTCGACCCTACCCTTACCTTCCGCCGCTCGTGCCGTGAGGGTATCTGCGGTTCCTGCGCCATGAACATCAACGGCACCAACACCCTCGCCTGCTTGTGTATGTCGCAGCATCCACAGAGATATATATCCCTCGGGACGGACGGAGTGCTTACTTGCGTGAACCTACAGGCCGCATTCCCGCCGACAACAGCGCTGAGATGAAGATCTACCCTCTTCCTCACACCTACGTCGTCAAGGATCTCGTCCCCGATCTTACCCTCTTCTACAAGCAGTACAAGTCCATCAAGCCCTACCTCCAGAGGGACACCCCCTCCCCTGATGTAAGTGGAGACGCTTCGAGAGAGCCTTAGGTTTAGGTGCGCGCGCAGACCCCGATACTAACCTACGTCATCACGTATAGGGCAAGGAGTACCGTCAGTCCAAGGCCGACCGCAAGAAGCTTGACGGTCTCTACGAGTGCATTCTCTGCGCCTGCTGCTCTACCTCGTGCCCCTCCTACTGGTGGAACTCCGAGGAGTACCTCGGCCCCGCTATCCTCCTCCAGTCTTACCGCTGGCTCGCCGATTCCCGTGACGAGCGCACTGCCGAGCGCAAGGACGCCCTCAACAACTCCATGAGCCTGTACCGCTGCCACACCATTCTTAACTGCACCCGTACCTGCCCCAAGGGTCTCAACCCCGGTCTCGCCATTGCCAACATCAAGAAGGAGCTTGCCTTCTAAATGCGTCAACTACGACAATGCGATTTACTCTGTGCGGATTAGGAAAGATTAAAGTCGAGGAGAGAGAACCGCGCGGATGTGGCGGGAAGCTTGCGCTTGACTAGCGAGAATGGCGGCGGATGGTCCGGGAAGATCCGGACACGGTATATGTAACAAACCTGTACCCTGTCTCGTGCATGGCTGGAGTTTACTATTGTCACAGTAACAGCAATATGAAATTGGTTTTCTTGTCAAATCTACCTTTTTCTATATCCTTTGGGGGGCTATCAGATAGCTAGAGCAAGCGAGGATTGGAAGCACTGGCGGGAGGCCCTGTTTTGGATGAGGTATATGTTGAATTAATCGGGCGTCAAAAATAGGGAATAAACAACTGCTTTTGCAACCAAAGCCAACAACATCCCGTTTTGGTACTCCTTTTTGGAATCCCTCCTGCGCTAACACTTGGCAAACATATCGGATCATAGGGATATCTGAATGAGAATAACAAGCACCGAATAACGCACTGGATCTTGATCTCCATCACCGCGGCCACCTCCTACAACAATTACCGGCGCTTCCGGCCTCACTTCCAACTATTCCCAGCAAGCGCCCCTCTCGCGTTCCGTACCATGATCATCATCACTCCGCCGTATCCGCAATGGTGAAGATGGGTTCATACACAAGATCAACCGGCACGAAGTCCTGAGTGGTGGTAGCCTGGGCTATTCGTTTCATTTTTTCATCAGCAACCACCCCTCCTTTCACACCAACAACGACACAGGGGAATTCCACTTACGATACTTCCACCTAACAACCCACCCATCCCCTCCCACCTTCTCAGACTTAAACGCCACCCACCCTCCCGGCCCCGCATAGCTCACAGTATTAGCCGGCTTCCCCTCGATCGGCACAATATTAAGCGTAAAGCTTGTCCACTCGCAGTCGAGGCCATCGCTGTCACCGCAGATGACCGCCGGGTCCTCCACGCTCGTCAGCTCCATCAAACCCGTGCGGGCGTTGCCCACCAAAGCGATAGCTTTGATCTTTGGGGTGTTAGGCGAGCCGGGGGAGCCTGGGGAAGAGGTGATGCCGGCCCAGTTGTGCAGCTCGACGAGCCCGGTGTCTTTGTTGGGGACGGCGTAGAACTTGATGGGGTTGCTTTCTTTGTCAGGGAAGACGCCAATGACGGAGCCGGAGGCGCTGAGGTAGTGGGTGTCTAGGTCGGGGCCGCCGCTGGGGGGTGGGAGGGGGGTGTTAGTTGAGGTGAGTGGACTGAGTTTGGGTTTGAGTCAAGGAAGCGGAGGGAGGGAGTGTGAGGTGCAAGGTGTGAGGTGTGAGGTGTAAACTGTGAGGTGTGAAGCGCGAGGTCTGACGTGTGAGGGTGAGGTGTTACATACCCGGAGATGCGAAGGGTATAGACGGGAGAGGGAGGTGAGGGCTCTACGTATACTGGAGCCGCGAGGGTGGTAGAGGAGAGGAAGCTGAGGACGAGCGTCTGCCACTTCATTGTGATGGGTTTGATGGTGGTTGAGAGTCCTAATAGACTTGAGTGATTGAGCTGAATAGGGCTAGTATCAAGGACGAGTGCTGATGAGGGTGCTGTCTATGAAAGGTATGTGAAGAGATGTTGATGGGGGATATGGAGGTTATATGCAACTGAGTGTCGTGAGTCTCTGGTAGGTATGGTGATGTCTTCCTCTGCGTCTCTTGCTTTTCTTGATCACACCGACACAACTTTTCTCATCTGGAGCAGATCAGTTCTTGGACCTTTTATGATTTCCCCAGGCCATCCCATTTTGCTGTCTCACAACGCCAATCTTTCCTTTTCTTTTCCCTTCTCCCTGCTTTTGCAGCTCAAAACTCCGTGACTTCACTCCGTCACTCCACCAGTTTGGACACATCATCCCACTCTACTGTGACTCCAAATGGCCGACACGTATAGCTTCGTTTTTTGCATCTCGATCCTTTTCACTCGTCGGCGTCACTTCCGACGTGATGTGTTGCAGTCGAGCCACCTTGGCCACTTGGCGATTTTGCCCGAGTGACGGCAATTTACAATCCAACAGCCTGGGCGACGTTAATTGAATTCTACCGCTACCATTCTCCCTCCCTTTCAGATGCAAGTAACACCAAAGAGGCAACAAAGACCTCGGAGGTATTATCATTGAAGAGGTCTTTCTCGGCATTTCCTGACGACAATCCGTCAATACTCTCATTGCCCAGCTTCTTGGGCTCTATATATGGTAAGCCAAGTTCCTATAACTTGTTCCAATGTAACTGGTGCTCTGATGTCTAAGCCTGTCGAACTGACAGCTCTAGGTTTGCACATAGTTATGCCGTTTCTCGCGGTGCTGAACTGCACTAGAGATTTACCGATGTAGATTTCCGAGACTAAACTGTCGCCTGCTGAAGATAAACCAACTGCACCCAGACGTCACAACCCGTGTCATGGCATGACTTCCCTGCGGGGAGACCTGAAGGGGTAAGTGGCTTCCATCGGTTCTGGAATATTGTGATTAGATTAACACCGCCGCATTGTATTTTCTCCTTGCTATGCGATCAGCAGAGAGCCAAGAACACTATATAAATCCATCACGTTGTTTTGCTATGTTCCGGGTTCGATTGCTTTCCATGAATTGATCCTTTGATACCCCCATTGATAGTTTTGTAAGGAGTGTGATGCTTGCCATATACACTTCATATGTAGAGCACACCCCTTCACCATCCAGATCATTCCTTTCATCTAGAGGAACAACTGCGCCACTTGTCGATCGAGGAGAAGAGCGGCTACGTTGCACTGCTCCTTGTAGCGTTCAACCTTGTCTTTCTTATGACCCAAGGAAACATCGAGTACACTAGAGATACCCTTACCCTTCGATACCACATAGTCGACACCTCTCAATATTCAGATTCATCCACGGTTCACATTATTTCGGAATACTTATGCATGGCATTGGGAACCAGTACGATGCCGAGTCCTAAGGAGATATTCTAGGAACCGAAGTGGAATAGAGTAAACGGGGTAGAAGCATTGGATTGTTCGAGAATGTTTCTCAAGGTCAGTTTCATGTCCGAGGAAAGAACGATAGAAAACTTCAAGCAATCAAGTTTGCAACCCGGGAGTCGGCATACATCCTCATTTATCTCACGTTGACTACCTGATCCTGCTTGCTTGGTTTTGTGCTACACGGAGACACTCTCCTTCTTTTTCGTTTTAGGAAATGTTCGTGGACTCGTACAGACACTGACATATTTTGTGCCCTATTTTTGCTTAGCCATTTGCTATTCCGTCTTGGCTGCCATCATATTATATAGCCAAAACATTGCGGAGGCTGTGTAACTCGTCGGTCGTTGAGCACCGGATAAATCAGTCCGAATACTTTTTGCCGGAGGGGTTGAAGGAAGCACAGAACGTGAAAGACCACCAATATTCTGAGCTTGGCTACATCGTTGTCGATCGATATATAGCGTTCTAAACTGTGCCTCTTCCTTCGAGTCTTGGAGTTTGGTTCTGCGTTTGAGCATCAGGTAGATGAGGTGGCGCGCTTGAGAGCTTTTTGGCAAGAAGAAAACCCGAGACTTTGCATTGTCTCCTGCTCGGTAAACAATAATCATGCGCTTGATATTTCTAATCGGTCAGAGAAAGACCGAGAACGTATCTGGAGTTTGAGAGCAGCAGGCCGCCAGGAAGAACAGAATAGTATAACAGCCTTAGACGCCTTCTCATTGTTGAGAGTAGAACGGTGAGCAGATTCCACACATCTGATCGTGCTCATCACCTAAACTCCGTGTTTGCCGCGCTAAACATGCAATTGCCCACCACCTCCTTACTCCTCCTGCTCTTAGGAGGAGGACTCAGCAGCGCAGCGCCCATAGCAGAGGAATGCCACTCACCACACATTTTGTGTTTCGACGCTGTCAACCCCTGCGGCGTGATATACTCAGGGTAAGCTTCCCCTTCTCCTTCACAGCCACCGACTCCCACCCCCAAATTTTATCGAACTAACACATCACTCAACCACCGCCCAGCTGCTACGACAAATGTAAACCCGAGACTCGTCCCCAAGCCCCGGCCTGCCCTCCTCCTCCTCCAAAGCCACCCATCTCCAACTCCTACTCAACCTCCTTCAAGACCGTCATAACCAAGACCATCGCAACCATCACCTCCACCGGCACGGTTCCACCCATCATACCAACCATCACCCAGAGCGTGAGCCTGACCACCCAAATCATCACCATCACTACCAACTTCGGGACGAAGGATAACTGCTCGACGAGGACCGTGTGCCTGGACTACGTGGATAGCTGCGGGCAGACGTATGGCGGGTGTGTGCCGGATTGTAAGCCGTGGCCTACGTTTTCGGCTCCGGCTTGTCCTCCGAGGGCTACTACTGCCACTGGGGTGAAGGTGGTTCAGGCGGTTGTTACGGGGGTTTGACAGGGGAGTAAGAAGAGAGGGGAGGGACAGGAGGGGAGCTCTAAAAAGCGGCGTGATGTAAAGCGGGTACTATATGATGAGTGTTGTTCGCTAGAATGAATTCATGATACTTCTCATACAAGCCAGCGATGTGAAGATCTTAAGGACAATGTACTTGGCCTTTCTTCAGGTGTTTGAAGCTCAACCAATAGTGAAAGATACATCCGCAAGAGCACGCTTTCCGACGGAAGTTCGAAGGATTCTGTATGCATTGAGCTTTGTCATGTCTCTTTCGGTCTCGAAATCGGATGCGTGGAAGTGCCAGAAGCAGGATGTTGTTTTGATAATGATCCGCTTGAACCTAATGCCGGGAGCATTAAACAAAGCTCGGACCCGTCGGTCTTACGATTTGTCAGTGGTTGCCAGTTGGCCCTGCGGCATGGGGCAGGCAGT
This sequence comes from Neurospora sp. CHS-2018b, assembly GCA_009806015.1. Taxonomy (NCBI): domain Eukaryota; kingdom Fungi; phylum Ascomycota; class Sordariomycetes; order Sordariales; family Sordariaceae; genus Neurospora; species Neurospora sp. CHS-2018b. The sequence continues at coordinate 507,093 of RAOV01000021.1, forward strand.
GCCGCCGGGGCACCTGGGGGCGGCGTCTCGGGTAGGAGCACAACGACCTGAGCACCACTTGTTCACTTTTTGCGCCATCCCTACAGCTGAGGTGTCACAGCAAACTTCGATCGAGCTCTGTACGACCGCCTTCCGTTTCGCCGTTTTTGTTGTCAAACGTATCGTATCGTTCTTTTCTGTTTGTCGTCCTGGGATCAACGATCAACGATCAACCAACTCACCGAATCCCCCCTCCCCCCCCCCTTCTCCGTCACTTGGTCTCGAGACAAGACGAAGGAGACAAGACAACGCAATATCGGCTACGTAACTTGACCCTCTCTTTTCATCACCTCTCCTGCTCGCATTGAGGGGCTGAGAGGGGGGGCAGATCGGACCTTTTGGATATCATCCCGGCATGCACCTCGTTGCGTGGTTCTGACAACGGGTTCCGGTTGGGTTGCATCGTCGACAGGCCACCCACTCACAGGCCGCAGACGCAGATACAGAAAACCAACCGACATGGCATCGATCCCGGCCTTCCATCGATCCCGTTCGGAAACATATAAAACTGCCTTGTTTCTTTCCTTGCCTCCACAATCTCTCATCCGCCAATCCATAGCCCTGACACTTGCAGATCTCACAGAACGCATTCCCGGAAGATGAGATGTCTCTGGATTGTGAAGGATCAGGTTTCAGTGGTTCAAGCCGCACTGACAAGTTGTCGGGCTGTCGTTGCCCCTTTTGGTACAGCCTCTGCCATGGAGATTTGATATTCGATGGACCCCAACATCACGTTCTTATCGCGGCGGCTCCTACCCTATATCCCAAGGTATCAATGGTATCACCACCTCACCCATGGATCATATCGTCCATATGACAGCTAGCGCTGCCGAGTTACCCTGACGAGGTTAGGTTAGGCTCCCGGGCCGCATCACAATGGAACGGAAGCGTGCCTACGTCCGTACTCTACGCAGTAGAACTGTGCATCGATATGTCTTCGTGTCAAATATCACGTCGTTGTGCTGCTGTTTTCTTTGACTATTTTCAGCCCCGAAAACTGCCAGGTTGTTTGCTAGTCTGGGAAGTCTTTATCCAATAAAGGCAGGGAGGGTCTCTTGACTGGGACATAAATACGTTCGGTACTTTACCGGGACGGCGCTGTGTCAGCTGTGCTGTTTGACCGAGCGTGGCTTCTGTGTCGGTGTCTATCAAAGTCCAACTTGGCCGGGAGCTTCCTGTCCGCGGCCGGACACCCACTAGTCCAGACTCGGGCAGGGGCTACACTCTTTGGTGTACATACAGTGTTGTGCTGTGGTGTACTCGGGGTTACCTATGTCAGTACGACCATGTTACCAAGCATACCGACCTGACCATACCCCGTCACCCCCGTAATCCGGACCCCGTATCCATCGTGGGATCCAGCTGGGGATCCAGCTTGGTATCCATCCGCCGGATATTGATAGTGCCACGCACCGCATCTCCATACGCCGCGCTATCGCCAATCTAACGGGACTAACCAGCGAACTAGGCCTTGGGTCCAATCTCCAGTTCCAGATCCCAGACAACATCCAGACACCAGACCGGCTCTTGCACTTTGCACATCGACGACCAGTTCCTCGAATCCGTCCTCGAACCTTCCTCGACCGAGACAACGAACTGGACCCCGACCGCGACCGCTTCCCGTATCCCCATCATCCAACTCACGACCTGCGGAATGGCGCATCCGCTCCTCCTCCAGCGATGACCTCCCGGCCCCCCTTGGGCGTCCAGCAGCGACAGCCCCAGCAGAGAAAGTTGAGCGGCCCGGCCCTGTCGCAACAGCGCTCTCTGTCGCAATCCCAAGCGCAGGCCCAGGCGCAGCAGCAGCAGCAGCAGCAGCAGCAGCAGCAGCAGCAGCAGCAACAACAACAACAACAACATCTTCACCCACAAACACAACAGCAGCAACAGTACGATGCCTCGAGCTATCTACCGCCGCCACCCCCTTCCGTTCGCAACAACAACCATAGCAACTTCAACCAAAATCACACCCTCAACAATGCCTTCCCGCCCGAATTCGCCCAGCAAGACCCCACGAGCATAGTTTCCCCCGCAGACCCGTCGGGTTCGTCACCCGCGCTTTCCGTGGGTGTTGGTCGCTATGGGACCCAGCGCCGAGGTGGTTCGCGCCTTAGGCTCGAGCTATCGCACAACGATCCTTCCGACGCCTTCTCGTCTCCCACCGTGATCGAATCCCCCGGCCTTATGGAACCGCATAAACAGTATGGTTCCTTGACGCACCTAATGATGCCTCTAGCCGATGGGTCGGATTTGGGCGAGATGAGCCCCCATCATCAACTCTCCATTCCGCCGCAACACCTAGATGCCGACGTTCCGATCCCCTTTCCCCAGCGCCGACCGAAAGCAGTGCCCGATCACTCGCGTCGAGAACAACCGCCACCGCCGCCGAACCCGGCTCGAAAAGACACGCGCCCGAAACCTTATACTATCGAGCTACCCGCCGCCGCTCCGCGCTATCGCATCCGTGGAAGAAATGAGGGACAAGGAGGCCAGGGGAGGTCAAGTGCGCTTGCAACGGGATCATCATCGTCAACGACAGGCAGCTCTGCCACCGCAAACTATGGATGTGCCGACTTCTTCCCATGGTCAGGGACGGCCGGCAACCACCCCGAAGATCAGTTTAACGACACGGCTATACGGCTGGGATATAATGAAAAACAATTTGTTACCCCGGAGACACAATCCGCAAAGACGGTTTTGTTTCACGGCTTAAAGCAGCGGAGTGGACTAAACGCGCTATCTATCTTCTTTGCGGGCGTGCTATGGCACAGGAGAAATGCGGGTCAAGTAACTGCGCCATCGACCTTCAAGCCGCCTCCAAGAGTCACGCTCACTGACACCAAAAAAGAAGTTTGGCTCAAAGACCTTGCCAACTCCGCCATCCCTCTTCGGAAACTCAGCCGATCGATTCCTCACGGCGTCCGCAATAAGGTCTTGTTGGATCAATGTTTGAACAAGAACGTTCCGATAGACCGTGCCGTTTGGCTGGCCAAGTGTGTGGGCACCAACGAGCTACGCACTTTCAGGAGGCTTGGTAAAGGGAACAATGCTTCGGTATTAGAGGGCGAGCGAAAGTGGCTCAAGGACTGGACCCTCGTTATTGAGCAGTTCATTGAGCGTGTCTTTTTCTCGTTCGGCGAGCAAAACTGGAAAGCCAAGGTCAACTACGCGTAAGTATATCCGTGGTCTCGTGCGAGCAAGACTGGCCAGCTAACAGCACGTAGAATCCAGCTAGCAACACACCTATACGCCGAGGGCCTTATGGACCGTGAGCATTATCTTGATTGGACGGTTTCCAGTTTGGAGTCGAGCCACCACTCTCAACTACCCATGTGGATTATTATCGCACAGATATACTGGAAAGATTTGCTTCGTTTAAGGAAATATGGCCGAAGACTTGCTACTGCTCTCATTAGCCATTACCATGTGGTACGTATCCAGAAGGCTTCCAGTTCCAACGGTTACTGTTTCTGACACTTTTCTAGATACATGGACATGAAGACAGAGATATTTATGTTCCTCTGCTTTCCAAGCTATCACACCTTTTAGGAACGCTGATGGTGGCTACACCGGAGAACTTCGTATCCCCTGCCGTATGGGTCAAGTACCGTGACGCACTCAAAACATGTCTGCCTCAAGGGGACGAAGCACGCCATAGATCTTTTGCCGGTATCAACTATCGAAACGAACAACTAGTCGCCTCCGCCAACAGGTCGCAACCGGCTGCTCGTATCATTCTTGTGAGGAACTTGGACCAGGTCATCTTGGAGAAACCAATGCCTGATGAGTTTCCGGCTCAGTGCTGGACTGTCTCCAAGGATAAGGCTGCTCTGGTCAGGGCTATACTCGAGTGGTGTACGACACCATACAGGCCGGGGCTCGCAAAAGTTTATGTTGCCCATCGGATATTGATGCACTGGAGTACGTTGGGATTGGACATCACTTCAGCTGTGCTGGGCTTTATGGAAGGCGAGGCCCTTGAGGAAAAAGAGCGCAAGGACGCACTCTATCACCTCGTGTCCGAGCTAGTTCGCTCGGGGATTTTTCTGGTATCGCAGTACATTCAATGGCTGATCGCACGTGGTGGGCTGACCGATTCGCAACTGGTCATGCCGGACGGTCCCACATTTTCTCGACTGCTTGCAGAGCTTCCACCGCATATTCTGGGCAGTTCACAGAGACGATCTAGAGATGCGTTGCTTCGCCGGGCAGGCTTTTGCGTCGCAGATGACGCACAGGATGCAGATATGGCCATCAGACACCTCCGGCATGCACTGGGTCTGCCTGTGGGAGTTCCTGATGCCGTGTCAATGGGGAGGCCCTTTCCGATTAAGAAAATAGTCCGACGCATCGAAGACGCCAGCCGAGCGCGCAAGGCGGAGATAGCTTCTTGGCTACGGAACACGGTCACTGGAGGAGAACTCGAACACAGCTCTCTCAACGCTTTCGGTCAGCATGAGCTCTCTACCAAACTTTTCAACTCGATGAGGAGGGTATTCGAGGCCGCCCAGGAATTTTCAGTATTTGCTGATGTCCTCAAAATGCTGACAAAATGCTCCAATCCTGAAGTACTCGCCTCAATCGCGGATACTATCACTCGGTATACGTTTGTTTTTGCTGCTCTCGGCTGTCTCAAAAACCTGTTTAGCATTCTTCATGGCAGGCTTAGGGATGTTGTGCGAGAGCAGGGGATTGGAGCACGGCCGTTACTTGCGTCGCTTGCTTACCTGGCATCCCGGGTGCCTGGGATGGACGAAGTCGCTACGCAGTTGAAGTCCGACTTGGCTGTGAGCGACCGGCACAATCCTGTGGACGCCTGTTCACCTGTTAGTGACAATATGGTGTCTCGTCTTCAAGACAACGATGGCGATCTCCATGAAGAGGTAGAGAAGCTTCTGGCTAACGGCACTAGTCTTGATCGCAACACAATGGATCGACTTTTCGGTGCGGTGATTCAGCGACTACAGGCGTACTGGGCCAAGGGGGATGAACAGCAGAGGGTTTACGGTATTCTCCTGAAGCGTTTGCGGATGTTTGATCCACAGCATTTCGACGAGCTCATGGCAAGATGGCTTCTTTACGTACGGGGTCTCAACAGACGCGCAACAATCCTGCACTTGTACCCCCTACTGGTCTCTATAGGCTGCTTGGGAATGCCTGCAATTCTGGCAACAGCTTCAGAGGCACCAAACGCTCCCGGAGGTGGCAATTCGCGACATCCTCAATCAGCTGTCGCCACATCTCAGATTGTTCAGACCACCTTTCGGACCAGGTATATGCAAGAAGTGCTTCAACTCTTCATGGCGCCAGTCTCGCCCGAAAGCCTACTAACGCCAGAGGAGCGCTACCGTTTTGGCATACTTCAAGAACAGGCCAAGAAGGAAAGTCCGCGAGAACTGCTCTGCTTGATCCAACTCGCCTTGGCGGAGTATACTTATGCTCGTGCTCAAAACGATCTTGGAGAACTGCCCCTGGATAAGGAAGCTAACCAGGACCGTCTTCTTGAACTTTTAAAGCTCCTTGTTTTGAAAGACCCTGTAGGAGTTGCCAAGGCGCTACAGATCCGAGGACCTGATGCCCAGGTTGCCGGCTGGATCGATCGCATGACCACCAAGCTGCTTGTCACTGCCGCTGGCGAGGGCACACGCGTGACGTTCGAGCAAGTTCTCAACCTCACTAACGAATTTACTCTCCCCTTCTGCCATGTTAAGCTACTGTTGAGTCTGTCGTCCAATGACCAGCAGCAAAACGCGGCAGATTCGGGCGAGCGAGTTCCATCGAACGTAGAGCTTTTTATGAACGCCATGGAAAAGTCGATGGACGCACAGCGGGTCTCATGGATCGGAATGCTTCCCTCTCTCTCTCCCGATCTAACACACCATCTCAAGAACCAGGCCCAGGCTCGGTTCCTGAACCTTCTGCCATCTTCAAGAAACCCACCCTCAATGACGTTGGACAGGTCGACGCTCCAGATGCGCCTACAAAAAGCCGAGAACTTTCTCGCCATTATGGATACTATCATACGTGGAAGCGGTCCAATGGGGTTTCGTCAGCACCAACTGGTTCCGGTCATGGTGGAAAGGTTCACAGACATTTTGGAGCTGTTACAAACTCTGACACCACTCCCTAGCCAAGCAGGTGGTCTAGGAGGATGGGGAGGACAAGGTGTCAGTGCCGCCGCCGCCGGCGGTGACAATCATGCTGATCTCAAAAGCGACATCCTCAACCACTGGCTACCCCTCTTCCTCAACTTCCTTACCCTTCACGCCCAGACCTTTGACACCAGCAAACCCGGAAACGAAGTTCGTGGCAGAGCTCTCATCGTGTGCGCTGGTCTTATTAGGGAACTCGATCTGATCCACGGGCCCGACTTTGATACTCGTCAACTGGGTGGGCGCATCTTCGATCTGGCTTGCGTGTTAGTTGACAACCTCGCTGAGGACGCGCGGTTGCAGTGTATTCAAGCTCTCAAGTCTCCCTCAGATGTGAAGCTCAGGTATATCTTCAGCTATCAGGACAACCCACATGCAAACCTGATGCTTTGTCATAAGGAAAGGCCGACCCCGATGGCCATGGGCACCAACACTGGCACTGGATCGCCGGCCCCTGGTACCACCCCCACACACACGCCAGGCGTTACTCCTGGGCAACAGGCAACTGGGCCACAGAATGCTGGTGCTGGTGCTGGCGCTGGTGCTGGCGCTGGCGCTGGTGGTAGTGGTAATGGTGGAAGTTACTTCAGTCTTCCCGGTCATACGCAACAAGCTCAAGCGCAAGGATGGCACGCCGCCCAACAGCAGCAACTACAGCAGCAGCAGCAGCAACAACAGTATCATCATTTACACCAACAGCAACAGCAGCAACAACAACATCAGCAGCAGCAGCAGCAACAACAGCAACAACAACAACAACAACAAGGAGGCACAGGGCCCATGCCCTCGCCAGCCATCAGCATCAACACCAACCTCACCCACCTCAACCTCGGCAACAACAGCAACCCGCCCACCCCATCCCCCATGAACCCAGCGCGACCAGCGATGGTGATGGTAGCCAACCCCTGGGGAGGTTACTCCTGGGTGCCAACGATGGGCGGACCGCAAGAGCGACTGACGCCCTTCAACTTCCGGCAGTGGGAGATGCTTAGCGAGCCGACCAGTCAGGTCGGGGAGAACGACACGGCGGTGAACCTGATGCTGTTTGAAAGTCGCAAGGTGCAGTAGTGCTGCTTGCGCTGTCGGATCGAGGCTCTGACTTGGGGAGCTGGGCCGCGGTTTGAGGGGTTTAAGCCTGGGGTTGAGAATATGGATGGGTCGGTGCCGATTAGAAGAGAGTGGGAGGAAGAAGAGTGGGATGAGGAAGAGTGGGAGGAGGAAACGGAGGATGAGGAAGGGTGGGATGTGGAGGAGGAAGAGGATGAGGTAGAAGAGGAGGAGGAAGAGGAGGAGGAGGAGGAGGAAGAAATACATATGTTGAGTTTGTTTGTTCGAGGAGAAGAATCATCATAGATGTTGGGAATTAAACATATCGGGCCGGGCGGGAGGACTTTGTTTTCATCAAGACGAAAATCGGAAACTGGGACTACGATGGATGGGTGGATGGGTGTATGTGTGTATGGGAGCGAAACAAACCATCGGGAACATGGGGGGTTCGGCAGCGGGTTTTTATTTTTGTTCAGAACAGTTTCTTCATCAACCTCAAACTCTCAATGTTCATATTATGACTCGTTGGTATTGGTATTCTTCTTTTTTTTAGACTGCTTTCCTACTTGCTCAGGTTATTTTATGGGGGCTTCATTCTTCATAGCGATGCATACATACATAGGTACGGTCAGGCCTAGGTCTAGGTACGGTCTAGGTACTACATAGGTGTGTTTACTACATAGGTGTGTTTGTTTCTTGTTCTTTAAGCGGATCGGATCGGTTCAGTTCGGTTTAGGGATGTGAGTATGACATGATGCTTTTTGGTTGTTTAAATGAATGGGATGGTTAATCCATTGATTTGGTTTGGTTGATTGGTTTAATTTGATTTGATCAACTTGACTTGATACCTACCTCATATTGTTACTATCTGGATTGGATCGGTTGGCATTTATGGAACATTGAAAGAGAGGCAATGAGCGGGTTGGCAGTATGGACATGATATGACATGACATGATGTGGATTCTTTTGCTACTTCTACTACTACAACCACTACTGATAGAGCAATTGTATTAGGTATGCTGTTGGTAACTGATAATGATAAGGTGTATAAGTAGCAGACATGTACTGCCTTTCAGTTTTTCGGTATGATGGTTCGGTATTTGATCCTGACAATAGTAAGCGAAGTTTGTTCAGATCTATGTCAACATAAGGACGATCCCGGGTACCGGTACTATACGGCTAATGTTACTCTTGAGATCCGATGATCGGGCCGGAATTCGCTACGGGGATTTGCAAGGTGCATGAACCGGACGGAGCGAGACGGAGGAGCTGAGATTTACACTACCGAGACTACATAGGCGGCCCCACCGGCTAGTGCCTGTGTTAGTGACTCGACGGTTTTCGTGTAAGTGAGTCACAGTCACATCTCCATGTTGAGGAAGACGGAGACGAGAGGATTGCTGTGGATCGAACGGATTTCGATGTGGCAAGCATCTGGTTCATGTTTAGATTATTGTGATTTGTATCGTGTTGAAGGGTGGTTTTAAACTCCTCCCTTTTTTTGTCTCTCCAGATCCCTTCTATATCTCTAGGTAGAGTTCGGCCTTGAAAATCGTCTTGAAAATCGTAAACAAAGCCCCTTTTTCGTGTATGTAGTTGCTTCTCTATGTACTTTTGACAACCATCCAGTGCAATCAACCAACCCTTGCTCCCTTCCTACCCAACCGACCCTGCAAAACCAAGCAACCAACCATCCGTTTTTTTCCTACCTGGCACAGAGAAAACAAAACCTCCCAAGACTTGAGAAAGAAGACAATGAAAGGAAACTGTATAAAGACGGAGATATGCAAATCTGTAGCGGAAATATGGATATGGGATATGTTCCGATTAACCCTCGATGAAGGCCTCGCTACGCGCCTTGGCATCTTTGGGGTCCTCGGGCGCAGATCCCTCGGGACGGGGACGGTTGGCGATCAGACGCTGTTGAAGAGGAAGAAGTTGTTAGCGAGTCTATCAACGGATGTATAGTGTAGTTGGATGTAACTTGGTAGTGAGACAATGGGAAAGGGAGGAGGGAAGTACTCACCACAAGGTTGCGCAAAAGCACAGCAATGGTAACCTTGCCAATGCTAGGGACATAAATGCTAGCCTTCTCCTTAACCGCGGGACCATCAAAGTTCTTGAAGCTGGAGAAGTTGATGCACACAGCACCATCACGGAGCAGCTCGGTAGGCACCTTGAACTTCTCGGTCGGGACACCGCCAATAACGACGTCGCTGAGCGGCAAGACGTCCTTGAGCTCCCAACCCTCCTTGTCGTGGACCTGGTGGCGCAGCTGGCGAATGCCCTCGCCGCGGGTGAAGACCTGGACGCCGGTGACGTCGACGGAGTAGACGGTGGCGCCATCGTTGGCGAGCAGAGCTGCGAGAGGGCGGCCGTTTACCTCGCTACGGTTGATGACGGTGATGGTCTTGCCGAACAGGCGGTTGCCGTAGGCCAGAATGGGGTTGTAGATCTGCAGGTACTCGAGAGTCTTGACGATGGCGAGCGGCGTGCAAGGGAGGATGGACTTCTTCAGGTTGGCGGGAGGGTCGAGGAAGCGGACGTTGTGGTACATGTTGAAGAGGTGGGTGTGGCAGAGACCCTCGACGTCCTTGGAGAGGGCGACGGTCTCCTTGATGTACTTGTCCTGGCTGTGGTTGCCAACCCAGATGGGGTAGTAGACGAGAATGCCGTCGACCTGGTCGTCGTTGTTGGCGGCGATGATGCCCTCCTCGAGGTCTTCCTTGTCGATTTTGCGGAGGTCGAAGTTGAAGCCACTGGGGTAGTGATTAGACCCTGGTGCTGGGGCAAGTCCAGACTGACCCATTGAGCGATTGCGAGATACTCACTTCTCTTCACACGTCCTCTTGGACCATTCGGCATACTGCAGAGCGGCCGGGTCATCGGTAGCCAGGAAAGCAGCCAGAGTAGGCTTGGAAGCGTCGGGACCCTGGATCTTAGCAAGAGTCTCGCGGACCTCGGAAAGCAGCTTCTTGGCGATGGTGTCGGAGAGGATGACCTTGCAGGTCTTGGGTACTTGTTGCGCCTCCATGATGTCGATGTGAGAGTTGGTGGTTTGGTGAGTTTTGAAGACCGGTGGTGGTGGTGGTCTCGGGGTGTTCTTCGTAGAAAGCTGTCTGGAGGAGAGTCGCACAAACAAGTTAGCCGAAGTTCTAATCGGGCGCATTTCTGAGGTTCATCCCAAATGGCCAATTGGTCATATCCTGAAAGGATTGCTCAGATTTCCTCAGTCTGTCCTTGTAAGAGCTCGTTTGAAGGAGGTCCAAGCAGACGGACAGCCTGAGCCTTGGGGAAGTTGAAGTGAAGTGAAAGTTGAGGCACCCCGCGGTTCCCCCACTGTTAAGTTGAGATGAGGTACCTACATGCTTCAGATGAACCTTTGACGGGTCAATTGATGATCTCCAAAAGAACAAGACGGCAGGAGGATATATCGGTATGAATTGGAAGTGTAAAAGTATGGGATGAGGGCCACGATCTTGCGTGGCCGAGTGAGTTCCTCTTGCACAGGGGACCTCTCGTCGTCTTTATACATGGAATCCAGGTCGTCGTTTCAGCGCGACCCGAGTGGATTCGCGCGTGGGTATTCGTGACTAGGAGGCACAGGGAACGAGGCCCGTAACTCCAGGCCATCTATAGGGCACTCATAAGAGTCACTCACAGGCCCCTCCGATTTCCAAACAAATCTTCAAAAATTTTAAGACTGACTGACACATCCATGCCGCAGCCCCTCTTGCCGAAACCGGCTTAGTCTGAACCTAAGGTACTTACCCAGACACGATCAGATCCCGCGAAACGCCATAGCTTTGAGCCTCACCGCCCGCGATAACGCTGTTTTCTGCCACTTGTCCGCGGCGATAACGGCGGCATGATGATGTTCAGTTGCCCCGGCCATCCCACAGTCCGGGTCTTGGCCAGGGGCATCGGCCACTGACGGCATCAGCATCTTCAGTCCGGGCATCCTTCCTTTCACTTGTCAGTGTGCATTCACCGTCACCGTCACCGTCTGTTTCTGTCCTGACTATCCTGTCGCTGTCAGACCAAGACTAGTCTCTATTCGCTCAGTTGGTCAACCGGGTGACAAGTTTAGAAACAACTCCATCAACAATCCCGTCCAACATCCTGATCCATCCATACCCATAACCTGGTGTTTGGATAGGGAGGAGTTGGCCCAAGCTTCCATCACCCCTTAACTAAACCACACCGACGGCAATCCATTGAGGTCCAGGTTGAGTGCACATCATTTGGAACTTTGAAGGTTCTCGTCGTTCATTCTCTCACAGCTCCGCATTGCGTTCTCCCGAATCCGCCTTGCTAGTTCTCAAATCTTGCTTGTGACACCAAATAACGTCAAATACCATCGCCATTACCACCATCATCTCAGTCTTTCAACATGTCGAGTTTCAAGGATTGGGCCCTTCAATACGTGCTCTCAGACGACGAGACTGCTCAGAGTGAGATTGCCAAAAAGGCGGCAAAAGGTAGGCTATGAGACCCTCACCTCAAGCAAGCAGTGTGTTGACCTTTTATGGCTAGAAATCGAAAACACAAGAGCCAGCAGTGCGTCTGTGGGAAGTTGGGCTGCCTCAATCCAGCCATGGATAACCATCACCAAACAAGACGATGACCAGTCAGACGACGACGATGATGACAGCGGCAGCGGCGACATAATAGCACGGGCCAAGGCCCTGGGCTTCCTTGCCGATACTCTCGAAGCTTTGGATAAGAGCCTACTACGACCTGAACAAGTCATCCGGCTCGTTGGTTTCTTTGGCGCCATGTTCTCCTACGACCACAAGGCAGGCATCACTGCCTCGGCCAAGGCACTGCGCCAACTTTACGCCATGAAGGGATTCAAGCCTGCAGTCGGTGTCAAGATGATCGAGGACGTCTGCAAACTCAAGGAAGATTTCAAACTACAAACGGCAGCCACCAGACTCGAAATTTACGAGCTATTCCTCAGTCTCATCCAAGACCAGTCAGTGAACAATGAACTGCAAGACAAGTACGGCACATCTAGCGGCTTCATCGTCGATATCCTTCAGCTATGCCAGAACGAGAGGGACCCGAGGAATCTCATGCTATGGTTCAAACTGCTTCCCATCTTCCTTACCGAGTATTCGACATCCGACCAAGTAACCGAGGAGATCTTCAAGGCTTTCTCAGCATACTTCCCCATCACACTGAGGAGCTCGGCTACCCCGATCGGCATCACTGCGGACGACCTCAAGAACGCCGTAAGGGCGTGTTTTGCATCTCACTACAAAGTAGCCAAGCTTGCATTCCCGTTCCTCATTGGAAAGCTCGACCAGGGTGACGCAGTAACAGTCTCGGTAAAGCTCGACATCCTCAAAACGGTCAAGGCCTGTATCGAACAGTACGACAACCCACAAACCAGCATTGTCCCGCACATCAACAAGATCTGGAACTCCCTCAAGTACGAAGTACGAAATGGGGAGGTCAAGGAGACTATTGATGCTACCCTGGATGTATTGCGAGCAACTGCTAATAGGCTTGACGGCACAAAAACCCAAAAGTTCGATGTATCCTTGCTCAAGAACTACATCGATATTGTGGTCGACGACTGCCGCGATGACTTGGCGAACCCGACATACACAAAGCAGGCTGGACTTCTCTTGATGACTGTCATCACTACTAATATCCGTGCATATACCCTTGAAAGTGCGGCCTTCGTTGACATCATCAGGAAAAACCTCCGTCAACCAAAGTCTCCATCTCATACAAAGGATCTGCTCCTTCTGCTGAACTCAACCCTGAAGTCTCGGGCGGATCTTTTCAAGAACAGGAAACAAGGTCATCCCGAGGACGAGGAGGCTCTTAAGACGGAGTCTAGTGATCATCTTGTAGCTCTCTATCACGATGTCTACCTACCAACCTGGACTGGAAAGTCGGAAGAGACTACATCAGAGGTTCTCAAACAGGTCGTCCAAGGTCTCGCATTGCTCGCAACTCAGCAGACTCTTCGACCCGATGGACAAATCTCTTTGCTGGCTTCTCGTTCAGTTTGCTCCGAGATCTGCTCCTTGTTGACACATACGTTAACCAAGGGTTTGGCGCTTAGCCAAAACGATAACTCCACCGACGCTGCGGTGGAAGATGAAGCGGTGCTGGCTCTGCAGTCAGTTGTTGCAACTTACACGGACGGGTATGCAGAGCTCGTTGAGAGAGCAAAGGCCGAAATCGAGAAGCGCGACTGGACGAGCCCATCAAAGTACACGCTGAATGCTCTCCAAGACATCCTGTCTCGACTTGCCTTCATTGGATGCTCACGTATCCCCCTCAATATTGCTCTCGATGATGAACCTTCCAAGCCTTTTAAGCCCCTTCAGCATTTCATCAGACTTGCAACAGCCATGCACGATCTCTTCCCTTTGTCTCCACTCCCTACCTCAGAAAAGGAGTCGTTGGCGAACTCCTATGTCATTTCTGCGCTACATGGAGGTATGCTTCACTTCCGCGACGCTTGTTTCGAGAAGTTCGAGCCCAAGGTATTGGCAGCGTACTCGGGCAGTGACAGGAACTGGCTCGAGGAATTCCAAGGTCTACCGAAGGACTGGCTGCACCAACTCCAAGGAGAGGATGACTCGTCCGAAGTGGTCATCAAAGAGGACGACCCCGAGGTTTACCGCGAGTTCCTCAGGATCTGCTTGTTCATCGTCAGACATCTTTACAGAGAGGCTGCTTATGGAAAGCAAGCTCCTTGGAGTGAGCGAGTTTTTGCCCAAGCGGCCAACCTGGCAGCACTCGTGGTTCGGAGTCTCGATGAGAACCTACAAAAGTCCTGCAACTTGGCCCAAAATGCCTTCAACTTCTTCTTTTCCGAAGACCTATCATCGTCTGGGCCGAGCTCGCTCGCGCCTTTCAGGAAGTTGCTGATCCTCGGAATCCTTCAAGGGCTTCGTCCCGCAGCAATGACCGAACTGGTACGTAGTAGCATAGAAACCCCCTACTGTGAAGCTCGCACTAACATCCCCTCTAGTACGCACCACAGGGTATCGCCGAGACCTTCATGTGCGACACATCTCGAATGGCCACCGTCCTGCTAGCAGTCGGCGAGATCCGCGGCACCATCTGCGCCGTCCTAGCCAACAAGTACAAGGGCGGCCAATCCACCTTCGACCCCGAGTCCGAAACCATGAAGCGAGTCCTCAACTTCTGGGGCGAGCAAATCAAGACAGCCACCACAACCGACGACATCGACCCAGCCATCTTCGAGGTCTACAACACCGTAGCCATGCACACCCTCGCCGGCGCCGCCGCCCGCCAGGACAAGAACGTCCTCAGCCTGGTCCCCATCCTACACGAAGCCATCGCGTCCCCAGGCCCCAACGGCGCCATTGTCGCCCGCACCATCGGCGGTCTCGTCAAGACCAACGAGCTTTTGAGTCCCGAAAACCACGCGGTCGTCAAGCGCTTCTACAAGCAATGGGCCTACACGCACTTCGCCAAACCTCTCTACGACCTGGCCTTACCCACAGGCGACGAACACACCGCCTTCGCCGCGTGCCGGTACACCACCGCCATCCTCTCGCTCGTCAGCAATTGTCCCTTCGAAGTCTACCAAGAAGACCTTCCCGCCCTTGTCCGACTCCTCATCACCGCCCTCAACAACTCCTCCGCTTCCGGGGATATCACCCAGCCGCAGGTGGCCACTTCTCTTGAAGTCCTGGTTGAAATCCTCGCAAACGAGCCCGAGGCGCTCAAGGGACATCTGAAGGCGATCATCACGGCGGGGATGAAGACGTACGAGGAGGCGGCCAAGAACACGAGTAAAGGAAATGTGTTGGCGAGAAACCTGGCGGCGGTCAGGAAGCTGACGCTGCAGCTTTTGGGGGCGATCCCCAAGAAGTTTGAGGAGAGGCATTTGTTGCCGTATGCGCTGCCGATGCAGAGGATGTTGGCGACGGCTAGTGGGGATAAGAGCAGAGAGGCGAGGAAGGTGGCGTTGCTTGCTAGGGAGAATTGGGCTAAGGTTGTGTAGGAGAGAGGTTAGAGGTTGAGGGGTGCTTGGGAATGAAGACAAATGGATGATCGATTGGGTAGGCGGGGGTATAAGGGTTATGATGCATTCATAGATATATGGGCCGTCAAGGCATGCATATTAGGTAGAGATCAGGGCGGGTTGGGAACAATGGAGTTTCGTTTTGAATTATGCGCTGGTGCTCTTCCAAGGTGACAGAGTGACGATGTGTAGATGCTCAGAACGACGGATGGTGGTAATCATGGGATCTTATCTTTCTCGTTCACTGACAGATTTGGATACCGAAGCAAGGCGATGTGCCCCAGTGACTAGTTTGGCTCCTTTTCAATAACTCGTGCGGTCTTCTTCTTGACCATAGCTTGAAAACAAAGCAAAACCATGAAACACAGACGCTGTGAATTAAAAGATAACATCCTATCATACTTTTTCGCTGACGATGCAACCCGCTATAACAATAACAGGCCAAGCCGGCCCAAACTCATCAACTACCCATTCCCGTCCTTGCCTAGATACAACCATACGCCGCCTTAAAATGATACGGTTCGAAGCGACGGTATCTCTATTTCCTCCTCTTCTTCCCAGCATCCTGATTCGCACTAGACCCCGTCGTCGTCGACGAGCTCTCGCCCAAACCACTAGCAATAGCATCCAGAATCTCCGCCGTATAACCCGGTGTTTCCGCAAACTGCTCCCGTGTCACGCCCTGTCCCTCAGAAGAAGCAGCAACAGCCCTCTTAGGATCCAACTTCCCCACCAACGGAATCCCCTGCGCCAACACCGTCTGGAACGGCGCCGCGACAAACCGTCCACTGGCATCGAACCACTCGCTGAACCTCCTCTCCAGTTCAATCTTCTGCACCTTCTTCGTCTTCACATCCTCAACATCCACCCTCAACTTATACAACGGCGCCTCCCCCTTTTGCTGGGGCTTCTTGCTATCGCTAATCACTCTAATCCGTGTCTTGCCGTCCTTGGTCGAGCCGGCGTAGATGGTTCCCCGCTCGACGAACATGATCCAGTACGTCAGGGCGCCATTGAGTAAAGTGTACAGGATCACGGCGATCAACGTGTATTGCTTGGTGGACTCGAATCCGAGCTTGTAGTCCCACGCGAAACAGGCGGCCGACAGGAGGAAGGCAGAGAAGCCTAGGGCGAGACGGGTGTCGAGGAGGATGTGGGATTGTACGAGGCCGAGACTGTTGAGGTAGTTGAGGAGGGCGTCGTCGGTTGTTGCTCGCAGGTCTGGTGGCAGGTGTGTGTTAGTGTGTGTTCCATTGACAGGCTGGGATGAGATGATGTATATTCGTGTAGGTGCTTACCGGCTACGTTGTAGACCGTGATCTTTTCTGTTGACGCCATCTTGTTTGAATTGTTTAGGGACAGACAGTCCCTGTAGCTATGGTCGGATGTCTCGAATAGAATGAATGATGCTGGCGATGTGCGCGAAAGTTGTTGAAATCGGGGAAGGCTGAAAATCAACGGAAGCTCCCACAACGTCAAGCCGAAGAGGTGCTTGCTGAGTGCTGGCTGGCGGATAATGACAGGCAGGGAAAGGCCACCTTGGTGGAATGGTTTATTGCTCCGGCAGGCACGATAAGCGTTGATAAAGCGCCATCCTGGTCGGTGCGCAAGCTCCAAGGAGGTACGTACCTTCCCCGTAGACAGGGGCACTGGGAGCTGATGCAATGGTTGACAGGGTTCAGTAGCGCCCCGTCCCGCCGCGGTCAACAGCGACTTGGACGTTGGACGTTGGACAACAACGACATCTCATACAGTCTTCCGCGATATCAACAAGACTTGTCTGCCAACGGTTTAACAGATATCGCGACAATGGCGCAAGTTCCGGTTCAAACGATCCATAGGGATCCCCAGTTATTGTGAGCTTCTCCTAATACACTTTCAAGCAACGGAAGACAAGCTAGGAAGTCCAATTGCTAACGGCTTTGGTGTTGTCAACCTGTAGCTACTGGATCCTCTTTCCCATCACGATTGTCATGGTACGGGCCGACTTTGATATCACCATACAGCTTTCAGTCAAATCCAAGCTTATTGTCTAACACCTCGACAACGATGTAGATCCTGACAGGCGTACTCCGACACTATGCGAGCGTGTTGATGCAATCTGCCCCCAAGAAGCTCGATCAAAAGGCCATCCGCGAGCAGCGTTCCCTACTCCACGGAATCAACGTACGCGGCAACTTCCACGCGCTCTCCAAGAAGTCGTTCGCTACACGCCGCGATGCGCTCGTCACAGCCTTCGAGTCGGGCGCCTACCTCAAGGACCCTGAGCGTGCCGGACAGGGCCAGCCGAACCCGCTGAGCGACCCGAGCTCGATGGAGGGCATGATGGGCATGATGAAGAACCAGATGGCCATGATTATCCCCAACACCCTGATCATGAGCTGGATCAATGCTTTCTTCAGTGGTTATGTTATTAGTACGTGGTTCTGGTCGGGTCTTCTGGGTGTTATAGGAGCGTTGTGGTGGCTAATAGGGTGTCACAGTGAAACTGCCTTTCCCCTTGACTATCAAGTTCAAGAGCATGCTCCAGGCTGGGGTCATGACCAAGGATATGGATCCCAGATGGATGTCCAGCATCAGCTGGTACTTCCTCTGTATCTTTGGTCTTCAGTCCGTCTTTAACTTTTTGCTCGGCAGCGACAATGGTAAGTGTTGTGGATTCGTTATTTACTCTGGATTCTAGTACTGATATTTGTGACAGCCGCAAGCCAGATGGCTCAGCAAATGGGAGGAATGGGCGCAGCGCCAGCCCAGATGTTTGGTCCCGGCGTCGATCCCGATAAGCAGTTCAAGGCCGAGGCTGAGAACCTCGCAGTTATCGAGCATTACTCGGTTCTCGATAATGTTGAGGAACGTCTTCTAGATGGCATTACGGTATAGACCAAAGCAAAGGTGCAACCTGAGATACCGGGAAGCCAAACCACAAAATCTTACACGCTGCCATCACTTCAGGGTGCAGAAATATAATTGGATAATAAAACAAAACGCCCTCTCAATGCTTGGTCTTGGCCTCGATTTTCTCGCCTGTGTGACGGAGTGGGCCATTCTACTCCCACCACAGACAACATCCAAGTCCTCCTTCCTTCATGGAACCCGTGATCTTATACGGCGGTAGGAGCTGGTTTGCAGCCTGGTCGACTTCCACCGGGCCTGTTGGTGTTTGGTCGTGCCACTCCTCACCGATAACTCGGAAACGAACCATTTCGTTGTTGTCGAAGTACAGTTCCTGGCCGTCTTCCTTCCATACCCAGACCTTCTCGGTTGTATCGCTGAGGATGAGATGTTAGCATGTCCCAGAAAGACACCAGGAAAAATGAACTGGTACTCACAACTCCGAGTTGTCTGGAAGCTCCGCGGCGGGAACAAAGATGTCGCTAAAGAAGTCCATACCGACTACAAGGGATAAGATGTGTTAGGCACAAGAGGGGTGATTAAAGATGACAAAGATGGGGATTTAAAGGGTTGAACTGACGGTATATGCCTTCCTCGGTCTGATGGGTGATGCGTGCGAGGATAACTTCGTGCTTGAATGGCCTGAAGACCACCATCTCAAACTCAACTGCGTACCATGTCAGCCATTACGGTAGAGAAATATGATATGAATATGATCATCTTACCATTTACGTTGACTAAACCAGTGCCATGGCCGATCTGACCTTCTGATGTCCAAGTAACATCCCACAAGCAGATGAAAAGGCCGACTTTTTGTACTACCTGTGGGCCAAGACAGCGGTTAGATGGATGGTTTCGTGGGCCTGTTCAAAGATATTGTTGCCCACCTTGTTTGCATACTTGGCGTTGATGTTGTCTTCGATGGCGACAAAACTCTCTTTGCTAAAGTCTTCGGGTGCAATCTGCACCAAGTCGGCAATTTTCGTCTGTCTGGTGTTAGTCTGATTCTGATCACGAACGACAAACATTACGGAGGGATGAAAAGGTTCCTACAAACCGTAATGAACATATTGAGTGTTGCGCAGTACAGTCGAGCTCCTTCTCAAGATGGGTTTGCACCAGACTGGACGTCTTGATGGTGGTATGAATTATTACTGGATAAACAGAAGCCTCAGCTTGATGGTGTGGTGACCGTTTTGGGCGAAATGTGACGGTCGGATGTAAGTGGTTGAACGAGAGGGGACCGAGTGCTCAAATGGAAGTACACAACGGTGCGGATATTGAATGATATGTAGTGTTGTTAAATGTTAACGCATGCAAAAGTTTTGACGAGGGGCGGAAATTCTGCGGTTTTTGACGATATCAGATAATGATTGTTTTGGCGGTCTTTGATCGTGAAATCTGTCAAACTTTTATGCAACAATGAAGATGAATGTCTTAACCAAAATCCGAGAAGATATCTGAAGGTCTACTACGTAAAAGTCCCCTCGTCGGGCTCACACTCTTTCCTTCAATATCACCATTCCAGGTCACTGGATCGCGCACCTGCCTGGTGTAATCAGAACTGAAGGTGGGAGTTGAATGCCCCACTGTCACTGCAGCGTTTGGGACTCGAAAGGTTTGCCTGCCGCAGTTTGCGCACCTGCAATCCGGTCGAACTGTGCTGGAGCCTGAAAGTCCGCCGAACACCACTGCAACAACGCCGCGGGCAGCAGCGCACCTGCCAACACCCGAACCCTCGACCCTGCCCTGAGCAAACGGAAGTTCGAAATTCGAATTCTGCCGCCTCCACCCCTGTCGTAGATCGGCTGACCGCCTTTGATTTGGGAACCTTAAGTGTGGACCCACCAACGCGCATCTCCTTCCAGTCCACGTCTCTCTCCCGCCTTCACCCTTCGACCTCCATTTCACAACTTCACCCCTCCATCTCCAAACCATTTTCTTGAGATAGATTGTCTTCCACGTCTACTTCATCCTCCTCGACCCCGGTACACACTTGTGACCGTGATCACCAACCAAGCCTAAACCGTGAGTATTTTTCTTGCCTCGTGTGTGTTACGAACAGGCAAGTGCCCGTAGATTTTGGTCGAAGTCGACCCTTGATTCCATCCCCCACGTCGTCGGATTCTCACCACGCCATCAAAGCAAGTTAACTCGCCGGTGACCATAAGGCCACTGTACGGCGAGGCGCGGTCGTCGGACAGAATCCAACTTCGTTCCAACTACATTCTTTCGCAACGTCCGCCGTTCATTCGATCTAACAAATTCTAGTTCACATTCGGGAAGCAAAGCCCAAGTTGCGACCGGTTGAGGTGTAACATCTCGCCAACACTGCTGCTTGACGCCAAGTTGAATCTTGCCAACCCTCACTGAGTGAAGGATACTAAAATCCTGACCATCGACAAAGTCTGCTGTCCAAGGGCATTTAACATTGCCAGTGAAAGCTTGTCATCTTGCCCGTGTCAAAAGGGATCAGTTGCTGCCGTCGAAAACCATTTGACGACCAGGACTGTCATTCCCAAGTCGCAGAGGCATCTTTGCATTTGCTTCCATCTCGGCATCACCAGCAAGACTCGAACGACTTCATATCCGCCACACGTTGCCTAGCTTGCAGCATCGGAATCCAAAAAAAAGTCCAAACCAATCCATCATTCCAAGCTCAGGCTGCCAAACGACACTCCTACCACTTGACCATCGACACGGCGTCCGAACTGTCTTGAGGCCATAACTGCCATTCCTCTTGCCTGCGCCTCATCTTCCACTGAGTAAAATCCAAACGTCCAACTTCCAGGGACGAAACAGCTGCTTAATACCAGTTGAGGAGCAAACACCTGTTGCGGAACATCACGAGAGATACACTTTGCGAGATCGGTAGTCATCCATATCCGTTTCTCCTTCGTGCAGCTCTAAACTGAACATCCAAACCATGGCTTACAACTACGGCCCGCCTCCCCCGCCGCCGGGACCGGCGCCGCCCAACAACCCGCCTGCCGGCTACCCCGCTACATATGGCCAGTCTCCTTACCAGCAGCAGCAGCAGCAGCCACAGCCGGCTGCTCCCCAGCGCGGCGGGTATCCTGGACGAGGCCGTGGTGGGTCAGATCGTGGCGGTTATCACGCCTCTCATTCGTACGGGTATGGCCAGCAACCTTCTGCGTACGGACAACAGCCGCCCCCAAGCCCTTATCCTTCGCACCAGCCCCAGCCGGGTGCCTACCCTCCGCCACAACAGCAGTGGCATTCAGAGCAGCATGGCCAGCATACCCCGCAACAGCCTCCTGCCCCTCCTCCCCAAGGTTACGCGCCCAGCTACGGCACACCCAATTACCCCCAGGCCCAGCAGCCCTACGGTGCTCAGTCACCATATCCACCCGCGCCACAAACTCCCTACGGCCCGGCGTATGCTCCCCCCGCTCCGCAGGCTAGTCCGCCTCCTCAGCCATGGGGCAGTCACCATCAGTCGCACCCTCAGACCCCTTACAACACCAGCAGCCGAGGTGGAAGAGGCTCCCATAGTGATCGTTCTGGACCCAAGGGCCAGATGATGGGACCTCCTATCAGAATGGGATTTGATGGCGCACCTGCGCAGCCGCCCGCTCCGGCCCCTTATCCACCGCAGCCATATGGTGCACCTCACGCGGCGCCTTATACTCCTGCCCCATACCAGCCGTATCCGCCTCCCACTGCATACATGCCGCCGGCACATCCGGTTTATGATGGTGCTCCTGCCGCAAGCACGCCCCGCCATGGACGTGGAACTTTCAACAACAGCCATCCTCGTCATCGTGCCCAGTTTGGTGGTGACAAGGTCCGCGGCCGTAATGGTCATGCTGGCGGTCACAACAGCCGCGGTGGGAAGGCGCATAGTCCCCCCACTCACCATCAGAAGCCCGATCCCTCTGGTGGAAAGAAGAAGAAGCGCAAGACCAATACTCTAGGTCTTACTCCGGGCGATGAGTCCGAAGAGGACGATGAGAATGAGGAGGAACGTCTCAATGAGATGATTGGTGCTGATGCCCCCAAGTAAGTGTTTCCCGCTGTTACTTTCTGATGAGAATAACATCTAACCTTTAATCCAGCCCGGCTACGAATGAGGAACTTGCTGCTTGGATTGCCGAGCGCAGGGCTAACTTCCCGTCAAAAGCCAAGATCGATGCCAAGAAAGCTGCTGTCAAGGCACAGACTGCTGAGGCAAAGGCTGCAGATGAGAAGGCCTCTCTGCTCATGAGGCAAGAGCAAAAGGCGGAGAAACTCCGCAAGCAGCTCGAGAAAGTCGAATCGAGCATTAAGCGAAAGCGGGAGCAACAGGATGAAGGCGACGAGATGCGCCAGTCGGAGCCCTCATCGCCTTCAACGATCTCGAAATCAGACGACGAGAAGCCAGAAGTCTTGTCTACTCGTCCGGATGAGACAGTGGTTCCCCCGGTGGCCAGGAAGGCTGACCAGTCGAAGCACTGCAAATACTACTCTACTGGCGGAAATTGTGGTAAGCGGGGCAAGTGCCGTTTCGTCCATGATCCGAATGAGCGTGAGAAGGCTCTAAGAGAGCGCGAACTCAACGGAGGGAAAATGACCATCCAGCAGCGTTTGCTCTTAAACGACAAGGAGCAGGAGGATTTATCCATCATCCAGGCCTTAAAGTACCTCCAGGACAAGGGTGCGTACAAGAAAAAGAGCGCATCGGATCAGTCTTCTAGTGGCGGTGCGACATCAAACACCCAGCCTCAGGCTACAGGGCCTGCATCGCTCCCGCAGAACCCCTTGAAGAGGGAACCCGGAAGTGGTCTCCCTAGCATTCCCCCGCAGCCCGAAGGTCCCAACGGAAACGCATCAGCGTCCAAGTATCCTGGATGGAATCTGAGCGGTTTCGGCAATACGGGCATCCGACCTAACGACAAATAGTACCAAGGCGTCCCTCTTGTCATTCGTCGGAACCAAGCGAGTCCGAGAAAGAACCACCAAGCAGTTCAAAAGAGCATAGAGAAGAAAGAAAAGCAGTCTGTTTTATTTCATGTTACACCAAACAATCTTACGTCGTCATTCTCAGCCATCTCCAAGTCGGCCTTGGCTGTAGGTCCCCTTCCTTTTTTCATTATCCATCCTACCCCGGATACCGTCTGGAGCAGTGGGGGAATTATCAATTGAGGACAATCTGGGGCATGTGCCCTCTAGAGCGAGCTCTCGCCGAAGACGGGGCATCTCAAACCTGAAGACAGGCAACAGTGGCTTTCAAAGGTCGCAAGCATGTAGGCGCAAAGTTCGCCGCCCATGATTCCTTACAAACCTCACCAAGCTGGATAGAGTCATTTTGAAAGTCGAGGACGAGGAGGATCACCACCCAAGATGCCATTCAAATGTACGCTGGGCCATTTAAGACCGTTGATGAACACCCACACTGGGCTTCTCCTTCGTTCATTGCCGGCACTGTGGCTGATCGTCCACGACGAGCAGAGTACATGGTCACCATAACAAACAATTATCTTGATGGCATCCACGGCTACATGTGGACTGAGAGCAGGTTGCCGTTGTTACTGGTACTTCTAGCTGAGGCCAAACACGGACAAATGATGACAAAAGAAGAGTGAAAAAGGAAAACCAACGAAAAAAAAAGATAACAAGTGCGAGTGCGACAAAGTCGGCAGAGACCGCGACAATTTTCTTGAAGGGTTGTATGCCTCTCCCCAATGATGGTTCAGGGAAACAAAAGTCGTAAGGTTGGCGGACGTTGATGTCCAGAGACGAGAATAGGGCGGGTAAAGTTCGTTAAGGTCAGACCAGCAAGGGCAGATGGAGGGGAACATTGCGTTTTGTTGTCGACCCTTTCCACATGAAGTCTCTTTGCGTGCTGGCTGGGAATTCATCGCAAGGGTTTGTTCAACCAGCGATTGATCGGTCCTTGGGAACAAAAGCGCCTATATGACTCGTAGTTTATTTCATTGCTTTCATCAGTGCGAGAAGGAAAAGAGAAGTTCGTTGAGCTTAGATTTTGTAGATTAATGCATGAGCGTGACCCGTCCTGATTTGAATGATCGCTTTCGTGAATGTGATTATGTATGTGTACACCAAGACAGCAATCTTCAAGACTTGCAATACGTTGCTTACCAGTTAATCAACGGATATGTGCACGAATGTCCCACGAAGTTGTCCGTTCGTGGAATCTCGAAAACCTGAGGGGTATAAAACTTCGTCATCTACGTAACACTTTCAACGAGCCCAGAACATAATTCCCACCATGACCACAACCTCAACAGGTCTTCCGATCACAACTCATCCTTCTTCCCACCATTATTATTCTTGTTACTCGAAGCATTTTTCCTCTGCTCCTTCAACTTATTCCACAACTCCCAGCTCCAATGTCCCTCCCCTCCCTTTCCTTCCTTCTTGTACCTATCTGCCAGCTGCTTGGCGTGCCAAACCCAACAGTCGCCCTGACCCTCACCCTCCTTCTTCTCACGGCTAGCACACTCCTTATCACTAGCCTGAACATCCTTGACAGCATCAGGCCACTCACCCAAAACGGCTCCCATGTCCTCGTCAAGAAAGTTGTCGAGGATTAGGTGGCCGGCTTGGCGGCGGACTTTTTCCCATTCCTCCCCCTGAGGAGCGGATTCAGATTCGGAAATGAGAAGAACCTGAAGGAGGAGGTCCATGCCGTTGGCGGAGAGAAAGGACTGGCGGATGGAGGGGGATTTCAAAAGGCCGGAGATGGCGGAGATGCGGGCTTTGGTTAGGGAGGCTGGGATTGAGTTGCCCTGGGATGATGGGAGAGAAGGGAGAAGACGGAAGGTGGAAATTTGGAGCGGTTCTGATTCCTTGGATTTGGACTTGGTGGTGCAGTGGTCCCGTTGAAGCGTGGACCAATGCTTGCTAATTTCCGCCAGAGCCTTGGGGTTGTTTTGTACGGTGGAGGAGAGGGTGAGAGCTGCTAGGCGGGACTGGATGAGGTCTTTTTCTGAGGGTGTCTCTGGTGCCTCTGGTGAAGAGGCGGAGGGCAAAGAAGAGAAGATGGAAGGCGAGTTAGCCAAGCAGAAAAGCTCGCGAACGGTGTCGTAGTCTTCAGCGATCTTCAGACCGTAGTAAATGTCGTGGGAGATTTCCTCCAGCATCTCGAGAGCTTGGTCAATGTCCAGACCCTTCTTGAGAATGGTTAGGGACTTGTAGAAGGCTGAGGCTTCATCTTGGGCCTCGGCGGTTTCCTTCTTGGGCTCCTTGATCTTGCCGTCTGGGTCGTAGGCTGGGGCATTTTTGGGTGGTTTGAGTGGCTGCTGGCCTTCTGAGGAGTCTTCTTCTGGGTCAACGATCATGATGGAGGTGTCGACGGGCAGACCTTCGAGAGACGGGTCGACGGCTTCATCGGGGACGTTGATTTTGGCTTCTTTTTGGCCGGTGTAAATGTTGAGACGGACGTGAAGTCCCGTGGGAAGATCTTGGTCTGGGTGTACGATCTGGAATTCGTGCGTGGGCTGGAAGATCTTGGGGTAGCATTCTGCTGGGTTGGAGGTGTGGCAGATGAGTTCGACTTCGTCCGAGTCTGCTGCTGATGAGGGTGAGGATAGCTTCTCGCCGGCTGATGGTGATGCTGAAGCGGAGACGCCGGCGAGGGCAACTCCTAGGAGTGCTAAGAGACCCAGTGGGAGGGAGTGTAGTTTTAGCTTCGGCATTGTGTATGTGTGAGTGAGTGTTGTTTTGGTTGATAGAAGTGAGTGTCTTTGGACGTCGGTGGGTTTGAGCCTCTTACACGCCTAGCGTTAACGGCGAGGGAAGCGAGAGCTGTGATGGTGAGATTGAAGTTGTAGGCTTGAAGAGCCTAACCAGAGATTTGTTGGAGAAGTTTCACTGTCAATGAAGAATAAGAATCTTTGCTTTAAGGTTGTCTAGCTTTTTGAGCTATATAAAATCAAAGATGAGCCAAGGAAGATCAAAAAGGACAGTTTGTATGATCATCGAGTGGATTTTCGCCTCTGTGAACACCTTGTCGACTTCAGCGCTCTGAAGGCTTCTTGGAAGCACTGAGACAGGGCTTGGCATCGCGGGAACTCCTTTCGAGGCAGGGCTCCCCGTCGCTTATATAAAGCTATACCCCCTTCGTCCTCCATCCTAGGCCTTCTTGGGACAGCCGGAGGCGTTGGTCACGTCTCCAAACACGTGCACCCCCCTCCTGGCCGGCTTCCAACCACATGTCAAATCACGTGCAGATAAGTAGCAATCGGCTGCGTACCTGCCCTGCCCGCCAAGCTACTGGCATGCGCATTACATCGTCGACGACGATCTGGTTTGCAGCTTGCGCGCCTGGTCTCTTCAAAGCCCGAACGGCTCTGACCCTCGATAACCGGCGCATATCTTGTTTGCGCAATTGCCACGCTCTCCCGAGACCACTTCGAGGTCAACGTCTTATCGATCCCCCCGCAGAAAGAGGATCCCGGGGTCACTCCGCCAGGAGGAGAGAAAGGGTCCACTATCCCCGTCGACGCACGACTCGCGCTCCGCACTTGTCAATTACACGATATAAGTCGACGACAGCCATGTCCTCCTTCAGACTTGGGGCCTCTAGGGTCGCCCGCCAGGTTCGGGCCCCTTGTGTGCGCAACACGAGGAGGTATGCCTCCGACAGCCACGGTCCTGCCGACCATGCCCACGGCACCGGCCATGGGGAGCACCACCACGCCTCTGCCAACGAGGATCTTGGAGTACGTTCATGAATACAGTGCGGGGAAACGGAGCCATCTTGCTGTTATAGCTTGAGGAATGGCGAGCATGTCGTTATATCAACTTGGAGGCTAACCTGATGGTTGCAGACTGCCTTCTACGTGATATTCGGCGCCATCCCCGCATTCGGTGCCCTCTACTATGTCTCTCGGCCGGGCAAGGACGGACAGCCAAACAGCATTACGAAGTGGTTGCAGAAGTGGGAGGAGCACCGGGAGACATTGGCCGACAAGAACGCTCTCATGACAGCGGCTCTCGAGCAGGCTGCTCACGACAAGCACCTTTTCTACTATGCCGACCAACTGAGGAGCGGACACTACGAGATGAAGTATCCCGAGTACGTTATTAATTCCAATTTCTTGTTACGAAGCTCCAACGAGGTCGGGGAAGCCTTGCGACCCAAGATGTGCTTCATCCCTCTCCCATATCCAACTTTGCGCAACACCATAATCCCAATGGCATTCTGCCCATTTTCACACATCGATAGGTCAAGGCTGCTGTTACACAAGATGGAGAGCTCTCGGAGCTTGTGGTCCGGGCTTAGGCAACAAGATGTTGTCCTTTTGGCATTGGACGCCATCAATGCTTCGTGTGTCTGGGACTCGTTCCAATGCGCCAGGCAGTTGCAGAATGGATTGACAGCTTGCCATCGACCTTCGTGCTTCCCATCCTTGCCTAACACAAGATGCCATTGGTGCGACATACAAGCTGACCACGTGACAGGCTCTTCCAGCACGGTAGCGCTCGCAATGTCCCGGCCGGTACTTATATCCGCTTGGACAAGGTTGTCGAGGTCTACAGGAAGCAGCATCTTGACGAAGAGGAGCGCAAGGCGAAGAAGCTGGCGGCGGCCAACTAGACAAGTGCTGTGCAGTGATTGCATACTTCCTCCCATCGTATTTACGTTAGACGTTAGACTCCTCCTTCCCGTCTTTATTGACAAGGGCCCGTTCGTGGCAACATTGAGAAAGTTACCTTCCTCATACGTGTACATAGTCGCATACCGGGAATCAGGGCATCACTCACCAACGTCAATTGCCGAAATCATCACGGGTTTTTTACTTTCCCTCCCTTCGGTACTCTACTTTTTTCATCCAAACCCTGGCCTGTTATCTCTCTTCTTCTTAAGCTTTTGAGTCATCGCGCGGCAGTTACGCATGCGCCTGGGTGTGCGCACGCGATCAAGTTAGACTCGCCCATGCGCACAACCGTCCCACTGGTTTTCCAGGCCAGGGCTCAAAGCTGACACCAGTATGGCGAGCACTCATCGATCAAAGAAACAGACAAGGACCTCTGACGAAGACGAAGGATTCGATGCCGCGAAGCAGGCAAAGGCATGTTGAGTATTTTAATCGTGTCAACATCTTAGCATCATCACATGCTTGGCCTGCCAAGAACTCAACCATGTCTCTCATCGTGTAGTCTCCTACTATAGTCATACTCGCGCGCTCCATCACCAACATCAACATCCTTCTCACTTACATTGGTGATATAACTAACACCTTCCACCTCCTCACCTGCACAGCTGCCAGCCAAATTCCTCCGTAATGCGCCCAAGGATGCCCCGGCCGTTCGGATTGGCCTGGTGAGCGCGGGCGTAGGCTATGGCCTCTTCGCCGCCCGCGACCTTACCAAGGACGAATTCATTTTTCACGAGGCGCCTCTCATGACAGCCCTCTTCAACGAGAAGTTCTCGGCTGACGCCTCGCTGATGCACAGCCAGCACCAGGCCTACAAGGCAGCCCTAGCCGACGGCGGCCAGGACGTCGTCACGCTTGCCTTCCCCATGCTCGCCGCCCGCAACGGTTTCCCGCCTGCCTCCTGGGAAGACGCTGAGCCCATCTTCTCTGCCGAGTCCGCCGAACCCGACGTGACCGGCTCCAAGAAGAAATTCTTCGGCAAGAACCTCGTGCACGGCCGGTTTGCCGGCTCGACTATCACGCGCGAGGAGTACGAGACGTACGCGGCTGGGGTGAGGGAGATGCTCATCGCCAAACCAACGGAGGAAGACCGACAAAAGGCTTGTCTAGATTTCTTCAAACATTATGCCTTCCAGGTCAAAAGAAGCACCGCCATTCCACCAACCGCCAATAGTCCTCATCTCCCATCACCACCACCCTCGGTCACAGTCTCGATATCACCAACAACAACTACCACCACCAACACCCTAACCCCCATCCCATCATCCGTCTCAACAACAACAAGCCAACCCTCAACACCAACAACAAACTCAGACGCCTGCATCTACCTCCTCGGCTCCCTCATCAACCACTGCTGCACCCCGCCCTCCTCCTCGTCTGCCTACGTGACGCGCAAGCGCACCGAGCGCGGCCCAAATTGCGAGTGGCGCATCGGCGCCTCCGGGCTGGCCCACTTTGTGAAAACAAAACACATTTGCGTGCAGGCTAAGAGGGATATCAAAGAGGGCGAGCAGCTGACGTGGGATTATGGGAAGAGGGAAAAAGGGTTCGTGTGCGAGTGCGCGACGTGCAGGGATACGTTTATGGGGTATTATTGCGGCGTGCTGTGAGGGGCGGTGCGTCGGTGGGGGCTGGTGGTGAGGAGGGGGTTGAGGGGGTGGTGTGAGTGTTGAATGGGGAGGCGAGAGAGCTTGTGTGGTTGATAAGGTTGGTTTGCTGCGGGATGGCCTTATTCTGTCTGGCCTGGTAGGCGAGGGTAGGTCGAATGGCGTAATGGTGAATATGTGTGTTTTCGTTGATGTTGAAGTCTTGATACTAAGAAATGATCAATCAGCGAGAGGGTGATGGGCCAAGGCTGGGTCTCATGCTTTAAGCGTTGTGAACAACTTTATAGGATAGCGTGATGTTGGAACACGATGATCATGGGAGTTCTGTTTTCATTGTTCCTTTCATTCAGCAAAGTCTAATCAAGGAATCCGCGGACGAGAGCCATGTGTGTGATCACCTAAGAATCTCGCACTCATCATTACTCGTTTGCACTATCTCGTCAAAACTAAGATAGCCCCTGGCACATTTGTCCATGCCATAACCAAATGAGCAAACCCGCGTCCGTTTTCGCCGAACCCATGATTTGAGACAGAATGCAAGTACCACCCATTTCCCAGAGCATTTACTTGAGAGGAATGAAACGAGAAGAGTGGGTAGCACCGATACCGGGGCGACCGTGCTTGACGGGCTTGCTGTAAGGGGGGTCAGTATACATGTCTTCAAACTCTTTAGATAGCGGAGGACAACTTACTAGGAGATAGAGAACTCAGCGAGGTAGTGGCCAACCATCTCAGGCTTGATCTCAACCTGGTTGAACTCCTTGCCGGAGTAGATGCCGATGACGCTGCCAATCATCTCGGGGACAACGATCATGTCACGGAGGTGGGTCTTGACGAGGTCGGGCTTCTCGTTGGGCTTAGCCTCCTGCTTAGCCTTGCGGAGCTTCTTGATCAAGCCCATGGGCTTGCGCTTGAGGCCGCGGTTGATCCTGCGACGGGCACGGGCGTGGACGACATCGCGGAGCTCATCGGAGCCAAGGTCGAGGAGACTGCACGTAAGAGGTTGCTGTCAGCACATGTGCCTTCATGTGTATGGCGCATTGCGAGCGCAAAATATGTTCCCATCCAAGTCGAGCAAGCCGGCCGAGCCATCCAAGAACTGCCAATTCCCCCAGTCGTTGTCGAATGAATGTCGCTTCCCCTTTCCCTCGATTCCTGGTGTTGAAATGACGTCGTATGTCTGTTGTCGCAGAATATGTCTCTCGTGATATCCTTTATCGGTCGGTTTGGTCGTCTGGCTGGCTGGCTGGCTGGCTTTTGCTCTCTTCGGAATTTGGAACTTCAACATGGCGAAAAAAAGCGGGAGAACCTACGCATCGAGATCGATACCCCTGTAAGAGAACTTGCGGAAGGTTCTCTTCTTCTTGAGCTCGGCGGCCTCCTCGGCGTTCTGCAGCGTGCATCGTCAGTCTTTCGTTCTCCCCATTTTCCTCATTCTCGTTCTGAGGATGTGCAATTTTGTGTGTGTGGTCGTCGTCGTCGGGGGGCCAATTCGATCATGGCCGCCGTCCGCTGGGAAGGACACGATGATATGTGTGTAGCATCATCGCTATCATAAAATAAAGGGCACGTACGTATTCGTCAGCCATCTTTGCGGTAGGTGGTTGGTGATCACGATTTCGCTGTTCGTCGGGGTATCGAAGAGCGAAAATCTGACTGTCGCGATGATGGGAGTGGATTTAGGATTCCGGCCCTCACAGCAAGCAAAACCTCTAGCCAGTGGCACGGGCGGGTGGGCGGTCACCTCTGCCCGTAGGACCCACCGGGGAAAATTCGTAGGGCTCTGTGCCCTCAACAGCCCCGCCCCTGCGCGATTGGTGTGTGCTGTGGCTGGCGCTGCACTTGTGGCTGGGCAACCCAGGTTTTGGCAGTGCATGCATGAGCCAACTTGTGGCGCACAACCTCTTTAACCAGCTGCGCGAGCCATCACGGTTCACACGCACCACGGTGACGCGGTCTCAGTCGCGACTGGACGCATGAAGCATCGTCACTTTATTCGCTTCGTTGTGTCATCCCGGTACGAGCCGGTCAACGGATGACTACAATCAGTCACTTCCCAACATCCGTTATTACGCAGTCACCCACACTGAGTCGAAGTTCATTTTTACCCTTGCCTCATACATATTTAGGCGTACAGCAGTTCGCGGGTCACGCATCGCCTTTTGTCCTGTTTTACATCGTTGCGTTCTTGGAGGCAACTAACCTCGCATTGTGCTTGCTATCTTATATACCACATCTGGATATACGAATCCCTCCTCATCCCCTCCCTGTCTCAACCACTCCTCTTTAAATGTTATGAAACACTGACAGACTGGACAAGGCCTGCCCCGAGCTCGAGAACATGCAGTTGTTCGCACACGATGAGCCCAAGTTGGCATTGTGAATCCAAGCGGGTTCCCAATAAAACAGTCCATTGCCCTTGGGCACCGAAGCCACCACGTCCGCCACGGCCTTGATCCATTGCGACTGTCCGGCGGCCGTGAAGGGGATGTTCTTGGCGTCCGACGGGAATGCATAGGCCGGGTTTGGACAAGAAGTTGGCCAGTCGGTCTCGGCAACGACGAGGTCCTTGCCCCATTTGTTGGCCATGTTTGTCAAGCTTGACTTCAAGGACGACAGAGTCGCCGAGGCCGAGTAGAAGGGGTAGAACGAGACTCCCATCATGTCATAGTCCGAAGACACCAGAGGCCCTTGCTTCAACACATTTGTGTACCAGTTGTTCTGGGTGTTCCAGTTCCTGTGGTTGTTGACCAGAGTTAGCGCTAATACACCATCTGGTTGTCAAATAGAAAGGGAACCTACCATCCGTTGTCAAGATGGATCATGATCTTGGGCTTGGGGTTTAGCCTCGAGTCCTTGATACCGGCAGATGCCGAGTGCAGCAAGCGCGCGATGTTATACCACGAGGAAGTGCCTCCCGTTGGCCAAAGGAGACCGCCGGTAATCTCGTTGCCGATGGACATGATGGTTGGCTGCACACCATTGTCCTGGAACTGGTTCGACGCATCGAGTGTGTAGTTGTACAGTTTCCAGGCCAGGTCGTCAATGGCGGTTGGCCACCCCGAGGGAATCGCTTGGTGCGCCGGGTCTGCCCAAGTGTCACTGAAGTGGAAGTCGACATAAACACCAAGCCCGGCGTTCTTCGCCCTCTTGGCCAGATTGATATTATAGGCCATGTTGTATGTGCCCCCGGAAGGATTTACCCACACCCGTTGACGGACCGTGTTGACGCCGCTGTCTCGCAGGATCTGCTCAATGGGCTGCGAAGCACCGTTCACATTCTTGTATGAGACGCCGGCCTTCTCTTCCACAACCACAGACGACCAGTCAACTCCTTTGTAGGTGAGGGCAGCAGCCGCTGAGGCTGAAAGGCCGAGAACGGCCGACAATGCTGGAAGAAGCATGGTTGGTGTTCAGTTGCAAAAAGCCCGGGTCGAGAAGAACAACTTGACGACTCCCTAAGAACGCCAGGGTGGGCATGCACGGCTTTTAACATGGCCGTTGCTGTCGAGCGGTGATGACATCGCCATACTCCCTAGATCGTGTTTACACTTCCTGATTGATGGAATCCTGGGTGGCATCGCTGATGGGGGTATTCTGGCGGGAAATCGGTCCTTTAATGTTTCGTTTGATTCTTCAGGACACCAAATTCCCGGAAGGAGTTCATCATATTTCCTAATACGGCTTGAAACAGCCGAAACATCAATGCTACTACCCCGCAACAAGCTCCTGAGTCGATCCACCTCGAGACTACGCTGAGCCGATTCCCGAGAGAGTGATTCGGGATTTTGCTTTTGGATCCGACGCTCTGTTTCCTGTTTCGTGTTCTTCACGTGCTGGCTCCTCTACCCGGTCACAGAACAACATCTCGATTGGAGGAATCAGGAACATGATGGGCCATATTAAGTACTCTTGGCCAAGTCTTCAGTCACTACATCAGGACCCGGCCTTGTATGCTCCGGGCTGAAGCCAAACGTCATAAGGCTTGCAAAAGTAATGGCCATTACCTATCCATAGGTGTAGGCAAATCCTCCTAAACCAAGTAATTTAATAGGGCCTTTAGGTCTCACAATGAGGACAATGTCAAGGAAGCCCCAAGCAGTGAGTGACAAACATAATTTTTTTTATATTCAATCAGTCTAAACAAGGAGTAGTGCTGATGTTAAGCTCGGTAGTCGTCGAGTCGTCCTAGGCCAGAAATTAGGGCGTAGTCGGCGGTTCAAATGATTGTCTCGGCTTTTGTGGGATCAGCCTTCGAAACGAAGAGGTCCGGGAACAGTTCCTGAGCCGACTTCTCATCAACCCTCCACACCAGCTTTTCGCCCGATTGTGCTCTAGCCCTAAGGATTCTGAGGGCATTCGTAGCACGCTCAAGCAATGTGGCACCCTCAACAATCCTCTGCTTGTTCGGCTTGACCACTCCCTGCTCCAACAAAGCCGGGACGATATCCGGTTGGCAATGATACTTCATGAATTCGTTCTGTCACTCATGTTAGCTGGATTCTTTAAGCATGTCGCTGACGGCTCTTCCATCGAGAAACTCACTTGGGTGTATAAAAACGTTCTCACTCCCTTCAAAACAACCCCCTCCTTCCATTCTCCCTCCAAAACCTTGGTAGCATCCATCTCATACGCCGGCGGCTCATCCTCAGTAGCATGCTTGATGATAACAGGCAACATGATAGCCACCTTCGTTCCTTTCTCCGCTAGCCTGGTCAGCGGCCTCAGCGAACCCTCCAAATCCCCAATACAATCGAGCACCAACGGGATTGTCGTCTGCGCATCCGCATCATCATCTGACGACGACGCAGCAGCAGCAGCCACATGGTTCCGAATCAAATCCGTCACGCCCTCCTGGCCATAATCAAAACACACTGCCGCGCCAAACGTCAACAGTTCCTGGTGATGTCTCTTGCTCGCGACAGCAATCACATTGCGGTACCCCCAGTTCTTCAACACCTGCAAGGCGTATTGGCCCACACTGCTGCCCGCGCCCCAGACTAGGATCCACTGCTTTTTGGTCTTATCATCCTCCTTTGCCTTTGTGTCGGAAGGAAGAGGCCACGGCATCTCCAACTCCAAATCCGTAGTAAACGTATGCAAAACCGTCACCAAATTCGTCGACACCGTCACAGCCTCTTGCATCGTGATGTTCTCGGGTAGTCTACTCATCAGGTACGTCGGTGCCGTGATGAACGTCTGGAACCCGCGCTCGCGCGGCTCCTGCCAGGCCATGCCGAACACTTGGCCGCCGACACTCAGCTTGTGGTGAGCGGCGGCGGCTTCGGCGTCGGCTGGGCTGGGGCCGAGGGCGAGGACGGTGCCCGCGAAGCTGGAGCCGCAGACGTGCGGGGGGGCGATGGCCACGCCGCCGTCGGCTTGGTGCAGGTCGAGAGGCGTCGAGGAGGTCCATTCTACGTGGACGAGGGCCTCGCCGGGCCCGGGGGGTTCGGTTGGGCGGTGGAGGATGGAGAGGGGGGCGCGGGGGGCCGTGATGACTACGGCTGGGTGGGTGGGGGGGATGCCGGGTGGGAGGGTGGTGGTGGTTGCCATGGTGTTTGCTGGGTTTGGGTTCAAGCCGGAGGGTAGTGTGTGCTTTGTTGGTGGGAAAACGAACAATGGTTGTTGTTATGTCGGTTCTTTGTTGGTGGTTAACTGTTGAACAAAGAGGATGGTTGAGAACAACAGGCTTTGAGAGGAGTTGATAACTTATGTTTTCTGAATTGTTCCTTCAATACTTAACCTTCCCTCCTATAAGGGATTTGGGATTGCGTGATCATTTTGTTCAAGATCCATCAAAGTATACCATTTCTAAGCATACATCACCTTGGTAACCCCACATGTCGTTGGTTCTTGAGAGGAAGACTCTGTCGCTTAGAAACCAGGGAAGCTGACAGAAACCAAAAGCGGCAATCACAACGACGTAGGTATGTCGAAAGGTTGTTGCTCTGTATCCATATTCTTGGTTCAACCCCTCATCGGTTTTACCAGTTGTAAGCGCTGTGTAACAGCACGGTTCTCCTTTTGCGGTTTCGAGTGCCGACCCGTTTAGACGGGAGTCTTTCGCGTGTAAACAGTCGCATCTCCAAAGTCGAGTGTCTCGTTCCATGAGAATTAAATCATGATCTTTTTGCGCAGTGCGGTTCAACTGCGTTGCTTTCAGGGCCGGTGTATGCAAGGAACTTCCATGGAGTTTCCGAACATTGTGGTCTGTTTGATTAGTAAGGCACGTTCTCCAGGTTGATTAGTAAAATAGGAGGTGAAGAATCGAAAAGATTCTAACGGTTGGTTAATATTTCAGTGTTATCAAGGTATACCTCTACATATTACCGGCACCTTGTTTAAAAAGTAAACAGCAGTCAGCCGTACAATGCCCAATGACGTATCACCAGAACGGCGGAGATTTGTTGCGTTTCTGTTTGTGGATTGGCAATGTTTGCTCTCTCGGTCGTTGCGATAATGAGGCTGCTCTCCCCATTATTGTTGCTTCGCCCAGGAGAATCAATATCGTCCTCTGAGAAGTTCAATTGCAAATACGGCGTGATGTGATTGCCTCATGATATGTATATGAGGGAGGAATCGAAGCTTGGACACAAGACCAGGAAGACCCTTTCTTCGTTACTTTGAACAACATGAAGCTATCGAGCTTTGACATGAGACACCCGACATAAGCTTTGACAAGCTTCTCGGTCGGTTATATCGCGGTTGACGGTCCGGGATTCAAACGAAGGAGTTTTGGAATTCCTGTCCGAGGTGGACAGGGAAAGAGATCAAGATGTTCGGAGCTTCTTTCTGAAAATAAACCATCCCCAGGTCGGCAATCCCAGTCTGTCGTACTTTCCCCTGCAGCGGAACGATACTGTAGTGTGCATGATCGGCACGCGGGGAACATTTCAGCACAGTTTAACCCCATACTGTCCCCTCTCTCAACTCACTGCACTCAAACACCCTTCAGTTGTGTAGTCTCGCCTGCCATGTCAGCATGTCAGCACCAGATGCCAACATTTCTAAATCGTTCTCTCACTCCCCTCATTCCAGTGTCTCCCCATATCAATCAAATTCTTGATTTTCAACC
Organism: Neurospora sp. CHS-2018b; assembly: GCA_009806015.1. Lineage (NCBI taxonomy): Eukaryota > Fungi > Ascomycota > Sordariomycetes > Sordariales > Sordariaceae > Neurospora > Neurospora sp. CHS-2018b. Next base: position 543,554 of record RAOV01000021.1, read on the forward strand.
TTTCCACGCTCGATTTGACCATGAATAGTGCTCGATCTGAAGTTGACAAGCTCCAATGCCTCGGCAAGAACAGACTTCAAGTCGAGCAGGTGATCAGAAGACCACTTGCGCACTGTGAGAAAGAGGGTGCAGTGACCAAAATGCAGGGCGAGTCCCTAGCTCCTTTTGGTGGCCGGTGGTTACGGGCTCGTGACGGGCTTGACGGGGCCTGATGGGGGAATTACAGCGGGAACTCCTCCAAAGTCCCAATTTCCATGTCGCGCTACCAGGGCGTGCTACAACTTTTGCGAGGTCCCCGTCGGATCGCCATATCCGTCTCCGTCGCCGTTCAAACTTCCACTGCCACCTTCTCGCTTTCCACTTCTTTCTCCTCTCTCCTCTGCCTGGAATCCGAACCTCAACCGAAGCCCCTTGCCGACGACATTCTCAGCTTCGATCAAGCTCTGTCGGTCCCGACATACACCACGAACGCGCCGCGACTTCTCCCAGCTTCCTCTACGACCTCATCCATACACTGTATTTGTCGTCGAAAGCAAGCACACTCAGCATCAACAGCTTATTTGTTCTCTGACAACATTGGCACACAGCATATTTAAGCTGCGGTACGGCCTCTCCTGACGCCGCGGAGAATGACATATCTTTGCGCTCCTCTCCATCGTTGAACGAAACAACATTTACGCCATCGTCACCACGCCTATAACTGGACGTCACCCCTAACTTCGTCGTCGGCCAGTCCCGTTCAAACGCTTTTGCTAGACCATCCTCAAGCTCCCGGTTATAGCTTTTATATTCGCCCACCATGCCTTCCCAACGACGCATGAGGGCACTGCTATATATCGCCCTGGCCGGTTTCATTACGTTGCTCTTCTTCACCTCGCGTGCCCGCCATGCGCAAGAGCCAGATCCCCGTTCGATCCAAGATTTCTACCACAAGACCAAAAGTGCGATGGAAGGGACAAGGATAGGCGGCGGCAGTAGGAGAGGACAAGCGGTGGTTGGAACACAGAAGATTGAGATCGACGAGGATGATGCGATCGTTGCCAAGGCTATGCAGGAGCGTCTTAGGAAAGCAGAGCAGATGGCAAAGAACAACGCCAATGCAAAGGCCCCCAACAAGCCTGACGATCCCGAAGATATCGTCGGCGTTGGCAGCTCGGCACACGGACAGAACCATCTCGGCAAGGGAGAGTCCAGCGAGACGGAGGAGCACCACGCGGTCCTGGAGGAACTTAGGAGCATTCTCAAGAAGTCACCAAGTAAGTCAAGGCGTTACGTTTTTACAACCATTGCACGATTCCAAAGTTTAGGGATAGCGCTAACCATGTTGCTATCAGTCATCATTTTCTCCAAAAGCTATTGCCCGTACTCGAAGAAAGCGAAGAATCTTCTGCTGGGTGACTACCAAATCGATCCTGCGCCCTACGTCGTCGAATTGGACCAGCATTCATTGGGCCCCGGGATTCAGGCTGAGCTCGGCGAGAGAACAGGAAGGAAGACAGTTCCCAACATTCTCGTCGGCGGAATAAGCATAGGAGGCTCCGACGACATTGCCAAGCTTGACCAGGAGAGCACGCTGATCGAGAAAATCATGTCACTGGCGGGGAAGCGACTCACAGTGGCAAAGCACTCCAAATCGGCTTAGGATATCATCGTGGCGCCATAACGGCTTTCCGGTCCGAGAACATGTACCGATAGTGGAAAGGAAGCAATAAGACGCATTTTTACCGCATTACGGGAGTTGACGGTTGTTTAGAGCCCAGGAGTTACCGCCAGCTACAGTCAAGGAGTGGCTCTGGATACAGCATTACTATGCGACACCTGTATAAGGAGTGTCAATACTTACAAGATCGAAAACCGTGGTCGAATCGGCGTACACCTACCTGCCTTTGCCACGAGGTGAGATGGGCTCAGTAATAAGGCGATGGCATTAGGATGGCTGGTCGTGGCTCATGCGTCCGTATATCTAGGCTTATCTTCAGAAGGTTGGATGGAGCGGGGGAATCGCGAGAACCTGTGGTGGTGTTGCAGGTTCAGGTGCGTGAATGGAAGGACAGAAAAGAAGGCAAAAAAGGGCATTCACCCATACATCAATCATCTCGCCCTAGTACATCGCTAAGGTCATGGCGTGCTCGTCACCCAAACCTGTCCAGGCCGTCCGAGCATGACACCATCACTTCCGTTCCGAAGATGTCAACATGGCATTCACCTCTCCACAATAAAGGGTTCCACCAGCAACCTTGATGGCCAGCCTTCTGCCCATAGGGGTGCATTGGAAAAAAGATGCGCGCTATGATGTGCCGAAAAGTCATCGTTTCGCTCAGCCAGACAAGAAGGGATGCATGGAGTGACATGGTAAGGTTCACATCGGGCAGGCGAGTCACTTATCGTGGTTCATATCTAGGCCTAAATCTCGACTTGTTGTTCCCCTCGGAAGGCGGGATTCCAGGTCATTCTACCCCAGTTTCTGGGTTGTGCCTGCCGACGAATGAGGACCTTGTTGGGCACCCCAAGACACAAAGCACTTATCATGACTGGTAGTGGCCGTCAAGGTCCCCATTTCGTCTCTTGTACCAATCGTCATGGACAACCTTAGAGTAGACCCCTGCAACTACTTCCTCGCTCACCTTCACCTCCAGTTCTCTCTCCGACTTAAGGTTCCTTCTTCTTCCTCTTCACCGGGTTTTATATATTCACCAGCAGATAAACCTTGGGTACCCACCATGATCGAGTTTTAGGACCTTCACGGCACATTAACTTGGATACAATTCACATTGGACACAATTCACTTGGATATCTTGGAACCTTCGTGTCTCCCATACTTTATTTTATTCGTTTCCTCTCTCCATATTTATATATCCCCTTGATTCCTGTTGGCATTGGATCCAGTTCTTCCCTCAGCAACCTCCGGTCTTTCTGGAATTGCCAAAGCCAGAACAGCCTCAAAAGTACACACAATTCTCCCAACGACGTCGAAAGGATATCAACTCGACACGATGCCGGTCCTAAACGACGACGTTCTTCTCCGCGTTGCGAGTTTCTGCAACCTCGACACCATTGTCACCATGATGTGCACCAGCAAGCACGTCTACGAGCTTCTGACTCGGCACGAAAAATCCATCGTCAAGGACGCCGTTGCGTTGTACACCGGTGGCGACTCCTCTCTGTTCCCCCCTTCAGGCGCAATCAGCTCCTCGCACAACGTTGAGCGCGAATATCTTTATCCTAAGAGATACGATATCCTCAACGAGCTCAAGATCCGCACTTCCCGCACGGAGACTCTTCTGAGCCCAGATCAACCCCTGAGAAGCAAGATCGATTCCATCTTTTCGACGCCCGGAGCATTCCTCGATCTCCCTCAGATCGAACGCGAGCTGCTGATGGCCCGCCTCAAAGAGACCTGCAAGTTGGTCGACAGGCTGGGAGACTGCGCGGCAGACGTTATGTCAATGTGGATGCAGCCGACCGCCAACGGCAACTCCAGCCAGAAGCTTGATGCCGATGAGGCCATGCTTAAGATCCACGATCGCCAGCTGGCGTACATTCGCTCCCTATCACCGCTCGACTTGGCCTATCTTTTCCATCTTCTCACCTGGGCTGGCCAAGCCTATGCCACCGAGAACCCCGCCCTGATGGCCGATGTTGATTGCTGGGAACGTCTCCTGGCTTTCAAGGAAGCTAGCCTTCGTCAGGGCACAATCATGCTCTGGGCTGTCTTCCAGCCGCCGAAGGTCAAGAAAAGCTCCAACCGCACTGAGGATACAACCCGCCGCAAGCCCACTACCGAGCTTGCTCGCTTCGCAGAGACCTGCATCCGTCAGATCCTGGAAGAAATTCGCATCTACCAGTCTACGGAACCAAGCCAGAATCGCCTACCGCCCAGCCTACACATGACAATGGTTAAGAGTTTTGTCGAGAAGACCGGACGCCCGAGTACTCGGCATGCCATTGAGATGGAGCGCCTCATTCTGGAACATATCCGGGTCGACTAGGGCTTGATGATGCAGGCGCTTATTCTCGAGGACATTCGAGGTAGCCTCTACTAAGACAGCTGGTTGGGGGATAGGAGCTAAGGGGTTTGGAGTCGATCTCGTTCAGGGCGGTATGCTTTGGCTAATGCCCGCCACACAAGCCATCATCGTTACCGGGGTTGCTGGTATTATTATTCTTTTGCTTTGGCTTTTTGGCCTTTCGCCATTTCGCTTTTGCTTAGCAGACAAGAGAAGTCAGATGGATGGCAATGATGGATGATTTGGCATAGCGAGGGAAGGTGTTCCGGTGTTAGCATTTACGTGGGGAGTTCAATGCATGCGCGGGCAGGCGCCGTAAGGAGTTTGGACATGTTGCGATTAATGTATGTTCGAGGGCAGGACGGAAAAGGCGCAAGCGAAGTATTTGACGCCGTTCTATTGAGCAGAACGGTCAGCATAAGGGGTTCAGCATGAAAGAGAAGGACGTTTACTTGGCCGATTTACATCAAGCGCGGCTTGTCTGGTTGGAGTTAAAAGGCTCGAGGGCCTTGTCAAAAGGACACTGACATAACCTAGAAGTATAGCTTTAGGGGGGTTTAGTTGCAGTATTCCCTATTACATTTGCTATTATCATAAGTTTTGTGATCTCTGAGTTCCTCCGTGATACATCAAGCTGCTCACATAGTCAATGAATGAAATGAGGAAGAATTAGCCAAAGTTGACAAGATGAACATGCTCATGACCTATCACCTCGTGCCCATGCCTCAGACCCGGACTACCTGCCCGCCATGGCGTTTACAAAGTATAGACTTTGAACAAACGAGCCATGTCAACGTCAATGAAAATACTCGGAATCGCGGCCGCTACAAGCCGAGTGAAAGCAAGCTCAATGACCCCTTGTCTTTGCAGCGGGTGAGCAATTCAATGCCGGCGTGGAGCGGGCTGATGAGGCAGCCGGTCAGTCTGTGTATACGACTGTTCACGTACAATGAAAGATATCAAGGACATAAATCTCGAAGTTGAAAGCAGTAAGCAGAACAAAACGGCTCACTCGGAAGTCAATGAGTGTCTGCCGAATATCATAGGGACGGGACATGGGCATTGTCTCTTGTGCGGGAACTAGGCTAACTGGGTCAAGCACAGTCCAACTGTTCTTCGGGCTAGACAATGGGGTTGTTCTAAGTCAAAGTGTAGACACACAAAGGAGCTCGGAAAGACTGCCTAAGATGATAGGCTTTGTACACGGAACAGGGTCCTTTTTCAAGAACAAGAAAAGCCATGAGATTGCATATAAGTACGGGAGAGATCTTTCCACTTCGAGATGATTCAGGAGTCAATCAACAAACTCTTTTGCATTCTTGAGTTCAACAAGAAAGCAAAAGCATCAAACGATATCGACGACACTCTGATCACAAAGCAACTCACACTTACGAAATCCAGCAACAACTCAACAGACCGTCTCAAGCACATACAAAGTTCAATATGTGCAAAGATATTAAGACTAAATATGGATGTGGACATTCCACTACGACCTCTCATCCCTGTGAGAAGGCCAAGGAGCCCAGCGGCTTCTGGGACTCGTGCTTCACCAAGAAGCCCAAGTACTGCTCCCACCCCCGAGAAGAAAAGAAGCAGTTTGAAGGCCTTTGCGACAAGTGCCGGGCGAGAGCAGCCAGTAAGACTGGTAGGCAGGATAGATCAGATAGCAAGCCTAGGAAACCACGGGGTCGCAGTGCCTCCGTCCGAGAGCCTGCCCCTGCTCACAACGAAAACATCAGACTTGTGAAGGAAACAGCCACAGGAAGGCACGAATTCCTCCATGAACGGGCACCCTCAAGAGGACGAAGCGTCACTCGTGGTAAGCACGGACCGAGCGTGATCAACGTTCCTCATGACAAGGCAGCGGTTCCCCCGCCAAGAGGATCCATCACTAACTACAACAATAAGCCGCTGCCCTCTCTCCCGCCCAACTCTTCGAGGACTTCGAAGATCGGAAGATCATCTGCTTCCACCTCCCGAAGCAGCTCCAGAAACGGCCGCCCCTTGGTCCCCCCCCCTCGCCACGGCCCTTACATCCCAGACAATGCAACCTCAGCGATGCCTGCGGCGCTGCGACCCCGTCGACCCTCTCAGTCCCGGGAGCGAGAGCAGAAGAAGGACGCGCCTCACCCTGCGCCGCTCCCCTCCTACCCGCCCCCCGAGTCCCAGGCGAGGCCACCAAGGGGATACAAGAATTACCCCCCCTCCGCCTCTCGCCACATCGAAATCGCAGCTCCTGTACCCCGCAGAAAACTGTCGAAGACAAGACTCAACGAAGCTGCTGACAACAGCGGCAGAAGTAGATCAGCCAGCAAGACCCGCGAGCGGTCTCTTTCTCGTAGTCGTGGCAACAAGAACGACAAGCATGACAACCACCACGACAAGAAGCATCAAAAACAGCCCAGCGCCGCAAGCTCGTTTATGAACAAGATCAGGACTGGTCTTGGTTACAATGATGGTGATGAAAGCGACTCGGATGAATCGTGGGCTTGTCAGGAATCACTGGCAATAGAAAGAGGTGAGAGCACTCAGCCGAGCACGGCTACCTCTAGGCGGACTAGTTATCATGCAGGTGACTATTACATGCGCAGTCCGCTGCAGGTGTAGAGTGTGGAAAAAGAAGATGGGAAAGTGCTGGGTACTTTTCCCGAACCGTCTTCTTGTTGGCAGGTGGCATATGGTGCCACGGGATGGGCGCGGCGCACGTGCGGGCTATGCCGTTTTTTGTTCATTGTTGGTTTTACAAGTTTTTTTGGTTTGTTTTTTTGCAATAAACATATTTTGGAAAAACATTTAAAAAAAGTGGCATGTCGTTTTTTTTTAAAGGAATTTCCTTTGTTATGAGCGGAGGCCAGCAACGGGCGGTAACGGTCAAAGAATTTGACTGTGTCATAGAAACAGTAGAGTTCTTGGGAACGGGAGGTATGGAATTTGGTGCTACAAGATAAAACAATAAACATTTCTACTGCTTTTTTTTACTTCGACGTTCAATCTGAGCCCATGTGCAATGTGAAGGCAAGGCGACAAAGACACTCTGATATAATTCACCGCAAGTGACTCGTACACATACCTAAGTTATCAGAATGACTAACTGATGTCAATAAAATCTCGTACGGATGTTTAAATGACAGTTTCTTCGTGGACGTGGTACTGCTGCCTTCCGAATTGTTTATCAGTGTCGCCGTTGTGCTGCGAAAAGGGGGCGTGATTGCTCAGAGTATGACGTGGTATAAGAAGCTATGAGCGCGATGCTCTTTCAACAAATAAACCCCTTGTGGTGTAGTTGGATATCACGTTCGGCTGTAATTGTCTAGATTGTATACCGAAAGGTCACCGGCTCGATTCCGGTCGAGGGGAATCTTCTTTTTTTCGCTTTTTTGTTCCCGCTGCTGATGACATTGATCGCGCCCATGTCCCGGTGTTCGACTAATTTTTGTCTTTCTTTTTGCGGAACGTAAATTGCGGTTCTCTATTTCTCCATTGAATGTTCTCTGTCTCGTAACGGATCGAGGAAAGGTGGGGGTGGTGAAGCCTGTCGGGCTATACCCCGCGGCTCTCTGTAGCTGATTATTTGCTGTTTTTGCTCTTACGATGCGAAAAGGAAGCGTAAGCCCCAGCCAGTGTGTCTCAGTGAGCTTGTTCATACGATTTCGTCCATGTAGAGGTGAGAGAGAGAGTGTTGTCGTTCGTAGATGATGTTGAAAGTGCTCACCTAGGTGTAAACCGTGACTTTGATTGGTGAATGCGCGCCGGAGCCCCGCTTTACTTTCTGCCGGCGCAGCGGTGCCGTGTGCAACGACGTTCGCTCCAGAAACGGGGCCCGATTTTTCCTCGCCAGCTTCGAGACGCAGTCAGGTCGCGGGATTGCGGAGCTCCGTCCAAGCCAGAACCACCGAACCAAACGAACGGCTTCCGTCACTCACCTCTCGACAACTTCCCTTCGTTGCGCCCCGAACTGCACCGCACCGCCAGTCGCAACCATGAGCAGGGCACTTTTGCGCTCCGTCCTGGAGCTGCGCACTCCCATCACGCGCCTCCCTCCATCTTTCCTCCTCCCCTTCCGTCCCGCCGCCGCCGCCGCCGCCGTCGCGCCCGCCGCTCGTTTCCTCCACCAGACTGCTCAGCAAGTTGAGCCCACCAGCCAGTCCGATGCTGCCGCTGCCACCCTGCTCCAGGCCAAGCCACCAAAGGCCACCACCACCACAACACCAGAGACTCCCGCGGCCGTTCCCAGCACACCATCCTCCCAACAACCCCCGATAAGCCAGCAAGTCAAGGAGCTCCTCCCCGTGCTCGCCGCGCAGCCGGGCCACTACACGACCATCCACATCCACGGCAAGCCGTACCTCGTGACCGAGGGCGACACGGTGAAGCTACCGTTCAAGATGCCCGGCGTGGCGCCGGGCGACGTGCTGCGCCTGAACCGGGCCTCGGTCATCGGCAGCCGCGACCTGACTCTCCAGGGCGCGCCGTACGTGGACGAGCGCCTGTTCGAGTGCCGCGCCATCGTCATGGGCACCGAGAGCGAGCCGATGCGCGTCATGATCAAGAAGAAGCGGAGGTGCAGGAAGAAGAAGCACGTGTTTAGCAAGCACAAGTACACGGTTCTGAGGATCAACCAGTTGAAGATCAACGATGTGTCGAACCTTTGAAAGGGTAACTGTGCTGATAAGGGAAGGGGCAGAAGGAATGAGGGAGAGAGAAAACTTTGAGGTGGAAAGAAGCTGTTAAGAGGAGATGATGAGGCGGTGGTGGGCGAGAGGAGGGGGAGGAGGAGAAGAAGGGGAGGAAGCCGACAACTCTGGGCAGGCCGACACGGAACAGAACAGTTGAGCCATAAACAACCGACCGCATGGTACGCATGGCACACACACTTGGCAAAAAGGGACGGGGGGAGTTTCTAATGTGTTGCTACTGCTTGATGGATCGGCAATGTGCTACGTACAGACGGCGGAACGTGGTGGGAGATATTGAGCACCATTCGTTGAAGCCGAGCTCTTCCCTTGGAAAAGGGGTAGCAAGGCCTGCCTGGGCTTCTTCCGCCATACATCTGTCTGTCCTCCGATTAGAAAAAGGAGTGATTGCAGATCAACTATAGACTAGTTGTGTAAGATCAAGGGGATATACCGACGTACACGGCATGTATCATATTTGTTCTTGTTCATACTGTAAAACGGGAATTGGAATCATGGCTAGTACCAGGTGTGAATGTTGAGGTTAAACCTTCTCGTGTTTCGAGACGAAGCCGGGCAGTCCAAGTAAGACCCAGTTGACGCACTGCTGAAGCATAGAGTCGAGATCCAGATCTGCATGTGTCCTAGATCGCACCTGAAAACAACTATGAATTGGGGTTTGGAGCCTCATAGTGTCCGGCGTCGGTATCACACATCTACAAAACCATGATACGCGAACCATCATCACCCGAATTGAGATATCCTCCCGACTTTCTTGAAGGCACTAAGCAAGCCGAGTGTTTCGCTATAACATATACGTGAAACTCTAACATTCAGTAAGGGGAAGTGAGGGACCGGATAACTAAACGCTGCCATGAGTTGACCTAATACAGAGCTCCTGAACAGCATTATGATCAGTTCAAAGCAAATAAGAGGGCATAAAGTTTATAGTCAGAGAAAGGAAACGCCCGCCCGCCAATAATCCAATGCACCCTTTCCAGTCATAACCTTCGTCACCAACAAGTAATAACAAGAGAAACAAAGCAAGTGAGAATAACAAAGAATAGAAACGACCACCATCTTTCCACCACCATCCAACTCCCGTGTGAGACCAGAGACCTGGTCTTTAGAGAACACACATCAGCAGCTCTTTTAGTCCATCAATCATTAGCCACAGAACAAACCCGAACGTCCTCGCTCCCAGGCGCAATCGCTTGCTTCCCAACCGCCACACGTCTTGTATCCATACAAAACTCCCAGTAAACCAACCAAGGTCTAATCGGGGGGTATCCAACAGAAACTTGCCGACAAAAGCAAGGGTATCGTATCCAAGCCACAACGCTTAACAAGAATAATCCATCCAACGTGTCCGACATGACATGTCTCAACAACAACAACAACAACAACAACAAAAAGGAAAGGGGAAAGAGAACAGGCCTCCGAGTTACTACCTCTGATGGCTGCCACTTCCACTCCCACTCCCACCACCAGCATTACTACCGGCACCCATAACCGCCTTCCTCACAGTCGCCCAGTACGCCTGCGGCCAAGTATTCACCACCTCCGCCTCGGTGGGCATCCTCTCCTTGCACCTCTGCACGACGCTCTGTATAAGCCTAGACAACAGCTCCTCCGTGACAGGCAGAACCTTCCCATGTTCCGCGGCCGCGTACACCGACGGGTCGAACTCCTGCGGGTACAGGAACGGGTCCGTGTCGGCCAGCAGCTCGTCGCACGTGGGGCGCTCGCGCTGCTCGCGGTTGAGACAGCGGCGCATGGTGCGGATGACCGAGGGGGGCACGCGGCTGCCGTCCTCGGTAGCTTCCGGGAAATCGATCTGGTACGACCAGTTGATGATGGCCTGGCAGCGCGACATCTGGTTGGCGATCTTGCCGAAGGGCGGCAGGCCGTAGACCATTTGATATAAAATGCAGCCGAGCGACCAGACGTCCGAGGGCTTGCCGAGCTTCATGAGCTTGGGCGCGCCGTGCTGGCGGTGGTTGAGCGGCGGCGGGATGCAGAACTTGCCGTTCTGGGCGGACGTGAAGGCGTACTGGTTCGAGTCCATCAGGGACTCGGGCGACATGTAGTTGGGCGTGCCGATTTGCGTTTCGCGGTGCACGTTGACCGTCATTTCCGTCTGGATGGCGTTGGCGATGCCGAAGTCGATGAGCTTGAGGCGGCCCTGGACGAGGACGAAATTGGCCGGCTTGAGATCGCTGTGTACGACGTCGCGGGCGTGCACGGCTTGCACGCATTCGAGCATCTCTTTCCAGTAGTACCGAATGAAGGTTGGGTCGAGACGGGCGCCTTCTGCGGTGCTCTGGCGGCTTTTGAGGAGCGTGTTGAAGTCGAGTTCGCCTACTTCCATGAGCTGCAATGGGGTTAGCACTCAGTACCACTCATCCTTTTGGAGTTGATAGATCACTTACCACACTGAGCACCTGTTTTTCCAGATTCAGCTCATGGTCAATGAGTTGAATAACCCGTTCCACACCGTTCAAACGTTTCAGCAGATCGATTTCGCCCTTGAATCCCTTCACAGTGTTTTCATCGGCATGCTCAAGGGACACCCTCTTCAAGGCCAGCATCTTCCCGCTTTCAGCCGATACACGGTAAACTTTGCCAGAGCCACCACGTCCGATGCAGTCAATGCGGGTGTATGTTCGGCCGTTCACACGCAAAAGGACCTGCCTTTTCTTAGCCGCTCCCGCAGTCGCAGAAGCTCCAGCCGCAGCTGTTGCCGTCTCGACGACCGACATCTTTGGTGGAGGTGGGGGCGCCGGCCTGTGTGGTGTGTTCTGACTCTTGTGCGCCAACGCTTTGCGGTCTGGTGAAATCGACAGCCTCTTAAGGTCTCGCCCAATGTCTCGCCCAATGTCGAGGGCCATCGGTTCGGGGATCACCGGTTTCGGGATCTCGTGATCGAGCATTATGGACGGTGTCAATTTCGCTCTCTTGAAGGTCGGCGGGGCCTCGTTCTCCTTGTCGTTGTTCATGGGCATATCTGGATGAGGCTCAGGAATCTTGTAGCCCAGCTCCCCGTTATCTCTTTCCATCTCTCTGAAGTTGGATTCTCGCCTGCGAACCGCTCCAGCTCTACCGCTGACCGGGCTTCCTGATGCGGCATAGTCGCGGTAGTTATTGTTGGACGCATAGAACGACGATTGTTGCTCGCCCATAACGGCTTCGACATGATTCTGCATGTGGCTCTCGTAATTCCCGTCGTTGTCTTGGCTCATGCCCATAGCTTCATTTTCCCCATGCGCTGCCTCGTCCTCATCGCTCTGCCTTCTCCGCCCTCGTCGCGCTGGGCCGCTGAGAAAGCTTCCTGGAACTTTTGCGACTCTCTTGATACGCATTGAGCTTTGCGGTGCTACCGTCTGTGGTCGTCCAATGGTTGCAGGATCCTCGGGTATTTCGTGATCACTATATCCTGTGCCGCGTTTCCCGGAAACACCAGCAAACGAACCACCCGACGACCCTCCTCCTCCACCTAGCGAAATCCGACCTTTGCTACCTGAAGACCCGGAGCCAACCGCAATCCTGACCGTCCTGATCACGGGCGTGTGGGCATCTCCCGCTGAATCTGATCCTGGATCGCCTTGCTGCTGTAGAAACGATGGGATTTCTTTCTCGACCTCTCTTTCCCTGCTCTCCGTTCTGGTCCTCCTCTGGTTTGCCGTCGTCGATGAGAGTCTCCGGACATTTCCTGAAAAGCTAACCGGGCCCTGCACGGGATTGCTGAGGCGGACCACTCGTTTCCTAGGCACTGGGCTGCCGTCGCGGTTGTTACTGCTGTCGTTCTGGACTGGGGACGTCGGCCTGTCGATGGGCTGCAGGCTTCCTCCTCTGACACTCCGCCTCGCTTCCCGCGTCCTCACACCTTCCCTTGCCGAATCCCTGTCCTCTGACTTCGATGATATCAACGCGCCTCTTCTAGTAACTCGTGATGGTGGTCGAGCCGGAGGTGACAACTGCAGGTCCTCTGGGGCGCCATGTTGCGCAAAGGATGAGGCTTCGGATGCATGGCCGTCGTTAAGCAGAGCCTTGGTTAAGGCGCTGAGTTTCATGGGTACGGGGATCTCGTCGTCCGAGCTGTCGTTGAGGCTGGAATATTGTTGTGATTGCGACTGGGGGTTTGACTCGCTGCGATTGAGCATGGGTCGCGATGGCGGGCGTCGTAAAGCTTGTCTAGCGGAGGTCCTTCTTCCCATAGACGTAAAGTGGCTTCCAGCACCCATTGGCGTTGGCGAAATGGACGACATGTCGTTCATGTGTGTTGTTTACCGCCCCTGTTGTTTTGGTTGCGGTTGCAAATGCGCTGGCTCGGTGTTGGGTGGGCCTGACTTTTCGTCCTGTTGGCGATCTTTGGAACCTTGCCCGTCTTTCCCAGCCACGGACTGTCCTGCTCTTGTTTTGCGCCTGGTTTGCCGCCTTTTCAAATCCAGCCCAAAAAATCGAAGCAAATAATACCTAATAAGCACAGGGCTGCGTGGGCGATCGCGAATCTACGTGCCAAAATAGCGCATGGAACCAAGAATAACGAGGGTAGCAAGAAATCATGTAACGCGGCGCGGACGAAGCATGTCGTGGACGGAAGCTGGAGGAGACGATGGGGTTCGCTCTGGATTGGGATTCTGGGTGCGTGCTGGCTTCCCGCTGAGAGCGAGTATTTTGACTTGTGGGCCGCGACCAATCAAAACACGGGATGATGTTGCATGGTTGCTCGCGGCAACCGCTAAAATGGGTCCCGTCTTTGGGAAAGGCAAACTCCAGCGACGAAGTTGCCAAGCTTTGTTTACAACAGCAGGGAAGCCCGACATTCAGAAGCCACATGCAACCGTGCGTATCGATAATTGATGGAGACGACGATGGAGGTTCATGTCAAAGTCAAGGGGTTTGTTTACCTACGTTCTCGCAGGGCTCCGCTGGGACGCCATATCAGTGCGATATCAGAAACCCAAAAGAAAGCTCACAACGCACGCATTTTCAGGCAGCATATTCCCGACAACTTTAGCTGCAGGCGCAGATGTCAAGAACAGCGCAGCACGCACATGAATGATCACGAAGGGAGAAAAACGTCCGAAGAAAGCCTTGCGACTTGTATTGTTCCGCCTATGTGCCGTTTGACGCCCTTATAAAAGACGTGCCCTTGTAATCCCAAGAACTCCAGCTCTGCCGCCGCCGTCGAGGCGAATGTGATGCAGGTGACTTTTGAACCGCGTGTACAATCCGTCAAGATTTCTCGGAAAATACCATGCCATGTTACCGGACAATGGTAGGAGACGCTTAGTCGAAGAGACCGAAGCCCATATCCTCGTCGGACTCCTCCTTCTCTGTACCAAGTAGTTAGCAGCTGAATGCGACTGCGCAAGCGAATGAATGTGTCCTTACCCTCAACCTTCTCCTCAGCCTTCTCCTCAGCAGCGCCACCAGCGGCAGCAGCGGCACCACCGGCAGCGGGGGCACCAGCACCGCCGGAGGGGACGGAAGCGAGCTTGGAGGAACCCTCAGCGATCAACTGTAATATCTCGTGTTAGCCATGTGCGCCGGACACCCAAGTTTGCTCTCCAGACGATGGTCGTACCTCGTTGAGGTCCTTGCCCTCGAGCTCGGAAATGAGCTTGTCAAGGCGCTCGGAGTCGGCCTCAATGCCAACGGACTCAAGGACGGCCTTGACATCAGCGGCAGAGGGGGCGGTGTTGCCACCGAGGGTGAGGAGGAGGTAAGCGGCCAAGTGCTTCATTTTGTCTGTCTTGAAGGTCGCGTTGTTAGGCAGGAATCCTACGGCTGTGGAAGGCTGGACCAAAAACTTACTGAGCTGGAGAACCAGAGATGTCAATCAAGTTTAACCGCTGAGTTGTGGCGGAGAAAGACTCTTCTTAGGTTCTTGGGGGTGGAAGTTCACTGTTTCGGAAAGAAGTTCGCGGACGGGACCCGATCACGGATTATTTTTACAATTTCGTTCCTGTGAAGCCCCGCAATTTTGCGCCCCACGAAAGTCCACAAGCCTCAAGTCACCTGACCAATCCACTCGACTTAGGGCAGATCCCGTGCGTTCCTCTCGCCAGGCAAGCTCCTTTCCGTCATTGCCTGCCGACCGCTTGAGATTACTGTACATAAAAAGTTTGCTAATTCATAAAGCCTTGGCGCTCTTGGCAAAACATAACTTTTCGGTGAAGTTCGGGTCTGGGCCTTTGACTTTCACCTCGGAGACCGCGATTCACCGCTCCGACCAGGAGTGACTGGGTGGGTCGTTCAACTACGTTGACCATCCTGGCTCTCTGTCTTTGCCCAGCAAAAGTTGCGAAACCAAGTCCCCGATCACGCAGGATTCTTTGTTCTTCCTTCGCCAACAACCCATCTTCCGCCCAGTTCTCACTCTTGCTTTCGGCATTTTTGCGCGACTGGTGACCTCGCATACACGCGCTCATTCTTTGCCGTCCTTTTTGTCAAAGCATTCGAGCCTGCCCCACTGTGCATCTGCATCGTCAGCTGAAGGCGATCTGTGACGAATACATATAAAACCCTGCCACCTACTTCTTCCTCCTCTTGTTCGATGCCTGGACAACTCTCTGTCTTTTGAACGCAGGAGAAGGATAAGAAAAGCTGGTACGAAGCAGGTTATTCCACCGGTACAACCGCAGCCATGCCGGTAAGTTGCCGTCAATTTAGTTGCGCTTGCCCCCAAAGGCTGGCTGACACCTTCGCAGATTTCAGACTTGCTCGCATCGATAACGGGCGAAAAGCCATCGTCATCATCGACCTCTGCGAAAGATGTCCCAGCAGCATCTAAACGGAAGGCGGACGATGACCTTCGAGGTTCTGCGCCAAAGGTCCCGCGTACCGAGCCCGCGACAAATGGAAGTGCCCGGCCGAATGGAAACGTGACGAAACCTTCTACAGCGCGCCCCGCCGACCGACCGACGGAGCGCCCCACAGGAAGTGCGAACCCAACACGTCCCGCAGAAAAGACAACTGGCTACACTGGCACCGCGCAACCACGTTCGTCGACGAAACCAACGGCTCCGGTGTCATCCAAGACCACATCGACACAGTCAAGGGTGGGAGGAACAAGCTCGAATGGGAACAAGGTTCCACTCTCGCGACCGCTCGTCAGCCGACCCGCCCCTAGCGCTCCTGTCGCCGACTCTGGACCTCCGAAGAAACGTTCGTTTGCAGAGATCATGGCAAGGGCCCAGGCCAATCAGCCTATGCTGTCATCCGTTGGGAAAATTCAGCACAAGAAGGTGGAGAGGCAGTTGACCATGAAGGAACGCAAGGAACTGAAGGCCGAGGAAGCGAAGAAGGGCAAGAAGGATGCAAGGCCACCGACTACCGGGAGGAGCGGTGTGACAGCTGGGCCAATCCGCAATGGCACGAACGGCACGACTGCGAACCGTCAGCGGAGTACCACCCCCTCGGCCCCGGCTGGCGCCAAGTCCAAGGCAAGCCAAAATCCCGTTGAGGAGAAGAAGGTGAAGAAGGCCGCTCTAGCGACAACTGGTTACCAAGGCACGGCACGTCCTCGCCCAGGGGCCACCACCACAAAGCCAGGTGCATCCACCTCTGCAGGCGCAAGTAGGGGCCGTGGGATGTCCGCTTATGGCGCCTCATTTTCACGTCCCCGGAGACGCGAGGAGGAGGATGAAGAGTTGGACGACTTTATCGAGTACGACGAAGATGAGGACGATGGCTACGGCTACGGCCGTCGCGGTGGCTACGAGTCAGTGGAAGAGGATGACTCAGACATGGAGGCAGGATTGTCCGACATCGACGCCGAGGAACGCCGGGCAGAGATGGTGGCTCGCAAAGAAGACATGGAACAGGAGGCGCTGGAGAAGAAGTTGAAGCGCGAGAAGGAGGATAGAAAGCGGGCGGCACTTGCAAAACTCAAGTCCAGAGCCGGAGACCGCTGATATGTCGTGGTTGCGTGGCGTGTCCCCCTCTTTGTTTTACCTCTGAATTGGGAAGGTTTCGGCGCATCGAGATGATTTCGAGGCAGAATTGCGTTTTCTGGAGACGGTTTTGCAATGGCGTTGGCTGGAAGACAGGACGGACACCCAGAAACATTTTGCATCAGCGTCTGGAGTTTAGTCATTTTGCGCGGATTCCGGTTTCATTGGCGGGCGTTGGCTGGCAATAGAGCCCGTCTGTCGGATTATAGTATAGGTTGTCATAACACGGTGTAGCGTATCTAGATATCTGAATACCCCAAGCATACGTTTTGGGTTTTACCTTTGTTGGCATACCTACTGTCCTCATTGAAGCGGGTTATGCGAGCCACACGATTAGCCTCCCTTGGTGATGACCTAGTTGCAGGAGCCATTCTGCGAATGGTAAAGTGATCTCATAGCTACACAGGAGTTGTCCACTGGCCTTCCATCAAGGTTCTCGTCCTCAAACGGGCGGCTCTGACTGCCGCGGTTCACTTCAGTGCCCTGCAGCTGGCTGGCACCTTGTCATCCGAACTCCACGTTTCGGACATGGCCTGAATCTGTCAAGGAGATGTCAACCAATGACGAGTCTTGAAACTGCCCCACTACAGTCCACCACCCTATGGGTCTCTGCCACTGGAGGAGCCGCCCGATAAGGAAAGCTAGCCTTGATGTTTTTTTTATCGGCTTCGGGAGACGTCCGTCCAGCAGGCATTCACATACTGAAGCATATACCCAAAGCGCACCGTCATTCTCAGTCGCCCTTCGTCGCCCTACAACATCAAAAAGCCAGATTGCGTCGCCACATATCTCAAATTCCAAGACTCTCAAAGGGTCTAAACCACCAGTATGGTACGAATATTTCTCGTCCGCGAAGCGCCCTTCACATCCCACAGCCATTCTCCTCGACATCCATGACCCCTTCCGAATACTTAGCACCAGACCATGCTGACCGACGTTTGTCCCAATACAGCCTCAGAACGAATATATCGGTATAGTTCCCTCCAGACCCGATCTCGATCACCGTCGACCTGTTCCCAGTCCCTAACCGATCATTTCGTTTCGCAGAACGCGCCCAGAAGCTTCACGGTAAGCGTCTGGACACCGAGGAGCGCGCACGCAAGAAGGCTGCCCGTGAGGGTCACAAGCAGAGCGAAAATGCACAGAACTTGCGCGGCCTGAGGGCCAAGCTCTTCGCCAAGGAGCGTCATGCCCAGAAGATCCAGATGCGCAAGGCTATCAAGCAGCACGAGGAGCGCAACGTCAAGGGCGCCCCCGAGGAGAAGGATCCTTCGAACCCCGTTCCCGCTTACCTGCTCGACCGTTCGAACCCCACGAGTGCGAAGGCTTTGAGGTACGTCATACAAAAAGGAGGACACATGAGAAGCGAACGACAAGGCGGAGGCGGAGGCGATGGCAGCGGTCATGGAGCTTGGAAACGGTCACATGTGACGACGAGAGACTGACCCTTTTCTTCGCACAGTTCCCAGATTAAGAGCAAGCGTGCCGAGAAGGCCGCTCGTTTCTCGGTCCCCATTCCCAAGGTCAAGGGTATCAGCGAAGAGGAACTCTTCAAGGTCGTCAAGACGGGCGCGAAGGTGCACAAGAAGGGCTGGAAGCGCGTTGTCACCAAGCCAACATTCGTCGGACCCGATTTCACCAGACGCCCAGTCAAGTACGAACGCTTCATCCGGCCCATGGGTCTCCGTTACAAGAAGGCCAACGTCACCCACCCTACCCTCAACGTCACCGTCCAGCTCCCCATTCTCGGCGTCAAGAAGAACCCCAGCAACCCCCTTTATACCCAGCTTGGTGTTCTGTCCAAGGGTACCATCATCGAGGTCAACGTTTCCGATCTCGGTATGGTCACCGCGTCGGGCAAGATTGCCTGGGGTCGTTATGCTCAGATCACTAACAACCCTGAGGTACGATTAACACACCGTTGTTCCTCTTAACTCCTCATGGGCGAAATGCTAACCTTCAATCTCCAACAGAACGACGGATGCCTGAACGCTGTGCTCCTGGTTTAAGGGCAAGAACGAGCGAGGATGATGGTTTGGTTTGTCTAATTATATGTCTTGTCTCTTGGGCGGCAACTGTAAAGGGATTGCCTTAAATCTGATTTTGCATCTGGGACAGGCGTCTGGTGTTTGAAAGAGGATTTACACTCACGGCCGCGCAAAATATCTGGGTTCACATAGGTAGTAGTGGTTAAGATACACAATCTGCGGTAGAACATATACCCTCTGATCATCCGTTTTGGTCCAGTCGTCTCACCTAACTGTTTGGCAGTAGCTGGATTACAAACATGACATGTGCAGATGTTTCTTCTCTGATTGGCGCCGCGCGGGAGTTGAGTTCTCTCCCATGGGTCTCGAGCAAGTTACGGCAAACGATCAGCTTTCCAAGTGTCTAAAGGGCCGTCTGGAACCTTCCATCCTGAGATGATGGTAATAGTTGAAGGTTGCTAATCGATTCCACGTGGAACACTGCAAGGAACCAAAGCAAGGGCAACATCTTGACTTCTACACCAGCTGAGAGCAACCAGCTTTTGTTTCTGTGTTTTGTTTAGAAGGACAGAGCAATTTCAATCTTCATCGCTCACGGGTCAACCCAACCTCCAAGAATCAAGAAGTTTTTCTATCTAGACGGACGAGTAACTTCTGTGCTCTTCAAGCTCACTGTTGCCACCACTCGACAGTCAACCGAAACCTGATACCGTACCAACCAAGAGCTACTTGAAGCGATACAAAGAGGCGATTTGCACACCTCCCTCGAAGTCAGCTTTAATAGCCCTGGGAAAGCGAAGGATCCGGTAAGATACATCGCTGTCACCTTGGCCTTTAAAGCTGAACTCGAACACAGAATGTGCGAATCACCTGTTCGAATGAACGAAGCGAAGATAACCAACCAAAACCTAAAAGAATGAAACCTGGGATTTTGTGGAACAACCAGTCATGATGCGGAGGACCTGTTCTTTCGAGAGACTCTGGACTCGTCAGCCAGCTGTCAAAAGATATCCCATTCTATGAAGCAGTGGCCTACCAGACTGAGTGAAGTGTTTGAGGCTGGTTCACCTTCTTGCTCCTTGTCCGGACTGCTGTCGTGGTCATCGCTGATAAAGGAAGCAAGAAGAATATGTCCGTGGGCAAGGAGCCCGTTGTTTGTGAGGAGAGAGGACAAGAAGCCAATCAGAACTAGTTGGCATGTGTTGAAAGTTCCAAGACTTATCCTATCATGGAGACTTGAGAGATTTTGAACTCTAAAGCGGAGTTCCCAGTGCTCTGGTACAGCTCATCACCGGTACGTCATGATTCGGTCGTTCATATGTAAGTCCCATTAGAGCTTCCGGTCGAGCTCTTCGTCTGTGTGTTTGCTTTGGCAGTGGAATTGTTTACACCGAGAACACAGCTTGCCCAAGCTTGCTGAACATCACATACACCTCGTCTCCTTTCCTAAGGTACATCTTTTGTGAAAGATACCGCCCAAGAAAGTCTTCATTCACCGAGCTACTGCCACCACCAAACTTGGATCCACAGGATCTCAGCAAACCACCGCGCCTCATCTCACCCAATATGTGCCACAAAGCAGCATGTCCCGTCTGCCGTAAGTTGACTTGCCGTCCTATCACTTGCTTCCCATCCTTTCCATCCCTTCCATCGCTCCCGGCTCTTCCGCTCCCTACCTAGAGACACTTGGTTCGTTGCTTGCTTGGTTGGATCGCAAACTCATCAACCCACAAACCAACAAACAACCAACACAACAATCTTCTATTCCCACACCATCCCCTCCTCCGTCTTACCTCTTGGGTATCAATTCCGCTTACCTACCCACCTATGCTTATCCATACTCACTCATTCGCCCAATTACCTACTTAACTGAATTCTTCCTCTGCTGACTCTGCTGATGAACATTCTGTAGACGGCGTCACCTGGATAGGCTGCGGCAACCACGTCCCCAAGATAATGGACAGGGTGCCGAAAGACGAGTGGTGCAAGTGCGAGCCTAAGATCGAGAAGGAAGGGCACCAGTATCCGCCTAAGGGATCGGTGACGGGGGTGTGTATTGTTTCTTGATTCTTTATGGAGTTTGGTTTTTGAGGTTTGCAAGAACTTTCCCTGTTGCGGTCTGGTGTTCCCCCAAGAACTTGTTTTGGTGTGGTTTGTGGTTGTTTGTTTCTGTTGGCGGATGGATTTCTTGGATAGAGTTGTGGCTGACTTGTTGGTGATGTTGCGTAGGACCTGCTATAGAGTTACGGTTCGTGCTTTGTCTAAACGAGAGGATGTGATCTGTTCTTGAGATACTTGGTGAAGGGCCGGATGAATAGTCAGGCGAAGACCCCTGGAGATTAGAATACTTCATATAATCTTTGTATCCTACATGGACGAGATAGGTATTGAGTGGGCAAACCTGGGGATCGAGATATCAACTTAAGATCCGGGCGGTGCGTATGGCACAAAAGAGCCTATCGACTCAATTCCTCAGAACCAAAGTCTCGTAACTGAAAGTCTCTTCGCGTAGAATTTGGTTTGGGCGACGACGCTGTATGTGTTCTTATCGAGGTTCACTGAGCATGTTATAGGACCTCTTTACCACCAGACCGAGTTCCCAAAGTGAGCTTTCTGTTCATCGGTTGTTCCTGATGAGATGTCATAGAAAGTTGAATGCAGGTGAGAATATGAGCTCAATTTGGATAGCGTAGAGCAGCCACCTGAGCCTGAATTGCACTTTAGTCTTAACATGTACCTCTATATTGCAGTCAATTGCTACTCTGGGTGACATGTTGCGGAGTGTCAATGAAATGAAGTTGAAAGTTGGAACAATGAAATCGAAGCTTGGAAGAATCGGACCCCGAATGTCAGACACAGGGGGGGGAGCGGGACCGACGGAATGCACGGAAATGGGACTCATCGATTTTCAAATCGACCCAAGAACCAGGTGCTGTGCAAGTCAAAGCGATCACAAATGTCTGGCTGGCTGGCATGATAACGAATGCTTTCCGATGGATGGCTGAATGATAACGGGATCTTCATCCCCTCGTCAGCGTCAGCTGCCCGTCACGCCCGTCAGCGAACATTTGGAAAACATGGGCGACATGGCAAGCCCCAGAACCTGGCAGCAAATCTCCGCGTCGTCACAACGTGGCACTATCCGTTCTGGAGTTCTGGACCCGCGATCTTCAATGCGACAATCCGCTAGCATCATGGGTTGTCAAAGATTGTCGTGCCGTGCAATGGCCAGACGTCGCCGAAACGAGGTGGTGGATTGGAAGAATGGAGCAGTGCTTCTAAAATCGAATGTGAAATGGAAGACCGAGAGGACAGCCCACGGCAGCGCGGCAATGTTCCTTGGAAGATCCGTTCCAGGGGGGATGGGCTTCGGGTCTGGCACGCCGAGCGGCCCGGGGAAGGTCTCCGTTTCAATTATGCAAGCTTTGTACGATTACGATACCGTTATGTCGAGGACGTACCATTGTTATGCACGAGATGATGGAGCTTACAATCCGGATTGCACCTGATGCTATGCCACGTAATGTAATGTACTGTAGGTACGTTGACTACTACATGTAAAGATTATGAAACGATCATTCGGCGATATAGGTACAGGACTATCCTCTACGTCTTTCTACATTTTACCCATAAACCAGCTGACTATATGTTCCCTTGTGAAGCATTGATCGCTTTGTACAAAACCTTCATGTCAGAGGTCCTACTTGTCGTGATCCCGCAACGATTACTTTTCTGTGACGATGATACCCTGCAGAGCTACGGGGCATAACTGGGCTCGTGCATTAGAAAGGTGAGGTGACTTGTGCAATACCGACATGACAGCTACGGTACCCAATCCACGGCCCGCTACACTCCAGTTTAATACATTCGCTCGAGGATTGACCGCCCCTTTGACATTTCAGTTTCTTTTTTGTTTCTGCGAACAATCTTTGGGTGTTGGTAGAAAATGCCGAAGGCCTCCTTGTGACTGCTGAAGTTGGTGAATATTCTTTGTCTGGCCTCGGCTTGCCGGGGTTCCCCCGGCTCCTTTTGTCTCTGTCGTCATCATCGTACCATAGACCCCTGGTTTGATTGTTAGCGCGGTTCAAGCCCCATAATTTCTTACATGGGGGTTTGCAAGGCAGGACAGTCTATCTACGCTATCTGATTGGCTGAAATCGCCTGATTTCAAAGTGAGAACGAGTTGACAGAAGGGATTCAAACCCCCCATCAACCATCTCCACCTTCTATAATGGGTAAAGTTAGAGGGCATTCACAGGGCATTTGCAGCGCTGTCACCTCCACTGTCGAAAACCCCTGTATATAAGTACCAAGCTAACAATCAAACCAGGGGTAGGGTGTAAATGGCTGGGGACAGGGAGGTTCCTCGACCCAGCCCCTCGGACCTTTGCTCCTCCCCGCCGCGGCGGTTTGGGAATGGAATCTATGCTGGAGAATGAATATGTACTTTCTGACATTATGCTTCTGGTTGTGAATCTTAACTCACGATACCTGCCCGGTCCCCAGCAACACCGACTGCCAGCCGACGGGGTCGGGGTGTCGGCGACGGAGACAAGTGGAAAATCTAGGGTTGGCCCGGCCATCCTATCCTCTAGCCTCTCAACAGGCGGGCAGCCAGGCACATGAAACGGATCTCGGCAAAGCTACTTGGGGGCTGTGGGGCGCCAAGAGCTTATTTTGACCTCTTTTTCGGCAAAATAAGCTCTTGGCGCCCCGCAGCCCCCAACTAGTGTCCGTTCCTGGTCCCGGTCGCCAGCACGATGCTCGCGTGCCCAAGTGGAAGGTTATCCCTATCAGGCTCGTCCGCTCGCTCGCGAATCGAAAGTTCGATAGAACAGCTGTTGCGGCTTCGATCCAGAGATTCTTTGTCTACATCACCGAAGTTCAACAAAGGTTGATGGCAGATGGCTGTCCAGTCCTTTATCAATCATCATCTGAGTTTTGCAAGCTGGGCATGCATAGACAGCGTGAGGCATTGCTCTTTAGATGCATGGAAATCGCAACAGCTGATTGGTCGGCTTGTCTATAGATTGCATCCTCGAAGTCTCCGCAGGGTTGCGGTAAGGAGAGGAATGCTTCAAAATTCTGTCGGAGGACGTTCTTGTGCATCTTGTGCCTCAAAACTGTGCTCATTCCGACAAAAGCAAGCGAAGAGCTCCCGGAAATGGGATGACGACGTCCCCACGTGTAACGAGGGGCGGTCCCAACAAGCAGAACCTCCCGAACCAGGGGTCCGAAGTGTCCAGTTATCGTTGGGTGTTTGTTAGGTCGAAGAAGAAACTCTAACACCGGTGCGCTGTGTTACCGGGTACCCGTCGAAGGAGAGAATGTCGCTGATAATATTATGTACATGAGCCGAGGGAGTGGTGATGTGGACCGTGATCGATTGGCCACCAAGCTCTTGGCCTCAGAAAGAGTCCGATCTCAATTGGCATTCCCCATCGCCAAGAGGCCTGGAGGGTGCTTGAGGAGTCTTTCGGCAACTCTGGTTCGCTTGAAAACTCCACAACTGTTTTGTCGCAAATTCTGTCCCTAGCCCTTTTACATGCGCCTTCCACTCTGTTGTGTTTTCACAAAATTGGCCGTTTCTGTCTGGTCCGTTTTCCCTAACACCGGCGAAGCATTCCGGCGCCTCGCATCATCGGGCTTTGTGCCTTGGCAGCCCTTTGTGCAGACTTGCAAACACCGACAAGCGACCAGTGACCATGCGACATCACGATTGGGGGATTTGCTTGGTCCACGCAAATGGATGCACTTGTTGAGAGTGTCGTGTGACACCGGCCCACAGTCGCAACGGCTACGGGGTCAGGTAAATGTCCGGGCGCCGCTTGACTGTGGGGAATACATGGGATACCTAGGGAAACATTGAAAGGGGTGCGGCCGTCGTCATCACTTACGGCTGTGTACAATGCCGCAGTGAGCGCCGTAACCATTCCCGTCATTGATGGGAAAGAGAGGATTTCTGCGTAAAGACTGTTGAGGATTTGCAAGAAACGGCTTCCGCTCTCCCACCTCGCCGTGCACCGTCACAGGCCATCCCAGATCACAGACCATCCATCCCTACAATTTCCCAAGATTGGACTAGATCCGCGTATTTCTAGCATTTCCCCCTTGAAAAAAGCCAAAAGCCCGTTCCTTTGTTACCCTGCAGTTTTTTACCCTTGTCCTTCCGCGCGTCCACCTTTCCAGTTTCCTTCCACCTTTCCACCCTCGTTTGCCTCGCTCCAGAATCGAATCCAGCGCCTCCATTCGCTCCACCGTCCACTCCCTCCTGCCGATGGGGCACCGCAAGCGCCAAGGCTGTACTGTGTAAGCGGGATAATCGACACCACCTCACCCGCTGGGTCTTCTGATGCAGTGAATCCGGGCCATACCTTCCTCCCCCCAGTCTGGTGGATTTTCCTTGCTCCCACCACCTCCAAGCACCCAAGCTGCCAAGATCAATAGGCTGGAATAGCCCGCCTTTATAACGAGCCCATCTCCAGTAAAACTTTTCCCTTTGGCCTGTACCTTTTGCGCTTTTCATTGCCCTTTTTCGCTGTTGGTTGTTCTTGTTGCTGTTGCTGTCGCCTTGCTTGCCCAGTGCACTTGGCTGTCAACTGTTATCGGACCGGGCTTCGCATCACAGCGCAATCTACTGCACCCACCAGCACCCACCATCGCGGTCTCTTCTATACCGCCTTTGTTGCCAACCACGCCAACAACACCACCGCGAGATCACCCCTTCTTCTCCCGTGGTTCCTGGATTGGTGGCGTTCGCTATCGTGGTCGCGCCCGTTGGATCCGAGGAAACCTACAGCCTTAAGACATCCGTCTTCATTTTCGGGCCGTCAAGCAGTCCTACCGTTCAGCCTTATAACTAATTCTCCACTCCGAGTCTCGCCCCCGAACCGATGGCGATCGGAGCCATATTGGAGCCCGGCATTGTCGTGGGTCTCCTCGCCGGTGGTACCCTCGTCAACCGCAACACTACCTACACCAGCTCAACTGCCTCGAGCCGGAGAGCTTCTTGGCACCCGCTGGATCAGACCGACCCCGAAGCGCAACCATCTGCATCGCTTCTGAACGACGAGAATGATTCCGAAGGAGGCAGGAAAACCAAGGTTGAGGAGGATGAGTACGCCGGTGATAGCAGGAGGCCGTGGAGTCCGTCGCGGTCCAGTTCGTCGTCGACGGTGGTAGAAAACCAGGCTGCTGAAAAGGGTCTCCCATACGGAAAGAGGTTCCGCACTTTGAAGTTTTTGGGCTGGGAACGTGAGGTGGTCACGCCGAACACCGAGATCCATCGCGACCGATTACTGAGCCGTGTCCTTCGCCGGTTCCCCTTCCTCGTCGAGGTGTGGTATTGGGCTCTGATTTACTGGGTATGTAACTCCAAATCCCCGTGCGATCGCGCTTGTCGCGTCGCATCACGTCCCCCGTGTACGAGTCGAAGCTAACGGTGCCATGATAGGTCTACCAACTTGGACGAGCCTTCACAGCTGTAACTCTCAAGGCCAGCACAGTCGATACCGCGCGCGAGCATGCCCTTCAAATTATTCATATGGAGAAGCGCCTGCGCATCTTTGTCGAGCCCATCGTCCAGGGCTGGTTCCTTGGACACCCGACCATCCTCAAGTGGACGAACCGAACCTACTCCTTCATCCACATTCCCGGCACCATTCTCTTCCTCATCGTCCTCTTCTACGTCACCACCACTCGCCCTCGCGCCCGCATCCACGAGAACCATGGTGGAGGCGCCCTTGTCCGCGACTGGCGCAACTTTGTCAACCACTTCGGCCCGGATGTGTACGAGCGCCGGAGACGTACCATGGCCATGTGCAACCTTTTGGCCTTTATCGTGTTTACCTTCTGGCCCTGCATGCCGCCCAGACTCCTCAGCGACCCCACCTACAACGGCGAGGACGCGAAGGAGGCCAAGTCCTATGGATTTGTCGATACCGTGCACGGAAAGGATGGTGATAGCAGTGTCTGGACTACCAACAAGTTCTGCAACCAATACGGTGTGTTTGATCTTTACCCAGAAATTACAATGAAATTGCTCGTTCTAACTCTCTTGTCTTTAGCTGCCATGCCCTCCCTGCACTTCGGATACTCTTTCCTCATCGGCCTCACTATTGCCACCGTTCCCCTCAGGAGACAGGGCCGCTTCGGCTGGAAGAGACTCGTCGCCATTTTCACCGGCATGATTTACCCTGGCATCATTCTTACGGCCATTGTCGCGACTGCCAACCACTTCGTTCTGGATGCGGTAGCCGGAGCTTGCGCTTGCTTGATCGCCTGGAAGTTCAACCACGTGCTTCTCAACCTCCTCCCCATTGAGGACTGGTTCTTGCACGTGCTGAGGATGCACAAGCCCAACTAAATCATGACCAGTCCCGATGTCTCAAGAGGATGAGACGAGACGGTTGACGAGATGGCTGTGCTTGTTTCAGCACGGTTCGAGGTTTTGTGGAACAAGGGGCCCACAGGGCAACACCAACAACCACAACACAACGACGAACAACAACATTTTGTGTACAGCGGTGATATGTAATCTTTTAACGAATGGTCTCAAAGCGGACGAACGAACGGGTTGGGTCGAAATATGGGTTTATAAGGGTACTCTCTCGCTACATTTGGCCGGGGCCAGGAACCTTTCTTATTTCTTCCTATGTCGGAAGGGAATCTCAAGAAGAGGAAGGCCTACGAGCACGAGCACACACACACAACACCGAAGAGAAGGAGGAGGCGTTTTCCCCTCTCTCTCTCTCGCGTTACCGGGTTTTATCATATTCCCCCATTCTTACTGCATGTAATACCAGCACACTCACGGATCATGATACCCTCGCTTGCTTTTTATCCTGGAGGGGATTCTAGGTACATAAACTTAATTTGAATTTTTCGAACGGCCACAAAAGAACCGTTGTCCCTCACATTGTTTTAATCATCATCTATGACTATGAACTGTGACTTCTTGTCTCCATCTTCCTCACGATCGTCATCCGGCTCTTGAGGCTCCCCCTTAACCCATCGAAACCAAACCTCCACATAATCGCGATACCCCCGGAGGTGCATCATATGCAAATACCCATCCAACTCCTCGTCCGTCCGCCTCCTGTCGAGCAAATTAACCGGCAGTGTCATCACGTCTATATGCTCCTGAGCAGCAGCAGCCTTCTCCCACTTAATCTGCACCTTCTCGAGATAAACTTGCCAACCTTCGGCCACAGCAGTGTAGTACGCTTCGTCATCATCAGCGGTGACATCGTCCCCCTCCTCCCAATAATACTTTAACACCTGCCTCCTGATTCCCTCCCTCAGCCCCCGGTGGAAGGCCTTTACCTTCCGTGAAGACACCGTGAGAACTACTTCGACGGAGAGAGGGAAAACAGGGCCGGGGTCGTTGTCGTTGTCGTCGTCGTGGGACTGGGTCTGGGTCTTGGTCTTGCTCTTGGTCGGGGTTAAAAGGACTAAAGGTCGCACAGAAGGGGGTGGGGAGACCTCGACTGATGGGAGAACTTGAGGTTGTTGTTCGGCTTCGGGTTTGACGACGACGGGAGGGGAATCGGACCGGGCTCTTTTTGTCCCCTTGAGTCTTTTGGTTTTGGGTGGTCTTGAGCGGTTGGGGGTTTGGGTCTTGGTGGAGGTGGTAATACGGTCTCCTTGAGAGAGGCGTGATAAGTAAGAAGCAGATAGAGTACCTGAAGCTCGAGCTGGAGCTGCAGAAGAAGAAGAAGACGAAGGACCGGGACAGGATGAAGGGGCTTCAGGGTTGGTGGTGGTGGTGGTGGTGTGGTCGACTTCTTGGAGGAGCGCGCGGAAGGTGATGCCGTCTGTTTCGGACCAGGGGAGGTTGAGATCTGGTAGGGGCTTCTTGGGCGGAGGGGGTTTGAGCATTGTTGCCATTTTGATGTATTAGTCCCTTCTGTGAAATGGCGATGGTAATGTTTACATTTGGTCGCCAGGGGGTTTACTGAGTCGGCAGGCGCTGTTGTATCGCCAGAAGGCAGGCGCTGTTACGAAGAGACCTCTTTAACACGCCAATAATCGCCTGGTAAGGAGGTATCTCAGTATGTAAGTGTCCTAGGTAGCTGTTATGGTGGGACGCAATAGTGGGTTCCGCGGCTGCGTCCGAGTGCGTACCGTGTGGATTGCTAGGTAGTAACTGCCCTGTTTTATGGCGGGTGACTTGATGGTGTTTTTCTTGCACCCGGACTTTTTTGAAAGGGACTATCTCGGCTTCTATGAAGGACCTAGGTTGCATATTCAGTTTCTACTTTGGACGCCATCTCGTCTTTTTATATGACCGCCTGACGTCGCGGCTGCCGGAACATCATCAAACTGAATGTCTAAAGGCTTTCAAATTGTCGCAATCAAGTGGTTGAGTTGTTTTCTTGCACGCTCT
Organism: Neurospora sp. CHS-2018b; assembly: GCA_009806015.1. Classification (NCBI taxonomy): domain Eukaryota; kingdom Fungi; phylum Ascomycota; class Sordariomycetes; order Sordariales; family Sordariaceae; genus Neurospora; species Neurospora sp. CHS-2018b. The sequence goes on from RAOV01000021.1 coordinate 572,570, forward strand.
TATGTACCTAGGATTGGCTGCCGAATGTCTGAAGTTGCCATGATAAAGGCCATGATAAAGCAGATGGCGATACGGCATACCTGCTTTCCCTCTCACGCACAAGTTGAACATGGCACAGGAAACATGTTATTTGTTCCGGCGGCTTGGAGTCTGCTCTGAAAACTGAATCAAGCGACGTTTGTTTCTACTGTGTTTGGCAGAGGTCGAAGGGTTGGCAGTGCGTAGGAGGGAGCCTATAGCACACACGCGTTCTGCACTGCCTAGCTCATTGCTGCCTAGCTCGATGATTATAAAGCGGAGTATTTCCCGTCTAAGCCATGCCCAGCAGCTGTCGCTTTTCTGCCGGCGGCAATTGGTGATTGTGTGATTGGTAGAACATGTTACCGGCCAAGTGCATGGCAGCTGGGCAAATATATGCCAAGAAAACCTAGGCACCTCATCGCCTCTTGTTGACCATTCAACACACCAGCTTTCGGCCGACGGACAACGAACGAACGAACGATAGCAATGATTTGAGTCACCGTCATACAGAAGATGTCTGAAGGAAAGGGGTATATAATGACCGATCCTGATCTCCAATCTCAACTTGCTTTTAGTCAGACTCCTTCAACTCCTCATCTGTTCTTGCTGCTATCATCCTTCCCTCCCTAGCTGATTCCCTCCACTACACGGCATCAAAGACCTCCCCAAACAACAATACCCCATACAATCATTTTCAACGCCTACCCCATCACACCATGCTTTTTGGCTCAAGAAGACCTGGAATGTATGGTCATGCTAGCCATGGCCATGTGACTGGTCTTTACTACACCGAAGCCGTCAATGAATGGCATCTCCAACGACACTATCTCCCCCAGCTAGAACTGTCCGTCTACACGCGCATTGTAGGCTCGTCAAGCAGAACCACTCTGACCCAGACATTTGTCAACCCTTCTGCTGAAAAGAGCATCCCAGAGCTGAGGTACACCTTTCCGCTGTATGATGGCGTCTCCGTCGTTGGTTTTGTCTGCACCATCAACCAAGACCGTGTGATTCGCGGAGTCGTCAAGGAGCGTTCCGAGGCTCGGAAAGTGTACCAGGAAGCTGTCGACAGAGGCGAAACCGCTGGCCTGTTGGAACAGCTTCCCGATGCCAGTGATGTCTTCACCACCACCGTCGGCAACGTCCCTGCTGGTGCTTCTCTCAAGGTGGAGATCACCTATCTCGGCGAGCTGAAGAATGACGCCGGAGTGGATGGAATTCGCTACACCATCCCAACCTCTGTTGCTCCTCGTTACGGTGATTTCCCTGGAACCCTTCTTGATGCTCCCCAAGCCGTTACCAAGTCTGGTATCCAGATCACTGTCGATGTTGAGACGCCGAATGGCTCAAACATCAAGAGCATCCAGTCCCCGTCCCATCCCATCTCCGTCACCATCGGTAACACCTCCTCTGGAACAGCTGCCGGCACTGATATGTCATTGCAGAAAGCCTCCGCTACCTTGGCCCTTGGCACCGCAGAGCTTGCTCAGGACTTCATTTTGCAAGTGGTTGCCACCAACACAGGCAATCCGATTGCCCTGCTCGAGACACACCCTGATATTCCGAATCAGCGGGCCTTGATGGCGACCTTGGTGCCCAAGTTCAATCTCCCCTCATCACGCCCTGAGATCGTCTTTGTCTGTGACCGCTCTGGCTCCATGGGCGGTGCTAGAATCGAAGGCCTCAAGTCTGCTCTTCGAATTTTCCTAAAGTCCATCCCCGTGGGCGCCAAGTTCAATATTTGTTCATTCGGTTCCACTCACGAGTTTCTGTTCAGAGATGGCTCTCGGTCATATGACCAGGAGAGTCTCAAACTAGCAATGGAATACGTGAATTGGATGTCTGCCAATTTTGGAGGCACCGAGATGTATCAACCACTCGAAGCTGCGTTCGAAAAGCGCTACAAAGATATGGACCTGGAAGTCTTCTTGCTCACTGACGGCGAGATCTGGGATCAGGAACGGTTGTTCACCATGATCAACGAGAAGGTGTCTGAGTCCCAGGGCGCAATCCGCTTGTTTACCTTGGGAATTGGCAATGATGTCAGCCATGCTCTCATCGAAGGCGTTGCTCGTTCTGGAAACGGGTTTGCGCAGTCCGTTACCGACGATGAGAAGATGAACGCCAAAGTAGTTAGGATGCTCAAGGCGGGTCTGACTCCTCACATCAAGGACTACACCCTGGAGATCAAGTACGACAAGGACTCTGACGCCGGAGCGAAGACAATCGACGAGGAAATGGACGATTTTGAAATTGTTGAAAAGGTCATCGACTCTTTGGCCATCCGTCTCGCCGAAGACAAGACTTCTGACGGCGCGGCCAAGCCAACCGAGCCTGTCAAGCCGATTTCCCTCTTCGACACCTCAGCCGATCTCGATACCGATATGCCCGATGCTGATGCCGACACATCTTCTGGAGGGAAGTTCTCGCACGTCCCCTCAGTCCCCGAGCCCAAGATCCTCCAAGCGCCTTTCACCATCCCCCCGCTCTACCCTTTCATCAGGACCACCGTATACCTTCTGCTCTCCCCCGGCACAACACAGAAAACACCCAAATCAGTCGTCCTCCGCGCCACTTCTGCCCACGGGCCCCTCGAGCTTGAGATCCCTGTTTCCGTTGTGGAAGAGAAGGGCCAGACGATCCACCAACTCGCCGCCCGCAAAGCCGTACAGGAGCTCGAAGAGGGTCGCGGCTGGATTCACCACGCCAAGGGCTCGGACGACCCAGAACAGAAGCTGCTCAAGGACAAGTATGAGGGCCGCTTCTCCGACATGGTGGAGAGAGAGGCCGTCAGGCTCGGCGTCACCTTCCAGGTGGGAAGCAAGTGGTGCAGTTATGTCGCGGTGGAGGAGAAGGACCGGACGGAGCACGAAGTTAATCAGCAGGTTTCTGGATCTTCTTCGAACCAGTCTGTTGACCGCCCCGAGTCTCACGTTCCAGTTGTGAGGAGAAGTATGCGAGGAGGCGGGCGTGGCAGGGCTGCTTTCTTCGATGTTGATTCTTCTTCTCCGGCATCTCCTGTCGGGGGAGGCCTTTTTGGTGCTCAGCCAGAAGCTGTTTTATATTCTCTGGCATCGCCTTCGTATTCTCCGGCATCGCCTACTGGCTCGGCGCTCTTTGGTGCATATCCGGCTCCGCCAGCAGATTCTTCACGTCCTATGGCAGGCCTTTTTGGTGAAAATCAGGGTAAGTCAGATTCTTCTCATAATTTGCCGGCGACGGCTTTGTATCCCAATCCGGCGGATTACCCTTCTTTTCGTATGTCCATGTCTCCTCCTGGACCTCTCTACTGTTCTCAATCATTTCCTGATCAATTTGATATTCCTGCTCCTCCACCAAACCTTTTGGACTTTACCCCTGTTTCATCTTCTTCTGATCCTGATTCTGACAACATGTCTTCTTACTTTGATCTTTTGGAGGCTGAGCTTTTTGCATCTACTTGTGAATCTGATTCTGACGACATCTATTCATCTACAGCAGCGCAGATGGACACAACTACAACCTTCGGGGCCGCAGCCACGTCTCAAGGCTTCGGAGCTGCAACTCAAGCCTTCCAAACCTCGAGTTTCGGCTCCCCAGCTCCCCAAGCTCCTAATAGTTCAGGTATGGCTTTCGGCTCCGCAGCTCTCAGTAGTTTCGGCAGCCTTTTTGGCGCCAAAGCCGCACCGCAACAATTACAGCAGCAGCAACAGCAGCAGCAACAGCAGTACCATCCCGCCCCCAGTAGCTCCGGAGGGCTTTTCGGTGCCGCATCCTCCAATACCTCTGGCGGTGGGCTCTTCGGCACCTCAGCCGTGGCTCGCATGATTTCAGGTGCGAATCTCTTCGGCGCCTCAGTCTCCAATAGCTCAGGTAAGCTTTCAGTCCATTCCCATACCCATTCCCATCCCCTCCACCCCACGAGCTTCCAAAACCCTTACTCGACCATGTTTCCAGAGTCCAGTTTGCTAACAAACCTAGCAGATTCCGCCAAAGTCGAAACCGAGACGGCGACACCTGTCGAGCCATTCGAAGCCATCATTCACCTCCAGAACTTCGACGGCTCCTGGTCTTGGAGTCAGCAACTGCTCGATGTTTTGGGGCAGCCGAAGGAGAATGTTCAAGCTGGGGCGCCTGTCCCTGTGACGTTGCAACAGCGCTACGGACTCGGAGGAGTGTCGATTCCGAACACCAACATGCTTGCCACGGCTTTGGTGTTGGCGTATTTGGAGGTCAAGCTGGCAGACGAAAAGGATGAGTGGGAGATGTTGGTTGATAAAGCTAGGGAGTGGTTGAGGGGTGAGCTGGCTAAGAGCTCTGGGGAGGAGGTGTTGTCTGTTGAGGAGTTTGTGGAGAAGCTTAAGGCGTGTTTGTAGGGAGGGTGGGCAAGGACAATGATGAGGCCGTCTTGGGTCCTTGATTGGCTATGAGGGTATACATGGGTAATGTTCTAGATAGTCTTGGAGGAAGATAAATTGATTCGTCTTCACTCCCAAACCCGTTTCCACTGATTATGACGTTCACCAAGTGTGCCGAACAACGTAGCACTTTCCTATGTCCTTTCGTAGTTCCCTCACGCTCAACCCAACCCACCTAGCTACCCCTCATCACTCTTCATCTCAGATCACAGATCAGCGGAAAAAGCGGCAGATCAACACTCCTCCATTGACACCTCCCGGCATCTACATACAACACCATCTCCACTACGTGCCATTAACCTCCCTCGACAGACAACCAATTTCCAACGCTTGGCCACATGACCCCAGCCACACACACCAATGCCCAGCGATATTCAAGGTCCCGCCGCCGTTTTTCATTGTCGTCATACTGCAGAGTTGAGAGTCGTAGTAGTACCTACCCTAGAGGTACGTTACACACATGTGCGGGCAGGCGGAGTAGAGCATGCGGGAATGTCTCACTTTTTTTGTTGTTGGTTGGGTTGGGGGGTTGGGGGGGGGGGGGGGGGGGGGGGGGGGGGAAGGAAGCCAGGTTATGACTTGCCGTAGGAAAGCGAGCCGTTGTAAAGCGAGACATTGCATGTAAATCTAATTGTTTGGTGCCCAGAATGACCTTCCTGTTGGAGTTCCCCGGTTCTTGGCCTCCAAAGTTGTATATATCAGTCCTCAACGGCGCATGCATGCAATTTACTTTCCCGCCTGGTCTGGTTGGATAAAGGTGAGGAGATTTCCTGGTCACGCATCCATTCAGGTGGGCTGGTATGTATTTTGGTAGAGCGGTGATGCAATTTCCTGGTTTACAAAGGAAAAAGATGTTACATCAACGAATGAACGTGGGAAAGGGTTGGGTGTAACAATGGACTGTAACCTTAACCTTGTTCACCGTTCAGCAAGGTAAACAAGCTTCTTTTGTTTTCTTCTTGCCCAATGTTTAACTGGTTGTTGAACGTAGCAGCATTGCAACATAAAAGCGGTAAGATGGGTAAAGCGGATTTAACATACCTGCCTCTTGGGGGAATCTTTTCCCTTGTGTGTCCCATGACATGTCCCTGGGTAAGGTAGTTGGGTGAGTATAACATACTGCAACCACAACAACACCACAGCATCAACATAGAAGCACAACATAAACTAGGTATCACCATCCACCACAACGTGAATTTTAAGGGTATTCGCTTGCTTCTTTTGTCCGCGCGGGCATGAATGTGATCACACTTTTATACGAGCCTGCGGTCTGCGGTTGACCGTTTCTCGGCCGAGCTGGTTTTCAACTGACTAAATGACTGACTGCCGTGGTCTTGGAAGTTCTGGAACTTGACATCCCATGATCAATCATCATCTGTTGAGATGGAATGCTTGGTTTGGATGCCGTGCTTGGCAATTGAGGAGATGGTGTCGTTCAGTTGCTTCCCCACGAAAGGGAAGACTGCACTTGATCTCGGCAATTGGATAGGGTGAGAGGAGATGCAGATCTTTTGAGATCCAAAGTCTGTGCTCATCATCCATGGTCCATAGACCTTGTTCATGGACCTCAATGGGCCCCCAGACCGAACGACGATCTTAAAAGAGCTGTTTTGTTTGGTGACACTGACGTACCCTATCCAACCGGCATGAGCATGAGTCGAGTAGCCCGTTCTGTTTGGGTATGCTTCGCCATTGACAGTACGTAATATACCTGGACCAACGGACATATGCCATCCCATCTTTTTTAAAAGATAGGCGGAGCCAACTGCAAGCCGATGCATTTGGTGCCAGGCATATACTTGACCTCCCACGAGTTCTTGAGACTTGAACCCAAAAACTCCCGTCCTTCCTACATCCTCCCCACCCATCTCCAGCAACCGTCAACGTGAACGGTCAACCGCACGAATACCAAGCTCGAGATGCCACCCATTTCCCTCCTCTCCCTATCCCTCAGCCTCCTCACCCTCTTTACCCCTCCTTCCCACACATCCGCTATCCGTCAAGGTGCAGCAAACCCTCCCAAAGTCCCCAGCGGCCCCAACGGAAATGGGCAACCGCAGCCCTACGCACCTCAACCCGCCCTCCTCACCACCGAATGGACCGCCTCCGTGGGCTCCGACCCCTCTAACCACTGGGCGCAGCACCCGCGCCCGCAGCTGAAGCGAGAGGATAAGTGGTGGCAGAGCCTCAATGGGATTTGGAGATATCAGAATCTTCACTTTGCGTCGTCGGCTTGGACGAATGTGAATATTAGCAACGTTACCCCTGAAGTAAAAGTAGGAGGGGGTTACGACGGAGGAGGATTGGCAGAAGAGAAAGAGACGCTGATCCCCTCGTGCATCGAGAGCGGATTCAGTGGGATTCAAGAGATGAACGTGACGGGCATGTCGTTCAAGCGGACGCTGCAGCTCCCAGACAATTGGGCGAACGAGACTGCCGGGAGAAGGGTGTTGATACACTTTGAAGCGGTCGACTACGAGGCGCTGGTTCACGTGAATGATGTCCAGCTAGGACATAATACGGGCGGATATTTCCGGTTCACGGTCGATGCGACGAATGCGCTGAAGTGGAATGGGGAGGCGAATGAGTTGCAGGTTTCGGTCCGGGACCCGACTGATGAGCCGGGAATGTATACGCCGCATGGGAAGCAGACGAGGACGCCGTCGCATATCTTCTATACTCCGTGCACGGGGATTTGGCAGTCTGTTTGGATGGAGAGTGTCCCTGGGGACAATTCTGTTAGTGATCTGGACGTTTCGGCTGATATGGAAGGGAAAGGTGAGTGGACTAACCTATGATGCTTTGGAAGTCTACCTTATGCTAATCAGGCCTCAAAGTGACCATGACGGTGCACTCAAGCAGCAACGCCACGGCCGCGGTGAAGGTCTCTGTTCTCGAAGACGGAAAAGAAGTCGCAACCTACGATGGCTCGTCGGACCAAGAATTCTCATTCCAAGTCTCTGATCCCAAGCTCTGGTCGCCCGACTCCCCGACGCTATACAACATCAGCGTGACAATGGGTGACGACCAAATCACGAGCTACATCGGTTTCAGGACAATTTCAAAGGGAGTAGTGAACGGTATCCAGCGCCCGCTCTTGAATGGCAAGTTCGTCTTCCAGTTCGGGCCCCTGGACCAGGGATACTGGCCAGACGGCATCTACTTGCCTCCCACCGAGGAGGCGATGCTATACGATCTCAATTTAATCAAAAGTCTAGGGATGAACATGGTTCGGAAGCATGTAAGTCTAATCAACCACACACAACATAGATTGGAGAGACACTCACCGTTTTAACCAGATCAAAGTCGAGCCCCAGCTCTACTACTACGCCTGCGACAAACTTGGCCTCCTCGTCATCCAGGACATGCCCTCCATGCGCCCAGCGGCCAGCCAGGCGAACGACTTCCCCAATCCCACTCAACAAGCCGAATTCGAGCGCCAGCTTAGCGTTATGGTGAAGCAGTTCAAGCACCATCCTAGTATCGTCACTTGGGTGATTTACAACGAGGGCTGGGGCCAGATCCGAGATAATGGCAACTATCCCGAGTTCCATATCACTGATGCCATCCGCGCGCTTGACCCGACAAGACTGATCGATTCGGTAACTGGTTGGTTCGACCACGGAGCTGGTGATTTCCACGACAACCACCACTATGCCAGCCCACAGTGCGGTACACCCTGGTATAGCAGTCCCAATACGCCTTACGACCCCAACAGGATCGGCTTCCAGGGTGAATTCGGAGGAGTTGGACATGTTCCGGATGCGAAAAAGTGAGCCTCCTTGCCTTTTTCCCCTTACCATAACTGCATCACTAACAGACTCGCCCCCAAACCCAGCCTCTGGCCTGACCCCAAAGCGGTAGCCACGATTCCCGAAACATATGAGCTCAGTGCCGACCTAGATGCGTACAACTACCGCACCCACGTGCTTCTCGGCGAGTTGCGCGACCAAGTGGAACGATATGCGTGCAGCGGCGCTGTGTATACACAGACAACGGATGTGGAAGGAGAGGTGAACGGTTTGGTAACGTATGACCGTCGCGTGGTGAGGGTTAATGTTACGCAGTGGAAGAGTGATATACAAGCTTTGTACGACGCTGCCGAAAAGAGGGCATCATAAACACCCGTTCAAAGTATTTTTCTTTCACAGTTAGCAAGGACAGGGTCGGAGTGTTTGCACAATCGAAACTTACATACACACCGGACTCACTTGACAGTTGATAGCCTCTGAGGAGATTGCATAGAGTTAGATAATGATCAACACGGAATAGTAATGATATGAAGTACAATGATTGATCCTCAGCGCTTGAGAACAAAAACTCACCTGGGAACAATGCCGTGTATCGTGGTATGCTACACGTGTTGGTGGCCTGAATTCATCTGGTAAGGCCTAGCTTCAAGACATGGGGATGATAAATGGACTCCAGGACAGGCTGATCATTGAGGAATTCTGTTGGCGTAGTGTCAAGGGGCCTATCCTGTGCCTGTACATGTAATGCTGTGAAATAATAGCAGAGGTTCTAGTGGCAATCTACTACAAGTCAGTGAAATGGTTTGAGGCATAAGCGAAAATAGCCAGATCTCGAAATCAGGCCGTGATGAAGTGTCTGGTTGGGGAATTATTATCAGCCGTAGAATATCGTTCACTAACGAAATACATCAAACGCCCCATATCGGTCAAGTAACCGTAGGCCCGTCTTCTAGCGGACTGGGAAAGGAGCGATGCCGGTAAATGTGAACAAGAAGCCCAGCATATACCGTTATATGAATGTGGTTGTCTTTGTTGTTGCTGAAGTCCTGTCCCAGTTGCTTCAAGCGGATTGTAAACTCGTTAATCCTTCTTGTTTTCGAACCCTTCCCGGATGGCCCTCATCTTGACGTCTTCTTCCTCAGTCCTGGGGACCTTGACGATCACGGGCATTGTCATTGCGAGTGCCTTTCGGAAAGCCTGGCATGGGTTCAACGTTAGCAAACTCTGAGTGACTTGGGGAGCAAAGCAAAGGTATCATCAGAGCATACTACAATAGGAGGCAGCCACCAAGCTGCACTGCAATACACCCGGAATGCAGCATCCAGGAGTCTCCTCATCATTCGCATCACTGCGTTGGCAAACCAAAACACTGCCTGTTCGACGAAGGCATCCTGATGTTAGTCGGGAGTTTTCAGGATCGTTTTTGCCAGATACCCCCGGACATACCTCACTGAGCGCTCCCTCAGGCAACTCCCCATCCCACCTATCCTCCACTCTGTCAATCTTGCCATTGGCATCAACCCATATTTTGACCAAGCTGTGAATATCCTGCGGCTTGTTGATTGACGGCAAAGTGTACCTGTTGTGAAGCTTGACCTCGATCGGATTCCCGGATGAGACGACCTCGTGGGATTGGATTTCAACAGGACTGAGCACTTGCGCCAGGGCGTACCATTGTGCGGCGTATCGATTGTACCCCTGTGCCGTGGTAATAGGGTCGATGAAGGTGGCATCGGGGTTCCAGAGGGACAGGTGCTTAAGGGTAGGCTTTCCTTCGAAGAGCTGGTGTGAAGATACGGTAGTTAGCACCGAAGGAGTGGGCTTGGGATAAGCTGTTTGGTCTGGGAGGCAGTCTTACATCTAGAACAGCGCCGACAAGAATCTTGTTATACGGGGACAAGTCGACACCGGGGGCCTCGATAATCAAGTTGTTGGAGATCCCTAATTGCTTCATACTGGTAGGGACTGCTCCGATCCCGTTGCGGACTGTGGAGGCAGGCCTGTCCACCATCTTCACCAAAGATATCGTTATGCTGAGTGGTGGTGATCTTGGCTTCGCAACCGGTATACTGGCGTGTCTGGCGGCGCGGAGGACTGGGATCCTCGAGCGAGTTCCTACAAGTGTCGATGTCATGATGGAGGGGAGGTCAAATTAAATACTATGCAGATTGGTCAGCCAAAAGCACGTCTTCGGAATGATGCTTTCTGCTTGGAAGGCAACGAACGACGAGGCCGTGAAGGAATATGAGGCAGTTGGATAGCATCACATTTGCCTGTCTTCATCTTCACAAGGAAGGATGTCCCCTATGACCCGTTCTTGACGTCAATTTCGCTCCTTGGGAAAGACCGCCTTCTAGGGTTTTGGCACGGACGACACCCGCTAGTGTGGGAGCGTAGAAACGAGGAACAGGTGGACAACCGGCATATTGGGAATGTGGTGTGTTTGGGCCTTCCAGAAAGGACATGCTCGCTCAATTCCCGCCTGATTGAAAGCCGGTGCGAACTTCTTGATACACACTTGCCGTCCCTCCTTCCGTCGATGTGCTCATGCCACAGCCCGTGAAGACTTTGCCCTGTATCCGTCGACAATGCTCCGAGCTTCCTCCATCTCATAATCCCCTGGATAGTCCAATACCGTATCTCCAAATCGGTTCTTGGCTGTCGGATCAGCACCATGCGCGACGAGCGTTCTCAAGACCTCCAGGTAACCGAAACGCATTGCTGTATGGACCGGCCGGTCGCCCGTAAAGCGATTGGCCATGTTGAAGTATATGGTCTTGTTCTCTTCAGAGCCCAGCAGGCTTGCCAATATCTCGATCGAAGCTGACACCGAAATGCTCCATTAGTCTTTGGGATAATGAGGATGAAGCGAGGCATGCCCGAGGACGGGGATGCTGGAAGTGGACGGGTCGATACTTACACCTTTGGCCCAGCTGGGCTGCAATATGCGCCGCCGTTCTCTGGAAGTCGTCCTTGCACGAGATCAAGACTTCTGCTTCGGTCACCTTTTCCCGCTGAGCAAGACTCTTGACAATAACGGCAAGTCCAGCAAGATCGCCCTGCCCCGCGCGCACAGAGATTGAGTGGGATTCTTGGGGTGTGATGAACATTGTGGGCAAAGAGGAAGAAGGATCGTATCGCTTGACTGGCAGTTGGCAGTTGCGACTGTTCTACAAAGAAGTGCAAGAACGAGCGGGAGGATGAGAATGTTCAAACCTTTCTTGAGACAAGGCAAAACAGGAAAGAGCGAGCCTTCAGAAACTTCATTACGAGAAGCAGCGGGCAGGAACCACAGTCGTCATATTGACACGCGTATTGATTCGAGCATGCCGGAGATTCCCCCATCAAGTCCGTGGTTGTTTCTGCTAGTGCAAAGTTCAGGCTGGTTAGCAAAACAAAACAACGGATGCCTTTGTCAACGCAGATTGGGAGATGTCTGTAACAAAACTGCGGCTGAGCCTAACAGTTTTAAATCTTGCGTCCATCATGCAGTATCCCATGAAGAATTTGGGTGAGAACTTTGAAGGCTCTTTGTGGTGTCAGGGTTTTTTATGTAGTATGACAAGTAAAAGAGTAAGAGGAAGGGCAGTCCTGCGGAGATGTCGCACATCCGATGGCAGGTGTAGATTTGGCAGGAGCGCGTTTGGTCGCAGCTGCCAACGATTGTCTTGTTCTAATGAACGAAAGACTAGCACAATGTCAACCGCAACGTACGAGAACTTAAAAACAAAAGATTATAGCAAAGCGAAGGTAGATAGCATTGTAATACGCAAAGCTTGTTCGATACTAGAGCTTTGGAATGGCTTTCAATCGAGGAGTGATGGAGGTGAGTTGGAAGATTTCCTCCATTCCCTGCCATAATTCCCTAGGTCCCATCAGCTTCGGGCGGTTGCACCCTGACCTGCTCTCCCACTGGACGTTCCTTCCTTCCCGTCCCTTTGACCAAAATCACCGCTAAAGCTTCATGGTGGTGCGAGCTTCCAGCTGCCATATAGCGCCCTCATGCACGGGCTGCATAGGCGGTTATAGGAGGGAAGCGGCCGCGCATAAGCTCTGCATTAACACCTGGAGACGGCGTGGCTCGATTTCCGTGTCACAGTTCCAATTTCCCCAAAACACCAACAGAGGTCAGATCACCAACCAACCTGCTTGTTACCTAGTTCCATCCTTTTCACGGTTGAGTTGGGAACAGGAAACTCGATTGTCGCCACGTCCTCTTCATTACGGGCACAGGCGAAGTATCCGCAAAGGACGTTGCATAGCGCACCCGCAGTCCCTGTCCTGAACCCCTCTTTCACATGGCATGTTCTCTGAATGGTTCCACACAAACCACCACTGCCGGCCAAGGCTCTGTGATACCTAAAACCCAAAGCCAAAAGGCTTAGGATCATGTTGTTTTCCATATGCCACAGAATGCAAGCTTTGATCCCCACATCGAGACTCTAGAGTAACATTACAGCGGCGCCGCGGAAAGTGTTCCACAGGCCGAGTGGACGGTGAGACGGGCCGAGGAGAGTCTTAGTTGCAGTTGTGTTATCCTCGCGGCCGCAATGTATATCAGTGCCGGATAGAGTAAGTTGACAAAGTTATGCCGTTGAGGATACATATGTAGTGTTCCTTTGCTAATGGATGGTTCAGATCATGATACCCCTCTTCCAACCTAAACGGCACGGTGACACCGATGCAGGCATGGTGCTGAAGGGCGTGTGAACGGGACTGGGATCCGTAAAAGAGAACACCATTCAACTGGGCAAGAAAAATTGTATCCGACGTGGTGAAGAACCGCTTCCGATGCTATAAGAGAGGCGGTGTTCATCGGCGGTGGTTCCCAATGTTCTTACGAGTCTTGATCTAGTTTGGCTATTTTCATCTACAGGACTCGTGTCTCACCATGGGCGCAGCTGCTCTCATCTACGAGGCCCGATGGCTCCTCGCCTCTGTTGTTCTCGCAATTTGGGTGGTCGTCAAGATCAAGCAGTATTACCGGTTGCGCCATTTCAAAGGACCCTTCGGCACCGGCTGGTTTGAGATCTGGCATGGCCTTGCCTACCTTTCCGAAAACTCGCACATGAAGTTCAAGGAGGCCACGGATAGATACGGTAGGTAGACGACGCTTGAACCCGGCTACGTTCGCATACACTGACTTTCCTCAACTTCAATAGGGCCCATCGCTCGTATCGGACCCAATGAGCTGATGACTACGTCCATCGAGTTACTGGCACACATCAATGGAGCGAGAAACAGATACACGCGGACTAGGTGGTGGTACCTTGTTGGCCGCTTCCAACCGAACAGAGACAACATTTTCAGCGAGCTCGACGAAGACATACACACCAAGCGTAGAGCTCAGATGGCTGGCGGAGTAAGAATATCCTTAGCAGGCAAAGAATTCGTGTGCTAGGTCGCTAATGCCACTTGGCCACGTTACAGTATTCGGGCAAGGAAAACCATGAGCTTGAGAGTTCGGTAGATATTCACGTTGCAGAACTAGTCCAACTTATTCGGACCAAGTACTGCTCGACCGAGACTAAGACAAACCCATTCGATCTCGCAAAGAAAACTCAGTACCTCGCCCTCGATGTCATCAGCCATATTGGATTTGGCGAACCGTTTGGGGATGTTCTTTCGGACCAAGATGTGGGTGGCTACATTGAGGACGTCGATCAGGGCACAAAGGCATTGGCCTATCTGTTGGGCTTCGGACTGACAGAACTCGCACTCGGCACGCCACTCATGCATCTCTTGGGACGATCGGACAAAGCAAAGACCGGCTTCGGGGCGATGGCGGCCAACACTCGCAGAATCATCTCTAAACGTCTCGAGGACGACCCCGACATGTCCAAGGGGAGAGATATGCTCGCCTCGTGGTTCCGTCGTGGCTTGGATAAAGAGCAACTCGTTACCGAGTCCATTTTACAGCTCATTGCCGGTGCCGAGACCGCTGCCACCTCCATGCGATCCATCATGCTGTATCTCCTTACGCACCCGCGCGTCTATGCCAGGCTTCAGGCGGAGGTGGATGCCGCTGTTAAGGATGGAAGAGCGGCGCCGTACCCGAGTGTTGTTTCCAATGCCACGCAAAGGCAACTTCCTTATCTGTGGGCATGCTGCAAGGAAGGCATGCGGATGCACCCCCCGGTCACCAACTCTTCCCAGAAGAAGGTACCGCCTGAGAGAGATACCGTGATGGTGGAGGGCAAGACGGTCTATCTTCCTGGCGGTACCAACATTGGCTACTGTGTCTGGGGACTAAACAGGGACCAGAAAATCTTTGGAGCGGATGCCGATTACTACCGGCCTGAGAGGTGGCTGAATGAGGAGGACCCCAAGAAGCTGGCTCAGATGAACCAGGTCCACGAGATGCTTTTTGGTTATGGCAAGTATCAGTGCCTCGGAAAGCCGATTGCGCTGATGGAAATTGGAAAGGCTATTTTTGAAGTATGTACATGTCTTTGGGAACATTTCTTTTCAACACTTTTGTACGATGCTTACTAACATGATAACAGTTGATGCGGAATTTTGACTGGAGTGTAACCAATGTGGCGGAACCCTGGAAGGAGACGAACCCCGGCGGTATATTCATGACGCACGACTTCCTTGTTGAGGCAACCCAACGTTCGGTATCTTGAGGTTCTTGAGGAATCAGTCAACACTCGCTTTACTTTGACACCCGGAAATGAACAATCCCAAAGTTTTTCCACTCATAGCCACAGTCACTGACCTGGGCGAATATGTACATACTATATCGTTAGGTAATTGAACCCTGCGGTTTGCTTCGGGATGATTGAAAAGTGTGCCACTTGTTGGTTGCCAGGGCTCCTACCGACAAGGCTCGCTCGACAAATCGTTGGGGTTTGTGCATTCCATTGCAACCCTCGCTGTCGGCCTCCTGCATCAATCCTGAGTTCAGCTACAACGCATTCTCCAAAATCTTTGTCTCGATGACTACCTGAACTTTTACTCACTCTACCAGCGTTCTGAACCTGCATCATTGATCATTTCCAGCAAGATAAGATGACCTCTCCGAATCTTCCCTCTGTCGACACAACAGCCGACCACCAAGCAACCATACTAGCCAAGAAGACAAATCCAAGCACTGGTCAGCGAATTGATATCGACCTAGCTATCATCGACGGTATGCTTCACGCTCACACTAACCTCCAAACCTCCGATTCTTCGTTCAATCTTCTCACTAAATCTCAACAAGCCCTTCCCCCAGGCCACACCTTCATCCAAGCCACCGCCCTCGGTGGTTCGCTCTGGTGTCAAACCGCCAAGATTGAAACCGCCTTCTCTCCTTCTATCTCCCTCGAAGACAATGACCCCCCTCAACCTCAAGCTCCAAAAAAACCCGTCCCAAATACAGCCTATTTCTTCCTCAAAAGTGCCCGCGGTCCCATCGCCAAGAAGATGTTCACCGGCGAATTCGCCGGCATGACGGCGCTGCACGAGGCATTGCCCTCATTTTCTCCCAAACCTATCGCTTTTGGACCTTGCAGCAGCAGCACCAGCACTGATTCCACCGAGAGTAATGACGACGACAGCTCCTACTTCTTTTTAGAGTCCTATATCCCCATGTCTCCCTCCCACCCCCTCAACCCGCGCGATTTTTGTTTTCAACTCGCTCACCTGCACAAAACTACCGCCGGCACCAGTCCCACCGGCAAATTTGGTTTTAGCACGACCACCTGCAACGGCAACATTGAGCAGCTGGTTGACTGGGAAGAGAGGTGGGATGTGTTCTTTGCTAAGGGGTTGAGGTGGATGGTTGATTTACATTCACGGATCACCTCTCAAGTCACCGGAACCGGCGGTGACCAGGAGATTAATAATGACGAGTTAAAGACGGCGATGGATAGGCTGTGCGAAGTAGTCATCCCCCACCTTTTATCCCCAGAAAGACTAAACGATGGAATCACAGGCCAGAAAATACAGCCGGCTTTGGTGCATGGGGATTTATGGATTGGAAACACGGGGACGAACACTGACACGGGTGAACCGGTAATCTTCGATCCAGCAGCGTTTTACGCGCATAATGAGTATGAACTGGGCAATTGGGTGCCTGAAAGGTGTGGGTTTGGGGGGTTTGCGGGGGAGTTTGTGAGGGAGTATAAGAGGTTGTATCCGCCCGCTGAACCGAGGGGGGAGTTTGAGGATAGGGTGAGGCTGTATTCTTTGTGAGTTTTCTTTTTCTTTCTTTTTGTTGTTGTGTAAGGAAGGTTTGATGGTGTTGCTGGCGCGGCGGGAATGCTAATGAGTTGGAGGTAGTCGGTTCGAACTGCATTTCTGTTGTTTGTTTCCGGGTCAGGATGAGCCGGTGAGGGTTATGAAAGCGTAAGTGATGTGTGAATCCTGGCTGGATCTGTATTGCTTCGGGTTTGCTGACAGAGATGGATAGCATGATCGGGGAGATGAACAGGATGTGTGATAAGTACGGAGGGGTGGTGTTGGATCAGGCCGAGTAAAAGTTTGGGCGTCGAAGGTATTGCGGTCAGGGTAAGGATGGGGAACAGGTCCGGAAAAGCGTTCTGAATGTCTTGATGCCATATTAGATGCTATTATTTGGCATGTATCTGTGCGGTTTGTAGCAGAGAGTAATGCCAAGGGATTATTTCGTAGTGGAATATAAAGAAATCATTAAGAATGTCATGATGTAAGTGTGAGAAAACATGTCCTTGAGGAGTTACTGACCTATCAGAATTACACCAAAATTGGCGGTAATTGTGATAAGGCTACATCTCATTCACTTACACCAGGGGACCAACCGAAAGCAATGCTTTCCAGACACCTGAAGCAATCACTGTCTCGGCCTGGGTTGACACGTCTTGTAAATGTTAACATTAAAAGGTATTCGTCATTGGGTACTAAATCAAGCTCAATGATTATTAACCTGGTATCATAATCCCCCGTATAATCGCGGAGGTGGTATCATCATTCATCCATCCCATACCAGGAGACAAAGACGATTGTTTTACTTTGTCCCCCAGCCGGCATCCCATCAAGACATCATCTCTTCGTACCTTCTCATACCCAAACACAAACAAACAAACAAAAACAAAAACAAAAGCTTAGACAGAAACCTCCACATGCCTCGACTTCTGATCCCCCTTCCCGATCTCCGACCCGACATCATCGCCCCCTTGCACCGACGACTTCTCAGCGGCAGGCCCATCAGTAACGCCAAACAGCTCATCCATGTGCTCAAGCGAGATGCCCTTTGTCTCGGGTACGAAGAACCAGACAAAGACGAACATGCTGAAGCAGAAGCTGCCGAAGATGAGATATGTGCCGTAGCCGTGGGCGCCGACGGTGACCAGCATAGTGGGCACGGCGCGGGCGACGACGAAGTTGAAGAGCCACTGGGTGGCGGCGGCGTAGGACACGTTGAGCGAACGCAGGCGGGCGGCGGGGATTTCCGAGGCGTAGATCCAGCAGGCGGGGCCCCAGCCGAATTGGAAGAAACTGTTGTGGGATACAAGGTTAGGACAACGAAAGGAATGGGGATAGGGAAGAGGAACTGATGTGAAGGGGAACGAGGAATGATTAAAACTTACGCTGCAAACAAAAAGATGCACACCAACGCCATATAACCCGCAGGCGGCACCGACTGGCCTTCAATCGGCGGCGAGATGCGGACATAGAGGCCGATATAAAACATAGCAAGACCCTGAGCAATCGACGTCCACAGCAGCGAGCGCCTGCGACCAAGCGAGTCGGCCAAGAACAGCAAGAAGATGACGCAGCTAGTGACCTTGACAATACCATAGATACCGGTACTAAACAAGCTGGTCGACGTCCCCGTGATCCCCAAGTTCTTGAAGATGGTAGGCGCGTACGTGTTGATAGCGTTGGTGCCCGTCATCTGCTGACAGACCATCAAGAAAATACTAATAAGAGCGCGCTTGCGGTTGCCGGCGACGGTCCACATGTCCCTTGTCAAATCCCAGTAAGTGGCGTCGCCCTGGAGACGGCGCTCGTGTTCAAGCTGGTCCTGGATCTCGCGGAACTCGTCGACGATGTACGGGTGATCTGGGGAGAGGTTGCGGATGCGCGCCAACACGGACTTGCATTCTTCCCACCGGTCGCGGCGGGCCAGCCAGCGAGGGGACTCGTGGCAGAGGAGCATGCAGACGCATAGCAGGACGGCGGGAAGACCTTGGATGGCGAGCGGAAAGATGTACATGGATTTGCCCTTGAAGTGGAGGGAGACGGAGTAGTTGATCCAGAAGGCGATCATGCCGCCGGTGACGATGAAGAGCTGGTAGAGACCGGTCAGGAGGCCGCGGATCGAGCGGGGAGCGTTCTCAGATACGAAGACGGGGTTGATGCAGCTGGCGGCGCCGACGCCTACACCGGCGACGAAACGGCCGATGTACATGGGTGCGAGGTTGCCGGAGGCGGCCGATTGCATGATGATACCGATGATGACGACCAGGGAGACGGCGATGAGACACCACTTGCGACCGAAGCGGTCGGTTATAGGTGAGGCGATCAAAGCACCGAGGAAGCAGCCGGCTTGGAGGGTAGAGACAATGTTGGCGCCCAGGTTGGCCTTCGCTTTATCGTTGCCGATGAAGCCAAAGTCGCGTCTGAAGGGTTCGAGCTCGATGACGCCGCCGATGACGGAGGAATCCCAGCCGAAGGACATGGCACCGAAGCAAGCCTGTGATGACGGACATGCAAGTGTCAGCAAGGCAAGATCCTGTTGGGTGATACTGTCTGCTCAGGCGAAGGAACTCACAGAACAGGCTAGGAGATAGACACGCCAGCCATAGATCTCTGGGGGATCTTGCGCCATGGCCTCATTTTTGACGATTTTTCGGAGGATCCTATTTCCTATTGAGAGACCCATCTTGACGGTTTGGTGAGGTTGCCCTCTCTGGTCGGCAATATTTCTTCGTGTGTCTGTGATGAGGTGATGAACAGCCTTCGAGGCCTCTTTGGACGATGGCTAGATGTTGGCCGATGAGTGAGAAGCCTCCTCCAACGGTATGACCTCTTGATCCGGACCTGGGTCGTTGGTAGGAAGGATGATGGATGGATGAGGTGTGAGAGGGAAGTTTCACGAGAACAGAAAATGAGTGTCCTCCAGCCTCCGGGTAATATAATAGAAAGTAACGGTGCCGGTGTCCGGAACCCTTATGTAGTTCCTGTATGTCTGGAAGCAGCGGTGCAACGCCAGTTCGGCCAATTCTGGAACCCCCATGCAAGGTCAACAAGTAGAGTCCGAGATGTAGGTCTCACTTTCTTGGCGACTTGACGCCTCAACTGTGTAGGCTTAGTGAGATACGCTACCCCATACTCCAGATTCATGATGGCGCGGCCCCGGATTCTCTTGTGACAATGGTTCGCTCGCTTGTATCACACAAGATGGATACAGCTCACACGCCTCTGCACATGGCTCGTTGTTCTTTACCAGGCCTGATTGGAGTTATGGTTTGGAGAAACATGGATGGCGATGCTTGGATTCCGGCCCGTTTCCCTTTCTGCGAGTAAAAGGTACGGCATTCAAAGGGTAACCGGGTTGGAGCTAGAGTGTGCCTTTCTTCCAACTGGGCAAAGGATTGCCCCCCTCCCCTGTTCGCCCACTACCGGTGGCATTTTTCCACCAAGGAGAGGGGGACGTTGCACTGCAACTGGCTCCTCCCTTTTCGTCGTCTTTTGCCTTGCCTGAGGACATTGGAGAAAGGGGGTCGTCTTTACTACCGTCTTATCTGGCACATGTTAGCAGTGGGCACATTTGTATTTGGTATATCTTGTTGAATGCTTCGGTAGCGATATGTTCGCAGATAACTCCATGGAATAGAGAGTCCTGAGTACCTAAGCAATCCTCAAGTCACGATCCTTGATAGTACCACTCAAGATACATACCTTGTAGATGGAGGGAAGGACAAGAGGCTAGAGGCTGGAATTCTGGACTCGGCCTCTTCTTCCGAGTGGCTTCAAAGTTCGTCAGACCGTGTTACTGTCGCCGCCGCCATTCCCCAACCCTCCATGTTTCCCCAGACAGACAGATCCCTAAAATCGCCTTTCGTCTCCCCCAGTGCCCCTTGCCCCTTTGCCCTCCCACACTCCGCACCGGCTGTTCCCCTCACCATGGGAAGAGAATCCCGACAATGCATGCCGTGTAAACTGAAAGCCCCCGCCAATCAGAAGGCGTGGAGAAACCAACGGCCTCTGAACGCCCTCTGGTCACGGTGTTCCACGTGCCAAGCACGGGGTAAGCATGCTAAGTTCGAATCTTGGTATTAGCCTATTGGTCCCGTGTCATTCGTGGGAATGGAATGGGACATGGACATCAACAAAGTGCGGAGAAAGAGCGAAAGGCTTGGATTTGGTTGTCCTTCGTGTGGACTGTGGAGGAGGATAACGAGGCCGAAGCTCTGTGAAAATCGGATAGTATTGCAGATGATGAATTCATCGAGGACAGGAAATGCCCGACGTGGGACCAGTGCTTGGACATGTCATCTTGGTCCCGTCGGCCTCTCCTCGCCCGGACGTCGTTGCCTGGGTGTTGCCATCTCCACAAGGCGCACGCCGGGGAAACGGGGAATGGGGGAAAAGCTGGGGCTTGGGGGAAGCACAACCCGGGAATCCACTGCGAGCCCGCTGAAACCCGCCGAGGAGAATGGGGTTTTATGGGGGTGTACCCCACATCCCGCCAGCGACGTTACGGCGCGGTGGAATCAACGACGAACATGGAGTCCAACTTCAAACAAGGCAACCCGAGGCATCTCTAGTGAGATAAAAGTTGGAATTGTGATCTTCTGAGCCAGAGCAAGGTTGTGAGGGTGGTTCCTGGATAAACTGGAACCCACAGAGTATCGTCACATTCATCGCGTACCTTGAGTTGACGTTGATAACATCAACCTCCAAGCCAGAACCAGATCAGACAGTAGAAACCAGCAGCAACAGCAGCAGCATCAGGCGGTATGTTCAGCTCTCCCGCCGTGAACCATGGAACCCGTCACTGCCTTTTTCTTGTCTCGACCAAACAGAAACAATGGTTCGAAGAATAGCGTACCAAAGAAACGTGGATTCCGATTTATCCAGGATACTTCCAACCTCTCAAACCTCCCGAAGCCTCCCCACCTAACCGTCTACCTAGCGCGAATTTACCCCGTGGGGGAATTGGAACCAAGCTCATAAGGGGGGGGGGGGGGGGGGGGGCCTTTACCCCAATTTTCCATTCATCCCCGCGCCCGGCGCCGTGATCAATATCGTCACGCAGTTCCAGAACCCAATTGAAGCCTCATCACCAATACAACGCCTGCAACCGCCCAAACGAGTGCGAACTGTACCTATTCACCCCTGCAAGAAGATCACCAGCCCGTTCCGTTCCCAAGAGCTCGGTTCGCGACACACCTGGTGAGCTGGTGATGTCTGATGAGTGCGGTGAAAGTGTCAAAGTATTGAATATTTGGAGGCTAAGGTGTTGGGGTAAAGCGACGAGCTGGCCGGCGAGGACCGGAAAGTAAATTATCCACAAATCAGGGGACGGTATTGGACTTGTCTTGGCGCCGCGTGCTGGACTCTGGAGGTTTAAGAACTTCAAGATGAGCCACGTGCAAAGTTGGGGATGCGTTAGGCTTCTAGTTTTGGCTTGGCGAGCTGAATATGTTAAAGCTGTTCGATGATACTTTTTCGATAATTCGTTGGGGATATTGGTGTCACAAATGTAAGGCTTCTTCTTTGTCTGGAGAACGTGTCAATTTGCCCGAGGTGACGGTGTCGGCCCGGATGTTCATGTCACTCTCTGGAACATGAAGGGAAGTGTTCTGATTGAAGTAGCACTGCGTAAATGCCGTAGGCATAGCAGTATCATCCTACAATGCCACTCAAGCTAACTCATCCGCACTGGATGACGTTGGGAGGTATGCATGCCATGGGACGAGGTTCTCTCCTCTTTACCATACATCCCGTGAACTCTCCATACAACGGTGTACAAGTTGGTGACATCCGTCCTCCGTGTAAGATGTCTCCCGACGACTCCATGCCAAAGCTGGGTCACCACGACCACGATACTGCACACGGGCAGCTGCCTCAACCCGTCATCACGAAACTGGGATGCCAATCTGCCACCCCAGGCCGCAAACACAAACTCAACGCATACGCGTTCCAGCAAGACGCCATAGTGAGCTTCAAGGGCTATCAGTACGCAGCATACTGGTCCAACGCCAGGCCGCAAGATGGCGATGCTCTGTATCTTTGTGTGGCCAGAAGACAGCTACGGCCCCGTTCCGACGCGCCTGTCCTAGACAATGAAGACGAAGTCAGGTCAGAAACGGCCTACGAGTGGGAAGTCCTCGAGCTTCGTGACTACAAGCAAACCGTTGACGATGGTCATAACACCGTTTCGCTTGGGATCTGCCCCGGTGATGGAACGATCCACCTCGCATTCGATCATCACTGTGACATGTGAGTTGTGTCTCCCTCCTTTCTCTCACCTGCTGTTTTGTGTGTTTACCGCCGCCAATACAATTATCGAGCAGCCTTCGATACCGCTACTCAACGCGAGACGTAGCCACTTGGCCGCTTTTCAACAGCTGGCGTCCAGACATCTTCTCAGCCACTCTTGACTACCTTCCGGGAATCCCATCCACGCACAAGCCCCTCCGCGACTTGACATACCCCCGATTTGGCTTCCTCGGGAAGGACATGTTCTTCTCCCACCGTGACGGCAAGGCTGGACTCGGCAATGACCATCTCTACACCTACAATGGCAAGGACGGTCGATACAAGTACATCGGCCCCTACCTGACAGGCGTCCAGAGCAATCCGTACGTCAACGGGATGACCTCCCGCGACGGGGTCCTCCACGTCACTTGGGTATATCGAGGCTTTGTGGATTATCCGGGGTGGGACGATCCGCTCGATACCAAGCACAAACAGCAGGCGGGACCTAACGGAGCCGAAAACAACCATAACATTTGTTATGCGTATAGCGACGCCGACGGATATGTATGGAGAAACGGCCGGGGTGAAGTGGTAGCCGACTTGAGAGATCCCACCAAGTTTCCCATCGACGTACGGGGGAAAGAGCGCATCATAAAAAACGCTGCCACTGGAATCGTTGCCTTTGACATACCCAAGGGCAAGGGCTTGATGAACCAAGAGGCACAAGCGGTTGACCAGGAGGGGGGTGTACATGTCCTGAACAGAGATATGATGGATGAAGGGGGGACGTACCTGTGGAAACACTATTACCGGTCGCCAGATGGTAAGTTGCCGCTGTGCTACGGTTCTGATATTGCTGGCAAAGGTGATTGACGGTGAATAGGGACGTGGACGCAGCGGGCACTGCAAGCCATCAACGAAGGCAGCAAACGTGGCCAACTAGCCATCAGTAAAACAGGCGATCTATTCGCAATCCTTCCAGACTCGACCACGAAGAGCATGCGGATCCTGAGGGCCACCAAGGCTAGTGGATACACCGAGTACCGAGAAGTCTGGAAAGGAGACGGCCTTGGCGGCGAACCGCTGGTAGACTCGGCCAGGCTGGAGTATGATAACGTGCTGTCGGTCTTTGCTCGCAACGATCCTGTCGACCCGGCTGAGGGTACGGCGGAGAGTCAAGCTATCGTCATCCTTGACTTTGAGCTGCCCATGGAAGACAAGGATCCCAAGGCGGAGGAAGATTCGACGAGAGACACAAAGTGATCCAAGTGACGTCGATGGTCAGCCCACCTCTCAGGCGCGTAAGAAGCGAAGACTGGCAAGAAAACAAGCATCTGGAACGGGCCTTGCCGAGGTTTCGGAATAAGGTCAAAAGCGGATGAGCTGCGCTAGCTTTAACAAGGGGAGCTCGTCAGATAGACAAATCCGGGGAGGTCCCTGGAGCTCTTGAAGCTCCTGAAGCTCCCGACAATAGATGCGCTCGCCGCTCGTAACGTAGTAAAAATTAACGATGCTCGGGACAGCATTCGGAGCAGAGTCCGGGAATCTGCTTGAACGGACAGATGGAACAGTTTGTGCACCTGTCAACAAGAGGTCTAGAACGAAGAGCTCTCACGGAGCGTTCTGGCCTTTTGAGCACATCGTGCAAGGCGTGCAAGGAAGTGATTGAGGCGTCGGGAAGCCGTGCATATCGTTTTAGGTCTAAACCTGCCCAACCGTGCCAGCCCAGAAGACAGAGGACACGCATCTCCAAGGCCGAGGTGATGACACTGAGTGAGGACGTCCGGAAAGCCACCCGAGGGAAAGACAACATGGGCAGTTGCCATTGGCCAAGGCTTTCAATGGTCTCGGTGGATGACCTGTGACAGTATGCTGTGCTCGTGGTCAGCTGGGCTGTTGACTTGATGGAGCACTGATATCCAGGCATTAAGCCTGCGCAGTATGTAGAGGATGCTATAGTGATTGTTGATGCCGTGTAACATGATGCGTGTCTTCCATCTGTCGCGGCCCGTGGGGTTTGCCCCGATCAGTATGCTGAATCTTGGGCCATCGTCCCATAGCACACACACCTCCTCGCTCGTCATGCTTCCATGTGACGATTGCGGTGTGCCTGCTGATGCTGCTGATGCTCCCACCAACTTCATCGTGTGCTTGAAGCCAGCAGCAACACCAACGATGTGGTTCTGAGATGCGACAAGTCATCGTCAAGGGAAGCTGAAGACTATGCTTAGCGCCGTCTGTCCGGTTCGGACAATTGATGTAGACTTGGTGAATGCCGTCATCACACCGCGTCGGGTACCCGTCGCAGAGCTTCGTCGATGGACTAGTTGGCTGTAGATCCAATTCAGCGCGGCATGGTAGAATGTAGATGACTCGTGGGTCCCGTCGGTCGGACAAAAGGACGATCTGCCAGTGCCACGTCAATCTGGAACAGCAGGACAACGACTTGTTGGACAGTTGACTCGATGGAAGGGCGGGAGAACTGTGCGCATGCGGCTCAACCAAGCTCGTCAGGGAACTGCGGCGAGGCGGGGTCGGTGGGATTGACGATGCTGCTCGGCTTATTCATTTCTTGTTGTTAGAGATTGGCAGGGAACAAGGCATGGCATGATCGCGATGATGGAGCGTGAGGGACTCAAAGGGGGAGAGTGTCGCAGGCAGGAGTCGGCGTGGAGTTGCAAGGTTCAAGATTGGGTTTCCAAATCGGGAACCAAGTTGCAGTGTTTTCAGCTGGCCTGGTGCGCAGCCGCGGGAGCCTTCAGCTTGCCATGGCTGACCCCACGTCCCTGATTGGGTCGCTAGCGCTGCAGTGGATACGGGCAAGCTCTGGGTCGAGGCTTGGCAGGAGTGCTCTTCAAGGTTTTGGCAGCGCACTGGCCACTGAGAGGCCGCGGCCGCCAGCCCATTCCATACAGCAATCCATGGGCCACGAGCCAACCTTGCCAACCCTCATTACGATGGCGCCGGTGAGAACCCTGATCAGCGACCCTTTTTGCTCCATCCAGCATGGGCCCGCGGGGATATTCTGGCATCCCAATCATTTCACCTCACTTCCGCTTCGTTCCTCCACTTCCAGAATTCGACATTGCGTCTCAAAAAAAGTTCCAACAACTCTCCCGAACGACACCGACTGCGGAATACGGCGACGATACTTGCCAACAAGGGCGTGGAACGGTGGAAGCGAGGCAAAAGCGAGTGGAACCCAACCCTAGAGGAACCAACCTAGACTCACGATACGCGAAACAAATCCATCTTTCAGGTCTTGTCTCTCCCGGCGAGACCTCCTCTCCTCCTCATGTTTGTACGAGCAGAAGGATGCTGAAGCCATCTGCGGTGGCGTGGTCTCCGCGTGCTTTGTTGCTACTTGCTCCTCTCAACCAGACAGGTTTCTAAAAATTGAACCCTTGCAAACAACACCTGCCCACGCTGGCGATGTGGCTATGAATCCTTTCACTTTCACTTTCACCACATCACTCCTCCAAATCTCCTGGGCCCCATGATGAAACTCAGCAACCCTGCTCCCCTGACCCGAACGCCTGGTTTGCCGTTAACTGAACGTTGCCCGGCTCATGTGTCTCGGCACCCTACAGGCTCAACACACCGTGACTCTATCCACAGTTGGACAACAGCGAGAACCATGGTTTGTCTCGATGGATCCAACCTTTTCGGATTTCCATTCCACCACCATTCCATTCCAATATCAATCCATCATCCCTGGACCATGCCCTTCTTCCACCATGGAAGCCATTGCCTATAAGAGCTAACCAGATACGGAACTCTCGGTCGTGCTTGTCGTCCAAGTCTCGAGCAGCTTGTGCCACCCGACTCCTCTTCTCAGCCAGCCTCTGTCTGCTGCTTTGTCCAAACTACCGGCATCCGCTCTTTATTTGGCAATACTCCAAGCTATTATACGTGCTACTGCCAACCTGAAATCCTTCCCCAAGATGTGAGCGCTTTTCTGGTCCTGCATGATATCGCCCCATAATCCCCAGTCCCTGGTCTTAGTCCCCAGCCCGGGTCCTGTTTGGAGTTTGATAGCCAGCTGCCCTTTCATATACACGCTCGCCACGATCCTGTCCCGATCCACCATCTCCAGCCGGCCATGCTACCCAGATTCACAGACCATTGAAAGTTGTATTGAGCTGTGTTCCTCTCCCGTCACCCTCTAGCGTGCTCACAAAGGCACACTAGTCCCGCCGCCACCACTTCTTATTCAAGTACCCACGGCAGCCACACTCACAAATGCCGGGCGTCATGAACGATCAAAGCCGCTGCAGACCAGATCTCCCTTTCCCAGTTCGGTCTATTCACTGCTTCCGGGCAACTGACCGACCCGTAGATCACGAGAGGTCTAGATCCAGCTCCACACCGCCAGAATCACGGGAGGACCAAGAGGTTCTTCGACGTCAGAGCGCTTGCTCCAAGTGTCAAGTGCTTCACATCATCCAGGTATGACTTATACATACCTACCAAGCCCAGCCTAGTCTTTCTTTCCTCTTCTACTCCCCTTACCCATCTCTCACCCCACCTGATCTTGAACCATGAGCTCATATAAGCCAAGTGTCCCAACCTCGAAACTCCTTGCTCGCCCAGTCTTCCATCCATCCTGACTGTCGAGGAATACATCATCAACATCAACCACCCTTCCGAATCCAGCAACATGCAACTCGACGCCTTCGTAACAAGAACGAGCGGCCTGCTCTCCCGGATAGCAGCTTCCGCCAACTTCTCACTCCAATCCGATCAAGCCACCTTCAACCGGGCCCTGGTCTCATGGCTCAAGGACCCCGACTCCAGCCTACCCAACGGCCACATCACCGGTCTCTGCTGCTCAAGTCTTCTGTCCATCCAGTTCCCAGACGAG